>OX392506.1:5773319-6979393 GCA_947623375.1 Apotomis capreana | reverse complement strand
CATATCCCGATCAACGAGTAAGCTTTGTGATTTTCTTAATACGAACCATCGATAGTACCCATAACAGGAATCTGACTGTGTGATAAAGAGAGTATTAATGCATGGCTAGAAGTTTATCGTCCATAACGGCCAATTAGCTCATATTAGCCTTAGCCTGATCAACGAGTAAGCTTTGTGATTTTCTTAATACGTAGTTTGGCTAGTAGCCATAACACAGGCACCTTACCATGCGAAAAAGAGAGTTTCAATGCATGGCTAAAACTTCACCGGCCATTACGGCCGTTTAAGCGCGTCCGATGGCTCGCTTAGCTCGACCGCTCATCAGTGCTCACTTAGCTCACACGGGCCATGGCCCGATCAACGAGTAACCATTGTGATTTTCCTAATACGTAGTATAGCTAGTACCCATAACAGCCCTTACTGTGCGACGATGAAAGTATCAATGCATTGCAAAATGTTCACCGTCCGTTATATGACCCATTAAGTACGTCCGATGAGTCAGCTTGACCGCTGATCAGTGCTCACGTAGCTTATATTAGCCAGAGCTCGATCAGCGAGTAAGCTGTGTGATTTTTTTAATACATACCGTCGTCGCTAATAGTGCATAAAGTATCAATGCACCGCTGAAACTTCTCCGGCCGTTATGGCCGCTTACCTAAGCGCATCCGATGGGTCGTTTAGTTCCGACCGCTCATGAATGCTCACTTAGCATACATTGTCCATAGCCCGATCAACGAATAGGAGTACATTCTTGTATCTTTTTCTAAATTGTTTTAGTTGTATGTATACCAGATTTATCGTCGCGTAGTACCTCAAACACAATATTAAAATGGCAAAAATGAAGATAAAATATGACAAAAGCTAATTTTTTGTGAAGAGAAAAAAGAATATACTTCAAGCGGCATTTGAATCCATTTTTTATCTTTGCAATTTAGTAAATCATCTGAACACCCACCATCGCCACCCTATACAAGTCCAAAAACGTATATTTTACCGTCATATTTGCCACAAATAAATAATAATTATAAACTCCTTCTCTGCTTCGTTGATATTGTGTAAAGTCCTCTTTGACTGGGTTACGAGCTCATTAGGTCATTTGCTGATCATAATTGAATTAGTTCAGGACACGCGACGAACCGAGCAACAAAGTGTTCCGCGTTCACCATTCCACGCTCTCAGCGCATCAATCCAATTACTCTCGGGATGTGAACCCATGACCTGAATCGTTGCAGGCATGTCGAATACAGACGTCAGGCTGCGAATGAAGAGTCACACGTATGCCCCAGACTCGCCTCGCATAGAGACTTGGTCACTCAAAACCAGTGATTCTCAATTGGATTACGTTACCTGGGAGGGTGTTAACATACAATAACATTTAAATCGTAAACAGCACAGCACACCAAAAAATGTTATGACATGTCACGAGAAGAAAAAAATTGCGAATTAGTTGCAGGCATGTCAAATTCAAACGTCAAGATAAGACTGAAGTGGAACATACGAGTATGTCACACGTAGCGTAGACTCTAATTCAGTGTAACTTAACTTTTGAGTTGTGTGAGAAGGTTGTGATCATGAAACCTCTTTAACTTTAATCGCATTTAAACTTCATTTAAATGATGCGGAATTTGTAACATAATTATAAAAACAAGCCTAAATTAACCAATTTTCTCCGCTCCGCTTCATTCAGTGGACAGGGAGTCTAAATATCGTATCCGTTGAATATATAAAAACATCTAGAAAATTCTGGTTTGTTAAATGCTAGAATATGTACATTAAGAGGAACTACTCTTAATATTTATAACAACCAGTGTAATCATTGCATGAATTAAAATGATTCTTTATTAAACCTGTTCACGTCTCTTGGAAACCCCTTTTGTTCCTTCGGTAAATAACATATCACTTCAATAATTTTATAGCAAAGAATCTCAACACTGTTTTCAAGAGAGCTGACCTAGACTCACCTATGTTTTTAGGAGAGCAATTCTGCATGGAAATTGAGGTCGGGTTAGATTTAGTGGGCCGTTTTTTGTTGGTTCGCTACTGACAGCTCGTTACAGGTTGGGTCTAGATAAATCACGTCACGGCATTCGAACCTTTTTAGCGGAGCTATTTTTAAATCAGCTGCTGTGGGATGGATAATAGAAACACGTTTCTACATTTTTGAGGCGCAGAAATGACGTCAAACATGCTAATTTAGTTTTATTCCTTGTTAATTATTTTGTGATGTCCCGGGCCTATGATGGTTGCGTTAATCACGTCATAAATAAGTGACAAAGCATCTGCACTTACTCGCATTTTGTCAAAATGTTTGCGTTTCGCGCTCGGGATCAACCCTGTCCTCATTGACGATTAGAGGGCTAAGGAGTAGAGCGACAAAGAGGTCTAAAGAGTCCCTTATACGGCAGACGTCATGTTATGTTGCAAGGGTCCAAAGCCTTATGTACCTCTCTTATCGTGAGCTAAAGATATTGAATGGTCAGACACTGCACCCCACTGGTAAAGACATACAAGGTAGCGTTATGGTAATCATTATTTTGGCAAACTGTGATCTAGTTTACAAAACGTGACGGATGCTTTGTCACTTATTTATCGCGTGATAAAAGCAACCATCATAGCCCGCTGATTGTTGAAGACTCACAAATTCAATTTTTTTTTCCACGTTTTATCATATCGGCATCATATTTCATCATTGTCATTCATTCGAAATATTCGCATCCCGTTTCACCACCGAACCGGACAGGACCTACTTTGCACAACATTAATTCAAAATGGCTCTATTTAATTGGTAATTTGGAATATAACTAAATGTTGTAAAACCATAAATGTTAATGCGGTGTATCCCGTTAATATCGGGTGGGATCATCGTAAGCGGATAACGGGATGATTAAAACTGAATGCGTGGTTAAACCTTCGATTATCAGTTGCGTATATCCATTACCTACTATCAAAAATAATAAAATAGGTACTTCATTTTGGTACAATATTATTGATTCCATTGGTACAATATATTATAAATTTTACCGAGTTATGTTGAAATAGTACATGAGGAATAATTATCAAATGAAAATTTAAGATTTAAAGTTGCAGATTTTGAATTTTGGGAAATTACTGATTTGTAGATGAAAAATTTATTTGTCTCTATTGTAGTATTCACTTTAAAATATGAGTACCTATTAAACGCCCTAATACTTTAAATTTTTACATGATTTAGCTGAAATTTTACCAAAACGTGTTTACCTTAATTGATATTGGGGCGTCGTTGTAATGATGTTGAAAGTGAAACAGAGTAATACTAAATCATCGTACTTAACGCGATAAAACTATATTAAGTTCATAAAAACATTGAATCGTTATTAAAACAAAATTATTGTAATCAAAAATCTATTACAAAAGGAACACCACAATCCCCAAGACGCTTAAATAAGAATGAGTTGGGAAGACATAGTTCATCATAATAAAATTCTTCTGTATTTTTCTAGGAACGTTGCTGGCTTTAAATCGTTGAAGCTTAAATCGAAGTTCTTATTTATTGCAATGGTGTGAGAAAATCAACGTAGTTAGTTGAACAATGATGACAAAATAACAGCGTTGCAGTTTGCTTTGTTTGCGAATTGCAGCACTATGCTGAGTCAGAGCCTTTTCTTTAATGCACACATTGCTGGACTCATTGGAGACATCTTCACTCCGCATACGATAATTAATAGGACACTGTTATGGCAGTAATGTCCTGTCTGTGTGTGCTTTTATGGAATAAACATTTTTATTTCTTTCTTTCTAAAAGAAAACTTACTCTATTGCACCGACCGAATTCATCAACAGCATCCATAGGGGACGAATAAAAGTACTGTTATGGATTTTGTTGCTGGGAGTTTTAAAATCCGTAACCTATTTATATTTTGGTAACTAGGTATGAGTATGACGTTTTTTGACTTAGTTACATGAAGAAACGCAAGCTTTTGCGTTTTCATACTTGACGCACATAGGGGGTAAATACGCGCACCTACCAAAAATAGTGCATTACTGTAGACCAACTTATATTGTTTGCTGTAGACGACGGTAAAGGAGGGCTTGTCGGGTAGGTATGTATATAGACGGATAGTGATACGAGGCCGGTAAGCCCTTTTCACGACTAGGCATGTAAATATAGTGCTTATCTCAAGTAATTATATGCAATGAAATAAAAAAATACACCACTCAAAAAATATATGATTCTGCTGCATAGCATGATGCTTATGAACACAGAAGCTATGTTTAAAATAAAGTACTTCCCTGCATAGACCTTAAATTTTCGCATGAAATCCCTTTACAGTTTTCTTGAACTGTACCGCCCAAAACGTGATACTTTGAATACTGTTATAACGCACGTTATGGCGACATTTCATTGCATGTTTGAGAAAAAATCTAAAAGTACAGATTGTTATTGCGCTTGTTTACGACTGACTACGTAATTTTCGGTTCGGGTCTGTGGTTGGGTAGGTGATACAACTCACTCTTAATCACATTTGCTCCACTGTGACATCATTTCTTATCAAATAAGGATCTATTCGGGGTCGTAAGGCCAGCGAAGCGAAAGTAACAGATATCGACAAGCTAATGTAAAAAAGTCGATAGGTACGGAAAATACAGGAATAAAAATAATTCACGTCACAATTGAGTCAACTTCTTAATGTAATCTCGTCCAAAACTTTGGCATTCGCCGTAATAATGCTGCGAAACAGTTCGGAAACGAAAAGTTTACTAATGAAATAGATTCTTGTTTATATAGATTTGTACTTAACACAATGGCTACTTATCTGCAAGTTATTTATTTTTGTGTGGTATCTGAAAGAAAATGAATTACGAATTTTTCTATATAACGAAGTTTTTCTTTGCTATACCCTAATCCGTCAAATAAATAATCGTATAACGATACGATTTATCAATACCTGCTAAGAATACGCAACGTTGTTTGTTATCCCTAAAATAAATAACCTAACATCCTCCGCCCTAATTGCTTGTTTTTTTTTTCGATCGGATGGATTGAAATCGGGAAGTCTTACACGGACGGAGGTACGTAAATACGCAAATCGATGTTCCTACTGTACTGTAGGTACATAATTTAAGTTCAAAATTAGCAAAAAGTATCCCGAAAGAATCCCTGTTTTTGCAAATATCCATATTCTCGAGAGGCGTGGAACCGGGAATTTAAATAGAACATTCCAGATAGAGCAGCTAAAACAAAGGCCCGCACAAGCACCGCCCGTCCCACAAATGGGCAAGCGTTTACTTAGGTGCTTCGAGTATTTTTGGAAGTAATACAGACTCTGAGTTTAGGAACGAGTTAAAAGGTTTTAAGTTATTACTAGACACGATTGGAGATTGCTATATTTTTAAAAAGTATATTATTCAACTGTGTTATACTACCCAACTGTCTGTTCAATCATCCAACTATGGTCCAAAACAAATCTTATTAATTAGTTATAACCATATTCATTTTAAATTTTTAGCACAGATTTTTGGAAATTTTTGCCACTTAGGCCACTTTGCTGTACTTAGGATTAAAGACACATTTATGGGGATTTAATGAAACCCGGTTTCTTTATATGAATGTCAAGAGATCAATAGCAAAGTTAATGTTAGTCTGTACGTGGATTCATGTTCAACGGGACGAACTTTTTAAATTTGAAACATTACACAATAAGAAAACTTTCATAACTAGATTTTTATTCCCACTCACTTCTGTAGGTATAATGTAATTATGTAGGCTGTTTTATTTTTCTTGCCGGTCATAACAGTAGGTTGTCCCAAAACAGTCCCAATATCTAGCCTTAGGTACGGAAAAAACCGTTGCAAGACTTTTTATAAAATAAAGGGGTATAAAAAAAATATTGCACCGAAATCGATCTACTTAGTTTAAGCCTACTAGATAATACGTCAAACCTACTAATACTATTTTTAACTGGTATAGAATGCTATTTGGCATTAAATCTGCTATTTGTACTTTTGTTTTGTCCAATAAAGTTTAAATAAATAATACAACCTTATACTACTAGAACTTACTGGGAGAAAGCTCTAGTAGGCTTGTATTGTGGGCACTAGATGACTTCAATACATTCGAGTTCACTCAGATATTTGTTCTTCCCGGGATTCGAATCCAGGACCGTCGTAAAAACATACGTTCATGAAAATTGGACATACCTACAAGCATGTCTTGTAATACTGGTATAGGATAGGCTAACCGCATATAATCCGCAGAGAAAAAATCCGATTTGTAGCCCCTCCAATATCAAGCCTACACTTTGGGCAACTTGTAAACTTCCCCCGCTCTAATTTCGACAACTTGCCAAACTTATTATAAGTTAAATTGAAATTCTGAAAGACCTACGCCAATATAGGTACCGTACTTCGGGATATTTAAGAGAAAAACAACAGTTGAGCCAGCTTTTACTCACATTTTGGGCGCTGTTTCGACAACTGTATTTGTTTTGGGATGAAAGTGAAACGATTTTAGGGTTCCATCATGGAACTTCCATGCCCGAGAGGTCCAAGGCATTTAAATGAACTCAACATCACTCGGCTTTCTACAGCAGAATATACGCGCTTCATCGTTCTTAAGAACTCATTATTTTCCGAAAATAATATTTCTTTAAACTCCAAACTCCTATGCTATATCGTCCAATTAAATTCAATGAATCATTCGCATTGACTGAAAATATACTAATTTTACTGATCAACTTCAGAATTTCAAACTTATTAATTATTTCAACTTTATCGCACAAAACATATGGAACTTTATGCTAAATAGCATTCTCTACCAGCCAACCATAAGGCTAAACAGAGATGCTCCCAATGGGTATCATTAATATGATTATAATCGCAATTTCACAAACTCATCAATAAACCAAAGCAAACTTATAAAGCGGACCATAGACGGCAAACAAACCCGCGCAAAGTCAGCGCTTGTGGTGTTATTCTCTTACTTATTAGACTCTGCGCTATGAGTAACTCATTATTGGATCGCTAAACAACGGCACCGGCAGGATTAAGTTTGGAAAAGACGTAAAACCTAAACAGAAATATTTTAGTGATTGCTTACCTGAGTATACTTTATGATTAGAAAATGTCGTAACGCCATTTAGAGTAAAAAAATGCATCCTTTGTAGTATATTAGTGTAGTTCAAAACAGTATAGAACGTTATATAATAATAAAATACAATGGCGATGACATATGGTATTTCAAATATACTTAAAATAAATGAATTTCGGATAAAAGCATTTGCGTCTTCTATAGTCACTATGCAAACTTTACGGTTTGGCATTATAATAATGATTTTATAATCACTTTATTGTATTTTACTTTTTATATAAATTTATTGTAAAAAGCCTAGTCTAAAAAACAAGATAAATAAAGTACCTAACAATAATAATAATCGTTTATTTGAGACAACTAAGAGATCCATAAGTGTTAGTTCTTTACAAACTTATTAAACTATGTTAGTTACCTTAATTATACTCTATTTATTTAAAAACTTTATTGCACAAAACAAAAGTCAGTACAAACGGCGGACTTAATGCCAAATGGCATTCTCTACCAGTCAACCATAGGGCCAAACAGAAATATAGTGTTGGTGTATTATACAAAATACACCAACACTATTATCTTTTTTTCATTAGTATTACATAGTGGCTCTACTTCGCCGATGGTAAGCAAAAAAGGGAGTCCAAGTCGCAATGGCAAGAAACCAACAGTGACTTTTTTGTATATCTGTTTGCTTCTGAAAGAGCGTGAAAACAAAAACGAGTGAACAACACCACTGTATTTACAGTGGCAACACTGCTTTGCATATTCCAACAAAGTGTGGTCAGGTTGTTTTGTTTATCTGTCTTGCCGTTTTGTTATCGGAATTAAAACTTGAATAGTTATTTGGAATTCGTTGGAAAGAGAAATAAAAATAGATTTTTACAGAAAAATGCTAACACAAGAACATAACGCTCACTGGGAACCAAAATGTCACTAAACAAAAAACACGTTTGTTGGGTACAGAGGTTTGAAATTTTAAAAAACTACGAACGTTTATAACTGCTATATTTTGAAATATAATTAATGTTTTTTTTATTGTTCTTGTTAGCTATGTGACCTGGCTTGTCACTTGTTCCAAAAAAACCTATTTTTTTTTTATTAATTTACTTAGATAATAAAGTTTAAAAAAAAACAGTAAGTAATTTCCAGTTATTTTCGCTTAATGACGCTATTCCAGGTACGATATTACACCACATATTAATCAATACCGTCATTAAGAATAAAGTGTCACTTTTCACCTTACAACATGTTAACAAATGTTTACTCAAAAGAGTCACTAAAGCAAAAAGTACACTATGGCTCGAAATTAAATCTTAATATTCCTGCTACATGAATAATCAAAACTGACATGTTTCGGATAGATACCTACGTTTTTCCAGTAAAAATGTAGTACTTTACCGCATACTTTAATGTCAAACCGTCCTTAAACAAAAAATGACGATGTTCTGCATCTTTGAACTCGGTCGGCATCCTTGGCACTAATGCGAAAGTGACAGTGTTCCAGTGACGCTCGCGTTCATCCCCGCTATTTGCCATAGTGACATTAGCGCCATCTCGCGCTTAATATTTGCGCTAGAGCGACAGGAGTTTATGTATTGTATTCTTTACCATCAGATTGGCTAGATGGCGCTGACAGCTCAAAAACTCAAATTTTCGGATAGTGACGTTTTGGTTCTCAGTGAGCGATAAGGGGATTTTTATCACGTCGAAAGTTTTTTTTTGTGTATATTTCGAACAATTCGAACGTATAATTAAGCCTGTAGTTTCGGAAGGGACGAGTATATACAGCGATTTTTTTGTTGTGAAAATTTTGAATATACCTAGTTAAGGTTCAAGAGATTTTACCATTCAAAAAAACAAAACCCCTGACTAATAAAGTTTTTTGGAGCGGAGCGAGCGAAGCGAGCGAAGCTCCCATGGATCGACTCGAATGGACTTTGTAACAATGCGCAGATCTCAGCGAGTTCTCAACCGATTTTAGAAATGTTTGTTTTAAAATGCACAAATTAAATTTCGCTAGGTCGTGACGAAGAGAAAATTTCAAAAAAAAAAAAAAAAAAACTCCGCTCCAACTATGGTGCAAGCTTAGCCGGTGGCTGACTCTGCATCGACCTAGTATTATGAGGTAGTTTCGCTTTAACCTTTTAGTACCTACCCTAGTTTAATAATAATTTGTTATCGCAGCGGTCATATATAGTAGTTGATACAGATTTTAAAGCCTAACCAGAAATATATGAGGATGCACCATATTGCAGAATTTCACTGGAACTAATTTCTACCACTGGCAATGATTTTATGATGGTTTGTCAACAATGTCAATTTCATTCGTGGTGGTTTTTTTATAAGAGAAATATTCAAAGTTATCCAAAGGAAATGCCGAAAACCATTCATAGTCGTGAACATAAGATTATAAATAAAGTGTGTACACGTGTTTACTACATGAAACAGTCAGGAAAATAGTGCATTCTATTAAATGATATAACGAGGTTAACATAGTGGAACTGACAGATATTTAAACTAATGTCATTATAGTGGGTTGCGATTGGTTGCAAGATTGTTGCCATATTAATCTTATAAATAGCGCCCTCTTGACAATCCTCATATATTTCTGGTCAGGCTTTACTTAAAATATCATGGAACCCTATAACGGAAAAACAAACGGCAGCGTATATTGTATTTGTACCCTTTGCGCACGGAACCCTAAAGACAGATTTGTTACCAGCTTAAGGGTGTGCCAACTAGGTCAGTTATGAACTCAAAAAATTACACCAACTTTCTGGAAATATACAATGTTTCAACGAAAACGGTATCGGTATTCCCTTCTTATAAGGACAAACTTGTTATCGAATTTCATATCATAGAAATCGTATTTATAGAATATTCAGTTCTTGTATAAAATTATTATTAATTCAAATGCTAAGATTTCATCGATTAGGTACATCGACATTATTTTTTTTATAATCGTTACAACAACTTCCCAAGGATCAAATAATTGATTTAAACTACATTTCATTGAATATTCAAGACATTCAAGCAACATAATAACTGTCTTAGATTTTGTCGATGTATTGTGTGTTCTCAAACATGCAATGAAATGTCATCATTACGTCCGTTACAACAGGCTTCGGAAGCATCACACAAACAACAACTCGAGAGAACTGTATAAGAATTCCATACAAAAAAAAGGTCTTTACGTTCCTTATAATAGGCTCGGAAGTATCGCTTTTTGGGCGCAACAACTCGAGAGGACTGTAAAGGGATTTCATACTGCTTTTCAGGCCTAGGCCTGCAAAGTAACTTTTTTTTAGTTTCAACAACAAGGTCATTCACACAGCTGGCTGGTTTGACAAAAAGCAGGTTTTGTTTTATAAAGGTTGGTTGTTAGACTAAAATGTCCTATTTGTCAATTAATAAAATGTTGTTCTTTGAAGTATATTTTTTTATTTCATTGTATGTTTGAGAAAAGCACTATACATGCCTCGTCGTGAAAACGGATTCCCGGCCTCGTATCACTATCCGGCCTCGCTCGCACGCTCGCTCGGCCGTATATACCTACTTGACCGGAAATCCTCATTTTCCCGGCCTCTGATGTAATGTACTATTTTTTAAATATGGCGTCTGTGTTCATGAACAGCCCAAAAAGCTGTTTTTTCTTTGCGTTGTATTTCTTTATTTCATTGCATATTACGTTTGAGAAAAGCACTATACATATACATGCCTAGCCATGAAAAGTGCTTGCCGGCCTCGTATCACTACTATCCTTGTCTATACCTACTCACTCGGCAAACCCTTATTTCCCGACGTCTGCAGTAATGTACGATTGTATTTTCAATAAAACATAATTTAGAACAGGGTAAACGCAGCCATGTACAATTTTTATCCGCAATATTGGCATTTTTGCTCTAGCAAATTATTTCTGTTTGTGTCTACACAAACAGAAATAAAGGGGCGATATTTACGCAACATTATCCCAAATATAAGATATATTTAAACGTTTTTGTGTAGCTGGATGGCCGCGGACACAAGTGGGGTTGACATACATTAAAGGACTCTTGTGTAGGGTATTGTTTTCTTAGTATATTGAGACACGAGACATATTTTTTTTGCTCGTATATCAGATTAAGATAGACAACGGAAAACGTTTTGGATAGAGGATAAGATTTTGGAACATTCGGTCAAAATTACTATAAAATTAAAATAAGGAACGGTCAGTTATTGAAATTAAAGAAAATCAGGAATACCATATAAGGTATATTACGAGAACTTGAATTTTTCCATTTTTTATCGTTTGAGCACACTACATGGACTGAGTGATAAGAGAAAAAAACTGGAGCTACTTTAATAGATCTAGAAAAGCACCATTATTCCTAGTTAGCTTTATCCATAAATAACACTATAATTAGTACTGGTGTATCGCCATATTTATTATTTACCTGAAGGTGACGTATCTGATCTTTAGACACAGTTGCGCCCGCCGTGGTCTTGGTTGTAAAATAATTAAGGTAAATAAGAAAATTTATTCAGTCAAGTTGACAGTATTTTTTCCTAAGTAGCACCTGCACTTTAAGCCAATCCTGCACGTCTAGCATAACTTTGACACGCGACTCATGTTGTCGCGCGAGATAGCATCATCCGGCCCTATCTCATAGTACTGTACAGATAGAGACAGGCAGTATAATTATCGCGCGAGAAATAGTCGCGTGTCAAAGTTATGCTAGCTGTGCTGGTTTTCAGTGTCATATATTTTTCGAGCAAAATGTGGGAAACGAATAAGTCTCCGGCCCTTCCCGGTGCAATAAAACAAGTCGCCGTTGCGTAACAAGGGCGATAAACCAGGGAATTCAAAAACGCGGAATATCCTTGGAAGACAAAAAAAAACAATAAACGCCTGTTTTTTTCTCTTTTTAAAATAGAAGGTCATTTTAATTTAATAGGTAGGTACCGTTTTACGCCCTAGGTTTATTTTTCGAAGTTGCAGCTCGAAATGTCACAATTTTTCAAACCAATACATACTCGTATACGTAACTTTGACATTTAAAATTAGAAACTCATTTAGCGTAATTTAAAAATTGTATGTCTTGAAAACTTTCTAAAAATTGTAAATTAATACCTGCGCAGTAGAATAAACAAAATATCGGCCGGCCAAATATTTGTAAAGTAAAAGGGGTAACGCTAAAACAATAACGTAATTAAAAGCTCCAAGGTTTTCACGCAAATAAACAGAGGGACGAACGGTGAAATCTACTTTGTAAAAATAAGTAAAAAATCCCGAACCAGTGGATAACAGCGCTCGTTCGCAAACACCATTACCGGGGCAGGGCCATAAACCGCCCAAGATAAGATGAATAGTCGGGCCGAACGTAAAACGAGTATCGAGTGTTTCACTTTACGTGGTCGCGTAAAACCGTATTATCCCAGAGAATTTTTGGAACCTTACGCAATACGCATATTTATCAGTTTACGCATAATTCATGGTTCCGTAACGAAATTAAAGTGTCGATTTCAGTGATAATATCGCATTTAACACATACAATTTATATATTACTTTGAAGTTTGTTATACAAAATATTTACCTACTGGAATACAATTCACAAAATTTGCGTTTGGCGGTTTGTTGAATGGTAAACGGTACATAAAGCCTAAGAATAGGTGTTCTAACCTACAGTTTAATTTCTATAAAAGCCACTTGAATGGATTAACCGTCTCCCTTGAGGTTACGCATGATTTACGACGGGCAGGGTAAGGAAGTGAGACGTGTCACATCCTAGCGTCAAATGATTTGTGGCTCTTCCACATTCATGGAGCTCTGGTACTTCCGAACCCGACTGTCCTCCTTTTAAGCATGAAAAACGTGGTTTCCTTGAATAAAATCAAATTGTTACCCAAAAGAAGAGGTTTTCATTCGTTTGTAGCGTTTGATAAATTTATTTATCCCTGACTGTTAGCAAAACCAAGGGTCGTGAGTTGCAAAAAATAACTGTAGAAAAATAGCACTTTAGCAAACGCCTTTTAGGGAGGCCATGGTGCATCGGGTCTAGGAGAAAGTGTGATGTGTTACGTCCTAGCCTCAAATGTTTTGTGACTCCACCACATGCATGTAGCTTTGTTACATCTGAAATATATTGTCCTCCTTTAAAGCAAGAAAAATGCGGTTTCCTTGAATAAAATCATTTTATTACGCGTAGGTCCCCGCGTCTGTGGTGTGACCAAGTGACCGAAATCACTGGTCTTTCACTGGTAGAGGAATCTACCCTGCATAAATCCGAAAACTAAACAAAGTGGAAACATCTATTACACAAAACACGAAAAACTTTCAAAGACACGACCTTCAGCTATGAAGTAATACGACCATGAAGTTGATTACGCAAAAGTAGAGGTATCTATTTGTCTGTCAGTGTTTGATATGATTACAATTAATTGATCCTAAACAAATGTAAACGGTTGACCGGTTCGAAAATATAGAACTGCATTCCTGGTTCACTGAATTACAATTCTTAACCAATACAATCATAAAATGTTGAGCCTTATGGTCATCCGTATAAGTCACATAAGGAGTCAGAAGCAATTTTCAAAATACCGCGGCAAACAAGCATCGTTCAACCTTAGACACGGTATCAGCTTTCAGGTCACGCAAACGAGCTCAGTCATGCAAGTTACTTTTGGCACTTTTCATAATTTTCTTTTGAGTGCTCGCTACCAACTTCCCTAATGTGCGTGACAGCAATGGTTGCAAAATATGACAATTCGACAATTTGATTTCAGTATTGTGATGGCATGAAAGTGCTGTAGGCGACGCAATTCATTTGTATATATATATTTAATTCATAGTGTGTAACACCTAGGCTAAAATATTGTTCGTATATTTTAGAAACTTACGTGTAGCGCCATCTAGTTTGCTTTTGGTCTAAATAAATGAATAAAAACGTTAGTGGGTAGCAAAACCAGCTATGCGCACCTATATTTTAAACCACCGTCATTCAGTGCTTTCCGAAACATGATTCGCCGCGCTATAGCTACTTGCTCGCACCATCGTTTTTATGGTTAAAACGCTAATTTCGTGTTTTCTTTCGCCCGTTATCTACAATAAAAGTGGTCTTCGAACCAAATCTGTGACCAGAGGATGTTTCAAACTCCGCCGACGCGTATTATAACGCGTAAACAACAACGAGAGATCGAGCGTACGAAATTGCAAATGGCGAGTACGTCGCACAGTGCACCAGCGGAACCTATAGTCAAAACTCCAGCCGTCGGCACCGATAGTGAAGCACAGCCGAGGGATTTGGACCAAGTGAAAATGGAGAAAGCCAGAAAATCATCTGCAAGAGGCTCCATTATATCTGGCAAGTCGAAGCGATCAACGTCGTCATCCATTGCCAGACGTAAATTATTGGAATTCGAAGCCGCTCAAGCTAAGGCGCAGATTGAGCTGGCGCTTATTGATAAAAAGTTGGAAGCTGACCTGGCCCAAGTTGACGCCGAGGAATCACAAAGCGAGCGTGGCAGTGAAGCCAGTGGCCCAGCTCATAGTGATCAAGTGCAATCTCATGTTGAGAAATGGCTAAACCAAGGCCACGATGAATCTGCCAGTTCTTATTTAAAACAGCCATCAACGCCACCTGAGCCCCTTAAAACACCAGCTCCACCAGTGCCTCCAGCACCACCAGCGCCGCCAATGGCACCAATACCACCAGACTGCTACCGCTGGTACCGTCCAGCGTCTCCAGCGGCACCAGCACCGCCAGAAGCGCCAGCGCCACCAGAAGCGCCAGCGCCCCCATCAGCGCAGGAGATACAAGCGGCACCGCAGGCCTCTGCATACGTCAACGTCCGCCATCATGATGTTCCGAGTGACAGCATTCAGCAACTAGCACTTACCTTAAAGGACATGATGACCACATCGTCGGCTCAACGCGAGGGCCGCTTACTCAGCCGCCTGTCGACACCGCGCGACCTACCTGTTTTTAGTGGTGACTGTATCGAGTTTCTAAACTTTAAACGGTCATATGAGGAATCTACACGAGTATGTCAGTTCAGCGAGTCCGAAAATCTCGAGAGACTACGCAAGGCCCTGCGAGGCGACGCCAAGGACACGGTCACGGCTCTGCTGATCGGTAACACCCCGCCCGCAACTGTTATGGAAGCTCTCGAATTAAGGTTTGGTCGCTCTGACGTCATCATTTTGAACCTTACGACGCAGCTGAAGAAGCTACCTGCGTTACCTACGGCATACCAAAATGATCTTATTGACTTTTCCATTAAAGTGAACAATTGTGTGGCCACCATTAGTGCTTTAAATCAGCCAGATTATCTACGCAGTCCAGAGCTCGCATCAGCTGTTTTAAGCAAGCTACCGAGCACTCTAATTGGCAAATGGACCGATTATGCCTATCAACGGTTAACTGAAGACCAGCCAAAGTTGAAGTTAATCGCCGAGTTTCTTAATCACGAAGCACAAATGTTATCATTAGTTGGAGTTACACAGTTACGAGAACAAAATAAGCCGAGTGAGTTAAAAGTTACAGCGAAACATACTAGCGATAATAAATTTCGCTCGAATCGGCCTATATTTGCTACGAGCGCCGTAGAAGAAAACAAAGTATGTAAATTTTGTTCCAAAGGTCTTCATTCTCTGCCCGAGTGCCGTGTGTTCAAACGTGCGATGCGTCGTGATAGATGGAAATTTATTAAATCACAAGGATTATGTTATTGTTGTCTGACGTCACGACACGACAGGAACGAATGCCCCGCGCCCGTGTGCGATATAGATAACTGTGGGCTCGCACACCATAAGCTACTACACTGGAAGAAGCCTATTACGTCATCGAAAACAGCTGACACGGTCGACGACACGCCGCCGCCCGAGCCGGGCCGAGCGCAGGCTCAGCCGCCACCGTCGGCACCCGACACCGTGGCACACGTGACATCGGACTGTGACAAACCTTCTTCTGTGGATCAAGTTATGCTAAAAGTTGTGGAAGTGCAGTTACGTGGACCTAACGGAATAGTGAGCACTTACGCCCTTTTGGACGATGCCGCGTCGGTGTCTATCATCGATTCCGACCTAGCAACCGAGCTAGGCCTTAAATGTGAAAAATCGAGTGCTATAAAGTTTATCGACGCGTTTGGACTTGAAGTGTACCAATCGGACGCGCCGACCGTCACTGCTCAGATAAGTGGACATAACAATAACAATTACTATGACATTAAGTTGCGTAAAGTGTCTAAATTAAATCTGCCTGCTCAAAATTTGTCTGTAATTAAAGATCTAAATTGTCAACATTTGTCGTCTATAAAGGATTTCGTTTGTAAAAGTTGTGTAGTGCCGCGCATTCTTATCGGGGAAGATAACTATTACTTAATTGCTCCGATCGAAATTATTAACGGTAGTAAACATGAACCTTATGGTTCTAGGTGCAAGTTGGGTTGGTCCATTCATGGGTATTGCGGTCGCACTCACTCTAACGCTGCCAACGTCTTCCATCTTAGTCACTCAGATAGGGACAACATTAGCGAGTTGAACGATTTAATTAAGAATAATTTTTCTCTCGACTCCATTGGAATTTCAACCTCACGCCGTGAGAATAGTGATCACTTGAGGGCATTGCAGATTTTAGACGATACGTCGCGTCTTATCGGTAATCAATGGGAGGTCGGCCTTCCGTTCAAGAAGGATGTATTTACCATGCCAGATTCACGAGAAGCTGCCTGTTCGCGACTGCAGTCGTTAATGCGCAAGTTTGTAAAAGACGACGCGTACGCGGAACGTTACCGGACGGAAGTAAACAAGCTGTTTACAAGCGGATATGCACGAGAACTACGGGATGATGAACTCTCGGCGGACCGCATATGGTATGTACCACATTTTGGAATCCAGAACCCCAATAAACCGGGCAAATTAAGAATCGTTTTCGATGCGGCTGCGCAGACGAAAGGGACAAGTCTCAATAGTTATTTGCTAACAGGACCGGATTTATATAATTCGCTTATGGGTATTATGCTTAGATTCCGCGAAAATAAAATAACAATAATTGGGGATATCAAGGATATGTTTTTACGGATTAAAGTAAGGGCGCAAGATCAACATGTACTTAGATTTTTATGGCAAGATTCGCCTGACGCGTCCGTAAAAACATATGTTAATCAAAGTCTTATCTTCGGGGCGACCTGTAGTCCTTTTATTGCACAGTATATTCGGAATAAAAATGCATCGAAATACGACGATTTATATCCGGAGGCCGTAAATGTTATTATAAACAGTCATTACATGGACGATTGTTTATATTCAACTGACAGTGTGGATAATGCAATCAAATTGGTTGAACAAATTACTCAAATTCATAAAAACGGAGGATTTGAGATAAGGGAAGGGGGTGGTCCAGTAACAGTCAGGAAGTTTTAAAAAATATACCGATTAATTCACTCGCGCAAACAGCTGTCCAGTTCAAGGACGGAGCTATGAACACAACTGAGCGCACATTAGGGTTGATGTGGCATCCTTCAGATGACACGTTTGGATTTAAGATATCGTTTCACCGAGTTCCTGAGGAGATTTTAAATGGAACCGAATCTCCCACCAAAGCCAAGATGTTAAGTCTCATTATGTCAGTATATGATATCCATGGTTTTTTGTCACCTTTTATTATAAAAAGCAAAATAATATTTCAGAACGTGCATCGTAGTGGCGTGGATTGGAACTGCCGCATCCAACCGGACGATCATGCGAGCTGGGTAAGGTGGCTCGATGAGTTAAAACTTTTAGCCACTTTGCGCATACCACGCTACTATGCTGACGCGGGGCCGTGGACGCAGTGTTATGCTGACTGTACGGATGGGGTAAGTGCGCCTATAATTATAGAGACTCAATTACACGCCTTTTGTGATTCGAGTATGAAGGCGTTTGCTGCGGTAATTTACTGGCGTTTTATCCGTTCCGACGGAACCGTAAATGTGAGTTTTGTAGCCAGTAAGAGCCGCGTGACCCCTCTCCGCCCAATTTTGATACCGAGGCTCGAATTACAAGGTGCTTTACTCGCCGCACGGCTCGCCACTACAGTAGAAGGCGAGCATAAGGATATCAAGTCAACCAAGCGATATTTTTGGACGGATTCTAATACCGTACTTCAGTGGATTCGCAGCGATCCTAGGGACTACAAGCCGTACGTCGCGCACCGTCTCGGTGAAATTGACGAGTTGACCTCGGCGTCGGAGTGGCGTCATGTGCCGTCCGCTCTGAACGCGGCCGACGTCGCTACTCGTGACGATGCGCCGCCGCTGCAGTACCACGACGTTTGGTTCCAGGGGCCACACTTCTTACGTGAGCTGGAAAGTGAGTGGCCTAAGGATCTTAAGGACTTAAAGCCGATCGAAGAATCGATTTACGAGCGTAGGTCCGTTAACGTTTTATCATCGACAGACTGTGCTAGCGCGTTGCCGGTTCCTGATGAAAACCGGTTTTCGTCGTGGATTCGATTACTTATGACCACAGCACGCGTGTTATTGTTTATTAAAATATGTCAACGTAAAGGTAATCGAATTGACAACGAACTATCACAGTTTGCGGAAGAATTATTGATAAAAAAATGTCAACATGATTCTTTTCACACGGACATTGAGGCGTTACAACAAAATAAGCCGCTATCTAAGAGTAGCCGGCTACTGAAGTTAACGCCATATCTTGACAATGCGGGCTTGCTTCGAGTGGGGGGCCGCATCGACAAGACGGTAGGAATCGAGGAGTCTACCAAGAGGCCAGTCATTCTTGATGGTAAGCATACAATGACGAGACTTCTCGTAGAACACTACCACAGACGAGCTTTACACGGAGCTCATGAATTAGTAGTGAACGAGCTCAGGCAGCGTTACTGGGTCGTGAAGCTCCGGCCTACGGTACGCGCGGTGGCAGCGAAGTGCCTGTTCTGTAGGTACCGGCGCGCGGCGCCGCAGCCGCAGCGCTTGGGCGACCTGCCGCACGCT
This sequence comes from Apotomis capreana, assembly GCA_947623375.1. Taxonomy (NCBI): domain Eukaryota; kingdom Metazoa; phylum Arthropoda; class Insecta; order Lepidoptera; family Tortricidae; genus Apotomis; species Apotomis capreana. Next base: position 6,960,360 of record OX392506.1, on the reverse strand, counting down.
CGGCTGCAGCACAACCGTCATGTGTTTTCCTTTACGGGAATCGATTTTTTTGGACCAATGGAGGTCACAGTAGGTCGTGGCAGGCAAAAACGTTACGGTATGCTATTTACGTGTTTGACAGTTCGCGCCGTTCATATCGAAATCACGGAGAACCTCACCACCGACTCCACCATCATGGGCCTGAGAAGGATGATCGCCCGCAGAAGAGCGCCTACCGTTATTTATTCGGATAACGGGACCAGCCTGCGAGGAGCAGACACGGAGCTGAAACGTAGCATCGCTGACCTTGACACCGATGCTCTGCGTAACGACGGAATCCTGCGAGGTATCGAATGGCGCTTCATACCGCCTGGCGCACCAGAAATGGGAGGAGCTTGGGAAAGGATGGTGCGCACAGTTAAAACGGCACTACGTGTTGTACTGAAGGAGCGCGCGCCCCGCCCTGAGACCCTTGCAACGCTGATGGCGGAAGTAGAAGCCATAGTTAATAGTCGGCCGATTACACATGTGTCAACGGACCCGAACTTCCCCGAAGCTCTAACGCCTAATCATTTTTTAATTGGCACGTCATCCAATGGACCCACATTCGGCAAGTACGAGGACGTAGATCTTCAGCTGAAACGGCAGTGGCGCATAGCACAACGTCTTACCGACATGTTTTGGTCACGATGGCTTAAGGAGTACTTGCCCACCCTTCTGCCACGACAGAAATGGACGCAAGAACAGCGATCACTGCGTGTAGGAGATTTCGTTGTTTTAGTGGAGCCTAACTTAGAGCGTGGTTCATGGCGGCACGGAGTAGTGAGTGCGACACTCCCCGGGAATGACGGGCGCATTCGCGTGGTAGATGTGCGCACTCGCACAGGTACCTTGCGACGACCGGTCACTCGCGTCGCCCTACTTGCACCAGAGGCATCTAGTGATGAATAGTCATCACTAAGGGGGTGGGATTGTAGGCGACGCAATTCATTTGTATATATATATTTAATTCATAGTGTGTAACACCTAGGCTAAAATATTGTTCGTATATTTTAGAAACTTACGTGTAGCGCCATCTAGTTTGCTTTTGGTCTAAATAAATGAATAAAAACGTTAGTGGGTAGCAAAACCAGCTATGCGCACCTATATTTTAAACCACCGTCATTCAGTGCTTTCCGAAACATGATTCGCCGCGCTATAGCTACTTGCTCGCACCATCGTTTTTATGGTTAAAACGCTAATATCGTGTTTTATTTCGCCCGTTATCTACAAGTGCAATCGGTTTATCGTCGCAGATTTGGAAAAGGGATTTTGCGTCGAGACTGGAAAATTGAGACTGAATGTGATTTGGAGAAAGATTTGAAGTTTGATTGATTTGACGTTTAGATTGATAGCTTCTTTTATTATCATGAAACTAATGAAGAAGACACGCTTGCTCTTGCGAGAATATTCTAATATGCAGTTATATTTAGTACTGATGATTATAGAAACAGCGGAGCCGTAGGCAAACATCATAAATGAGTTGCCGGGTGCATTTATTGGCCTTGACTAATTATACACACAACGTTGCTTACAATATTAATATTATAATAATTTCCACGACACTGTATTTTTGAAAAAGAATGCAATTAAAGAAAATAAAAAAATTGCTTTGCTTAACTTTGTTTTTAATTGGACTTTATTTTCCAGTGACGATTTATATTTTTTTTGTTTCTTAGTTGGCAGCAATGCATTTGATTTAATAACTTTTTTGATATTAAAAACTATATTGCAGGACAGTTGGTGACATGAATTATTTTATTTAACGTTCATTTGGAACATATAAAATATAGATTATTAAACTTAAGTTAAGTAATTGTAATCTGTTCACCACGGAATGCTTTTTGACTACATTATATCATCGTTCGACAGTGTTTTTTTGGACAAGAGGTTTTTACAAGACCTAAGTAATGTACATCTTTATACAAGAGTTGTAATTATATAAATAACAGAAAATAGTAGGTACTAGACTAGAAAACATCCCTAAAAGATATCCGGGATCAATACCACTTTGTTTTCGATTTAGACAGCAAACATCAGATGAAAGCATTATTCATCAATATACCGCGCTATTTTATTTGATTTTTGGCCCCATTCCAAATAAACAAAACGATTTATTTCAATATATCTGCCTCTGAAACTATTGAACAACGTTTGAAACACCTCTGTCCTTCTGATAGCCGGTCGGGCACGTTTGCACTGGCCCAACGTGTCGGGACTTGTCGGCAAACACTTCGGATGCACTCGTTCAATGGCACTGTAATCTATGGCCGCAATGCAAACAGTCCACACCCACATTTGCTCTTTCGAGCGTATTATTTGCGGAATAACTTCAGTTGAAACGGGCTAATTTTGTGCATGAAAACTCGCTCAACATAAGCAGCTTTGCTGCAACTGTTTTAGTGAAAGCCGTGCACATGTCTGGATTAATGTTGAAGTTGACTGTTGTGTTTTATGACGAAAAAGGATAACGCAACACTGTTGGGGTTTGCAAGTTTAAAAGCGGGTTTAAAGTATACCGTATTTTAACTAAAACTCGTAACAAAGCACATGATGTCTCAGAAAATGGTACAGATTTTTCTTTGAAATTGTTCACCTTAATACCGTTCTCAGATTCGTCTGCAGTACTATCTGATTTCAAATCCTATTTCAATCGTTCAGTTGACGACTCAAAGGCAAAGCCTCCATATCAGGAAGTATGACGTTGCTTTTCCGAGCTCCAAAATGCATCAACTGGAGAGCTCTCTGCGGCCAAGTGGCTGCGTCGCGTTCCACATACTCGTCCGCACTGCGATTCTAGTGCTCTAATGTCTAAAGGCAGCATACAGATGTATTTGTTTCGAAACCATGTGGTTCTATTGACCGTAGCTACAGAGGATTGAATAGTAGCCAGTTAACTAACTAAGTAACTTGCTTTTCTAGACAAAAAAACATGTTCTACAAATACACAAAACTAAAACATCAGATCACGATTTGCAGATTTTTATTAATCAAAGTTTGCAAGGTGGACAATATCCTTCAGATCATTCTAGCAGTTTTTGAAGGAATCTTTTTTTATTCTTGCATACGTTATGAACTTTTTTATTTGTAAGTTTTTACAACCTATGAGAATTTTCGTAATATGTTTTAGTTAACTAGCGAAACTTAACGCGATTTCGCTTGTTTCACAATATCTTACTTACATAGTACCTACTATAAAAGGAAAGAGACAATAGCAATGGACGCTATTTGCATGGCTTCTTCTTTAAATGTAGCATGTTTTATTCGTGTTATAACTTCTTGAGCCTTTTTACGATAGTGACTTTTCACATATTCAATTTTGTCATATTGGTCCTTCAAGCCGTGTTTCAAAAGTTCCTAAACTGCATCGTGTCGCAAGTATTATTATTGTAGCAATCAAAGAGAGAGCTCTTAGTGGGGCATCCGAAAGTTATGTGTGTCGCCTCTTTGTTCCAAAGAGTTTGAATCGGGCCAGTGGAATTGAGATACTGGGCGTTTGAATGCTGGGTATTATGCTGAAAGAAAAACCTTTGACTAAATTGCGAGGTGTGAAAGAAATGGCTGAGACTTTTTCGGATAGGATTTTCTTAGTTTCAGGGAGATGATGATAATATCTTAATATGATTATGTAACTGCTATTATTTATACAATAATGTAGGCTGATAGTATAAAATACAGCATTAAAATATTATGTTAGGTAAAGAAAGATCATTAAACATATAATGATTTGGGTCTCTTCAAGACAAGCGTAAATAAGCCATTGCTCAACCAGCGAGCTACATCCTCGACCCCGCAGTCATTTACCATCATTAGGTGATCCTAGGGTCAATAACCGGTCCTTACGTGAAGAAAAAAATACAATATGTCCAATCCGTGAGCTCATATAATTATTAGCCTTCGGATTTAGCTGAAAATGGAGAGGTTCAAAATCTTGACCTAATAAGAGCGAACGAGACAGTTATAATGACACCAAAATGTCTTTTTGTGCTATCAAGGAGAAAAATCTAGGATCTATCGAATATTTTACCTCAACTCACATACATTTTTTTTAAATCTGGTCGTAAATTCAAATGCTGCTTAAAATGCTTTGCAGTAAGAGCAAAATAGTACAATAACGGAACAAACGAACAGCGCCAAATATTTGGCGTCGACAGAACATGAATAATTGTGCCAATCGGTGATTGGAATACCTATTGCCCATTCATATTGTGCCACGTTTATTGACTAACATGTTTTAAATAATTACTATTGTTTTTTTTGTTTGCCTCGCTTTGACCTTCTACTGATTGTTAGTAAGCCCCTATAGTATATAAAGGTTTCCTCACAGGCCAAAACTCTTGAGCAGAGTATAAAGTATCTGTATCTAGTCGAATTAGGCTGGCTGTTCACTGGAGCGGAGCGGTGTGGTATAAAATAAACCAATCACATTCCTCAGATTTAAGTTGACGACGCGGTAGGCTCGGTTTGATCTACCTACTGAGCCGGCGGTCCTGGGTTCGAGTCCCGGCCGGGGCAAGTATTTGTGTGATCAACTCGAATATTTGTTCCTGGGTCATGGATGTTATCTATATATATGTATTTATGTATATTATTTATATCGTCGTCTAGTACCTACCCATAATACAAGCTTTGCTTAGTTTGGGACTAGGTTGATTTGTGTATGATTGTCCCTTAATATTTATTTAAGTACCTATTTTATTTATTTTAATGTATTTCTTTTGGGCTTCACAAAAACGCAACCAGATTGGTCGTACAGTTCCTTTTTGTGTTATCAACACTAACCGGTCTATCTGGTTGCTGCAGATAGAGATCATAAAAACCAGTATAGCAGATAACGCTACTCAAATATTAACTCACGTGTAAAGGGAGTATCTGAAGAAAAATGAGCTCCATACAGACAACAGACACATATTTATTGTTCGGCCAATCAGCCTGAAAGCGCTCGAGAGCGGCAAGGAGGCGAGTACAACTTTGCTGTATGCTTTGATATATGTGTAAGCAGAGCATAAGCATAGTATAGCTATTACTATCAGTATGAGCATAATCAATTCTATTACGACACGATTGATAGTATCTTTACATAGTATTTTTTACGGTCAGTTGATATGTGTACACGACGAACACGTAAAAACTACCTTCGCTTTCTTTAGGTACTTCGGTGGTACCTACGTATGCGTAGCCATAATGGTTTTTGTAAAAAGTGTGAACATAATAAATATTATTCAATGCGTATTACTTTAAATGTTGGCACCCAAAAGAAATATGAATCTTTCGATGAATCATAGAAGCAACACTTTAAGATTAGTGGGGCTTGCAATAGGCTAAGTAGTTTCCTGACAGATCAAATCAGTAAACTCTTTATGAAATCTCAAAACGCTGTAAGGCTGGCCACATACAGTCTGAATTCCAGTCCGGTTTCCAAACCGAATGACGTCAGCAAGTGAGACGTCGCCATATGACAGACAGAGACAGAGACTGATGTCATTTTGTTCGAAAAACGAACCGGAATTCAGACTGTATGTGGCCGGCCTGATAAAAGAGAAACACAAATTCAATTTTAGAAAAATGCGAATACAATTTTAGTAAGACAATTTCAGTCTTACTGTTCTAAATGTTCCTCTGTTACATCAGTAACAGTTCCGCTCCTAAAGCGAACTTTGCTTTGTCTGGAGATGCAGGTCGTTTGTTTCGGAAGGCGTCGCAAATATTTCCATCGGATTGCGCTCGTGCATAACTTTGTTATACAGCATCTATAAAACTTGGTAATGTTCATGTAAATAAACCATTTTGTTCACGTACTTTGAACAAAAGTTGGCGTAACTCTAGATATGAAAAATTATCTCAATTTGACAAAGCAACCCTTTTAGCTTAGCAATATCACGGACATGTCACATATTATTCTTGAGTAATGGCACAATATAGGGATGTAGACTGATGTTGAATTACATATACATATATCAACATAACATACTATACTTACATTATATAAAATAAAAACAGAAAAAAATTAAAGGGCTTTGAAATATGTGACTTGAAAAATACGCAAATGATGTTTTTAAGTCCAAAAGCAAATTTGAATTTATCACCTGAATCCTCATAATTTAACATTAAAATCCCGTAGGAATTGTAGGATAGTCTCTATTTTTTTTTTATTAACGCAGTAACGTCTGCTAACGTACGTAAACCAAATGTTTACAAAATATAATATGTGTAAATAAAAAAAAAATCGGGTGTAGCACATCGTTACTATCGATTTTCAACAAATTTGAGACGATGGTGCCGACGATAAAGTCTAAATCTTTACGGTAGATGGCGCTACGTTGCCATCCTAAGGCATGTTGAAGCAACTGGTTGAAAGATTCAATGGCTCTGACATCTGGTTCGTGGTCCAGTTGGTAGGACGCCTGTGTTGGCCCGGAAAGCCGTTGGAAACGCAGGTTCGAATCCTGTCCGAATCATTACATTTTTCAATTTTTCGCTTCATTGTAAACATTTGATAGTCTCTATGTTTTAACCCGACCGAAACTATATGCAAAAGCTAGTAAGGATATAAACTTATCTGCCACGTTGTATTTGCCACCCTTTGTACCCTGATTGAAATAATCAAGGTACAAAGGTAGAAGGTACAAAGGAAGAAGGGTACAATTGTGGATTTCCATTGGGTTTTTATCTCAAAAAATGGCCATTATAATATATTCACAACAATTACGACAAAGCTGTAAAATCGTTTAGAATTTCTCGTATTTCAATCCTACATCAATTTCAGCTTTGGTAGAAACGACAAAATTATTCCAAACGGCCCGTGAAAGATAAAGATGTCATGGAACGAGTGATTAATTGGTTCTGGAAATTACTATAGATACCGCAGCTGAGCCGATTGGATATGGGTAATATTGAGCAATATCGCTTATCTGTGAAAGTAAATTGTGTACGTTTTTTCTTAAGTCTATATACAGATACAGTAGCCTCAAGCCTACTTACTGTACAATATGTTACCATAATTATTAAAATTGACAAAATTTTTTTTTTCGAAATCTGAAACCAGTAACTTTAACGTGATTATTTTTACCTTTGTTTTTTAGCAATTCTGTAAAGTTATCTTTCTATGATAATGATGATGATGATGGCTAAAGAACATTCTGACAAGTATTGACAAAAGATACTCTTTTTGTAAACTTTGGCATTAATTTACACTTATTTCATTGTCTACAGGCTGCAACAAAACTTACTACGGAGACATCGGCCGCACCTATGAGCTGGAGCTTCACCGACCGCGCGAAGACCTAGTGCCTTACGTCTGTCTACTCACCATCTCGGCACCAGGCGGCGTGCATGGAGACTTGATCCAGGTCAGTTGGCTATTGTCACCAGGCTATAGCAACACTTACTACGGAGACATCGGTTGACATATGAGCTGGAGCTTCACCGACCACGCGAAGACCTAGTGCCTTACGTCTGTCTCACTATTTCGGCACCAGGCGGCGTGCATGGAGACTTGATCCAGGTCAGTTAGTTATTGTGACCAAGCTGCAGCAAGACTTACTACGGATACGTCAGCTCACATATGATCTGGAGATTCACCGACCGCGTGAAGACCTGGTGCCTTACGTCTGTCTACTTACCATTTCGACACCAGGCGGTCTGCACGGAGACTTGGGTCAGGTCAGTCCAGCCATGATTGCAAAACAAATAAAAGAACCACGGCGTTTTAAATAATAACGAGACTCATATCAGTATGTTACAATAACGTAAAATAATATGCAAAAATAAAGAAGCAAAATATAAAAGAGGTATAAATACAAAAAATATGAAAGTGGTGTAAAAAAAGGAAGTAAAACTGGACATACACAAGACATAACATTCACTTTTTTATTTTTATCGAGTTTAAGCGTTATGACTTGGTTTTAAAATTAGTAAGTAATCTAATGATGACCACAACTTCGAAATTAAAACTACCTAAACGGCATAAACCACGGGTTACGGTATTGAACATTGTTACCACCAGCCACATTACAAACCATGTAAAATGTAAGAAATCTGAATTTTTTTGTTGGTAAGATGACTACAGGGCTTATTTCTATTTTCTAGGATTCGAATAAATTCATAACTTCATAAGGTCTAATTAAACTTCGGTCTACCATTATTACGATTATGCCTCAGTGTTGTTGCTGTTAACTAATATTCTTTGTAATGAAATTTTTCTGTAATTTTTTATAGGCCGGGTCATTATTCGAGCGTTTCAACCGCCTCACTTTCGTGGACATATATTATTTGGGAAGAATTGCGCGTAGATTTTGATGCCATTTTCGGATATTTGTTAGATGTCCGGTAAACTTAGATACCTGACAGGAAACAAAATCAAAATCTGCAGCCATGATTCTGAGCCAGTGATTCGGAACAAACGCTCGAATAATGACCCGCCAGCAAAGAAAAATAGCAACTTAGGCGTGCGTGTGCGATTATCATTAATGAAAACGCATTTGTCATTATTCCTAATGCCGTCGTAGATTGCGTGTTCGCTAAAAACTCGCGAATATCCAGCAAATTGCTTTTCAGTTGTTATTGATTGCGGTCGCCGAGGTGCCCTTTAGAAACTAATGAATAAACGGGAAACAGCTACCAAAAAACTTAAGGAATGCTCGTCTTAGATGTAGTGGTGTGTGTATCTCTTTTTTTGTGAGCAGTACGGAGAAAGGTTGATTTCAAATCTCAGACGTCTATTCACAAGAATAAAGATAATTCATTGGGTTTTTCACACTATGCTAGGGTACAATCTAATAGAAAAAGATGATTTTGTTAATCTTGTTGTGAAATTGATGACGCCACTGCCAATAGAATTTACTGCTTTTGGAAGGAAATTCCGAGGTTTTTTCACGAGGACTTTCTCCCCTCGTAACAAAAGTAATCCCTTTACATCGAATAATAATGTTCTATTTAATAATAATATTTTTAAAAAGTACGTCTCGTCAAACCGTGAAGACTAACATATCTAATTTTGAGGCCAGATAAAGCTCAAATGATACCCACTTGGAGTAACTCTGTTTGGCCCTATAGTTAACTGGTAGATAAAAGCCATTTGGCATTAAGTTTACCATTTGTACTGACTTTTGTTTTGTGCAATAAAGTTTAAATAATAATAATAAATGTCTGTTTACTTATTATACATTGTGATAAAAAATCATATCACTCTAAAATTGATACATAGCCACAATCAGGTCATGTATAATTTTATAAATTTTTCGATTGAATATAATAATATAATTATGTATCATTATAATGCATTGTTAACTACGAAATGTTGAGACAGGCATTTGAATCCTAAAAAAACTATGTGGTAAAATACAACCGAAAATACAGTATTTCCAACGCATATTCAAGACGCTTCACAAAATGATTTCATATGCACGAAAAATAGACAAAACTATCGGCAAGTCGAGTCCGCCCGTGGGTAAATCTTCACGGGATCCGGGATATGAGGGAAATATAGTGGAACGCTTTCGGGCACCAAATGGAGGAATATGAAAAATGTGCTGTCAGAAAAGTCGTTTCTTACCGCACTTAGGGCTGGCACTCATGGATGGCCGAGGCATATTAGGATACTTTTTTAAAGACGGCGTTCGTCGAATATACAAAAATATTAGATGCATCACACTAATATCAAAAGGGCGAAAAATTGTATTCAAGGGAAGTCAAGCCCCCCTGTCTTACCCCACACTCCAGCCTATAATCTTCGGACGTCTCTCCCGCCCACTTGACATTGTTGACCTGATGTCCATACCAGTACCTGAGGATGCCTAGTAGTTCTTTGGGTATGTTAATAGATTCAAGTTTTTTCCACAGGACTTCGTAGGACACCAGATCAAAAGCCTTGGAGAGGTCGAGGAAGCAGGCGTAAACTGGGGTTTCACGATCAGTATAATACCTAACGGTATGCTTGCAGTTTTAGGTATTTGTCCAACTGTGTGTTAAGCATAGCGTCAAGTACTTTCGCAACGACCGTGGCTAGCGAGATCAGCCGGTAGTTACATGTGTCAGTTAGATCTCCGGTTTTATTTTTCACTACAGGGATCACAATAGTTCTTAGCATGTCTGTAGGCAAGTATGTGTGACTAGTACATAAGTTATAAAACATAGCCAACACTCTAGATATGTGTGGTCCAGCGTGTTGGAGATGCTCGATGCTCAAACCGTCATGGCCTGGAGACTTGCCTTTCGAGATTGACTTTATAGTAACTGCAAACGTCCTTAGCTAAAAATCTTGTCTCCACTACCTCGTTCTCGTTTTGCTCATCAAGCATCATCTGACTCGTCGGGCCCAACGGCGACTCTACCCGAAAATGGTCTTTAAAAATTCCAGCTATGCCTTTAGGGTCACTGATACCATTGACGCTCGCCGGAAGGCCAGGCCGAGCGTTCCCCTTCCTCGTACTACGCCAGAAACCCCGGAAGTCACCCTTAGAGTGTTGTTCAGCGAGAGCATCCATTTTTAGCTGTTCTTCATGGTTTTGACACCACTTCAATCGCGACTTAAATACCCTACGACTATCACACATCTCATCATAAATTATCCCACACTTAGGCCTCCCGCACAATATCCACTCCCTAAACTTCGACCTGGCCATCCGATGAGCATCCAGCACATGTTCATTCCAGCCCATAACACGCTGCCCCCTACCTCCCCCACCTAGATATGCATTATAGAGCAAAGGACCTAAGTGCGATCCCTGGGGGACACCTGAGGGAACGTCTACAAAGATTGATGCAATATTTTATTATGTTGTCAAGGTTATTGGCAGAAATTATCTATTGCTGTAATTTAGTGAATTACTGAAGTAGACGTTACCCAGTGGTAACTTACGACAATATTAAGTCAATATTTTCTGAATCTGGGCTCTATAGTAATTTTTAGAAAGCAAGAAACGTTCACTAAAATATTTTTCACATTCTGTACCTAATATTACTGTGACAAGATGAACTTGACAACACTTAGTTCCTGTAAGTTTCGTATATTTTCCGCTGATGAAAATATCTGACACAATATGGACTCAAAGACTAGTGTAAAATTTAAAAATGACATGTATCGTGCGCAACGGGCTTTTTAGGGTTGCCAGATGGTCGGGGTTTGGCGGGATTCTCCTGATTTTATTATGTCCTCCCGACTCCCGACAAAGCAAAAAGTCTCCACAAAAACAATTTCATTTTATAAAATTTATAATTTTAAAAGGAAAAACCACTGCAAATTTTTCCATAAGTACTATAAATAAATTACCTATGTTATTTATAAAATTTAAATAATGAGAAAATCATTTATGTTTTTTTTTGTTAGTATTTATTTATGTGGCCGTTTCTATCAGCAGTGAACGACGAATTATTTTAATATATTTACTTTAATGTGATTCAATTTTTGTTTCTCCAGATCAGCCACAAAATCCCAAAAAGATTTTTTTTTCTTCCGATAATAGGACATTCGATCTGGCAACCCTACGTGTGCCTGATACCTGTATCCTCTATCCAGTCCTAAGGTTAGTGTGCACTGCTGGGGGTCTTAATCTAACCCTCCTTTTTTCTGTACCGTAGTCGGAAAAAAGTATCACTGTAATTTAAATCCGTCCAGCTATTTTGAGGTGACGGAATGTATCTGTAAAAGAAAAGGTGAACTGAAATGTAAATTTGATTCCCCTCTTTCATGACCTCTCCCCAAGGAAATTGTTTCTCAATATAATTTTACAGTTTTATAATTTACGGAGCAACCGATGCGTCTCCGCTTCAGTTTCGTTTTATTTTTCGCATATCCAGATGTCTTGTTGACAATTTGTCCAAATGCCTACTCTGGACTTTAAAAAAAATTGTGAGGAGTTTTGATAATAAATATAGATTTTGAATCTCGAATCAGCTTTTCTAAAAAATTCAAAATGGCGGGAGGTTCAGATCGTGGAAAATAACATCTTATACATCAACCATTTCAAAATTTAACTCATGTATTAAGCTCGTACATTCTCGTGAAATTATCAGGAACGACCCGATTTTTTATTTGTAGTGTTTATTAGTAGTACACAATAACAAAAGTCGGCTCGTGTGTAAAGGGCCTTACGTTTCTATATCTGTATCCAGTGCTAAGGGGTGTGTGCACTGCCCGGGGCGGCTGGTTTGTTTCAATCCAGCCTTTTGAGATAATATCCGGCCATCCGATGCTTTGTATTAAAATACGACCCAGTTCGATGGAAATGGAAAGTCAATTGGGATTATGAATGGATTTGAGTGAATTCATTTATGAGTCAATAATTGTTAGTGGTTTTTGAAATTGTGAGGTAAGTACTTAGTTACCTTAAATATTGTAAACAACCCCCAACCAACAGCACCCATCTTTCTAGTTAGGGTACTTTTTAAAAGTTTTTGAATAAATAATAGCACGTTATGGTCGAAAAATAAAAACAATTGCGAATATTATCGTTATAGAAAATTTACAATATTCATGTCAATTATTACTCATTTTACTACAAATACGGTTAAATTATTTCGCCCGAAGAAATATGTATATATTTATACACAGCGACAATCTAAATGCAATGCACTATAAAGGTACACTTTACTAGCCTTCATGAAAATATAGCGTGTGTCACGATACCCAACAATAGCTTGCACGCGTCTTAAAAACATGCATTATTTAAAACTAGCTTTTGCCCGCGACTACGTCCGCGTGGAACTTGGAAGTATGGACGCAACCTCGTACAACACGATAGATATCTACCAATCACCTTAATTAATAAAAGGGGGCGCCTAAGCAAATGTAAGAGCAATTGTGCTTTTGGTCTAATCATTACATTTTCTACAGGGTCATCAATGTCATCATGAATTACTTACTCACTTTTCAATCTTTTTAGGTATAATTTCCAGGATGAAAACTATCCTATGTCCTTCCTCGGATCTTAAACTATCTCCATGCCAAATTTCATCAAAATCGATTCAGCGGTTTAAGCGTGAAGAGGTAACAGACAGACAGACAGACACACTTTCGCATTTATAATATTAGTATGGATTATATATGCAGTTTTTTGAGTGATTTCGGGTAGCGAGTAAAATCTCCAATCAAAATTGTACCTACTTGTTATATACGGAGTATCTTCGTAGTTTATTGAGGTCAGTCAGGTCAAATACGTATGATTTATGATATCCTAAGCAACGAAATTCTTCACAATACTATCCGTAAGTTCTTTAGAGTACGAATCTTTTTTTTTAGGACGAATTCACTTTGCTTTGTTCTATCAAACAATGAGACTGTGCGTTATGATTGCGGGCACAAAGTGCTACGTTTATATGAAAGGTGTCATAAATGCCGTTTGTGGCCTCAGTTCATAATGCACATAATACCCATTGGGTCTCATTAATTCTTACAACAAAGCGAATTGAATTCGGACTCAAAAAAGGATTCCTACTACCTATACCTAAGGTATGCCATTTAACAGGAACGCGCAATATATTACTTTTTGCGGAAAATAACTTAAAGCTGTAAATAAAATTGTATGTGTGTGATTCAACAATAATCAATCGACTTACATAATGCAGTAAATGGCAAAAAATCATAAAAGTGAACAACATGGAAGGCGTGATATTCATTTAACGGATATCAGATTTAATATCGCGACAGGAACACAATCGAGAGGGATCAAAGAGAGTGGAAACTAATGAAACCATCCAAAATTAATTTCGTTTGATTTGTGAATTATTGCGATATTGAAACAGGTATTTCAATTGAAAAAATACTGCACCAATATGCATTAATTGTGATTTATTTTGATTACTGTAAAATATACAATGTGTTACCGCCAAGTAGGCTTTTCTTAAAGTAGAGTAAAGTAACATAGATCTTTAACGTATCCATGACCTTAATTTAATTAATTAACTTAAATTCAGGCTTTATTAACTTTCTAACAAAATTTTAATTGCCAGTAATGTACAGTAAATAAATTGACAAGTGAGTGTTAAATGACAGCGTGATATGAGTAACGACAATTACGCTGTACACCCACTACATTGAATGTGCGGATTTAAGAAATTTAATTGTGCAGGTAATTCACATAATTATGATTAGCTAATACATGCAAACAATTACTAATGGATCATATTATTATCAGTTTTAATAAATGCCCGCATGCCGGTAACAGGCTGTATGGGTAAGTACTTAATATAAAATTGTAGTATATAAAACATTTACTAGCAATAAAGGCTATACATGTAGATGTTCAATGTAGGGTTATTTTGGACTAAAAGTTACGTAATATTTACAATTAAATTGTACCTACACGTTTAAGTACCTGAGTTTTATGTCCCATTTGTGTGTTGGCGTCATTTTTGTTTTTATCCATATTCCGTTTGTTAATAACCGTAGTGTGTTTAAGTATAGTTGAGTTCACTTCATTCAGTATGTTTAATTGTATTTTGTTCTTGAATTGTCATTCTGGTATTTTATAGTCTTTCTTATTTCTTGTCCGTGTATATAATGTTATTATTTATGTCTTATTTTAGGGCTGCGCTCACGACGTAAACTTCGCATTTTTGGTTTAGGTTAGGTATGCATGCCTCTTGCACTGACGTGACACTGACAGCGCTTGAGAGCGTTCCGGTTCACGCATCCTAAGTGCGATTATTCGTAATAATGTCAGGAATCTCAGTGTCTACATAATAATTATGTCTATCAATCTATCATAGTAAGAACGTCGACGCATGGCGACCAGTAATGTAGAAGCAAGTTTCAATTTTGGTTCTTTGGGCCGCCATATTTGTTGCAAGTTGAGGATAAGGTTGAAGTGACAGAATTTATTGTTTTTCCTGCAAATGGAGATAATTTCTTTTACGCGGATTAGTACTGCATATGAGTTCGGGAGCTGATGGCCGTTGAGGCAATGAAGTTTTAGAGTAGCAAAATATTGGACTGGACAAAACAAATACTTGACATACTTACTCATAGTACTTCATCCATCACAATAAGTTCCCTCAGATCGAGCAGAAATAAAGCCCACATTCCCTTTGTGCCGGTGCAAAACTAGAACCATCTTTTTGCCTTTACACGGTCGACATACAACATTTCAGGTCGATTGGTTCTGTAGTTTCCACGTGACGGGACACGGACTCACAAAACAGATATCGTTTGCCTCACGTTTTGAATGTAGTAAGCATCCCGAAACGCTATGACTGCATTACCTTTGTTCCTTTTCTTAATTTGCTTGAATGTTGTCTAAATTTCCTTATTAAAGGTACTTTGGTATTACTAATGCAAATAAAAATTAATGTTGTCCCCTAACCCTACTAATTCAAAGGTTTTATTTACATTTTAAATTGACACATGTCTTTAACTTAGCGATGTTCAAAAGATGCTAGGGTTGATATGTGCAGATTTTTACACAAATTTTTAACAAACTGTATCTCAAAAATGGATAGAAATATTGACATAGTTCATTGGTGAAAAATGAAGTACTCAGTTTGAACAATTCCCTGTTTGCTTAAAAGTCCTTCGATCTGTTCCACCCTGTATATTATATATTATACTAACAGATCGTTTTTGACATTTCATAAATAGTAGCTGATTCGAGCTGTCATACCGCATTGGCCGTTTTATTTTTCAAAATAAAAAAGCACGTAAAATTCTCTGCGTGCTATTTTATCGTGTTTAGAATCGTTTTTGATTCATTCGAGCCTCATGCAAGAAAAAAATCTCCGTCCGAGTAAAGAAGTCACTGACCGTTCCTATGGTACTACGTTCAAGTTCGTTTAAGTTCTTAAGGCTTTCCTTTTATACATATAACCTATTGTTACGAGTTTTCAAAACGGCCTACCTTACTCCAAAATATCTTAAACGTTTAAACTTCTTCACGTTTTATCTTTATTCTTTTTATGTTTACGTAAGGTACGTTATAAAAGACCGTAACGATAAAATTGGTATGAATCTCCTGGGTACACGTACTCCGTATAAAATTGCCTACAAGCCCTTGCTGCTCAATAAAAAGATTCTACCTTAAAAAAGGGTATCGTCATTCTTCTAGTTTTATCTACACCTAGCCCCTTTTCTCAATCGTGATAGCTTTCGATTTCGTACTCTCGACAAGGCCCACTAATCATTTTACCAATTTTCTTTACTACTTCGTCAAAGGTTTTTGTGACAATAAACTTGATTGATCTTGAAAGGGTAAGTGTAGGTTGAAGAGTAAAAGCTAAAAATAGGTTCCTTAGTATTTTGGCCAACAACTGACTTTCACTGTTTAATAAATAAATAGTGAAAAGGGGTATAAGTCACATTTTAACCAGGAACAAAAAGGTCTTAACTCTAGGAGACTTGAGCTTTTTGGACCCATGTTAAATCTGACTTATATACTCTTTTCACTGCCACAGAGATTTATAAATTGAAACTTAGGCAGGAAAATTATGACTAAGGCAGGATTCGAACCCACGTGTGGAACAGCTTTCCGCGGTTTTATTTTCATTCAATATAAATAAATAAATAAATATCGGACAACAGTCCCAAATTAAGCTCAAGAAGGCTTGTGTTATGGGTACTAGATGACGATAAACGTACTTATATAGATAAATATAACCATGACCCAAGCACAAATATTCGAGTTCATCACATATTTGCCCTGGCCGAAATTCGAACCCGGGCCCGCCGGCTCAGTAGGCAGGTGTCTACAAACTGTGCCAAACGCTTCGTCAATATAAACATTTTACTTTCACTGTATTATATGTATATCCAGTCACAGTCAAAAGTAGATGATCGTTCAAGTACTTTGACGGTTTAAAAGGGTCCAAGCAGTTGACGTGAAAAGGTATTTAAACATTCATATTAGTTACTTATGATTGTACCTATTACTGAACTTGCGTTGCACGATTGTAAGTGGTTATTGAAATAAAAACTTAATGTTTATGCAAATTGAATAGCCTGCTGCGGGCACATTAGGTAGTTTAGCACTAGCTGTTAAGTATTCGCAAAAGGCATTTCGTTGTCAACCTTAGAATTCTAATTACGGTTACATTAGAAAGAATTTCCAGCTCAAGGTAACCCCATTTGTTTAATTCATGTTAAAGCAACGTTTTGTTTTCGAGTTCGTTTCTCGTTCATTACTCATTTCCCTGTTTAATTTCAGTGAGTCTTCTGTTAGAACTGTATCCTTTAATTTGCATGTAATTAGACAGACTTTCCAGTAACTCGGGAAACTTTTATTTCACGTCTTTGTTCGTACTTTTATTTGATGATAAATTCACTGATGTAGGTGATTACTTTACATGTAATTAAGGACACAAATGAAATTCTAGTAATGCCAGGTATTTTATTTCAGAACACATTTTTGTACAGAAATTTGTCAATTAAAACTTAATTCTGTATGAAGTCTTAAGTCTTTACTGCAAACGATCAATTCATAAAAATCCGCTAACAATAGGCCTATTGTTTTGTATAAAAATGATATTATTTTAGGTTTGTCTGTTCTGTATTGTATGGGGTTATGTAATGTCTTTTTGTGAACGAATGCATGAATATTAAGTAATTTTTTTTCTCTTTTACTATTACCATCCATGATTTCTCCCTAAAATGGATAATCCGATAAATTTTCGGAGTTTTCTGGATCCGCTAGACCCTAAAACTTAAAATGAACAGTTGTAAGCATCGAAGTCAAGCATGATTAATTCAATAACATGATCTTGGGAATAGACCATTTTCAAAATTGCAGTGTATTGCAATTAAGTGGCAGTTTTGCGAAGATAAAAGTCAACGTACACAGACGTGGTGCCATATTACGAGGCTCCTAATTTACGGTTCTCGACGTACTATCAGTGAAAGTGTTAAAGTAGACAATTTATAGTCATCAGTATCTACTTCGCAGCCGTACCTATTCAGGTAGTAAAAATTTACATAAAACTCTAGCCCCCTAGAAAACAGGTCAGTCCACGCAGTGACCGGAAATTGTGTTTGTTTCTGCCATCAATGAACAATAAACTTCTAAGCTGGCTTCAACAGACAATCCAATGTGGAGTGTTTGAACATGAGTGTATAGAATGCGCCTTAATTTTTTTTTTTAATTTAGGTATGATGTGGTCATTTTTTATAGGAATGTAAAATATTGACTTAATTTACTATAGAATACAGTGTGGATAAAATTATGGGCCCTGGTAAAAACTGGCATAAATACTAAAGTTAGAATTTTACAGAAAATAGTATTTCATTTTAAAAACAAACAAATCTGCATTCATAGTTCTCTAAAATTTTAAAACTCACCTGGGAATCGAACCTAGTCCATATTCGATAGCAATGGTACGCAATCGCAGTCTAAGCTTTTTTAAGTAAATGAAGACACGCAGCTTTTTAGCGATAAAAATTGAATAATAATATTATGTATTTATTTCACAGCATTTATAAAAATAATGTACGTTTTGTATTTTATTTGTATTTTGTTTATTAGTATTTCGTGCAAAATCACGGATTTTTTTCTTGATTAAAATCATCATCTTCTGGACAAGGCCTTAGAGCGTTAAGCTAACTAGTAAGCCCCCATATGCTAATTATGCATTTCATAAGCGTAGTATCACAAAGCCTCGTTGGACACTAACCTGGCATGGGTTCCGTTGAATCAGAAATTGGGTCAATTGTCGTTTACGTCGCCCATTGATACAGTGCTATTCAGGGTGTACTCATTAGACCAGTGCCATTACTGCCGCTATTGAATCGTGCGAGTGTGCGAGCGAAAATGTAGGAGAGTCCAAAAACTATATCATAGACACTACGGATGGTATTGTGTTTTGTTTTCGTTAATGCAGTCTGAAGACTGTTATTTATTGGAGTTTATTGGAGTTTACTCCTTAAGAATCGATTTTCATATATAAGCCCGGGGTATGAAAATTATGGGGTATAAAATCGAACGTATCTGCCGTGTTAAATTAAAAAAGTCGTATCTCAGTATACGATCGGGGTAAAAATACGACTTCTTAATTTAGCAGGTTATGCGTTACGTTAAGCGTTATAGACTAAGATCCCTATATAAAATGACCTTCACCGAGATTTTTATTTCATGAAATGTATTTTAAATGTACTTAGCAACGGGAAAACATGGCTCCCGTTAGAGAAAATTAATATTAATTGTTCTCTGCCATTTATTTATTTTAAATTACCACAAGAGGCTTAACAAATAACATAGACAAGAAACATATTCATAATTTCTCCGCGGAGACTGCGGCGGCGGCCGGCGGCCTACACGGCGCGTTTCTGCGCAAGTGCGCATCGGGCAGCTTGACTGACAGTTGTCAATCTACAACAGCTGAGAAATGTGTTTTTGTTTTCAAGTTTTTGCTAATATTTTGCGTGAATCTCTATCATGTTACGAGTGTGATTGTTATCAGTGCATGAGTACTATCTAGTTATATGTGCAATTATAAACCACCGCTTCCCCCAGGAACTTTATGGGGCAATTTGTATGCCGAAACTTGGAGCGGTTTTTTTAAATACTTTATTTGTTATCGTAGCCGTAAGTTTTTATCTATTGCGTTTTTTAATAGTTTACTTGATGAATCCTAATAGCACGGGCTCCTCTCAGAATGTCGCTTCCAGGTCTGTGTCGCTGTCGCTGGAGAATTCCGTACAGTGCCCACATTGCTCCCAGATTCGTTTCTTTAAAGGTCAGAAAGGACTTAATATACACATCAGTAGAACCCATGGCATTCGTGCTGGCGCAATTACGTCGCCACCAGGCAAACAATTCACAACCAAGTCAGATCAGGCCTTTTTCTGAAAAAATCAGTGAGCTTTAAACATTCAATTCCAGTGGTCAAACGAATTCCTCGCAGCGCTCGAATTCAGGTTGCACAAAAAGTGTGCCTACCTTTTCGTTCTTGTTTGCAGCGCCCAACAGGGTACATAATGTGATACTTAAACTATTTACTTTCACCTGTATAATCATTATGTGCAATAAACGTATTGAGTATTGAGTATTTATTTTATAAACGTTCTTAAGGCCAGGCGCGCACCAAGATTTTAGTCGCACGATAATTTTGTCGCATAAATGCAAGATATGGGTTTATATGAGAGTGCGCGCACCACGATTTTCATAAACCCATAAGTACGCTTATTTCTGCGACAAAAAAGTGGTGCGCGCCTGGCCTGAAGAGTAAACTCCAGTCGTGCGTCGGAGCTGACACACACACTTTTTTTGATTGATTTACCCTTATTTTAAAGACAAACGTTTCAATGAGTTTTCATTTCATAGAATTCACATTTTATCAAAGCTGTTGTTTTATAAGATTTGTGCCTATGTAAAAATTTTACCCATTTTTTAATTTTTAATTTGTATCGGAAGCATTTTTTTTCTGAAACCATAAAATATTTTGAAATGTTATAACACAAACGTAACCTAACCTAATCTATGAGTTGACATTTTCAAGATTTCTGAATGACTTCCGACGAAAAATTTGTCTATGAAATGAAAATTCTATGACATGAAGCATTCGATGAATTGTTTTTCTATAAAAGAAGAAAGAATCCCTTATTCATTGTTTGTGTAAAATGCAACGTAAGTGGTTATAGGGGATCCTCGTTCTTCTGCGGAAATCCTCATTTCTAATTCTATCACGCAGAAAAACTCCAAATTCCCCATTCAACTTTCTTTCCCTTTCAATAACAACCCCTGTCATTGAACGTTGCGTGACTTTAAGCCGCCTTATATTCCATATTCGGTTCCCATCGGTTCGCCTTTCTTCGTAAATAATTTGCATCCTACTAAAAGAAAAAGTAAGCCAATCTCACTTCGGCGTGACCTACAATAATGTTTGATGCCACGCCACCAATATCTATGTCAATCTAATTACCTAAACCCCAGTTCTCATTTCAAATTTCTGTCAAATGCGGTCAATCTGTTCTGCAAATCACCTATATTAACATCGAACTGTTATTACCGAAGGTAATAACGGGAATAGTTGAACATTTGCCAAATGCTGACGCTGGCTTCACGGGTTAGCTAATTGGAGCGAATTTAAACGACGTCCTTTTCACTGCTGGTGAAATGAAAGGGATAAAACTAGATTTTATTGTAGCTAAACGTCTTCGCTTAAAGGATTCATTCTATTTTGAAGATAACTTACAAAAAGTCAAGATGTAAGAGCGTTATTTTTGATATGCAAGATTTAACTACGTACACTTGAATACGTAGCACATAAGAGTAGGTATAGGTCTAGCACGTTTCTGTCATCTATAACTTTACTAATTCTATTATTTGTAATTAAAAGCCTTCAACAACTTCGTCTACGTTACCCATTTTTCTTAACCATATACAGTGTAATACGTATCCCATATCCATATTTGGCTGTCCAACTAGGTAATTATCTCTTCACCTGTAATAATTGGTTTAAATCCGTGTAGTTCTTTTGGTGTTCTCAGAATTTTACTGTTTTATAATACATATAAACCTTCCTCTTGATTCATCCTATCTATTAAAAAAGCCGCATCAAATCCGTTGCTTAGTTCAAAAGATCTAAGCATATGTAGGGGCAGACAGACAGAAAGCAGGAAGCGACTTAGTTTTATACTAAGTAGTGAAACGTTTCAATAATTGTGTCGAACCTACATAGATATACATTTAAATATGTGTGCAAATCACGAGAGCACTTACTTCCTAAGTGTTATTGGTACTAAAAGAAAAAATAATATAAAAGAGAACAATAGAAAAACTCGCTTTCAGAAACTCATAAATCAAAATGGCAATGTTATATTTGTGGCAGTTCTTGATGCTATATTAAGTTACAACAGGCTTCCATGAGCTCACTCTTTGAAGCCTCAAAACGATCAAGGGAGATAAATTAACTATACAACAGCCTTTTAGTTTTGTATCTTGTCACATGAAAATAAAGTTCATTTTGGATTTATGCATTTCCACGACACGACGTCGCATCGTCGTACGACGTCGCGTCGTACGACGATGCGATGTCGTGTCTTGTAATTGTGTTGCCCTTACATTTGCCACGTAAAATAAGACATTTACAGGCCGAAAATGTCTGCGAAAACGGGAATTTTAGCGGGATGTTCGATTTGTTACATGGCTACAGTGAAAGTTTAGAAATATATGACGAAATACTAGATCACGATCATGATTCATGCTGTTTCATCCTTATTAAACTTCTATACTATTATAAAATTTAAGATTTTGTATTGAAAATCTTTTTTCTATGCGGGGTCATGATTTCAGGATAAATCTTAATAGCGTGATGCAGGATCGTCATTTATTTTATATGGGCGCACGGCGCCGTGCCAACATAGCGCCATCTGTTTTCATAATTTCCTTTGTCCTCGCATACCTCATCCCACGGGATCACTAAATTTTTTTGGGATAAATTGTAGCCTATGTGTTAATAAATGGTGCTCCATACCAAAATTTAGTAAAATTGGTCCAGCCGTATGAGCGTGAAGTAACACACATAAAAACACACAAACACATTCACAAACTCTCGCGTTTATAATATTAGTGTGAGATATCACGGACAAAATATGAATGAAAAATGAAAATGAAAAAATGAAAATGAAAAATGAAAAAGTTTATTAGGTTAAACTTTACAGGTTTATCTTGTTGGGATTGGGTCCTCCTATTAAGTAAAATATACCTGTGTCAGGAGGGCCCGCTCTTCCAGATGATGAATGTCTTTAGAAACGTCGAATTGAGCTCCAGTGGCTCCAGTAAATCATGTATTTTGGTTAACAATGTACATAGTAGGAGATCCGAATCCGACCTTCACCGAGCTGATAATACAATGAAACATATTTTATAATCAATTTAGTATATTAGAAAATATATTAAAGATGGGTTTGCTAAAAATATCCTGGACAGGCTTTTTAGGTGAAGATCGATTTAGCTTCGGATCTTAAGTCACGTGTAAGTTTAAATCAATATTATTGATTTAAACTTACACGATTTTCACACATTATTATTAACGTCGAGGTAATTAAAGAATTACTTTAAACGCGATTAAGTTCTGTTTTGTTAAAGGCAATATTCGTATTTTATTCGGCAACACAGAAGCGGTTAAATCCAATTAAATGGTAAAACAAGTCGAGCGTGAAGAATTTAAAAAAAACGATCAAATACAAAATACAGGTAAACTTTCATCCACGTAACGATTACGTTGTTATAATTGAATCTGTTCCATTCAATGAACTTTGCCGGATTAAAAAGGCCGATTTTAGGAATTTCTAACAAAGAAGTGCATTTTATTTTTACAACTAGTATTGTTTCCTCTTTTGAATTTCAGCCCAATTTCGGCACAGCCTCGACTACAGACTGACCAAAAAGAGTAGAAATTAAAAAGTGGCAATATTGTAGTGTCGTCCCTTTCTAATCAATCTAAGAAAAAGAAGACGACACTACAGTATTGCCACTTTTTAATTTCTACTCTTTTTCGTCAGACTGTACGCACGACCAGCGGTGAGCGGCGAGAAAAAACAAAGTCATAACAATATACCGTTTACTTGTGTTAAGCACTCATATACTTAAAGGTTAACTGGAAGAGATCCCTTAAAGGGATAAGTTCGCCTGTACATGCTTATTTTTTTCATGTATTTCTTGTTTTTGTGTACAATAAAGTGTTTATTGTACACAGTGTGTGTTGTTTCAACCTTTTGGGGGTGGCCTAATGGTAACTAACATTTTTATACAAAGAATAATCATTGGCAACTTTAAATATTAAAAGAAACACTTTGTTTCCATACTTTTGGTCTGGGGTGTAAATACATAAGAAGTACGCCACGAGCCGCCGCGCGCGGTAGCCGCTTTAGGGACGTCTCCATTGAAGCGAGGCAGAGCGGAGACGGGCGGAATAGACAAATCACCTGAGTTTAAATCTCAGCTCCACTTCACTTTTGTGATTGGTCGATTTCACCCGTCTCCGCTCTGCGTCGGTGGAGACGCTCTCTTATTTATTTGTCCCAACTCCCAAGCCACACCGCTTTCTGCTAAAACCGAAGTTGTGACCGAGCCATGAGAACTATATTATTTTGGTTGGTTGTGTGAAATCCGACGCTACAGGTACGAGGTGATCGCCGGTGTGTATGCTATTTGAATCTGCACTGGTTTAAGTGAGAACAATGAAATAGGAGCAATATTCCTACACCATTTAAAAAGAAATCCGAAAAACCTATGATGCAAATATTGCAAATGAAGACGATGAGTTTTAAAATTTACTACTAAATTCGAATGAACATCAGCGGGCCTATGTTGGTTGCTATTATCGCGTGATAAATAAGTGGCAAAGAATCTGTCACTGACCATCGCATTTGTCAAAACGTGACGGATGTCTTGTCACTTATTAATCGCGTGAAATGAAATGAAATAAGTTATTCAGTAAGTAGGCCACAAGGGCACTTTTAAAAGTCTGATTGTGAATGTACTGGAATTTCCCAAGAGTAGACCGCTGTTGAGAAGAAAGCTGAAAGAAACTCAACAGTAAGTGGATTTTTTCGTATACAAATAATACTTAAAATAATCAATTACATCTATGTTATAATTACATTGGTAAAACTTGATAAAAGCAACCATGATGGCCGCAAGTATGTGCAATAGGCGTAACATAATAAAATATACGAGTATAATCAATCATAGAAAAATATAAGGAAATTATACAGACTAAATAGTACTGTCAAAAGTTTTCAATTATTTTTCTGTCCTGCTAAGCCGTAAGTTTATTGGAATCGGTTGGAATTTCGAGGACAGCGGGTTTAGTGAAAGAGGGTACAATAGATCTCTTCTTCCTTGCTTTTGTTTTATTTGGCCTCCTCAAACAATTGATTGTAAGTGCTTTTAAAGTGCAAGCCGGTAAAGTTGGCAATTTTTAAACAAATGCCGAAATTCACTTAAATGTTTCCCTTCGTTATGTCTTCAATACGCTTTGAACAGTGTTACACAAAAAACAATTAACCCTTAACCACCTACCTCTACCTCCCGTCTCACAGACTCATTCAAACTTAAAATTGTTAACATACTTACGTGCAAGCATCCTACAAACGTTTGTGTCCTTGTACCTTCTCCCCTCCTGCCTCAGTGCCGCGTCGTCGCTCGACAAGGTCGGTCGTGGACACATTTAATTTTGGTGAGCATCATGTATTTTTTCTTAAGGGTCTCGGAGACGGGTGGTAGGTGGTTACGTGACTATGGGTACTTTTTTTCTTTACTTAGCCGACCGCTTACTCAGGTCGGTAGTGATTGGAAGTACGGAAAACCTGTTCTAATTGTGACCCGAAAATAAAACGGGACCCAGTACGTATGTTTCTAACGCAAAAAATCTGTTTGCCTAAAATGTGCAAACAAACTTACATTCACTGCCGCGAACAAATTGAATAAATTAGTGGCCTGCAATTTTATAAAAATATTACCTTTATTTTAACGAAATTTATGTATTTAGCATTGTTAATTATTGAATAATTAGAAATAATTACTTAGATCTTTATATACAGACAACTTTTTTGTTAATCTAACCTTCCAAAGGATAATTATATAGTTCCTAAAGTAGAAATAAGGACTGTTGCCATATGTTTACAGTAAAAAAATTGTTTTGTTAATGTTTTCAGAATGATTATTAGTTTAAAAAATATTTTGATATGTCTATATTGCCATTATTTTTTGAATTTCCCATCCGATCTATAACATTTAATATATAGGGCCGACATTATGCATCCGTCCTGAGGACGGGAGGTAGGTGTTTGTGTGACTAAAGAAGCAGGTAGGTAGTTAAGGGTTAATGACTATATAGTTGACAGAAATTTCATGGACGCAGGACCATTTTGAAAATTGCATACTGGGTCACAAAGTATTTACATATACACTAAAAACTATTTGAACTGTTCGACTGTAGACAGAGTGGCAGTTCGGCGAATATAAAGGTCGCCGTCCACAGTGGTGGCGCCGTATCCAAGAGGGTCCTAATTTACGACTCTACATAGACGTACTGTCCGTCAGTGTTACTACTTAGGAAAATTTTTCGCGTTTTTTTTTTGTTTCTCAGGTGCTAGTTTTTTAAAAGCTTTTATTTAACTTGCAATGTATGTATGTATCTAAGTATGTTTGTTCGGGTGAAATCTTGCAACTCAATTTTGAAGCAGATATCGTCAACCGATTGAGCTGAAATTTTGCATATTTACTTAACTTTGATGACAATACAATAATATGTTACCATGGGGCTGATCTGATGATGGACCGAGCTTGGGCTCTTTAGAATCGTCTCAGTGAGCATTTGATGGATATCCAAACGAAAAGTACAGTCGGCTATAAAAGCTTGCCACTAAAATGTCATTTTTGACAGAAACTTATTTCTTTTCACAAATTAAATTGTCCACAAATTAGATGTTACAAAATGTTAGTTTGCTTTTAACGCCGAAAGTTGCCAAGTTTTGTTTAGACGGGAAACGTAAACGCGATCATGACTAAAGTTCCAGAAGAATACATAAATCGCAAGCATTTGTTGATTTGTCGAATGTGAAACTTTATTTATGACATTTTTTGTGTTCGATTAAAACTTATGTCAAACCGCAAAACATTATATCAATTTTCTCTTCTCTTCAATTTTTCAGCAATGTATCATATTAATTCTAATTACTTCTAAGATAAAGTAAACTGTTACTATTTAGTCATACAGTTTAAGCTTTTTGTGTATACTCGTATTTGCATACAAATTCCGACGTAACGTGAGAGTTGCAAATGTCTTGAAAATACTTATCTGCAAACTTTGGAACAGCTCTCAGAGCGAGTATCATCAGTTAAAGTTAACTCGAAATCCTTACCAAAGTTTAAAAGCACAATTTTCAACTTCCTTTCAAAGCATACATTTTGTTTTGAAGCTCTCGTACGATGTTTTCGTTTACTGAGGAGTTTCGTATTCACACTCTCTCTCGTAGTAAAACTCTTATGATTATTTAAAAACTTACTTAACTTGAACTATTAGTCATTAACTTAAAATTTGTAAACCACTTTTCCAGTGCCTGAGTGTGTGTTTGATCTGACCATGGCTCTGAAGTAGGCTCAATGCAAAAATGTCAGAATCCAACGATGTATACTCTCAGGATCACTAATAAACTTTTTTACAATCACCTATCTACCTGGGGTGAATATAAAAATGACAGAATCAAACGATGTAGCCTCTTTATGACTAGGTATCATTTTACCAAAATGTTCTTGCCTTTACAATTAATGCTTCTTTCTTTGCATAATCTCTTATTTGTCAGAAATTCATTACAAGTAGGTACGTTCGATAATTACTCGCTGAATTCGTGTGAAGTCAGTAGAAATTCGCTGCAAATATGCGGGTTGAAGCCCAGTAAGCC
Organism: Apotomis capreana; assembly: GCA_947623375.1. Classification (NCBI taxonomy): domain Eukaryota; kingdom Metazoa; phylum Arthropoda; class Insecta; order Lepidoptera; family Tortricidae; genus Apotomis; species Apotomis capreana. The sequence goes on along the minus strand of OX392506.1, from coordinate 6,933,014 downwards.
GGATAAAGGTCTTGGAATTTTACCAAACTCAAACACGCATCCCAATGAGGCATATCGCAATCGTCAAAGTAATTAAGCGACGGTGTTCGAGGCACGTCGAGTTGGCAGCAAAACGCAGTCGCCCCACAGGATTTGGCTAATTTATGAAGTAGAATTAGCCTTAATCTAGACTGCTGCATGCGGAACTACGCAAAAAGGGGAGTTGACGAGTAATGAATTAGTGCTAACTCGAAAAATAATTATTCTCAAAACTTTACTATAAAAATGAAATTTAAAACGTAAAAAGTACTCAATAATTTTTATATGGCTTCAGGCTTAAGAGAAGGACGGGAATTTCATTTTTTCTGGAGGAATTTCAAACAAAGTCAAATTATATATTTACTTTTAGAATCATAACGATATTTTTATCTTGTACCTAATGTTTATGTTTTACTTTGTAACTCAAGCAATTGGGTATTTACGATGTTAATCACAGCAAATATGACAGTGTTTCGTACAAATCCCATTCTGCGACTTACTTATAACGAATTTTGTTTGCGCCTTTATAGCACTAACCTGTCAATACGTTCTTATGGTAAGTGGCAGAATGTGACCCGTCCAGCGTGACAAATTGAATTACTTTTTATATCAAAATAATAGAAGACAGCTTCAATTGTAACGGGTAAACAATTTTGATAAAATGATAGTCATCACGAGACGCTGTCAATTTTTGTAATTTTTACAATTCTTTAATACAAAATAAATAAAACCTTAAATGATAAAAAGGAAGCAGAATTTGAACGTCTCATTGATGACGTCGGTCGCTCATTCAGAGAAGGACCAATATTATCATTCAAAGAACGTTTAAATAATCTTTTCAAATTCATTGATACGTTCTCTTCGGAATGTTAATTATTTCTTTACGATAAATGATTTTTGATTTGTAAATAGTATATATGTTTATTGTAAACGAATAAATTTAATATATTTCACTTATTAAATCATAAACTGTGAACAACTTCAAGATAAATGAGAATTTCTTATGGACCAAGCAATAGATCATTCACACCCTTCGAAAGGACTTCATAGCTTTCGTTGACGTTCTTCGTGATATTCACAGCTGGCTTGTCGTCTGAAACCATCCAACTGGTCCCACTTTGCCCTTCGCGAATCACCTCTATTATGCCATCCACAGCCGACCCAACCCTACAAAGAAAAACTCATAAAGAAAATGTTTATGAACAACACTTACGTTGGCAGGGACGTTAAAGCAGAAATACGATTTTCCTTAGGGAGAATTTCCTTTTGCTCTTAAGGGAAAATGGAATAACAGCTGTCTAATCGCGGGAAAGCTGTTGGCATGTTGCATACGTCAGGCTTGAGGCTTACGTGCGAATACCCATGTGAAATTCACTTGTGTCGTGACTAATATTGATATCCGTGCGAAATGTTTCGTCATTCATAACCTGGAGCAATCCAACAGAATGTGGATTACGTAATACCGAGTTTTTTGATACTTCTCATTATCCAAAGATGCAAATTTTTGCCCTAATCATACTTTGTAACATAACTTTTAAATTGACGGTATATTCTAAGGCTTTGCATATATCATTAATGTACTTTTCATAAGCCTGCCTTTCTATATCTTGCAATGGTCACAATATTTCTGAATATATCTATTTTTTATTTTTTACCTTTGTCTTTCATCCGAATGCGATGTTAACGCAGAATCATTGTCTTCTGTCAAGTTGTGTCTATGAAGAATCGCGGTGTCGGTAGGGCCAAGGCAAACGGTCATAACTCGAACGTTTGTCTTTGAGTTATACTGCTTTGCCTGCAAACGTATTTTTCGTAGAATTAGATCAGTAAAAGTACCCAAAAGTAGTGTCTTTATTCTGTGCCAAAAGTATATTTCGTTAAGTAAATATTTCGATTGGAAATCACAAAAGATTACTCATTTTTCGATTGCAAAATTACATAATTGTACATCAGAAACATTACTTGGCGAAGAGCAAAGTTCGTATTAAGGTCAGATCAAATGGACGTGTAGAAACTTCGATAATGCAGTTGTGAAACTCACCCCAACGGAGTTGCTAAAATGGAGCACTGCGGTTTTCGTAGCGGCGTACACAGGTAGCTGACTGTCACCTTTGAGTGCCCATAAGGAGGAAATATTGAGTATAGTGCCGCCCTTCCCTCCTTTGTCTGCCCGCATCAAATCTAACGCCAACAGTGAACTCTGGATTGTGGCTGTCTGAACATGAAATAAATGAGGTTCGCTAATCAGTCGTTGGTGGATATATTATTATAATGCGGAAGTTAACGATAATTTTCAGATTAAAAATGCGTAGATAGTTAGTAATGAATTTTACTTTTAGGATTTTGAAAATCGTGAGCAAAAGTATCTTGATTTTCGTAGATAATAATTTAGATTAAAAATAAAATAGAAAAAACATGCACAGAAACTGTACGTTTATAGAAATAAACGATGCATTATCCTTATTAAGGAATATAGATGTAACAACCTGCTGCATATATTCATTTTATGATAAGGTTTATTGTGGACAGGAGAGGTTCAGATATTTTATCAGTCAGTGAACTTTATTAAAGATCCATTTCGAGCTGATGGCTATAAAAAGATCTTTATAAATAATATTATCTTCAATAGTTATTAGCAAATATACTTACAAAGTTAACGCCAATAATCTTCTTAAAGTACCGCGTCTCATCAGTATCCAGAACAGCGGCGTTATTAACAACTCCATCGAGCCGATGATATTTGTCTATAACTTGCGTAAACGCCAAGTTAAGTTGGTTCTCGTCGGCAATATCGCATTTTATGAACTTCGCTCTCAAGGCGCCGAACTTGCTGGAGAGTTGTGTCTCGAGCGCGCCGCCCTCGCGCTCTCTTATGTCGAGGAAAGCGACGTGCTGCAATATTGGGGAAATTACTTGTTTTATTAACTGTTAAGAGTAAGAGCATTATAGGCAAGTTATGGGCTGTAAATGGCAGTCATAGCGTTCATAAAAACTATCTACTATCTAGATTTTAATCAATAGTGACAATGATTACGATTTTAAAGGGGTTGCGTGCTCAACAAGTAATCCTTATAGTTTCGCCATGTTCGTCCGTCTGTCTATCCGCAGATTAGCTCACGGATTCTTGGTCTAAGGCTGCAATTTCGTTTGGTTGATATACATATATTTGTCAAAATATAATAATATAATAAGTTTGTTTGTGGAAAAATAGTATATTTCCCCTACACATTGAATAAACCTTTTAAAAATATTGCATGCTAAAAACTAATTCATTGGTTTTGATCAGCAATTTTCGCATTTGAAATACAAATTTGAAGTTTCGTTCATTGATATTTATTGATATCGTCTGTCATACACAAAAAAAGTATTATTTGCTCTCGCATTTCCAGTTAACAAAGCCCTAACAACACCTGCACCAACACCAGCCGCACCACCGGTCACCACAAACACTTTTTCCTCAATATTTTCACAACCTTTCAAAACACTAACTGCCATATTCACTTTTCGAATACCATCTAAATCAATTGTTTATAGATTGCTCAATAAAAATGATGATTGCACTTTATCGCAATCTACTCGCCTGTAGTTCGCTAGATATGGTATTATCTGGAGATAACACTCGTTAAAACGTCTTTTATGCCCGTAGTTTGCGGACAATCTGGTGATAAACAGTAACGAGTATTCGTTTACCCCTTTATCAGTCACTTTAGCTCTTTCATTGTGAGACACTTCGCTTTTGTGATAAGGTGTAAATAAATAACTTCTCTGTCTCCAGCCTATGCTGTTTGGTTACTAATGTCGTTTCAAGTTTAATTATAATGAAATATATTATTTTTTATAACATTTAACGCAGCAAAATCGAAAAGATATATTATGTTTGTTTTAAGTATTTAAAAACTTAAAGCCTTATGTTAACGTGAAGCTCACAACGCATTTTTAAACTACTGGCCAAAAAAAAATAATGTTACGAATAAGTCGGTATTATTCACTCTATGTATTAAAATATGTTATGTTTATCTATTTTAGTGTGCATTTCGTCCTGTTGTAGGATAGGTACCTAAAATAACTCAATTACACACTTATATAGGCCGATTTGTGTAAAATTATGTATATCAGATATTTTTATTTATTATATTATATATTATAAATATTTCAGAGTAATGCTAAAAACAAACACACTTTTTTATTATGCACCATTTTTTAACTTTTTGTGATTAGAATAGTCCTGAATGTTTTTAAAGATAATATTTTGTCTGCATTATATATATAGTAGAAAAACGTCAAAAAGCGGTGTTTCAATGGTCCTGGCCATCATAATAGTATCCTCTAAAACTTAAACGAGCAACCCTGGAGTTGCGCAAGCATACCTCAGTAGCATATCGGATTCAAGACGCAATGGGGGAACTCAAAGGTTTTAGACAGTAATATGGCTGCTTACATTTATTTGTGTTACGAACAATGTAATGAGAACACCCACGTAATGTTTGTGTAAGGGGATGTGAATTAATTGCTTAGGTATGTTTATTTCTGGCTGGTAACGAATTCATGACGAATATATTTTATCCACGCTATTTGCTTTAACAGCATCAAGACTTGAATCTGATTTATAGGAAAACATGTATAATGAGTGATTTGAATACTTCTGCTTTAAATATAGACTATCCTCGTCCCTCCTTGTTTTTTCCAAATTTTTGACTTATTTCTTTATTTAATTCTACAACCAGCTGTTTTCATACAAGTATACAACGTGGGCCCTGTAACATAAGCAAAAAATTGAAACATAGATTTTACTCGTTAAACTGAACAACATTTGTTCAGCAACTTTAAAAAAAAGTCAGTTTTAAAATTTTTATTATTTCAAACAAATAAATAGTATTTTCAATGTATGTCGTCCAACGTTGACATTCCCTGAGCATTGACATAGCTGTCACTCTACTAATATCGGACATTTCGCAATACATTGTTTCTTTGTCTAAACTTTATTGTACAAAATGTCATTTAAGTAATACACGTTATTTTCAGAAGTTGCTTAACAAATTTTGTTTAGTTACAATAGGGACGAATCTATGTCTTAATTTATTGCTCCTTTTAAATAAAACAATTTAAACGGATTATATCGCGTATATTAATTATTTGAGCCTTCCTGACGTTTCAGCACCTTTACAGATACCGTTGTCAAAGGTTGACTGAGAAAAACACAATTTTTCTCTGTCAAAGTTACATTTGTGCAAACTACCCATTTTGTAAATATTAATTTAAAATAAAGGTGTTCATACATGCCAGATGGGCCTAATGTGTAAAGACAGTTACACATTGTGCCAGAAGGGCATTTATTATTTTATTTAAAATATCTACCAGCGGTTCACTAAAGGCTTACTGAGGAGAAAGAACCGCCAAAGAAAACTCCCAGATTGCCTTATTTATTACTATGAAATACTTTTAAATAAAAACTCTATATATACTACTTTTAACACTAATTTGTTTTACACCGTTCGAGGCCCAAGGATTCTAGTCTTGTGTCTTGCTTGATCCTTGATAAGATGTACAACAGGATCCCAAGCCGGTGGTAATGACAAACCATCTTCTCTATTGAAATTGGGATATTTTTTGATTTCAATAGCCTCGCGCAACATTCTGGGAAACCGTCGTTTCTCCCTGGCAAGGATTGAAGTGTTGTCAAACTTAATTGAATTGCAGTTTATTGCTCCTGTTACAGGGCCCACCCTTTATATATATAAAATTTACATATATAAAACAAATTCCGACAAAGTAAAAGTAAGGATAGTACCTTAAATACACAACCACATCAAAGTTTAATGAATTATTGTAATAGAGTAAGAACGACCAAGTATTTTGACAAACTGTTTCGTGGTACAAGATCTTTTTTCAATGTTAATATAAAATGTTCACTGCATTTTAATGTCTTAATAGCTTGGTAACTATTAATCAGGGAATGGCAGCTCGCGGCTTTTGCCAAAATTAGTTTTTGGTTTCATTTGAAGTTAGCCGGCTAGTTAGCAGTCAAATTTCATATGCTCTAAGCATAATTCTGTAAGTACCTAAAGTGTCACTTGGTCGCAGTTTATAAATTTTCGTGCTAATAACAATGCCCTTACGTTCTTTGACAACTGATGACCACACTTTCAAAACCACTTTAAAAAAGGATCCATCCTCAATCTCCCGTACTTCAGCGTTCATAGCTCCAAGCCGTAGTCGTATCATCTCTTTTACTCTCATTGATCGTAGGTTAAAATTAAAAGGGATAGAGCGATGTTTCTCGAGTTCTGCCCGGATGCGGCCACATCAAGTGCTCCATTCAGCACGCAACAATGACGTCTAATAGAGCGGCTAACGATGCCGTCACTTTTAGGGAAGATGTGGAGCTGTAGTTTGATTTGTTTGTATAAGTGGTATGAGTTTCTTTGATGTTGACGCAGTTAGTGTTGTATAATATAAATGCAAGAAGTTCTGATTAGAGAAATTGAGGTGGTGGACAAAAGACTTGATAGGACTGAATTTTTATTTTTTATTGAAAGGGCTTTGTCGCTGAGCGACCACATCGCCCTCTAAATTAATTTTATATAAAAATAAGTGAAGTTTTGGATGGGGCGAATTGATCTTTGACAGACTGATTTATAGAAGAAGGCTAAAACAGGGTCAAAAGGTGTTTTGGGTTGCAATCTATATTCTAGTACTATTTTAATAGTTAAGATTACATAAACGTTATTTAATTTCTTGACTGAAAAATAATAAAATAACAATTATCATACCAGAACCAAACCTCTGTGATCTCACATTTTACTGATACTATTTTATGTTTCATACAAGACGTCTTGTAAGTTGAATTAGATATCTTTCCACGTCAAAATAGCAATGCATAAAATCTCGCTAGGAAATGTGATGTCAGAAATAAAATTGGAACACTAAAGTTACTTTCATGCTGGCACTTGGCGTTTCATACGTGTCTCATCTAAAAAACGTGACCTTTTACCACCGTGGGCCTCTCTTGCATTAAGGATTACCATATTTCAGAATTTGTCTTGAGATTATAAGATTTTGAGGGTCTTCATCCTCTTAGCATTGTGGGCGAATTTTTAAAATCGCTTGATTTTTTTAATTTTCAATAAAATATCGTAAACTTTTTTATTACAAAGTACTAATAGCAAGAAATGAAAACTTCTTTATATTGATAACTAAAAAAATCAAGATTTTACATTTTACATATCCTTCGACACGTTCGCAGTATTTTTTTTCTACAAAGCAAAAAATTTAGTTTTTGGGATAATTTTAATACGAGGCAATTTGTCCATGGATATCAGGACTTTTCTTCGAACTCTAAAATGTTCTATCTGGTAACTCCAAGCGTTGGGCAGGGTTTTATTAAAGCCATGGGAAATTGCGTGGAGCGAAAGTGAAGGGTGGTCATAGAGGCGTGAAGTGATTTTAAAACCGCCTGAATAGCACAATGGACGCCGCTAAAAATATCCGCACTTATAAAATGAATGCCCTATTTTTGAGCATTTCTCAAAAAGTTTGTACATTTCTCGGATAGTCGTAACAAAGAAAAAATATCACATTTTAATGATTTTATTCTTGCATATTATTTAACTGTTATGTAAGGATTCAGTTTATTAATTTTTGACAGAGATTAGATGTGTAATTTTAACTGTAAAGTTTATTTAATTGAGCCGAGGCAATCAAAATTTCCGGTTTTGTTACCCTAATTCAAACGGGAAATAAAATAAACACATACGAATTACATTGAATTTATTTATTAGATAACATAGTAATAACCAATACGCGTATATTTTTTCATAAAAATTGCTTACTATATTCCGATAAGTTAAAGATATAATGGTAACTACTCTTGTACGTTACCATTTAGTCAAAACTCAGGTTTGAAATTACAATTACACGCGTATTAAATTGAGTTATTTAAAATATCTTTGAAGAAAAATTTATTAGACCATCTAAATTATATTTTAAACATGTATTAAATGTATGTTATTAAACAAATAATTAACAAAAAACAACAAAAACCTCTAAAATTTTCAAGGGACAGTAACAATAAGAGGAACCTTGGTAACAAAATCGGAACTATTAAGCATAGTGTACAATCAGTACACTTACAATATTAATTAGATGCTTAACAACTCACTTTAATAGTAATTACATTTCTTACTATATAATTATTAGTTTTGTATCACAAAAAATAATAATACAGATTAATTAGTGCTTAAATAATGTGCCAATTCAAGCAGAATTGACATGAGATCTTCTGTTATTATTCAAGAGCATTGTTTATAGGAACAATACAATAAATCACAAAATGCAGTTTTGACTACTTGTAGACGTGATCAGATCACAATAAAGAATCCAAATAATAATAAAATTAAACATCAAAAATATACAAGGCCACTTTTTTTTAGTGCTCCATACATTAGGAACTTTTTTCTGGAGTAATCCGGAGGCAATAAAACGGAAATATAAAAATAAATAACAATATGTATCCTTTTTTCAACTGTGCCCGTTAGAAAATAGTTTTATTTAACAATTAATATTTAATAAACATATCGTTTGTACAGTATAAAAATAAAAAATAAAATACGTAAAAAAAGCCTCATTTTTTTCTTCAGCTAGAAAAGAAATCAATAATATCATTTGATTCAAAATCAGAAACTTTTGCATTATAATATATGTTTTTATTAAAATTTAAAATATTTTTATTAATTTTTTTAAAGAGAAATATATTATATATTGTATTACGTCATTCTCTATAGTCTATACTACTCCTTAGACTTTCTTTTTTGTTACCTTCACTTCCTAGTCATACGAAACGATTCAAAAGTAACAAAAAAGAAGGTAACGAAGTGATGCTCGGACGTTTTAAAAAATATTTTAACCAAATTTAATGAATAACTCGAATATTGTATGTACTGTATCTTAGTCGTAATAATATGATTAAGTGATGAGTTGAAACAAAACTGAAGAAAAAGTGAAACTTACCAAGTTATCCCGTAACAAACAAGGAGTTCTAATTTTCGGTTGCCACCAACGGCGAGCGTGTTTCTACCGCTGCGTTTGATAGACTGTCAACATGCCAAGATGGCCACTCTTAAAAATATCCCTAGTGTTACCACTTTCCTATAAAACTACAATTGAATTAACAAAACCCCAGAATTCTATGAAAATAGCGTAACAAACACCGGAAACAAAATTGGAACTTTTTCTAGGACAAATTATTATCTTTTATTATAAATATATACGTTAAATAACGACAAAAATACTTATTTTTTATGAATTCTGAGATATCTTTTTTGTAATAAAACACAACACTCAACCCGAAACACTAAGTTTTGTTGCAGAAAATCGATAATTTAACTACAATTTTGTTAATGGGACATTTGCATTGCCATACAAATGAGACCTACCCAATATTTTAAAATATTTTTATAAAATTATATTATGCATTATGATTAATATTAGACATTAATATTATCTTAGAGATACTAAACTTATTTTTAAATTTTAGAGGTCAGATTATATTAGATATCGTCTCTTAATTTATTACAAGCTTCGAACCGGCCCGGACAAAGACGTAAAGTAAATGTACAAACTTTTTGAGAAATGCTCTTTTATACTTTACCAATATAATTATGATAATGATGATGATGATGATGTTGAGGATGTTGATGATGATCATGATGATGATCAATATAATAAGGCAGAGGTGGCCTACTTGACTTGAGTCCTTGTGCGACCTACTACTGACATACGATGTTTGTTCGACCACATATGCAGTTTAAAAGCATATTTTACTTTATCACTATCGACCAGTTGGCCACCTCTAATCAACCGCTTTTACAATGTCATTAAAACAAATGTATTAACCATTAATCCAACTAAGTTTATTTCAAGTTCACGCATTTAAAGTATTAAGTAGTTTGAAGTACTTTAAAAGGCTCTCATGCTCAAAGCAGCTGTAATAAGAGCTATTTCAATATCTACCGTTTTTGCGTTTGAACTTTCACCTCGTTTACCAACATTTCTGAAGACTATACCTACAGTTTATTGTTATAAATTGCTCACATTCAGACGAATAATGCCCTAGCGTAGCTTTGCATACAAAATGTATGAGAACTCTTGAACCACTAAAACGCTCCGTTCATCATATTTATAAATTTTGCTGGAGAAAATAGTTTCAAATTGTTGAACAGTTTCAATTCAAAGGAAAACGCCGCTAAAATACACTGCTTTTTAGACTCACTGTAATATTATTAACGTGAAACGAGAAATAAGTAGAATAATTCCCGCATGTAGACAAAGGCAGGCACTTGGAGTTGGAATGCGGCCGAGCAAACCGCAGTGTACCTACTCCGGTAAGCATGGACTGTTTATACTAAGAATACGAAATTTAAGACAAAGCTGAGACTAAACATTTTTATTGTATAGTGTACCTACTGATGAAACAAGATTGCATTAAAAAAAAGCGGCCAAGTGCGAGTCGGACTCGCGCACCGAGGGTTCCGTACAAACACTTTCCATCCCTAAGTGTTTAAGTTAAGTTTGCACCTGGTATGTATAGCGCCCCATATAAATTAGGTGCAAAGTTAGGTATTAATAGGTATTAAAAAAAACTACTTACTAGATCTCGTTCAAAACAATTTTCGTTGGTAGTTTTTATAGTAATGTAGGTACATCATATGTTTTTTTTAGATTTTTCATTTTCTTATTTTAGAAGTTAGAGGGGGGGGACCAACTTTTTTCCACTTTGGAAGCGTCTGTCACGCAAACTATTCGGTTTAAAAAAAAATATTTTAAAAACCTCGATATCGTTTTTGAAGACCTATCCATAGATACCCCACACGTAAATGTTTGATGAAAAAAACATTTTGAGTTTCAGTTCTAAGTATGGGGAGCCCCCAATATTTATTATTGTTTTTTTATTTTTGCATCAAAATCTTAATGCGGTTCACAGAATACATCTACCTACCAAGTTTCAACAGTATAGCTCTTATAGTTTCGGAAAAAAATGGCTGTGACATACGGACGGACAGACGGACAGACAGACAGACAGACAGACAGACAGACAGACAGACAGACAGACATGACGAATCTATAAGGGTTCCGTTTTTTGCCATTTGGCTACGGAACCCTAAAAACGGAATACAAAAAACGTCAATTAATTTGGAAGCAACACAAGTTGATACCACAAATCCAGTAGGCACTCTATTGTATTGTAGGTACTCTATTGTCGAATGCAATAGCATTTCATGCTCCTAGGCTTGCCAGTTTATGTGCGCTTTATTGCTGGTAGTTTAAAGGATGTTAAGATAATAACTAAATAGAAAACAATATTAAATTAATAAAAAGGATACACGCTCTAAATAATACAGATAATTTGAGGACGGTAAGTGTATTGAAAAGGTTAACGGCCTTGTTGATTGGTGTAACAAGGATTCTCAAGCTTGTGAGGCTAATGAGCAAACTGATGTTAGTTACTTGCTTATGCAAATGGGACACCTTGGTAGTTTATCAAGTTGGCAAAGCTTTTGCATCTTATCTGACTACGTTTTAAATTGACAAGGTACAATATAAACTAATTTATAAATACATACAGAAGAAGCATAGAACCTCTTTCTATTCTGGAAGACGGTTAAAACCAAGTCCGAGTCGGACTCGCGTCCGAGGGCTCCTGGTACTGTAACATAATACGCATAATATAGTCTAGTAAAGGATTTCCTCCTTTTCTCGTAATCGATTATAAACTGAAAAGACCCATAAATAGTTAATAGGCATATTAAAATCTGTTTACGTAGAAAATATACCTGAGGCTTTTTTGTTTACATTCATTTCAAATTACGCCGTCTACTAACGAGACCAAAGATTTGTTTGTCAAAGAAACAAAAGTACGCGGACGAAACGAAATTCTGCTTGTTCAGGTATTAAATGTTTGTAAAAAGGCTTATACTCTGAAATTTAAGTTTACGGTACAGACCGCACAGCATGTTTATTTGTACATTTAAACACAAAGGTAAATTATTGTAAAATTCAATTTGATCCACTGCAATGTAAGCAGGACTCAAACCTGCGACCCTACGTTTCCTGCGTAGTGCTCTCCCAACTGAGACGTCATCGTTACGTCAATCACACCAAATCTTTGATTTCATAATTCTACGCTACTACTTATAGAGCGCCTTCTGCGTCATAATGTGTTTTTTTTCTCAAACATGCAATGAAATGTTGTCATAACGTGCGTTATAACAGGCTTCGAAGTGTCACGTTTCGAGACACTGTAAAGGAAACTAAGACAAGATTGAAGGCCTAGTCCGGGAAGCAATGTTTTTTATACGTGACGTCTGTATTCTTGAACAGGCTAAACAGCTGAATTCCTTTTTTTGTGGTATATTTTTTATGTCATTGCATATGTTTGAGAAAAGCACTACCTATATATATACATGCCTAGCCGTGTGAAAAGGGCTTGCCAGCTTCGTATCACTATCCGGCCTCCCTACCCGTCTATAACTACTCAACCGGCAAGCCTTTCTTTCCGGCGTCTGCAGTAATGTACTATTAAAGGTTCTTTCGTATCGGAATCCTGTGCCAGTCAATGATATTTTATAAATAAATAGGTTAACTAGCCTTCCAAAAGTGGAGTCCTTAATAAGAGTCAAATTGTAGGTAGTCTACCGCTATGGCAACGCTTTATTTAATCTCTAGAAAGTGATAGATAGGTCTGAGTGACTGGAAAGTAAATAATGTAGCTTTCATGGTAGCGTATTAATGTATCTAAATGGGTCATTGTCAGATTTAGTTTCGCGTCTTTTCAGTGGACACGTACAAAGTTAAGGACTTTTACGCTTAATTTTCTGATCAAAATTATATCACCATAAACGACGTTTCCCTTTCTATGGGCTTGCGTGTTAAAAACATAGCCGCCACGAAACTTCTATGCACATACGCTGTTAACTATTGGCCACCGAAGAGACCACTTTTGTTTTTTGAACTGACAATGACCCAAATTCGTATATACAACATCATTTGGTGCCAGTAAAATACGAAGCAAAAGTTCCGATGAAACTTAAACGATAAACATGCTTACGTAGAGATTTCCAATTAATGCAGAAAATCGTGTTGATTTTTCTTCGCCTAGTTTCCTAGCTAGCAGGCAAAGTTGGATAAAGTTCGTATGTCACAATTGTTAACTTCGCAACTCGTAGTTTATTAATAGTTACCAACAGCTCCGTGTGCAACATGGTACAGTCAGAACTTATTATCGGCTATAGATTTGTCGGAAAACTAAATTGTTTACCTTTTCGTTTGGTGTTATCACGACTTTACTGGCTAATAAAACACCGACATCAATGGAAATACGTCATAAATTTATGAAACACTAGCAACCCGCCCCGGCATCGCGCGGATACAATGCTGATAAATTATCCATAAGAGCGTAAGGCGCGACCAAAGCCAGCTTATGCTTACACTTACAATGTCCGTGGTGAGCTCCACTGCCCGCGCTGTGACCGGATTTTCACCAACAAACTGGGTTTTACGAGTCATATCTGCGCCCATCGTCGTAGGAGTCCTACGAGCCCTACAACTTGAAGTCGCTGTCATCGGACCCGATGAAGAGGACATCATAAACCTTCCTCTTGAATCACTCTATCTATATCAAAGAAACCGCATCAAAATCCGTTGCGTAGTTTTAAAGATCTAAGCATACATAGGGACAGACAGAAGTGACTTTGTTTTACACTATGTAGTGATATTGTATGTAATGTCTCATTATTTTTAATATGGTACACACCACATTTTTACCGGTGCAGCGTGTTATGCTTGCTCCAGGTTATGCATTCAACTTTTTTTGTGTTTTCATATATCTTTGTATCAATGGTTTAAAACACGTCATGTTATATAACAATGGGACCAACCATAAAGTATACTCTTTAAAAAAAAACAATAATTTTCCAAATTGGTTAAGCCGTTTTCGAGTAATTGAGGAACAGACATTAAAAAAACAAACAAAAGAAGGACCATCCAGATGAACAAAGAACAGTCAGATTTCTTTTTTTGTGTCAATATTTATAGCAACTCGTTACAATTTAACTGAAAAATATACCTAAAAATCGTTCATTTTATAGTCAAATGATCACAAACCAGAGAGAGTTTGAAATTACAAATAAGCGATATTGTGTAAACGGAGTGTTGACTTAAATAAGTGAAATAAAATGAAAGTAAAATATTATGTGGCATTTCCACGAGATCTAAACGAAGTCAGCAAACCAGTCTCTTTGTAATCATTGCCAATGTTCAGCCGTCCCAAACAATAACCACTTCATATAAATGCGGATCTTTTATCCCTAGAAATGAGCTTCTATTTGGTTTTCTTCGCCGCTCTATTGCCTTTATTACAGGCAGGATCACTTCCGCACTCATATTAGGAGTGTTACATGAAACTATGTTTTAATAGAATACTTTAATCGGGTATGCCTAAGGTGTGGTTAATACGGTTAAGCATTAAAAACATATGACGCAGAGGGCGCTCTAGTAGCGTAGAATTATGGGATCGAAGATTTTCTGTGGTTGAACTGATGATGTAACGATTTGTGATAGCTTGGTTGGGAAACTTGGGAAAGCGCTGCACCGGAAACGTACGGTCGGAGGTTCGAGTCCTGCTTACATTGCAGTGTATCATCACATTTAATTTTTCTTACAAAACCTTTGTGTCAATAGTTATATATAAAACTTACAACGGACAAAAAACTATGAATAGTTTCGTTGTCGTTGCGTGGAATATATACAAATATACAACAAGTATGTTGGTATAACAAGTCAATTTAACATTATAAAATTAATTAGTTTCATGGTGGGACAGCGTTGCCATCGCCGTTTGTTTAGCGTATATTGTCACACGTCCCGACTCATGGTATACAATATTTATTAAAATCCTGTCCGGTTTGGTATTTGTTTTGTGGTTATTCTGAAAACGTTTCATGAAAAAGCTATGAAGGAAAATTAACATTTAACAAATGAAAGCTATTGAGGGTCAGTTAAATTAATATTTAGAAAGTACAGGAATAATCGATGATCTAGATAATATCATCATCATTCCTGTAGTAAATTTTCAAATATTGGGTATGAGTAGTAAAGCCGGAAAAAAATCCCAATGTAAGCAAAAAGAGTCACGAATAGGAAGCGACATATAAACAAAACGTGAAAGAAGCGAAATTGTACCCAACTCGACATATTCGCTGTATTCGCGTAGAAAATACAATTTTATGTCACGAGACATGATTCTCGCGAGTCTTTGATGAAATTTAAATGTACCGCCGCCGACGAAGACACGTCGTGGCATTTCAATTTCCGCGCTGAGTGTACACATCTTATAAGCAGGTTACAACCTAAGCTGGATTGCAGTCTAGACTTCAATTTGCCTGATCTGCTTGCCAAAGAAGATATACTTTTATTATGATTTAGCTGAAGACGATTCCGTTTTTGATATTCCTTGGAGGATTATTTGAAGTCAAGTAAGTTCTTTGCTTCAATGCTGCTAGAAGTTAGTAAAAGTATGCATTCATTTGTACACAGCATGTAACAATTATTGTCAAAATGACGTTAGACATAAAATCGTATCAAATGTCGTACTTACTATTGGGCTTACAATCAATTATGTTCGGTCGGGTAAAATATCATACAAAAATATTATATAATAAATCCCAATATAAGCAAGAAGTGTAACCAAAATGAAGCGAATTTTATAAACATTACTTGAAGAGAAGCGAAATTGTAGGTAGGTACGACGCGACATGCTGTACGTTGTATTCGCGTAGAAAATACAATTTTATGTCGCGAGACATGGTTCTCGCGAGTCTGATGAAACTCAAATGTGGCGCCGCCGACGAAGACACGTCGTGGCATTTCAATTTCCGTGCTGAGTGTACACGTGGTATAAGCAGGTTACAACCTAAGCTGGATTGCAGTCTAGACTTCAATTTGCCTGATCTGCCAAACATGATTGAATTTTATTATGACTTTGCTGGGGTGCATTTCGTTTTTGATATTCCTTTGAAGGTCATGTAAAGTACTCGTACGTTTAGCTTCAATGCTCCGTAAGAGGTGTGGTCTCTAATAGTAAAATATTAATATTAGGTACTTCGCTTCGCAAAAGCAAAGAGGCAATTGCGGAAAACGCACATAATCCACAGAAAGATATCCGAGCAGGATATTTTTCCGATAGGTATTATAGCGGCGGGATGTGCTTTGCACCCTCAAATTAGGTTAGGTTGGACAAAAACTTGAGTTTGCCAAATACAACTAATATGATAAAAGCGACAGATTGTGTTTTTGTAGGGTTGTGTATCTTGTTTTAACGCAAACGAAGCCGCGGGCACATGCTAGTTGTTTATAATGCAAAATGACACTTAAGATTCTCGGTTAATACTCCTTAGGTCTCTTACGGTTAAGAATCATACTAATACTATCCCTTTAGGTACCGTAGACTAGGGCTATGTGGACACCGGAGCTTTTCAAGAGAACCTTTATTGCTATACTCCTTTTTGCGATTATTTTGAAAATCAAAAAGGCAATTGATTAAAACGCGAAAACAACCACAGAAAGTTTCCGAGCAATAGTCGTTAAAACACAATCAATCGTCAAAGGCCCGCTCCGCAGGGTCTCGCAATAAAATTTAAAACTCTTTGTTGCAGTTGAGGATAAACCCTCAGTAGAGTTGAATCCTTATCGACACTTTATCCAGTAGATATAGCGGCGGGATGCAATTTTCACCCTCAAATGACGTTTTTCATTTCAGTCAATTGACCGCTTCAGAGTTCTCTATTACTAATTTTCCAATGTGACACATCACGACCAAATATTGAATTACAACATATAGCTAACTATTATTATTGATAATCAATAATACTTTAAAAACAAAAAACGATTCATCCTCAATTGCTTGCACTTATCATAATCTTATTGATGACTAGCGGCCGCCCGCGACTTCGTCTGCGTAGATTTTTGATGATGACAAAGACATTAAAATAGGTAGGTAATGAATTTTATTCTTAGTTAATTCACCCCCTTAGGGGCAGAATTTTTCAAAACGCTGAAATCACTTTTTTGTATTTGATTAAGTAAGCGTTCTACAAAGTTTCAACTCTCTAGTTCAATAAATAAAGTTTATCCCATATAAACATTGCACCCCTATTTAACCCCTTAAGGGGTGGAATTTTCTAAAACGCTGAAAGTACTTTTTGTGTTTTTTAATAAGTAATCTTTCTACAAAGTTTCAAGTCTTTAGCTGAAAAAAAAGTTCCCCCCATACAAACTTTTATCCCCTTTTTAACCCTTTTAAAGGACGAATTTTTGAAAACGCTGAAATTACTTTTCTTGTATTTTAATAGTGTACCTAGCTAGTGCTAGTGCGCTCAACAAAATACTTAATCTCCATACAAACTTTTAACCCATTTTTTACAACCTTAAGGGATGAATTTTCAAAAACGCTGAAATTAGTTTTCTTTTATTTTATTTTACTACCTTTTTACAAAGTTTCGAGTCTCTAGATCAAAAAAAAAAGTTTCCCCCATACAAACTTTGCACCCCTTTTTAACACCCTTAGGGATTGAATTTTTCAAAATCGCTTCTTATCTCTAGCCCACGTTATAAAATTAACCTACTGTGCAAAAATCAACTCTCTTACATTAGTAGTTTTGGCTGTGCGTTGATGAGTCATTAAGGACTTCTTCTTTTATATATATAGATGAAAGTTTCCGAGCAATCTTCGTTAAAACACATTCAATCGGCAAAGGACCGTTCCGCAGGAGCTCGCAATAAAATTCAGTCTTTGTTGCAGCCGACCGAGCATAAATCCTCAGAGGTTTCGAAACCTTGTCGACAATTTATCCAGTAGATATAGCGGTTGCATGCAATTTGCACCCTCAAATTGCGTTTTCCGCGTTGCCTAGTTCCATTTTGGTCAACTGCCCGCCTCAGTTCCATCTCTACATTAAACTGTAACCGTAACTTCAACGCAAAACAAATCCAATAAATTGTGGATTCAGCTGAGATTTATTTACGTTACAAGACTGATGTTGGTTTTTCGTATTAAACCAGCTCGGGTTTTTACTAAGTTAAAATGAGTGAGCGTGTTTGCGCTGTAAAAGTGAGGATCTTCATTTTTATACGTTTAATTAGGCAAGATTCCCACCCTCGACTTTACAAGCATCGTGAATGTTACTGTAGGTAATGTATTAAACATACTTAAATTTGTATATTAGTTGTACCTAGAGGATAAATACTATACCGTACCAATCACTATCAACCATTTAGGTACCGTAACATCAAAACATCCCATAATTTTACAGAAGGTTGAGTGGACTCGTATTATTTTTTATCAATAAGTCCTTTAATACAATAAAGGACTAATTAATTATTGTATTAGGCAAGCGGTTTACACTCATGTGAAATTGTCAGGAACAACAATAATTAAATATGTCTCACGAAAGTTTAAATCAAATTAAAAGACTAATTACTTACTTTATCTTTGTCACGATTTTAATTCTTTTATTCTTTGTTGCCGTTAACATCTAAAATATATTTTCAAGACTATTGTCTAAACATGGTTAGATTTGAAGCATATTAAACATCACTTTTACAGCGTAACATTCGCAGAAAAAGCAAGCCGTATAATTTACGATTTCTAGTAAACATTTTTTTTATTAGTACCTGAGCCGAGCGTGCCTTGCAATATTAAATACTTTGTTTTAGGGCCGTACTAATAAAAAGGGTGCTTCGTCCCACGTGCATCATATAAAATGTTGTTTAGGTAAATTCCTCTACCCGCAAACCGTGCGAGCTTTTGTAACAAAAATGTTGCCCGCATGTTCAGAAATTACGGCATTTTTCGAGTGTTTGCGTTTGCTGAAATGAGTTACATTATGTCAGGATTTTAAAGCTTTGACAACTGTTTTTAACACATACTCAGCATTAATGCGAACGAAATGTCGTTTATGTAAATTATTTTATAACGGCTTTCGCACATTATGATGATTACCTAGACCACACTGATTACCTAGACCTTAATAATATAATAACATATAAAATATCATAATGCTACAAATGTTCTCAATAAGCTACATTTTTTTAATGTAATACATAGAAATATAATGCAATTTTGATAAAATGCAATTGTTTTTTAAAAACTTCAGATTTCTATTTAGGTTTTTTTTTCAGTTAATGTTACTATACGAATAGTATTTTGAGAGCGAGTAAAAACGTAAGCTTATAAAAAAATAAATATGCAAATTGGCAACACAATTTAAAACCATTTTTCTTTTTTTTTCAGGTGTTATTCGACAGTTTTACCCTCGGCCGTTTCACATCATTCACGGAAGATGGATGTCCTGATGGCTACATGCAGATCCAAGAAGCCAGTCGGCCTCAAGTTGGCGGCTCCTGGTGTGGCACCTCGTGGGGCCCATCAATATATTACAGCGAAACGAAATCAATCACGCTTATTATACGCTTATTGCACTTATCAAAAGAACAAAACAATTACAATTTTGATTTTCGAATGGCGTATAAGGTTTTAAGAAGAGAATATGCGACGGTACGCTTTGGAGGAACTCCTCCGTCAGGTAATATTAATCGTATTAAGTATACTACTTATGTATATTTTTTGTCGGCTATTACACACATTTCCCCTGAACCCTACATCCGGTTGAAACCATAAACCGTGTAATAAATAAAACGTCACACGAAGATATTACTTTGTTACGGGCAAAACAAAAGAAATAGGCAGCAAAAAACGTTCACAAATCTCATAACAATTTCTCGTTTCAGAACGCCCTTTTTTCAAGCTCAGGCCTATGCCTTATCCCGTAAACATATCACGGGGTGAAGATACGAACGTCGCGAGGACGGCAAAAACCGAGTATTACCTCGGGGATTTGATCTCCGGGACTTATTGCTCGCGGATCTTCAGTGACTGCGATCGTAAAAACTGTAGGCTACAGTCGCCGAATTTCCCCGGCGTTTACCCCAGAAACTTGACCTGTTACTATGCCGTGCGACAACACGAAGTGCCTCAAGGAAAACACGCTTTGATTGTGGTGAAACAGCCGAATGGTCAGCTCGTGTCAATTAGAAGCCAGAAGGCATTGTACGCCGCGTCTCAACAAGAGCGCGGAAACAATGGGCGAGAGTTGAAAGTCTGGCAACAATGCGACGAAGTGCAAGACTATGTTACGGTATACGACGGTTATACGACTAGAGATCCTGTTATTTTGAAGTTTTGTGGCGGCGGCGTCGCCGTACCTGAAGCGATATCAAGCGGACCTGAATTATTAGTTGAATTCACGACATCACCGTTTGGGACTTTCTTGCAACCGGCAACTTTGCAATCACTACACGGATTTCAGTTAGAGGTTGAGGTAAGCTAAGATTTTATTATCAATTTTACGACTCTGTACGCTAGAAAAGCTACTATTTTATGATTATGAAAATCTTCTAAGAACTTCATTTGCAAAATAACGGAAAAAGTTATCCAAGTGTCAGCGTTTGCTCTAGCCCGTATAATAAATGCAAATGCCGTCACAACGTCGTCGGTAGCTTCAGAACTGTACCCATTCGCAGAAACTTCTAATTATACTTTGAAATAGTTTAATATTATAATCCTAAATATTCTATAATGAAACTTTATCTCTGTATAATACGGTCGTGAAATCGTTTTGTAATAATAAAGCACACTGTAATACGATTTTAACGTTGACTTGTTTTTAAACAATTTAAAGCAGAGTCTGGAACTGGCTTGGCTTTTGGCCAAATTGCAATTAAGCGAAAAGTTGCTTCACCATAATGTTCATTATTAATCATCATTAGCAGCGATAACCTTCTACAATGTAACTAGGTAAAACCTCTGATCGCCTATTCTATAATTTGCATAGGAGTTATCCAAGCAAAGTATTAAGTAGTACTTAAAGGTATCTAATAATTTTAATTTGTGACACTGAAAAGGAAGTAAATCTGCCCACGACAAAAAAAAATCCTAATAAACAATTGAGTGACAAAACTTTCAGTAATTTAATCTGATACTTGGCCTGTGGAAACAATTTATGATGTATTTGGGCTTCACCAACATTCGAACGTTACCATGTCTGCGTATGTCATTTAAACCATTCATTAATAACCAATTCGACATTATATTATTTCGTATACATACCTGTAATACGAGGGCGTTGCTGATATTCTACCAAAAGGGGTTAATGATAACGTATATCATCGCACAGCGTTATTTAAAGTGTTTCGTTTCGGGTGAACGGTAATAAATCAAGAAGTGCCCTAGAGACCCCGCTTGGGTCCCTGCCAAAGTGTAATTAGTACTGTAGGCCCGAGCACATAATGGGGCACCGACCAAACTGTATCCGCACATTGTTTAAACTACGAAATTAGGGCGCGTCCCCTTTTTGCATTGAAACTTAAAAGCAAATACTGAGGGCAATGTTATTCTACCCCAACGCAAACTTAGACCAAATAATATGTAGTCTCAGAAAACAATCAGAATCCTCGAATGCCGCTTCCATTTCATTGGGTTTGATTAACGATTGTGTTCTGTTTGTGCTCATGTAATTAATCTATTTCAGGTCAGATTTGTCGATCAACAGTCACCGACGTACGCTAAGAACAAAAGAGCTTGTGAATTTTGGATCAGGGGTACCGGTAGGGGTATATTGGAGCACCCGCAGCATTCGCTCCCACCAAACACAACGTGTCTATACCACATGCAGGGAATTGACACTTCTGGGCCATCAGGACGGAACCTCATCTATAGAAGACCGTCGTTTTCCGCTCCTAGATTCAGGGTGTGGTTCTCCGTATTAAAATTTTACGTAATCAACGCACTGAACCCGAATTTACCTGAAGACGAGTACTGTGGGAGTCATTTGAATATTTGGGACGGTCCTATGAGAATATCACCCGGATGCAGCGATATTTTTTGGTAAGTCTGTGCCCTACTTTATTTGTTGACATGGCTGATGGCTCCCGCGGGATTAATCGGGATCTCCAAGTTTGGGGTAGATCCGCTAGAGTGGAATCTATAATCATTGGTATTGCTAGCCTAACAACAGCCTAGTTAATGTTTTTAAGATAAAATATAATTGCATATTTAAACAATGACAAAACGTATTTTATCTTGCAAACACCACGACCTTAATCCAATAATGTAACCATTTACTGTTTTAACTAGCTGTAAAGATTCTTAAAAAAATCTGTGGTGTTTTATAAACGCACGGTAGCATTTAGGGTGCTAATAAAATTAAAGTTCGTAAAATGTATATGTATCTAGATGCTGCGTAAGAAGCGTTTAAGGCATTATTGAATGCGTTAATGAAAAATGTATCTTCATGGGGGTAGATTTTTGGGTGGATTAAAGTGAGCCCTTTAACCTGCATGTTTGCCAGTTTGTGATCTAGATTTTAGAATTCTTCTATACAATAGTTAACCAAGGATCTCCTTTACAGTGATAAAGAACGTTCAGTTCAAATGTCTCGAGCTACATCAGCCCAATCCGTGATAGTAGGTCGACCGCCCACGAACGCCACACTGATCGCCCGATTCTGCCGCGAGCGGGCACCGAGAACTTGCGAACACGCCATTTTGAGAAGAACGAGGACCTGCGCGCGCACTGAGAGCTTCCTATCGAAAGGGGATTCGCTGACGCTGGAACTGAAGTTAACTCAAGGAACTGCTTTAAAGTAAGTAAATATTGGTACAATATCAAAATTATGTATGAAAAATCCTTACTAGGCTGCAACGTACTTCTCCGAGCATACAGATCGTGATCTGATACTGCCCTCGAATACCCATCTTGAACGCGAACGAGTCCCTAGGAGTTACAATCCATTATTTCTGAGATATTATGCATACCATTTTCATAAAGTGGCACATTACTTAATATAACTGTTCGATCTTGCCACCATTTGGAAAAGGTTTTAAGAACAAAGAAAACCAGTACTTATTCATATATTCTATAATAACTAATATATGGAAACAAATACCAAGCGATCCATTATGTGTCAATTTCAGGCCAATATTCTTCAAAGCCCTGTACGAGTTCGTTGATCTCCATCAAGACGGCGAGCCCTGGGGCCGTGGTCTGTGTTCTAGAAGATTTACATCCCGATCTTTTCCCGAAGCACCTCCAGATCCACCAGTGACGTTTTCATCGCCTCGGGACATCTTCTTGTATGGTCGAGGCGGTTCAAGAAATATTAGGTAAGATTTAGATATGACTTTGATGCTCCAATGTATATCAAAGCGGCCGAATCATATATCGCATCGCAACATTCGCAACACATCCTTAATTAAAATGAAGATCGTCCGTTCAATACAAAAGCGACTAAAGTCGAAATTGCAAGTTTTTGAAGATAAAAGTTTACTTCAAGTATTGGTGTATTCACATAAAAAGTTTTCATATTTGCATAAAATCTTAAATCATAGTCGTCGTTGGCATAATTTTCATGGTTATTATTTTTAGTTTTCTCTTAAGTAGATAACTTTTATGGATCGTTATAAAGCAAATATAACCTAACCTAAGCCAATGGGTTTTAATCAACGATGTTATCCCAAACAATGTCAATCAATTTTATGGCAGTAGGATATAAAAACTGTCGTGTTTTGGTCTTTTCAGCTGCACCTATCGTTTCGAAGCGAACCCTGGCGAAGTGATACGACTTAAAGTGTGGGGCGTTCGCAGTGGCAGCCGACTTTGCCGCTCAGTGCATTCTGCTCATTCACCCTGGTACCGCTGCGCGGGTGACCCGACGGCGGCAGTCAGGATTTTTGACCGACTGTGGAGGGACAGTGGGCCAGGAGTTCCAAGAGACTGCTTGTGCAGGTAGGCTTTAGATTCTTCTGACAAATAATTATATAGTTACAATTGCGGTTTAGATGCCAAATAATGATACGGTTCAAGGTGTGGGGCGTTCGTTTCTGTCGCTCGGAGTATCTGCTCGTTCAATCTGTTATCATTGTGCGCAGAACGCAAACGCAACTAAACTATCACCAATTTTCTAATGAAAGTGGGCCAGACAGTTCATAACCTGTATAAATTTGGTTACTTGCGGAGGGGCAATTCCTGGGTTCGAATCCCGAATTATGTATGTTTGTCAAGAGCATAAATTGTTACCGGTTTCAATATTTTCTACGTATTTATGTTCGGTATTTATTTAGTTTTGACTAAATCGATTTGTGGAAGATTATTCCAGACACTTATTTATTTAATTTCAGTGACGTCAACGACTACGAATTCACTTCAACCTCAACGATTGCTGAGCTCAAGTTCGACGTAGTGAACATGTCAGCCGTGGACGACTTCAGGTCTTTTGGCTTCGAGGCTTCGGTGGAATTCGTCAGACTGGACACGGTGTGCGAGAGCTCTCACAAGGTCCATGGCGCGAGTGGAGAACTGAGGCTAGCTGCCATGCACCCGGCTTCTGAAGCGGTGGGTTTTCTTCAGAATGATAATATATAAGTAGTTAGTAGTATAGTTTATTAGTCGTTATCTGGCAATAAACATGCATTGGTCTACTTTTTTTACATTTTTTAAGTTCATAAAGAGTTTCAATTTGAAATTTGACAATAAGCGTGTTGCGTTATAGTACATTTTTTTTAAACTAAGCTCATCCACTTACCTGCATTCACAATGGCATTGTGTCTAATAAAATCCTATCTGCTTTTGTTCTCGTAAGAGCCAGCCGCCAACCAGTTACTTACAAAAAAAGGTTAGAACTACATTGCGTGGATATTGAATTTTCAACCTTATTCCTTGTTCAATAGGTTTAAAATGGTTGATGATGAGAGTTCATAGTCCTTTTTCAAGAGAATACGTTCTTGTGGAGAGTCGGACGGTTGTAAAATTCCAAAAAAGTTATGATTACCATTATTCTGTCAGTGTATTTTGTAGTTTCATGTCTAAGGAAATAGAGTCGATAATCTATATTAACCTTCCAAGGTGGTTACAATATGCTTTTACTACGAGCTCGCTATCTTGATTTGTGGTTTACCACTCAATGGTATTCAGTTCTTAAGTGGATTAGCTTAGCTTAGAAAATTTGTACTATACCGATATAACTTTGTTTTGTTTCAAAGTAAGGTCCTTTATTCTGACAAAGTGTGTTCCGGATATTAAATTGCACCTATTGGTTAAATTTTGACAAGCCTATTGCGGATATTATATGCTTTGTATAATAAATAGGTATTTGGAGGCTTTATATTTGAAATTCACTTTAAATCCATGGACTTTAAGTCGTTGTTGAAGTTTGTCAGGCTTCGCATGGACTATTGTGGTAAATATTACAAAATATCCATGCGGATAATATAGAGACATTTATAGATCTACTTTGAAGTTCTGAGACGAGTGTCGGCGATGGCGGTGATGAGATATATGGAGTAATCGTGCCTCGGCTGCCAAGTTACGTCGTTACCTATTCAAAGGCCACTCATTACCACATATTATCGCAAGACCTTATCTTAAGCCATTTATTTAGGGTCAGGTCAGCGCAGCATGCTTTTTTCTGCTGTTTGTTTTTTGGGGGAATAACATCACTATTATATTTTCATATTATTGTAGGAGCACTGCGAACATCGCCCTTGGCTGATTGACCCGTCTCCAGGCCGGTACCTCTATCTGCAGATCCAGGGCAGCATCATCAAGGAGCCAGAACTAGATAACTTCACTCTTCTTAATAATATTACGGTCGCCCCAGACTTGAGACACCTGTGCCGAACTCAGAACAGAATAGCCGTACATGCTGGGGGCTTATCGCCGATCTTCATTTGTCCTCAACCTCCTGAGGAGCAGGTAAAGAACCATTTTGTTTCTATCTTTTAAAACAGTTTACCTTGATCAGAATACTAGCCACGTTTGTTATTTTCTCATACTTAAACATAAAGAATACTATGAGGTACTTTACAATACTAAGTAGGACCTATTCTGACCAATTTGTCACGATCAAGATCGTTGTTTCCTGTTGATAGTCACCTGGCGTTAACACGCCTTTATTTTGCTGAATAACTGGATCTCGTGTTATTGCCGCTAAGTTATTGTAGGGTCTTAATCAGAATTTTGTAACATTCCAGTGGGAGGAAGTGGTGGAAATATTCTCCGAAGGCTGGTCGAAGGAAGTCGACGGGTTGGCTCGTCACGTGCTGGGTCCTCCGCCGTCTCCCGACCGCTTTGACCTCGACTGGCCAAGGTCCCTATCCGTTGAGCTCATTGCGGTCGAACATGGGTCTTACTATGTGTCATGGCTGGAACTTTCTAGAAGGTAAGTTATAGATTCAGACAAATCTTATATTATAATTTTAAACCGTATTTTTATTTAGTCTCTGAGTATCGAAATGCATAATTATATGGAAGTTTGCAATTCTGATAATATCTATATCTTACAACGGTTGCAGATGTTTACTTTAATTAAGAAACTCTCACTCCTAAACATGGGTCTCCTCCGTAACTTCAACGTACGATAGCACTCTTTGTTGATTCAGCTATCTATGTTTATGCCTTTTCTTTTGCCAATCTCTAATAACGACACGATTAATCATTTATTCCAGACACGCTAGTGAACGCGGTGGTGTATTCGCACTATCTGGTGACTGCGAATACCGCTGCGCTTCCCTCGACGCCTGCATCGAGCCTGCGTTGTGGTGCGACGGAATCGCGCAATGCCCTCATGGAGAAGATGAGCGGCTGGCTCAGTGTTCAGCATTACTGCGGGTCCCAGCGCATTATGCGGCTGCTATGCTGGCTTTCACAATCCTGACGGCTTTTGCTGTGGTCAGTACATTTACCTTACTAATCTGGCAATTAAGTGTTATGCGAGCTTGATGACTAGGTACAGATAGATTCAATACGTCTTATTGCTTCTTAAGCAAAATCTTCTCCGGCTTCTGCAGCAAGCACATCATCTATTCATCATCATAAATTTAAGAGTCTCTTGTCAGTGTAGCTGATAAAGTATGTAATTTTCTCCTACGCTTTCTTTGACTTTCGTACACGACATGACGTCTATCTTCTCTTTAATTTGTTTAATGAAACTTATTCTTGGTCTTCCTCTTTCTCGCTTCCCCTCAATCTTTCCTTCTATGATGTTATTTATAAAAGCATCATGTCGTATATAAGGTGGCCTAACATGTTGCCTCTCCTCTCTATAATTTTTAGCAAATTCCTTTTTTCTTCCACTTTTTTAAGCACTTCTTCATTGGTAACTTCTTCCATACAACTGATGTTCTCTACCCTTCGCCAGCACCACATTTTAAATGCCTCCAGCGCCTCGCAGTTCCTTTTGTCATGGTCTGCAGCAAGCAGCATAATGTCACAAATTTGTTTACAAAATGTCCGTTTCGCAGTATTTAAATGAAACTATAAATAAATATCAGAAAACCTCACACTAAATCGATCTAGTCCCAAATTAAGCTCAAGAAGGCTTGTGTTATGGGTACTAGACGATGATATATATACTTATATAGATAAATATATACTTAAATACATAGGAACAACCATGACCCAAGCACAAATATTCGAGTTCAACACACAAATATTTGCCCTGGCCGGGATTCGAACCCGGGACCGATGCTCAGTAGGCAGGTGCTTGCAAACTGAGCCAACCGCGTCGTCAAACTGAATTGCGCAGTGTAGTTTATACCTAAGCCTAAGCTAATTCTTGTCATTTTTGGTGTTACAGATAGCCGTAACCCGCAACTGCCGCCGCCGCCGCTCCGCACTTCAGCAGCGTCTCAAGAGCCTCTCCTCAGACACGGCCATCTTTGACGAAAAAGAAGTGATTTGCTGACCAAGCGAGGACTCCGTGCGTTATGTGGAAGTCGACCGAGTCACCACTGTTTGACTCGCTTCCCGTACGGAGTCCCTCAGGCACATGTTAAAGTTTCACTTTCCACACCAGCTCTGAGGACGGTACTGGAAAAGTACTATTGTTAAGGAATCGCTCATGCAATAAACGTTGGTATTCTAGGAATTAGCTGACGCAAAGCGATTGTGAGGTTCGACTTGTTGATAGGATTAATGGTTGTGTGAGAGTGTTCATTTTAGACACTTTTAATAAGCAGCCAGTTTTTATTGGAATATAAATTATAGACGATTATCAATTGATATTTAATAGAAATGCTAATGGAAGTAGTGTTTTTAAGAAGAGTGTCGAGTCCTCACAGCTGGTTCAGTCGAATTATGGTTTTAAGTGATGTAAATACGAATGAGATTTGACGATGAGAATTACATTATGGACCAAGTGCAGTCGATCGGCATTTATGATGACTTAAATTCAGCAAAATTAAAGTTTCAATAAAAACCTAATGTTTAAATATAGTTTGAGTATGTTAACGTAAAAAATAGCAAGTACGTTTACATTTTAATTTTAATTCAAGATTAGTATGTTGAATTGATTTGATAAAATGAGATTTTTACATTCTAATTACATTTTTACATTTTACATTCTATGTCAATCCTGATGGACAACCGTTCAGATTAATAAAATATAGCTTGTATTGGTTGTTTCACGAATCCCGAAAACGTAAGATGGGTTTGAATGAATTTAAAAACGTTCAAATAAAGCCAAAGTAAGGCGATAACGCACAATGTATGATTCTGGTGAGCGGCCGATCGACCGAGGCACAATTTGAGTTACGAGTTATTGTGATTATTGCAACAACTGTACATAAATAGTGAGTTTGTAGCAAATACTATTCTCATTCGTTAGTAGGGTAAATAATATCGTTACGGCAATAATTTTGATTTCACGTTATCTGATTGGTGCAATCGAAATCTTAGACATCCATTACACGCTCATTCTGGCGTCAGTTCAACCCATTGTTCTGGACTGTCAGTTTACAGTCATTCATTCATTTTCATCAGCCCGGACCCTCAGTCCGAGAGGGTTACACGGTCATTATATCGTCATGGTTCTATGTCAGCGGTATCGAAGGCTATCTAATGCGGCGACAGCTACGATGGTGTGGCCATGTCTCCCGAATTTCCAATAATAGAATCGCAAAGCGCACAATTTAATCGGAACTGCAAGACGGCAAGCGGAAACAGGGCGGCCAATTCCTGCGGTACAAAGATGCCCCGCTGCGCCATATGCGGAAAGGTGACATTGCCCCATTGCATTGGAAGATCATGGCACAAGATCGGCTGAAGTGGAGTCGCGGTAAACGTGCAAGCCTTCGAGAAAAAGAAGGAGTGAGCTCGACGCTCTTGAGCGACGCTCTCATTAGCCAGCGTTCAGTCGCCGTGGCCGAAATTTGATGATGATAAGGTTGATGATGATTAGGATGATGATGACGATGATGATGATGATGATGTTGCTGATGATGATGATGATGATGTTGATGACGATGATCTTGTCATTCTGACCAGACTGTTGGACTGAACTGACGGTAGTCTTAGAGTGTAAGTGCTGTCTTACCCTGTGTTCTGATAACTTAGTATATTTGTATACGTGATATGAAACTGCCATTTTTGTATAAAATATTGTTCGTATGTCGTTATTAATATTGTGAAATTAATTTCAGATGATTTTAATTCTTTGTGATTGTTTTTGTAAGTAATAAAATATTGTTCAATGACATTTACTGTATCTAAAATAATCTAATTAATACCACCTTGAAGAGTCATTCATAATGTAGAAGACCTATTATAGTTCATGGAATATCCTATTCTATTGGACACAGTGTAAATATAACTAAGACTATTCATATCTTAGACGTGTATTGAAGTGATAATGTTTGTTTCCCAGGGAAATTATTAAATTTTACGATATCGCGTTAACTATTAGTGAAAATAGTAAAAAAGTATTTAGCTAACAATTTCACCTAAATGATAACGTTGAATTTTGCCAAAAAAAAGTTCATACAAAAATATAAGAGCGTTACCATTTAGTTTGAAGTGTTATTAGAGATCCGAATAAAAAATTGAAAATTTTAGATAGAAAATCATGAAGGAAATAACAATTAATTAAAATTTATTAAAACAATGATTTAAACGTTCAAATATGATTTGAATCCCGCTTGTTACGCTAGTTTTACCTGTTGAGTTTAGGTATCCTAAACGTAAGCTAGTGAATTTATTAATTAAGAAATTATAGTAACACTGGATTTAGAGAATGTTTGTATCGTCTTCCATAATGTATGAGATTCTGGTTTTCTCCCTCCACCTCAATTATTTTGCAGCGTGACAAAATGGACATTAAAAGGAACCTTACAAAATGGATTTTATGAAAACTAAAAACTAAAACTAAGCCGCATCAGGTTCATCTTGGACAATAATGATGGATAATAGCTAAGCAGAGATACCTAATTTCACGTTCAAAACATTGATTACGAAGAGTTATGATGATAAGAAGTTTTTAAAATAAATTATTTATTGCATGAGTTACGTTGTTTCATTTTTTTTCGGCCGTCGGTTCTGCCTGCTATGTGCCCCGCCCACTGCCACTTAAATTCGGCGACTGTCTGAGCTATATCTAGGACCTTTGTTCTCTTTCAGATCTCCTTATCTTTGATTCGATAACGCAAGGAGACTTCGAGCAGAAAGGTTTGGGCCAGAAGGTGGCGACCGCGTACCGAAAGACGCAGCGTAGGAAGGCCCACAATAAGGTGCTCCAACGACCTGGTTAGGATTGCGGCAAGCAGTTAGATGAGGATGGCGCACGACCGATCATCGTGAAGAACTTTGTAGGAGGCCTTTGTCCAACAGTGGACGTCTATCGGCTGGTATGATGATGATTTGTTTCGATAATTTGCACCTAAATTCAATCCACACCGGTAGATGGAATGAAATGGATGGGAATCCACAAGAAGGTAGGTAATGGAGCGCTGAAAACATATAATTTTTTAGGGTTCCGTACCCAAAGGGTAAAAACGGGACCCTATTACTGAGACTTCGCTGTCCGTCCGTCTGTCACCAGGCTGTATCTCAAGAACGGTGATAGCTAGACAGTTGAAATTTTAACAGATGATGTATTTCTATTGCCGCTATAACAGCAAATACTATAAATAAAATAAAATAAATATTTAAGGGGGGCTCCCATACAACAAACGGGATTGGTTGCGTTAACTTTGCACCTCATTTGTATGGAGCGCTATACATACCAGGTGCAAACTTAACTTAACCACTTAAGGATGGAAAGTGTTTGTACGGAACCCTCGGTGCGCGAGTCCGACTCGCACTTGACCGGTTTTTTATTAAAAAATCTTGGATTCCAAAGAAAGTCACCGATTATTGATAAAAACTATTGATATGTGTTTTTAAGAGTAGGTACTGCAGCATAATACGCTGCATACTTACCTTTTTTTTCATTAATCGCATGCTAACCTCCTTTGTGGTACTGGCCGTTAACAATAAGTAGATGTTTTTATTTAAAATTTCGTTCTTGTCAAATTAGTTTTCTGTTGACGGGTTGTCATGGAAAAGATTATTTGTTTTTCTGATTTGTTACTTCGAGACGCTTTGAGAAGTTATTTTCAGTAAATTATATTTGATTGTAGCCTGGAAGTTTTTTGTGATATATGTGAACGTTGTCTTGGGGCAAGCTGCGTGTTTTGGTCGGCTATTCTATCTATGTTTTTTAACGGCTGGGCATCCGAGGTAAGTGGTATCTTGTCCAGACTTATTTAAAGATATTGTTTTTATTGATATATTCCAGCAGTTCAAAAATCTTATGTTTCCGAAATTATTTTCAGTATTCTGCCCGGAAACTAAATAACTAACGGCTGTTTGGACTGTTGAGTCGTCGACGCGAGCCACGAGGTGGTGTTGTTTAAGTTGAAGTTGATTTTCTCGGCGGGGCCAGTTTTCCCTGGAAGCCCGAGCAGTATCATCACCTTCTCCACATGCACTTCACATACTCAAGCTAAGATAGACTAACAAGCTTTTATAGTCATTATTTTTTATTTATATCTACAATTCTTCACTACGTTCGCCGGTTGTCTACGTTTTAGTTATTATAATGTTTTAAGTTTAGTTTTCAATTCCAAATTGTACGTCAACGACCGAGCTGACTCCGGGTCGTAAAACATGATCAGAACTTTATGTGACTCCAATGCATATTTTTTTTTTCTTTTTTACGCCACCGACATTTAAGTGTAGAATGTAGTTAGTTTTAGTTAAGTTTACTTATGTTGATTAGTTAGTTTTTATTTTATTTAGTTCGGCTGATAGAAGTATTTCGGCAACAATATTTGGTGTTTAGTTATTTTTAAATTTAGCTGGGAGGTTAACCCTTCCACAGTGCACGGGTGAAATTTTCCTCCATTCTGTTACGTGGCATGAAAAACCTTTAATTTTACACGAGCGAACTTTGATATCAGTCAGCTGTGGGTCAGCGACCTGTTAAATAATTAATTCCTTTTTTCGTTTTAACTTTCTTGTAAATATAGCGAGTAAATTCTTTTTTACATTTTATCTGTTTTTTGTGTAAATAAAAATGTAAATAATTAAATTTAAATAGTATCGAAAATAATTAAAATTTTAATATTATCGTGAAGTGGCTTTTTTTTATAAGTTTATGCAACAGTACCTACTACCTATATATATATAGAACAGTAGATAGTTAACCAAGGGTACAAAGTGACCCATTTCACCCGAGATATTTCTGGAGTGAGAGCGCCAATAGTTCGAGGGTGAAATGGGTAATTTCACCCGAGTTAAACACTCTACTTTTCATTTCGACTGTGAGGAAAATAAAATACTACACGCACTGTCATAAGCAGGGGTCGGACTAATCATCGCAAAACAAGAGTTAAGAAAAAAATTAACGGAAATACTCACTAACTTTTGGCCAATTTTGGGTTTCATTTATAAATATTACATATGAATTATATCTTAAAACCAATATTGGCCAAAAGTTAGTGAGTATTTCCGTAATTTTTTTTCTTAACTCTTGTTTTGCGATGATTAGTCCGACCCCTGGTCATAAGTGAGTTAAATTAATGTCCATGTCACTGGAATCACTTTCCGAAACTATTATTAACCAATAACCAAAAAAAGACACGATATTTATATTTAATTTCTTGTTCTCGCTTTTTCTATTGCAAGCTCATTATTTATTTTTTTATAGATTCGAAAAAAATGTTAAAATACATATACGTACCGCTACATTAAAAAAGTAAGAAAAAAATCCAATGGTTTCAATTTAGTTCTTTTAATGGACGATTCTATCAATAAATGTGGGACAGAATTATATGTATGTATTATAAACATAGTATAAATTAATATTTAATAGAGTCTGGCTGCTGAAATATTACTTGAATTTTTGGCGGGGGATTTAAAAAATCTTGGGTTATCTCGCTTCGTGTAGTGGGAATTATAGTTTTGATGCTAGAAAATATTTTAAATTTTCTGTCCACACGTAAGTTACCTAAGGAAATGAGTTAAATATGTTAAAATAAGATTAACCAGCCCAAGATTTTTGAATGTCCCGCCAAACATTTGAGTAATATTTCGTTAGCCAGACTATAAGATATAAATAAATTAAGCTTGCCTATATCTAACCTTTGGACGCCTTTTTTTCAATGGCCACTTACCACGGCCGACTAGATTGTACCTACTCGAGTTGGTCACGAAGTGCATCTAGATGGCCATGCCGAAATGTGAAAAAATTGCTGTCATGCTATCATGGCACTATGGCGGGCTGCAGAATCTAGGAATGATTTTAAATGTTGCGCTTCTGTTCTTAATGATGCAATACAAGAAGTATGAGTTTAAAATGTTTAAGCATAGGTACAGCTTCGATGATCAAAACATTGTTATGTTGTAAATAAATATGTGTATAAATTATTTAACGATGTATTAACCAAAACGCCATCTGTGCGACCTCTCGCGAACCATTTAGGGCCACAACAGGGATCACTGCGCAGGCTTTAGGGATTCCAGCTTTTTTCCGAAGATGTCGCTAGTGCAGAATTCCTTTATGGTGCCTTCACTGCGAAAGTCTTACAAACCAAACCATACAATGATATTAATTGATGTCCTTTAATTCTTGTCAAAGAGGAAAGATATGAAACAAAATAGCCCAGTTTTAATTGAGGAGATCGTTTTTACAACCAAAAATACAAAGTGGATATAAGGTTAGTTAATCTTATACTAATATTAAGAAACATTTTGCAGGGAACAATTACAATATTTGTCTAGATCTGTAAAAAAATATGTAATACTACTTTTGTAATTACCTATGACATTTCTGGCAAATAAACATATCTCTATTTCTATTTCATCGGGATAATCGCGATATTATCTTGAATAGGCACCAAACCGAAAACTACAAAATCCTACGCAAAGCTTTAACATGCCTATCATTTCGAAATATATTTTTTTGACAAAAAGTTTTTGTCAAAGAAGTGTATAAGATACGCTTTTATTGTCGATTGTTCTTTCTTACACAAAACGTTAATTGCTCCTCAAGATCAATCAAATAAAGCCAAACACGATGTCTTTATATTGTGTTGCTAAGGAGACGGCCACCTTCCGCCTCCATCATCAGATCAGAACCAATCATTGTATTGTCTCGAGGATAACATATACACGGAAAGTTTCATTTCGATACGATCATTAAGATTATAATAGAAGTAGGTTAAAATTGATTTGCGAAATTTAGTACATTTCACTGAAAAAAAATAGCTCAACTAGTTAACCAAAGAAATAGCCAAATTGTGCTTAGTAGCAGAGATGAGCAAAATGTAATCGATTAACGAATAAGATTAATATACTAAATAGCGTTTAAAGATTAAAAGGTACGATTAATTAATCATAATCGTACGAGTTCCGATTAACTTAATCCTGATTAAATAAATCGTAGATTAATATCCAGATTAAATTTTTAATCGATTAATTAATTAATTAAAAATAATCGATTAATGCCCATCTCTGCTTAGTAATATCCAAAATTATGCTAAATATACATAACTTATTTTGGTTCCTAGTTGCCCTCGGTTTGTCAGTCCTTTGATTTATTAATTATTTATGTAACTAATTCGTTTCAGTGTTGTTAGTTGCAATAATGTAAACAAATAAAATTAAGTTTAAAGTGAAGCGTTTTTTAGCTTCACTATTAAACAAGCTTAGTTTAAAGTTAAGCTAAAAAAAGAGTGTTAAAAGTAAAAACGACGAAACTATTGCCAATCTAAAAATATTAACAGTTCTCCGGTGAAAAAGTGGTTCACTTAGAAAATACTACCAACTTGTAGAGTATGACATAAATGAGTAGAATTTAAAGAGTGGCAATACTGTAGTGCTATCGCTAGCTAATCAATCTAAGAAAAAAAAGGATGACACTACTATAATTGCCACCTTTTAATTTCTACACTTTCTTGTCGGATTGTACAATATATCTGTTAAATATATTGGTTCCACGCAATAACAGGTTCCTGTCACAATAATAGTACCTAGTAGGTATCTAGTACCTACTGAGTGATACAGTCGTTGATTACTATTTTGTTCTACTTGCCGTCGCTCCGGTTGCGAATTGATTGGAAAATAACCGCTTTTTGGTTATAAATTGCCGGGTGTGAAGCAATCTGTTGGTGGTCAAATGCAATTTCTCACTCTGTGCAGTCTGATTTAAATTTTCTGGATCGCCTTATAGAGGCGGGACGCTAACCTACAAAGTAGCAAAAAAAAAATCATATTGAAATATTCTGAGCCTAGGTTTAATAGGATCCAAGGATAAAATCCGAATTACCAGAAGTAATTTGTAGTATAGTAAGTGCATAACGAAAAAAAAAATTGTGTAGTTTAAAATTTTAACTGAATGGCAAAAAACAAAAGACTAGCGATGCCGCGGCAAGATATGCTAGATTTCACTTGTCGCGTGACTCAGCGTCGCCTGTCTTGCACACATCATATTGAAAAGAGGCTGATGGGTAGTATTTGTCGCGCGACAAAGAGTCGCGTGTCACAGATATGTTTTATTTGATAATTTTCATGTTTCAAGATGATATTTTTAATTATTAATATTGTAGGTATAATTTAATCTAAATGATGACTTGTTAGCATTACTATTTTAATATTTGAATGTTGAGTATGTCGACTAATACTTTTACCAAAAAGATTATTGTAATACCTCTTAATTACGTATTATGTGCAAATAAACGAATCTGAATCTATACTCGACGGGCTCAGGCAAAAAAAACGTTTAAAAATACAACCAAATTGAGAACCCTCATCTTTTGAAGTCGGATGAAAATAACACTAAATTTATTTTTTGAGTGATCATAAAAATTACCACGTGCTTGTTACAAATATAATTTTTTTGGTTCTTTGCTGGACCTGACTGAGATTTTATGTCAATCAACCAAAGCAACCCAAAAGCCGTGAAGTTAAAATGTTCTAAAAATAGCCACCAGTTAAATATGGCCACCATTTGTATTGGAATAAAAAGTGACCAACCAGCAAGATCCTGTAAACAAAATACCCTTTAAGTAACCCATTTATCGAGTCATGGAGCCCGATTCCCATTTTTTATCACGGACTCGACAAAAAGGTAAATTTGTTTATCCCCGACCCGCGACGTGAACACAATCTAGTATTGAGACATACGTGGTTTGAAAATTGATTATTGTGCTGTATTTGAAACTACAATTGGTTAAGTTTAGCCCAGGTACCAAACAGGCTACACAAGCACTAAAACAGCCTTTATACCGGGTGTTTCCTGTAATAGGAGCGATAAATTAAAACATAGATTCTTCGCTTGAAACTGGACAACATTTGTTAAGCAACTTCTGAAAATAACGTGTATTAAAATGATATTTTGTAGAATAATGTTTAGACAAAAAAGCAATGTATTGCGAAATGTCCGATATTAGTAGAGTAACGGCTATGGCAATGCTCAGGGAATGCCAATGTTGGACGACGTACATTGAAAATACTATTTAATTTGTTTGAAATAATAAAATTCTGAAAACTTACTTTTTTTTAAAGTTGCTGAACAAATGTTGTTCAATTTGAAGAGTAGAATCTATATTTTAATTAATTGCTCCTATTACAGGAAACACCTGGTATAGCTTAAATTAGAGTTATAATGGCTGTATAAGCTCTTATAGAGCCTGTTAGCTACTTGGGAAGTTATTGCCATTTTTATAAAAAGTACAATCTTATACACGACATCTAGTCCCAAACTCGCTCATTGCTTGTAGAACCGAAGACCATTGGGGCAGGAAGGTTCTTGAGTGACGACTGCGTACTGGAAGACGCATCATGGGAGGCCCCCAACAAAGTGGACCGACGACCACGAGAAAGGCGGGAAGCAAAGAGGACGGCGCAGGACTTTTATTTATAGCTTGAGGACGACTTTTTTCATGTGATTTTCATTTGTTTTGTGTATGAATTGGTTGAAAATCCACGCAGACAAATCAGACCAATGAGCGTGTGGATTTAAATTTCAAATAGAAACAAATACAAGTAATATGCGGGCATTGTTTTGACTCATATGGTTGTTGTTATGCAATTGGTGTACTCCGTGATTCCCCTGGCCGGGTGCCTCGTCGTGTTCCATATTCATATTATTCATAAAGACCTTGAGACTCGACCAAACCGTTTTAAATGTCGCTTCATGAATTTTTATTTGGCGATTAACACTACTTAAATAATAATAATACAGATCAAAAAGTACGATTGTACCTTAGGTATTAGGTAATTTGTGTGGAAAACACGCATTTTATATTATTTAGGGCTACGGGGCCGCGGAGTTTAAAATAACCCTTTTTCAAGCTTATTGTACTCACAATTGATTGAACATTTGAACCATATATACCTATAGATTTTTGCAAGTGTAGACAATAAAAAATATACTTACCAACAAAATGTGTGACAATCAGGAATGAAAAATATCTAAAATTAGAAACATTTTTTTTTGTAAATCACAAGTATGTTAAGAAGTTTAAACTATTTTGAGTTGGAACAATAAAATTAAAAAATTATAAAGTAAAAAAAAAAACTGGTTCCAATAGTTTCAGTTAGGTTTAATTAGACCATAAGTAGGTTTAATTATACATTTTTTATATTGTGTTTTTTTTTTCTTTGGTAAATATTGGACTAAAATAAATCATAATTTTATGACCGTAAAAACATTTACTTTTTTGGGAATTCCCACTAATTTAGTATTCGGTTTTGTTTCAATGAATTCTCAGTATACTCGTAGTCAAACTTATACGCTTGCTAAATACAAACTTTATATCACCGTGGCATGAAACGACTACTGTCACCTATATACGCACCCATTGCGTTTTCTAAAGGACAAATCACAGATTATCTTCCGGGAATGGAACTGCGCCAACGGAACGTCGGCAGGATGGCTGGATGCATTCCGCGTTCTCACACTAATATTGTTCGATATACCCGGTAGTGCATTATACACTCGAAGTCAATGCCACGGTGATATAAAGGGTTATCAAATCATTGAGGACACGTGCCGTTTCATAATAACTTTGTTGCGTGTTGTTATGTTATAAGTTTGGAGCTTATGAGTCTTTTGCACTAGTGAGGTCTGTCGGCCATGTGACCGTCGCTCACGCTCAGACGTATGAGCGTATTTAGGGTTATGTAGCTCGAAAAGGAAAACGAAATTCTGGTAGAATTACTTTTAAGATAAGATGGGGTAAAACTAACATATTTTATTGTCAGAGCCCGGAATATTGGCGGCAAAACAAAACACTGTCGCAATGAAGCTAGTGTTAGAAACATTTTTTTATCGATATCGATACTTGTGTAATAGAAAAACAAATCGGTCGACGAAATGAAAAGTATTTAATAAAAAAAAAGTAATTAACGTGAGTTTTGTATAAATTTATATACTTAAAGATAGATGCAATTTCTTCTGCGAAGTCCACGCTAGTACACACATGACATTTTATTTGGTTTGTGATAGTGATGTAGATAATCATTAATTCCTCAACATTCTGTGGGAGTAAATTGTTACGTTTATCCCTATAAAGCCATTTATGTATACTATAAATAGTTATTTGTTATGCAAGGCTGCAAAGTTGTTATTTGGCGCGAGTGTTGAAATTGAAAGCTGAGCGAGCGAAGGAATCTAAGATTGAACCATGAGCGAAGCGAATGGTTCAAAGATAGATTCCTGAGCGTAGCGAAGCTTTCAAGACACGAGAAGCTAAATAATTTTGCAGCCATGCGGAACACACAACTTTTCACCTCACTACAGCGAGGAAAATGGAAGTTCAAGAAAAACAATTAAAACGTAAAAATAATCATATTTAATTTTGCCTTCTATTTTACACATCAAATTTAAAACATTAACACACTCAAATCCAAACCAAATAGTAAATACGAGAGAAGCACACATATTAAAAATATGGCCGTAATTTGTATTATTGTCGTGTATATTTTATCGTTGAGTTTTTCTTAAGCACTGTTATATTATATTTGTATTTGAAACTACTTGACATATTCGTTGTGAATGTGGGAGAATGGCATTCTGGGAAGGATTAGTTGGCCACTCGGAAGTATTTTCCATAACACTTGCTTTGGAAGTTATTGGACGATGGGATCCGCACAAGATTATTTCGGCTTTATCTTCTTTAAAAACGCCAATAGTTTCGGTAAATTACTTATCGTCTCCAAATATTTATAACAAATCCTTTTTCGTTTTAATGCAGGCTTTTAGCATTGAATAAATACCCCAAATTGGGCTTAACTTTCTTGTTTTCCATATTTCTATAAAGTAAGACAACAGTATGAATTCTCCACAGAACCAATTTACGTTGTTTACGTGAATTGTGAAAACTTCCAACTTTTTAATTATTATTTTTTTCTCGGGTGCGTTCAGAAATTACACTCTTATGTTCCAATGTTTATAACAAATTAATATTAAATTTTGTGATGTATTTAATATATTTACTAGTCAAAATATGTAAATGAAACTGAAATACTTACTATTAATGTATTATATAAACATATTCAACATAAAATCGAGTGTAGAAAAAATAAAAACTTAAAAATCTGTAACCACAAACCAGGTTTCTGGACGTGATATTGTAGGTGTATTTTTTTTTTAAAGAAGTATTCAAACGCACATATGTTTTTAGCTGGCCAGACCAGATCGCCCTTTATAAGCGTGCGTTGATTGGTTATTCGAAGATTTATCGACTGATGAAATCAGTCACGCGTTGATGAAGTCTTAAATATAAAAAAGTTACATTTACCACAGAAAATCAAAATCATCGTGTTCGAAATTCAAATGACTTTTGCACGCTAGCGGATAAAATAGACTTTTGCACGCAGATTTCGCCCTATAAACGGAGGTTTTCCGAGCGAGTGAGGTGAAAAGAACATTTAACATCACTCCATGTCAAGGAAGCAAATTTATACAGTTAATTGTAATTGGTATATTTGGGTAAGATGTTCCGATATTTCTTGTTTTTTTTTTAGGTATATAATAATACTCGACAACGATAAAACAATGTTTCTAACACCAGCTACATTGCGACAGTGTTTTGTTTTGCCGCCAATATTCCGGCCTCTGTTTATTGTCAAATGGAGTAAGACTAACAGTTAGCTATTTATTGGAGTGTGGCTGTCTTCTTCAGTCGAAAACTGGCGTGAAACTGCGCAGGATCGGGACAAGTGGCGTGTTCTCGTTTCGGAGGATCCTGTTTGGGTCACTGAGCCAAAATAGTTGGTTAGTGGCAGTCTTCGCTCGGTGATAGTCTTATCCCGCTTTACTTTATTCCGTCTGTCTTTCTGTCAAGAGGGAATGCAAAACTATTACTGGTACTTTTCGTTTAACTAGAACCATGAAAATTTTCAAGAAGGAAAAGTACCTCAGTACCTTTTGGAAAGGGGAAGAAAAAGGGTA
The DNA here is from genome assembly GCA_947623375.1 of Apotomis capreana. Taxonomy (NCBI): domain Eukaryota; kingdom Metazoa; phylum Arthropoda; class Insecta; order Lepidoptera; family Tortricidae; genus Apotomis; species Apotomis capreana. The sequence goes on along the minus strand of OX392506.1, from coordinate 6,892,119 downwards.
GGTACTTACCTAATAGTAAAACAAAATATTGAAATATGATCAGCCCTGTTGCGTGGAAAAATTGGAGAAAGGGTCCCTAATGGTAAAACAAAATATCGAAATATGATTAGCCCTGTTGCGTTAAGTTTGCATCTCAATTAAATGCAATGCCATAGATACCACGGACAAATTTAACGTAACTGGGTAGTTACTGATTCTTTCCAAGCTTTAAAGTCAGTATGCAAACTGCGTTGTATTGGCATGAAACTCTCGCTAGGCGAATCAAACTCGAACTTGTCCTTTTTTTCTGACTCGCTTGCGGTGCTTCTACGTAGACCAACATATCAGTGATAGCACTCGAAAGTGCATTATATACTCGAAATCATTGCCACACAGATATTTAATGAAAGGGGTCATCAAATCATTGTGGCTACACGTGTTTAGAAAGCAACATTGTAACTCTTATTATTGTTATGTATATTTGATATTAGATTTTGCAGTGCAGCACACATTTGAAACTAGGAATCATACCGGTCATCAAATATCTATTCTATTTTAACCCTTGTTTAGTCTGATAAATTGTGGTTTGACCCTGGGTCAGTGTTCAGTCACCAAATCAGTCACCAAATCAATCACCAAGTCAATTACCAAAGAATATTACTCGCCTGTAAAAAAAAAATTACCACTAGGTATCCGCGATGGTTTTAAAGCAACTTGTCGGGCTATACCGAATAGCATCTTACTAGAAGATACCAATGCCAGAAACCAATGTTCTAAGCATAACGTGGGTGTGACGTATGATGTGAATCATCTTACAAGTTCTCAAGATGGAAAAGGACAGGTATATGCATTTACGTACCTACTTTAATTTATGTTTATAAAACATATTCTTACCCGATTGTGTCCTTATTTACAGTAAAACTATCCTTCCGTCATACGGCGTCACAAAGCATTTAACAACAATACTCTCAAGTAAACAGCAACTACTGGAATGAAAAATCATCAAGATTCATGCATAAACAAATTGCGTATCATCAATTCAGTCGCTATTAATTACATGTCAATGTCATTTGCGTTTGATAAGTTACGGTATGATTATATTGTTTATATTTATATATATTTTATAATAAGACGACATAATATACCTACTTTCAACAAAGAAATAACCGACTTCAACGAGAAGAAATAGTAGGTAGTGTATCCGTTGGTTGTCGGGACAGGCCATTGGTAATCCACCTTCCCTTGTACACCTTTTGCTTCAGTGGCTATCAGTTCGTCGACCTTGGTCCTCCTACGGATCTTCTTATTTCTGGTTCGATCCACCATCAACTAGAAAAGGTCCACGACCAGTGGTCATGTAAGTTCTAGAGCACGCATCAGCTAAAGGAGGATCAAGATGTGGGTGTCTTTCAGCTGATTTGACAAATTAGACAAAAATAAAAATTGGGCAAGTGCGAGCCCGACTCGCGCATGAAGGGTTCCGTACCATAAAACAAGTTTGTTGTATGGGAGCCCCCCTTAAATATTTATTTTATTTTATTTTTAGTATTTGTTGTTATAGCGGCAATAGAAATACATCATCTGTGAAAATTTCAACTGTCTAGCTATCACCGTTCTTGAGATACAGCCTGGTGACAGACGGACGGACAGCGAAGTCTCAGTAATAGGGTCCCGTTTTTACCCTTTGGGTACGGAACCCTAAAAAAGATCTTACAATAGATTTGGCATCTCTGTGACAGGAATTGGCGGAGCCAATGAAATGCGTTATTTTTCCAGCGCATTTGATCCTTGCTGCAGTTACTTTATTATTGGATTTCCACGATACTGATATTACATTTTTGACTATTTCGTAAATCCACTAAGATAAGTTTAAGTTTCAAAAATGTGTATGTAACTACGGTAGTCAGGTTGAATTGGAGAAATACCTATCATCTAACTCTCTGAACTGCCCTGCAGCAATCAATTCAAGATGGCATTGAGTCTAAAACCATCCCAATGTCAATATTTGGGATAGACCTTAAGGTCTTGCGATTCTTCCGCCAATCATAACACGGAACGACCTCAGAAGTAATACGCGCCGAATTTGCCTGTAATCTCTCTGGCCTTTTCATCGCGCGACAAATATCGTACGTAATTGTCGTCCAATGCCGTGGGGTGGAGGCCGAAAAACATTTGCGAGACGTACCACCGCTTCTCTGAAACTTTCCATGATCCCGTTATCATATCTATTATGATACTGTGCAAGTAACACAACAGGAAAATAGTATTGTTCATATTCATTAATTTCAGATTCATAATTATTGACATGATATGTGTTTTCTACAATCACATATAAAGTAAGATCTAAATAATCTTGTCCTAAAAGAATTGTCGTAATTCAAATGATGACATACTGTTGATACATTTATTGTGATTTATTTCGGGAGGGGCCATAACTATGCAGCAGTTAGATGATCTGGGTCAAATATTGGGATAATCTTCTATGGGTAACAAGGTCATGTGATGTTCAGGTCGCGAATGTTTGGTTGGCAGCGAAATATATTCATAACTTTGACTGTTATTTAATATTAAAAAAAGGATATAAAGATGCAATATTTTAATGAAGGATAATTCCGATAAGTAGTATCATTCTGAAAATTTAATTATAAATCAACTGTGTTTCACTGAAATGGTTAAAATGTCATTTTTGGAATTATCCTGCACTCGTAGCCTGTATTATAATACACCTCATATGCTAATTCTTCAACTCTTGAGTCGTGATGATGGAGAGACTAGAGTCACATAACAAGATATAACGTAGCGACCAGGAAAAAAAGTAATAGTGAAAACAAAGTTAAATTTTGGTACCAATCGTAGCTGTTGCATACCATGACCGAACTAATGTAAAAGCCATTCGACCAATGTAGAAATGTTATCGCTGTAATAATTAGGTATTTATTTGTCTTGTATTTAAAATGTTCCAAACGGTTGTCTGAAAGAGATTGTTTGTTTACCAATGATATTGCATTAATGAATGTAGCTATTTTTGTTTGTTCTTAAATAAAATGGTACATTTATTTTAGTATATCGTATGTACAGGCATGATGCATCAGCATTGGCGTGACATATTCCTATACCTATGTCCTATGTATATCTATGATAATAGCGTATTCACGTGGGCAGTGCGTCAATATATCTCTGTCACTTTTACAAAGCCCTATTAGGGTCAATGGTAATAACATAATAAGTTAGACCTTAGGTTTGAGGAATCTAGACTAGAACAACGTACGTACTTATATATTATCTGTTTGTGAGCACGCTGTCTGTAGCGTAAGTAGGTGTTTCGCTTCTTTAGTACTTCTTTAGTGGCCAAACACAAAATATATAATAATCGCAATAATCCATTACACATTCCAATAAGATACTACTAATTGAGAATATTGGCTTAGTGCGCCAATATAATATATGTATATATAAAAAAATATATTAATAATAAAAGTAATGAAGATATAAATAATTGGGTACAGGACCGGGTGGCGACGTCTCACGAAGGCCCTCTGTACCACTGGGGTTAAGGACATCAACACACACACAGGACCTACTTTATGGATAAAAAATGTACTATTTCTACTTAACTTATTTATATGTATAGTTCGTAATTCAATTTCAAATATTAGCCGTATACGACGAAGTGATACAGGTGAGACGGATAACGCCGAATCGCCTACCTTACTCGGCTCCGCCATCTTCTTTTGTTCATTCGTAGCCAGTCGTAGTGGCGAACACGCGCACACACATATATTATAATGATACCGAATTTTCATTGAACAGCTCAAAGCCACATACCATGGTAGAGGTGCCTAAATTGTCCATACATTGAATGCCAAATAAATATCTTCGCGCTTCAGTATATTTGAATAATCGGCGGGAAGTACCTAAAATTATGTCCTGAGTGTGATTCAAGAATATTCTAGATTCGAGACACAGTCCGTCGGCAATTGGCTCTTGGCGAGTTCGAACTCGCCAAATTATGTATTATAATTTCAATAATACACTAAAATGATTTACTATAATGTCAGGAGGATATTTTTTGATAATAATTTTGGGATAGTAGAATGAAAACTAAATATAATTTCAGTTACATGGTGGAAGTCGTCAGAATTTTCAACATTTCATTAATTAATTAATTTACACTTATTTATAATTGAATTAAAAAATACATGATTTGTTAAATTATCGAACGTTTTCATGCTCGTCTTCCAGACTTATCGTTTATTATTTTTAGCGCTGATTGCCATGCGCCGGCGCAGCGGCTGTACACTGGCAGTGAACTTGCGCGAGGTCAGTTACGAGTATATCGCCGTACTTAAGATAATTGAGTGAGTAAACTACTCAACGAAATTATTGAGAATGATGATCGATGAGCAGCCTGATTTTTGGGGATTAGACTAAATTAATTGAATTTTTATTGAACAGTTCGGAATGTAAAAAAAAAAACATTCACAAAAGTTGGTTTCTTAAAACTACCCTTATTCTAGGTAGAGATGTGTCTTTTCACATTTTTTATAAGAAATGAGGAAAGTTTCCAGAAATAATAAGCGAATACAAGATATTTAATGCAAAAAAAGCAAACTTCTCGGAATAAAACTTGGTGAAAAATTCGCCTCACTTACTCATTTAAGTTCCCCAGTCAGTCGGGAAGCTAATCCCGTTAACAAGTAGGTACGTCAGATCGGGAACTGACACCAGCATTAACTGTAAAATATTCCCTCTAAAATGTAGGTAAGTATAACAAGGATGCCGTGGAGTCGTGATGTCACAAAGATTGTAATGTTTTTAGATTGGATTTTCCAGTGCCAATTTTCCCTTAGGTAATGATGACATTTGGAATTTTGGCGACCACGACAAGCGACTTTCTATGGCGAATTTCTATGGATTATTATGAAAAGCTTACCGAAGCGTGCGATAAAAATGGTCGTGATAGCGAGCGACTTGAGTTGTGCTACCCAACCGGCCTGTTGCAACGGAGGCAGTGTGGTAACATGACTACGTCGACAGGCAACTAGGGACGTTTGGACATACATACATACAAACCTACAGGTCAAACTGAGAACCTCCTTTTTTGAAGTCGGTTAAAAAGGATATTTACATTTTTAATTTTAGATGCTTATTTTTTATTTTAGAAAACTTACAAAACTCGCTTTTATGACTATTGTTGTCCAAAATTTGTTTTACTGTAATTGTTTCTTCTACTAAAAATTTACACTAAACTTGGTCTAGAAACAGATATTTATAATAATAGGAAGTACTTATCAGAAGTTTTAAAAGAAAATCGTAAATCCCGCGATAGTAAGAACCACGAGCATTAAGGACACAATTTATGGAAGGATGGTGAGAGGTTGTCATAAAGAACACCGATCGTTAAGCTATCGGGCCTAAGCGATATTTTTACTGAATTAAGTTCAGGTGGAGTTCATCCGTATCTTTATGTACTTTAGTTCGTAAATAATGCAAGCAATCAATTTAAGGAAGGCTTGAGTTTTGCTTTTTAAGAACACTACTGATTCAGAAATAGATCAACCCGAAAAGATTTATTTAAAAGAGTCTTGTCTCTGGTCGACAATCAATACATTTTGCACCTTATTTTTTGTGTATATAAGCGCATGTATTATCGGAGTCTGGAAGGCTTCTCACGAGATCTTGTGAATCTCCCGAAAATTGTTGGATGCGGGTATTGCAAGATCATTCGACGTGCAGATTTCTAGATTAGGGCTTTGTACAGCAGTGAACGTAATCACTCCTGTGGCGCGGAGATAATCCCATTAGAGGGTTATACTCCCACACAAAGTGCGACTCACTGGTAGTGAGGGCTAAACAGTTCTGATACACCATTAATACAAAGATCAAAGCTTAAAGAAAAATTGAAAAAGGAGCTACCTGGTGGAAGAGACCGGGAATGAACCCGGTACCTCTGGATTACCGGTCCAGCGCGTTAACCACTTCGCTACCCTAGCTCCTCTGGCTCTGGTTTAAAATAAAATTGTGGTGTATCCACATTTAAGAAATGAGACATTACATGTTTCATAAATTTATAGCCCTGATAACAGTTCAAGTCATGTTTAAAAAAAGCAGTGAACGTCATTCGGCTGAGATAATGATGATAATAATAACGACTATTATGTCTATATACTTATACATGTATAGCTTGATAAGTTGCAGTTTAGCCCGTTGATACTAGTGATACCGCTTTTATATGCGTTATAAATGTTAGTAGCGGTATGTCTAATTTTAATATATTGGTCTTCGAAATACTGCTCAATTTCTTCGTTCTTCTTCTGAAATAAATATTGAAACACGGAAAATTACTTTTCATGCATAAATGCTAATAATTTTGGATATATTAGATGAAAACTATGTGTGGGTAATTCGTGTATTATTTAGCCCTGTTTTATCTTTATTAACATCAGTGACACTCGATGACTTTCAACGTCAATCGAGGTCAACACCATTTGGCAAGGAACATTATTCATACAAACATACTCGTAAACTGTAATATCCATACACTACTTATTACAAAATTTTAGATTTGTATTTAAAATAAGTTTTCTATGGAGGGGTCATGATTTCAGGAAAAATCTTAATAGCGTGATGCAGGATCGTATTTCGTTTTCTATGGGCGTGCGGCGTAATGCCAGTGTGGCGCCATCTGTAATCTGTAATAATTTCCTTTGTCCTCGCATCACGCTGTAACGGCTGGACCAATTTTTACCAATTCCAGATGGTGACATCCAAAGATGGTTATAATTTACCCAACTAGGTTTAAAAAAAATACGCTTTTGAAGTTGCGGGCATCTTCTAGTTAATAATAAGTTTTAATGCAAATTCAGTCGACTCCATGGCATTCCTTGTATCACCCTTCTTGCAATTTGTCACAGTCAGTTTGGTTTCGTTTACACAACCGACGGCGACAGCTATGTTTTAATTATAATTAGCAAAATTTAATATCTCCTTTAGACATTAAAGGTACTACATACTGAATCTATTGACTCGGCTGTCTTTGTTCATGAGACATCATTAACATTATTATTATTGACATTGTTAAAATATGTGTTTGTATTTGTTTCTTGTCAAAGCAAAATTATGAAATTTTTATTATAATAAATAAATACATAAATATCGTACAACCTCACATAAATCGATCTAGTCCCAAATTAAGCACAAGAAGGCTTGTGTTATGGATACTAGACGACGATATACATACTTATATAGATAAATATATATACTTAAATACATAGAACAACCGTGACCCAAGCACAAATATTCGAGTTCATCACACAAATATTTGCCTTGGCCCGGATTCGAACCCGGGACCGCTGGCTCAGTAGGCAGGTGTCTACAAACCACAAGGTATAATAGTAGTAGGAATATAGTTGCAAGATCTTGGATATATGTAAGTGTAAAATGTCCAATTTGGGCCCTGGAATCTACCGATTTAGCTCTCTTGGTCCCTAAGATATCATTATCATCACACTTTCTCCAAATAGCTCGGTGTAATCACAGTAATACCAGCCAATTCTGGAGGGAGGGAGGCAGGAGTTCTCTTTTTTTCGTTCGGGGATTATCTACTTTGTCGCACTAGGTAAGCAAAGGCTTCATTACCGATACTTTATTGACGTCGTCTGAATTTTGTCGATGTCATTAAACCATTCGTTGACCCGTACCTTGCCCATTTTTACGTTACCTTGGTAATGAACTTCTTTCGGAAGGAAAAGGTAGTTTTCTCAAAAATTGCATGTAATGTTGCCTTACCATCGCTAGATAGACTACAGTAAGTGGAACATACCGAAGACTTTTTAGAAGTGTCCAGTAAACAGCGAGATTTTAAATTTGGAATCAATATTTGTCCAGTAAGTAAGTATGTAATTCCTATTACGTATCAAGATATTTGAATATCGAAACACGATTTACATCGTCACCGACCTATAAAAAAACTAAGGATGTGAAGGCGATGAGGTCGTATATAAATGTAAAAAGGATGCATTCCACAAATTGTTTTAATTATAAGTACAGTGCGACAGCAAATTGTAGCTAAACTAAAAAGTGGCGTCCCTTTTTCATAGATTAAATAGAAAGAGACGACATTGCAGTATACACTTTCAATTTACACTAAGACCAAATGTAAAATAAAAAGAGGTTAGGACTATTGGCAGTATAAACGTAACTCAAGATGCATATTTAAAAAAAAAAGTAGCGACAAAGTTTAGTGCGAAAATTTGTATGCAGCGTTTAGTTCATAATTGTGCTGTGTAAAATGACAATGATATTTCGGAATTCCTTCCTTTTTTGTGTCGTTTAGAAAAAACCTCGAAGTTAAAATTGAAGGTAAGCTTTATGATATGAAAATTAGTTAGAAAATACAACAATGTATAACAATAATTAAATTTTATCTTTAAGACTTAGATTTGTAAGACAGTGCAAATAATTAAACGCAGTATTTATAAAAAAAGAAATTAAGGCGGGATTTAAATTAAAAGACAAAAATTTCAAAGTTTGTGTGATCTATTACAATAATTCAACAAAAATGAGTTCAGACGAGTCTGATTCCGAATAGACGGCACTCCTCCATACTTAAAAGCGGAGGCAGAGTTAGCTAAAATAATTTACTTCCGACTAAATCCAAGGAGATATAAAAAAATACAAGAGATTCATTAAATGGAAGGAAGAAAATCAAGTTAATAATTGGTCAGATAATGTGTGATAAGGTCAGAATATTTCAACAATCTTTCTGAGACAATCGGATGGCTACAAAGGAAAGAAATCACAAATATTCAGCAGCAAAATATAGAAAAGTTCTTAAATCAAGCTCTATGATAACCATTTTGGCGATGAAGGTAAATAAATGCTGCCAATATTTGATAACGATATAACTATATCTTTTATCCAAGTATAAACTTTAATTATTTTTGTTATAGGTTGTTATCATGGGAGTTAATGGTGCCTGCGACGACGAATATCACAATGTGTAATAATAAAAATGGGGTATAACAAAAATATTCATTGGAAAATGGCCGAATATGAATGTCACCTACAAAATATAATTTTAATCTAATTCTCTTGTTTAATTTTTGAGAAAAGCACTATACTTGCTTCGACCGTAAGAGCCATCCTGGCCTCGTATTATATCCGGACCTCGCCTACGGCTTGGTCCGTCTAATTCCTACTCGGCCAGTATGGCTTACTTACTGGTCTCTGCCGTAATGTACTATTACACTCGTTGTATTAAATTGTAGGTTATAGGTACAATTATTATGTTATTGCCGGCTTTAAAATTGTGTACGTAGGAAAAACCTCAAAACCTTTTGTACCTAGTATATATGTCTTTGATGTGACTTCTACCTACTATTATTCGGACTATTTAAGTTGATTCGACATCGTAGTTTGTTGTTGGGTCATTAGTAGCGGGATATAATGACTATATTTAAAGTATTTTAACGATATACATATGTAGTTGCTTTAAGATTGACAAAAGAGCGGAAGACTATATACTATTATATACTATTTTGCTTGTATAAAAAAGTTAATGTTGTGTGGATGTATGTTTTTTAGATTGATTGTTATGATATAAACAAAAAAGACACTCGTTGATGGAAATACATTTGTAAACGCAGGTTTTTTTTTTAAATCTAGCAACTAGAAGATTCACGCAACTTTGTCTGCCAAAAGAAACTGTATAACTTGATTTAGTTCTTGCCAATCAGTTAAAAAACTAGTATGCCAAGCTGCCTGTGCATTAAATAAGGGATATTATTAATGGCACAGCAAAAAAATAATCGCCTATCAATTTATTTTCATTAATTATATACTTTTTACATCAAATTAATTATTGCACAGCAAATAAAATAAATGCCTAGCAAAAATTGTACTGCAGATAATTAGAAAATACACATCAGCACGACATTACTTTCATCTTTTTAAAGAACCCAGTAGGTTAGGTTAGGTTCTTTTCATAATTATTCTGAATAATAAACAGTTTTTAAAAAAAATGGCTTTCGGACAAATGAAAATTTGGCGAAACGTTACAGATGGGAAACAAAAATTAGTGTTTCAGATAGGTAACCATCTAATCCTAATCACCTTTCAGAGCAGATCCGACTCGGCCGGGTTAGGTTAGGTTAGTTTTTTTTTATCCCTAAAAAACGCTCCATAATGTGCGGTAGTAATTATTAGCTATGCATTACTTTAATATGCTTTACTTTTAAATAAATAGATGCACGCCACAAATATAAATTGTAGTATATTGAGTAACATTTTGAGTGCAATATTTGCTGTTCAATCAGTAATTTTGATATAAATTTTGATTATTTTGCATAGAAAAAGGTTTTTTTTTGATGTGCGTTTAAATACTACCCATTAAATAATAGTAGGAATTCCCTGCTTAGGTCCTTATTACACATGCGATTTGCGAGCGAGTTTTCTATGCAAATAAGCGTCGCGGCGAAACTCGCTGCGCTCTTAAAACATAAAGGGGATCAGCATTACAATTTTTCACTGACTTAAAAAAATGAGGAGGTTCACGGTGCATTCTCAATTTATATTGTGCAAGGACGGGAAATGTACAGTCCGTGATCACTGAGGATAAGATTTAAATAGGTACATAAGAAAAGGGGTTACTCACGTCATACAAGTCGAATATCGCTCGACATGTTTCGAATCGGTTCGCGATTCGTCACAGGAGCGCCGATTAGTCGGCCAATCGTACACGAAACTGTCTCAGACTCACGGGAGTTTTCTATGCAAAACACTGAGAATAGAATATCATAGAATAGAATACTCTTTATTGCACACCTCAAGAAGAAAGAAATACAAATACAGATGACACTTTACAATAGATTTGAACTTTAGAAATAAACTTCGAGTAATAACACCGATGACACGGGAACTGCTTCTTCTACTTTCATAGTGATTGCAATAATATAGCGCTGACGAGGTATTGGCCGAGGGAGGTTTCAATATTATAAATGTTGACTGTTTCCTTTGGTTTAATTATTGGATCGAGCAACAAGTTCGCAGATTTTGCTAAATTAAACTTGTTTGTATTGGGTTTGACTTCAATCCATGATTATGTGATTCACTTGACAACAACTCTGTATAAGTGTGTTGACCAAATGGATAGCACCTGCCCGATGAATAGTTAGACCAGAAGAGCTACTCCGATGTTCGAAATTCGACAATCGTATAGTGCAGTCCCTCTCGATCTCCTGTCAAAGTATATTTAGGTGAGCGGGAGGGCACTACACTACGACTGAATTTCGAGCATTGGAGTAGCCCTTCTGCTGCTTTTACTTTCATGACGATTGCGATAATAGAGCGCAGTCGAAGTATTTACACGTCAGTGGAGATTTAGGATTCGCGCACGAAGCTAGGCCAAAACCATTTTGTGTGGCTGGGCATTGTGGCTAGTCTGTTAATGGACACACACTTAATTTTGTTTTTTTGGACAGTCATTTCATACTATGCAGTGCGCGACAGATCACTAATTTTGTTAATTTAGGCTTGTTTTCCACGCCACGGGGAACCACGCGATTTATACCGCAGAAAAACATAACTCAGAGGCCGATACTGATAGAACACTGACCAAATGGCCTCTTAAAGGGAAGTGGCCCCGCATTATGGGAGCATAAAACCGTAACACCTGCCCGATGGATAGACCCACTGCTTTTACTTTCATGGCGATTGCGATAATAGAGCGCAGTCGGAGTATTTTACCGGAGAGTGAGCGAGATTTAAGAGGATATATATTATATTACCGCCCCCTTTGGACTTGTGCACAAATGACGTGAGGTTTTTTCGGTTGCTTTTTGACCCACCCCTCCCCCCTGATATTTGGTGAGGGTCTTTGTTACCCCTTCCCTCTCAAAACCTCACGTGTATTTTTTTCGCCAGAATTTCGTAAAATAGACTTGCTATTTTGAAATAACGAAACCGAGAAAAAGTATCTACTCATGTGATAGATTTTTATTCGTCCACTGTAGAAAAATACACGTGGGGTCACCTTATACCCCTCCACCCCCAACGTGACATCTCGTGATTTTTTCATGACCCCCCCCCCCTCCCCCCTATATAGCCTCGCGTGATTTGTGCACAAACCCTTTCCCATTGATAAATTTACGTTAATTTTGCACCTGGTAACTATGGCGTCGTATACAAAGGAGGTCTAGACTTAATCTAACCATATGTTTCCTCCTCCTATACTTAACCAATCATTACGAAATGTAAAGAACAAAATAAATAAATATCGGAAAACCTCACAAAAATCATTCTAGTCCCAAATTAAGCTCAAGAAGGCTTGTGTTATGGGTACTAGACGACGATATGCGTACTTATATAGATATATATATATATACTTAAATACATAGAACAACCATGACCCAAGCACAAATATCACACAAATATTTGCCCTGGCCGGGATTCGAACCCGGGACCGTCGGTTCAGTAGGCAGGTGTCTACAAACCGAGCCAAACGCGTCGTCGAACAGAATGTATGTCGGACCGTCTTGATTTTTGGGCAAACTATTATAGAATTCGCGTACTAGGCGTCCGTTTGTGGTGGAAATTTGGCCAAAACAGACGCCTACTACGCAAACTATATAAAAATAAGCGCAAAAATCAAATGACACAGAACATTTTCTTCATATTCAGGTCTTAAAAGTTCGTAAAGGTTGGTTAAGTTTAGGAGGAAACAGACGAGAACGAAAGCTCAATTAGTATGAGAAAATGAGCAGTGGTTTCCTCTTAAGAGGCCTTATTCCTTTTTAAATTTATTTTTTTCATATTGTGACAAATATATTGATAATTTCAACTAACTTTTTGAAGTGAATAACACTTTTCCCCGAGTTCTAGGTAGTGACATAGCTATTTCATGCTTTCATTGCGTGCAGTCGAAAATAAGTTGAAAATACAAATTTTCCACGTGAATTTTGTCAATTTCGAGTAGTTTTTTAAACAAAAATCATCAATGAAAAATTCAAACTGTAGGTTTCAAATATATACAAATAAATCTCAATAGCCCTGTTCTAGGTAGTAACATCAATAATATTTTAAGAAACATGTTTGATCATAGTCAAAAATGTCTTAAACGATCATCATTTTATTAAAAGGAATAAGGCCTATTAAGCCAATCGATCTTAGGATTCACGCACGTGTTTGTTTGTATATGATTTTCTTTCGGCTGTTCTTTTCAACAGTGTTCTCAAATGCCGGTAGACTCAGACATGTAAAAGCGCCCTTGTGGCCTACTTGCAGAATAAAGTTCGTTATTTAATTTTCATCACACTTGCTCGTAAACAAGGGTTTACATGCTAGAAAAGCGGGCGGTAAGTCGTAGATTACGCCCTACGGCGGTAAGTAATTTTTATCAGACTTTAAGCGTTTACATGCTAGAAAAACGGGCGGTAAATCATTTATTACGCCCTAGGGCGGTAAGTAATTTTGGTATTGACAACTAATAATTTTATTTCCTCTAAAGTGTGACGAAAAACGTCGTACGTGACTCAGGTGGTCAAGGAATTACAAACTCGTGTCATTAAAGCCCTCGCCTTCGGCTTCGGGCTCATAATAGGCACTCGTTTGTAATTCCGCGTTTACCACCCTTGTTACGTAATTTACTATTATTTCATGTCACGTATTAGAAAGAAAAGAGGGCGAGGGGGACTAATTAAAATATAGAACGATATTTAACAAAAGTTAAAAAGTATGTTTCATCAACATTTTTAAATGTTTTTTTTTCTTTAATGTTAATAATGGTTCACTAATGTTTGACCAAAAAATGTTTGACCAAATGATCACTTGACCAAACAACGTTTCACCAAAATAACGTTTCGCCAAATGATCATTTTACAAAAGTATCATTTGACCAAATGATCACTTGACCAAACAACGTTTCACCAAATAATCATTTGACCAAATGATCATTTCTTCTTCTTAGTCGTACACTCTTGTCAGAGTGGTCGTGGTTATGGATTGTCCTCTTCTACATTAATGACGGCTTTTGCGATTTTTCTCCATCTTTCTCTGTTTGTGGCACTCCGTGCACACTCCGTAAGGGAACGTTTCGTCGAGATCCTTCCACCTAGTAGGAGATCGGCCGCGCGAACGTTGACCTTCCACTCTCCCCTGCACTACCAAACGCTCCATCGACTTTTCGCTGCGGATGATATGTCCAAACATTTTCAATATTCGCACTTGCACAATCGACGAAAGTCTTTGTTTGACTTTAAGCTCTTTCAAGATAGACAGATTAGTTCGGCGAGCAGTCCATTTAATCCTCAGCAACCTTCTCCAGCACCACATTTCGAGTGCATCAATCCTTTTGCGGTGAATGATCATTTAACCAAACGTTATTTCAAGATGAAGATGAGGATAAGGATGAGGATGAGGATGAGAATGAGGATGAGGATGAGGATGAGGATGAGGATGAGGATGAGGATGAGGATGAGGATGAGGATGGGGATGAGGATGAGTATGAGGATGAGGATGAGGATGAGGATGAGGATGAGGATGAGGATGAAGATGAAGATGAAGACGAAGATGAAGATGAAGATGAAAATAAATGTATCTCTATCTTATCTGTATCTTATCTGTATCTTATCTTTATCCTATCTTTATCTTATATTTATCTTGTCCTGTCCTGTCCCGTCCCGTCCCGTCCCGTCCCGTCCCGTCCCGTCCCGTCCCGTCCCTTCCCGTCCCGTCCCGTCCCGTCCCGTCCCGTCCCGTCCCGTCCCGTCCCGTCCCGTCCCGTCCCGTCCCGTCCCGTCCCGTCCCGTCCCGTCCCGTCCCGTCCTGTCCTGTCCTCTATGGATATAAAAAAAAAAACTAACCTAACCTAACCCGGCCGGGTCGGATCTGCTCTGAAAGGTGATTGATTCACCTCAAATTTGGTCAAATGACTCAGTTGCTAAATGATCATTTGGTCAAATGATTATTTGGTGAAATGAACCATTTGTAAAATGATCATTTGGCGAAACGTTATTTTGGTGAAACGTTATTTTGGTGAAACGTTGTTTGGTCAAACGTTTTTTAAGCAAACGATAGGACACCGTTAATAATACATTTTTTTTATTTGTCTCTTGGTCGATAAAAAGACTGCTGCTTAAGTTAGATACCGCAATCATTGCTTCCTTTCTTAAATTCAAATAGGTAGGTAAATCGACAAGACGCAAAAAGGTGTGTTACTAATACACATAACATTTATCATGTAGGTACTTACTTTATTAATGTAATAAAGGGTTCTTCCTATTGCATGCTACTTTTATTGCTCATGATTAAATCACGAATGATTCAATTACTTAAGTTTATGGAGCTGATTTGTATGAGATGCATTTGAATTATGTAATAATGATATCATAAATAATAATAATGTAGGCAAGTACTTTGTTAGTTTGCTAGTACAAAAAATATATAAAAAATTATATTTGTAATTGTATAGAAACTAAAATGTATTTAAAAACATTACCTGTAGGTAACATAGGTACATAAAGACATTTTACCATACATGTTTATCCCGAGATTGTTTAGTTTTATAGAAATGAAAGAATCTTTACATTGCTCCTAATTTTTTTATGTTCAATAAAATGTAAAACTTATTGCAATAAAAATTACGCTTGAGAGCACTGGCTGTAAATTATGTCTTTTTTATCATCTTTTGTTTTATTTGGCAATTTTCTTGTGATATAAAGGGACGGAAGCGAGGTTTCTTTGAAAAAGTTATGCAACTTTATCAATCTTTTTTTTACGCTCAGTTACCCGAATGTTAATTAAATTTAAACCTGCTTTAAATGAAGAAGGATTTGCTTTAAATAAAATGAAGTAACACAGCAAAAATTTGGACAGATTGGTTTTAAATGCAACGTTATATTGGTAACTGCTGCAAATGACTCCACGATATAGACTAGGCCTAATGGGGTGGTCACAGAAAATACATAAGTACTAATGTTAAATTGATACGTAAGTACTAATGGAAAATATTTATTACCTATAGGCAAAAATGAAAGCATAAAAAAAAACAAATGTATAGGTTATAAAAGCACAAAAAACAAAAAACTAAGATTAAAAAATATTCTTAAAACTAGACCCCTCGGTATGGTGCCCATGACGCAGGCAGCAATGCATTCCCACGCTGTATGGCTATGGAAAGCCTTTGCGCGAGAAAGCTGCCCACGTGTGGGTCCTGTTGCCTCTCTCAGGCGCTTACCGAGCTCTTTGTGGGGCCCACGCGCATCCTGGCCCCACGGACCAAGTGTCTCGACGCCGAAAGCGATGAACTCGCACTTGTATTGGGTTTTACAAAAACACAGCCTCATTTGTTCATTTTCTCCTCTCCTTATCCAACTTACATAAAAACAAAAACCATACATCTGAGCACCTGTGCAAACAATCCAAAAATAGCCACGATTTACACTATCGATAGTCATTAGGAGGTAGTCAACCCGGGTGAGCATTTAAATCAATAAGTTAGGGCGTAAGCTCGTCCTAAACAAATAATAATGTCTACTACTGGCAGGGGACCTATTCGAAAACACGCGACATAAAGAGCCCTCACGTTTATCTGATACACGGAGCTATAAGGAAACTGGAGGAGTTATGGTTTTGGCCTAGTTTTGGTTTATGGTGAATCTTACATTTGTAGCCAGTAAATCCTATTGTTGACACGCAAGAATACAGGCCATTAGTTAATAGTCAGTCTCTGATACTTAACTAACGTTTCATTATCGCACAAAGTCGCAGTCACAGACGGCTTTTCAAAGAAGATAAAAAAACAGCGTTTTAGAGTAGCAGATCATATCATGTAAGTTGGTTTGCCTACATTACATCAACAGACTAATGATTAAAAATTCTATCTAAGTACATTCAGCAGAATGTTCTTTGCTTTTCTGTTCCATCTCGCAATATGTATGTACATAGGTATATATTTATTATCGTATCGTGTCGCTTGCCCCGGCTTTGTCGTAAAGTTTCATTTCGTCTGATCTCAGAAAATCTCTACCATATCACACAGAATAGTAGTAGTAGCCAAACTTGCACCGAGTTTCACCCCCCACGCGGAAAATAACGAATCTTGTCATTAATATGTTTTGTGTCAAATAAGAATAGATGCCATGTTTTACATAAGACCGCGAAGAGAACATACGTAAGTGTATTGCATTACATAAGACCAAGAAGAAAGAAGTGAAAGAGAGAGAAAGAAACTCTGAGTCGTTTTGAAAAAACACCTACATATAACAGGAATTCTTTATTACCTAATCTTGCGTCAGTGTCTGAAAAGAGTTTGCTACACATCTTAGCCCTGTTCTGCCATCTCGCACAGCCTCCCACCAGTAGTTGAAAAAAAAGTATCCTATAAATATAATTGAACTCTTAAACTATAGCTACATACAAAATAACATTCATTCTTGAACTATGTCAGCGTGACATAACAGAAAACTGGGAAACAGGCATAGGTACTAATTTCTTTAACTTTTTCTAAACTATCTTCTATGTACCTACGCTCTTTGCTACATAAAACGTTTAAATACATATCTATAATACTAAGGGCAAATTACAGTCATTACCGTACACACCGACAGTTGCCCATGTTAAGTAATAAGCAATGTATGTCAAAGTTGTAGCTAATAAGAGCAAGTGCTGGGCCGTGACCGCGAATAGAACACCTGGGAATTCCCGTAATTGATTGCATCACCTACACTACGAAGATAACTTTAGGGCCCTTTTAAATCCTATCTTAAGTAACAAATAAATGTTAGCGGACAAGCTTACACAAATCGGTGTTGTCCGAAACTAAACAATGTTTGTTCTGTGGGTACTAGACGACGACGTTGGATAAAATTTTATAATATTATATACCAGATCTTGAAGTACCCAAAGGTCTGAAAAAGTGTATTCCTAAGATCTAGAGGAGTAAAAAAAGTTAAACTAGTGCCCTAGTAGCCATTTCAGTTTATAATACGGTGAATAGAGACTAAAGTACTATGTGTGACCTTACAAACGGTCCGGTAGTTTTGAATTTTTGATATGTTGTCTAGGATGGTTAGTCAGTGCTTAAAATGCAAAATGCACAATTCCCCCCCCTCCGCGCCCGCCGCCATATTGAAAAAACCGGCACTCTCTTCATATTTTTGCTCATATCTTCCTTTAGGAGCATTTTAGTTAAAAGAAAGCTTCGACAATGTTAAATAGAGTTAAATTTACTGCATTCCCCATTTTATATTTTTTTTCTAGGACAGATTGTTACGGAGATATCCACATTTAAAAAAACGTAAAAAATCGCAATTTCCTACTGAAAACAAACTTCTGGATTATACCTTCGTTTAGGAGCATTTTAGCTACAACAAAGCTTGGGCAATGTTGTAGAGAATTAAATTTACTATACTTTACACTTCAAATTTTGTTTCAAGGACGGTTAGTTACGGAGATATGCACATTTAAAAAACAGGAAAAGTCGAATTTTCCGAAAATTTCTCAAAATTCTTGGTTTAGAACGCTGTAATTCAGTTATGGACTAGTCTAGGACAAATTAAAACATGTAGGAAATATAATTGCTTATAAAACTCATGTCCATTTTTACATACATTTTCGGAAAATGTGACTTTATTTTTTACATATCTCCGTAATTATCTGTCCTAGAAACAAAATTTGAAATGTAAATTATAGTAAATTTAATTCTCTACAAAATTGCCCAAGCACTGTTCTAGCTAAAATGCTCCTAAACGAAGATATAATCCAGAAGTTTGTTTTTGAGTTGGAAATTGCAAATTCTTAAGTTTTTTTAAATGTGCATATCTCCGTAACTATCTGTTCTAGAAAGAATATATAAAATGGAAAATGTAGTAAATTTAACTCTCTATAACATTGTCGAAGCTTTCTTCTAGCTAAAATGCTCCTAAAGGAAGATATGAGCAAAAATATGAAGAGAGTGCCGGTTTTTTCAATATGACGGCGGGCGCGGAGGGGGGGAATTGTGCATTTTGCATTTTAAGCACTGACTAACCATCCTAGACAACATATCAAAAATTCAAAACTACCGGACCGTTTGTAAGGTCAAAATCCTTTATTCACTGAATTATTAAGACCTCGCGAGTTTGTTTCGAAGTTGCTGAAATGTATTTAGGTTTTATTATATTATTTTACGTTTTAAACACCCATAGTTCCGCTATTTTGAAAAATCTCGAAAAACTAAATCAACAAATAACATTTATCTACTTATCATAACAATTCATGAGAATCGGTTGAGAAACGCGACGACTAGGCGAGAACAGCCGCAAATCGTCTGGACATCCAAACATCCTTACAAACGCAAGAATTTTGGGCCAAGCTAAAACGGAGACGATTCGCTCACTCGGACAATAAACATGTTATACGGCCACTTTTCCTTTTTAATTTTTTTTTCTCCTACCAATATTAGGATACTGATCAAAATATACCGCCTGTCGTATCACGGTATCGTGTTACAATAGCGCCATTTCTGTATTTTGCCGTTGTTCAGTTTCTATAGGTGTCTGTGCTTAAATGTCCTCTAATAGACAATCTACTTTGAATTTGCATCTCATCCAGAGGAAAATTTCTATTGTGAATTGTGAAGTTCATTTTGCCCAGAAACAAATAAGATAATCGGGGTGCGGGGCTTTGTTTTATTTGCTATTCGAGCATTTTGCTAATAATGAGTTGATTTTTAATACAAAGGTAAAAACGAGAGAATGAGAAACTTTGTGAGACACTTCCTTATTAGTTGGGCACACAAACACAACTGCGATTCACAGAGCAAAAGAAATGGAAACAATCTATATTGAAAAAAAAAAGATGATATAAAATTTGAATTTTATATAAATGAATTCTAATATTAATTCAGTGAATAAAGGATTTTGACCTTACAAACGGTCCGGTAGTTTTGAATTTTTGATATGTTGTCTAGGATGGTTAGTCAGTGCTTAAAATGCAAAATGCACAATTCCCCCCCCTCCGCGCCCGCCGCCATATTGAAAAAACCGGCACTCTCTTCATATTTTTGCTCATATCTTCCTTTAGGAGCATTTTAGCTAGAAGAAAGCTTCGACAATGTTATAGAGAGTTAAATTTACTACATTTTCCATTTTATATATTCTTTCTAGAACAGATAGTTACGGAGATATGCACATTTAAAAAACTTAAGAATTTGCAATTTCCAACTCAAAAACAAACTTCTGGATTATATCTTCGTTTAGGAGCATTTTAGCTAGAACAGTGCTTGGGCAATTTTGTAGAGAATTAAATTTACTATAATTTACATTTCAAATTTTGTTTCTAGGACAGATAATTACGGAGATATGTAAAAAATAAAGTCACATTTTCCGAAAATGTATGTAAAAATGGACATGAGTTTTATAAGCAATTATATTTCCTACATGTTTTAATTTGTCCTAGACTAGTCCATAACTGAATGACAGCGTTCTAAACCAAGAATTTTGAGAAATTTTCGGAAAATTCGACTTTTCCTGTTTTTTAAATGTGCATATCTCCGTAACTAACCGTCCTTGAAACAAAATTTGAAGTGTAAAGTATAGTAAATTTAATTCTCTACAACATTGCCCAAGCTTTGTTGTAGCTAAAATGCTCCTAAACGAAGGTATAATCCAGAAGTTTGTTTTCAGTAGGAAATTGCGATTTTTTACGTTTTTTTAAATGTGGATATCTCCGTAACAATCTGTCCTAGAAAAAAAATATAAAATGGGGAATGCAGTAAATTTAACTCTATTTAACATTGTCGAAGCTTTCTTTTAACTAAAATGCTCCTAAAGGAAGATATGAGCAAAAATATGAAGAGAGTGCCGGTTTTTTCAATATGGCGGCGGGCGCGGAGGGGGGGGGAATTGTGCATTTTGCATTTTAAGCACTGACTAACCATCCTAGACAACATATCAAAAATTCAAAACTACCGGACCGTTTGTAAGGTCACACATAGTACTTTAGTCTCTATTCACCGTATTATATGTTGGTCAACTATGATTTTCAAATTAATATAATATTTGCTTCGGTTTCCGCGACTGTTACTCATTTAAATAAAACAATTTAAACGGATTATATCGCGTAGGTATATTAATTACTAGCTTTTGCCCGCGACTACGTCCGCGTGGAACTTGGAAGTATGGAAGCAACCTCGTACAACACGATAGATATCCACCTAATCACCTTAATTAATAATAGGGATTATTAAAATCGCCTAAGCAAATGTAAGAGCAATTGTGCTTTTGGTCTAATAATCACATTTCCTACAGGGTCATCAATGTCATCATCATTATCGTCATTACTTACTCACTTTTCAATCTTTTTAGGGATAATTTCCAGGATGAAAACAATCCTATGTCCTTTTTCGGATCTTAAACTATCTCCATGCCAAATTTCATCAAAATCGATTTAGCGGTTTAAGCGTGAAGAGGTAACAGAGACAGACACACTTTCGCATTTATAATATTAGTACCTATGGATTTGAGCCTCCCTGACGTTTTGGTACCTTTACAGATACCGTTGTCAAAGGTTGACTGAAACGTCAGGAAGGCTCAAATAATTAATATAAGTACGCGACATAATCCGTTTAAATTGATTTATTCAAATTAACAGTTTACAGGTTCAACTAATCCACGAGACACGATTGTCAGTTAACATTTTCCTAAAGTAAATAAGATCCTACCTCAACTTCGATAAATTGTTTCCCATCTATAAAGTTTCGCCTCATTTTAACCCGTAATATTTTCAGGATTTTATAAACATCGTTTTAAAGAACCCATGAGGATAGGTTAGGTTTGTTTTATAATTATTCTCAAAAACTAACAGTTTTGGAAAAAAATGGCTTTCGGACAAATGAAAACTTGGCGAACCGTTACAGATGGAAAACAATAATTAGTGTTTCAGATAGGTAACCGTGGTTATTCTGAAAATTTTACAAACATCAACAAGAAAGGCCACTTTTTCAAGTCTGACTGTGAGTCCACCCGTGTAATTCCCAAGAGGAGACTGCTGTTGAGAACAAAACCGAAAGAAACTAAACATAAAGTATTTTTTCGTAATCATACTTAAAACAATCAATCACATTTGAAACTCCAATAGAAATTACAATGACGCTGGTTTGAACTTTGTGTAAAAGGTTACAATGAAATGTGAACAATGCTTTGAGAAGTGAAAGCTACAGGTAAACATTGTTTAAAGCTGCACTGCCCTTTTTAAGCTCGTCTATCTCAGTAATTATCGTACTTGGGCAAAGAGCCACAGTTCACCATATTTTTATTATTCCTTAGGGATTTTATCATAAAGAAAAATACTTACCTAAACAGTACAAAAATAACGCCACCATCATTATCATCGTCACATTAGATGATGATGTTTGTAACTGTGCAAAAAATTTAAAATATAACATTTATTTATTTAATCGTATGGCATATACAGTGGCATCAGACAACTCGAGTACTTAAATATTTGAAGTTGCTAGTGTGTACGTATACGAGTTCTGATTTCTTGCTGCGAGGAAAATATAACATAAAAGATTTCTATAAAGTAATTGTTCGTAATTCATCTTGTTGATGTTGTCATCAAACGATAACTTACACATATTTCATACGTCGAGTACATTAAGTACTACCTACAGATGCCGCAAAAATAGGGATTGCCGGCTAAGTAAGTAGGTATACATTTTCTCAAATATGCAATGAAATAAAATAAAAAAACGACACATTGTTTTGTCACGAATTGATATTGAAACAAAAGGTCGTTTTGCAGGATTAAGCCTGCAAATTGAATGAAAATTCATTGTGCACTTCCCGTCTCGCAAAACCTGCGCAAAGATGCACGATTTCGGGAGAAGAAAACACGAGACTTGCATGTTTAAGAAAACTACATATATTAACTGCAAAAGAAATAAATATTAAACACTACTCGTCTATTCATTGAAGAATTACGATATAGTTACCCTACAAACGCAGATACTGCAATGCTTTCTATGGAGCCCGCGGCACCGTCGTCGTCACTTGCCCTATAAAGTTCATAGAGCACCGTGCTTTATTGATGCCATTACATTCAACAAAACGGTAAGGAGAGGCTTGTAATTTTGTAAATTATGTTCATCTGTAGCAAAAGCGCAGGCAAAGTTTGAAACCGTTCTCTTTACGTGAGGTTAGTATGGTGCAAAGACCTCTGCTTAGTACACTACCGCCATCGCCAAGAATATTCAGATAGATGTCTTGTTCTGTTTTAGGTTATATTTGGTGTGATACTATTAAACTGAGCTGAGGGTCACTCATCGAGCTATATGGAAAAAACTATGCTCAGGAGATGAGAAAGAAGATATGGGGAAGGTCGCCGACGTAGCAAACCGGGTACGGGTAAGCAAGCTGAAGTGGCAATGGGTGTGGCACACAGCTGGAAGCATCGATGGCTGTAGGGGCAGAAAGGTTCTCGAGTGGATACCATGTACAGGCAAACCCGGTGTAGGACGGCTCCCGGCAAGGTGGACGAACATCCTGGGTTAGAGTTGCGGGGACTCGCTGGATGCGAGTCGCTTCTATTTGGCCCATGTAGAAGTCTATTGAGGTGGCCTGTGGAGTCCAGCAGCGGACGTCCTATAGCTGAAATGATAATGATGAGGCCGAGGATGATCTTAAAATTTTAGATCGGTGACGTGTGTGCGGCAACTTCGAAGTGTTCTGTCTTCTAAAAGTAACTTGTAACTAAGGTGGTGCCTGCAACGGGTCGGTGAACTTTTTTTTTACTTTTAAGACATTACTTGAACTGTATCAGGGCTGGTTAGCCCTCACTGCCAGTAGTTGAACTTTGTGTGGGAGTATAACCCGCTAATGGCATTATCTCAGCGCCTCGGGAGTAATTTTTATGGGTCGGTGAACGCAACTTTCTATTGGCATCGGCAGTTATTTCGAATTTTTGGTCAGCCTACAAAGGTAAGCCTATTAAATTCCAGTATCGAGTCTATTGTCCATTATTACTTGTTAACGGTATTTCGACTGCGCCAACGATCGATTGGAAAATGTTTGTGAAGCATTGTTTGTATTTGGTAGTTTTATTTGTTTGAGTTAACTGGATATCAATAAATGGAGCGCTGTAATTGGATCAAGGGTAGCTTATACAACCTAAAACGTATAATTAAGTTAATTTACAGGCACTAACAGCAAAATTCAGCATCATCTGGGCGCTAATTACTTGACCTATCATAACATTTTGTACTTAAGTTACGCAGAATCAGTGAAATAGGCAATTTTGAGCACACTTAATCGATTTTCTTTGTCGATTTTATGTCTTTTGCATGTTTTTGCAGTCTCGTCATTTCAAAACGTCTGGTTTCACTTTAGTGAATTGTGGTCCACTTACTCTACCAACTACGTACAGATGGTTATACTTAAAATACTTTTTACCCGAATACTGAAAAACAAAAAATATAATACATTATAGATATCTCGTTTGTATACGCAGTGTAGTTAGCCTATTTTCTACGAATACCAATTCCTTCAATTGCTCGAATATTAACTGGAAGAGTTTTATCTGTTATGTATGTGTTTATGACCTGTTGTTGTGTTCATAAAAACTGTTTACATACATACTTACATAATTTCCTTTTCTACGCGAAAGAAGCAACGAGCGTCTCTTCACTTCTTATAAGTAATTATGAACTTATAGAGTTACACACATGTACAGTCAATTTGATTTCTAGGCCACTATAGAACCTTGTCACAATGACAATGATATGAGATTTCAAGCAGCTTTCATATTGATGTTCACTGTGACAAGGTACGAAATGGCCTAGGAATCAAATTGGTTGACTATACACCATACTCATGCACTTAAGTGTTATATTATAAAGCAGATACCTACGTATCTGTTGGTCTAGAAACTTTGCAATAATAGTTTTCATTAAATCTAAGTGGTTGCACACAATTTAATTAAGCCTTGTACTGTTAATTAGACCCTATTTGCAGTGTCTTGTTAGCATTCTGGTCGACTGAAGCAATTCACACGGGACAAAGGACACGATTTGCTCTGGACACGTGCGAACCATACAATAATTGGATTTAAATACATCAATAGGGACTGACATGATCGTAATGTGGCTTTAAGCACATTATTGAAGATCATAATTAACTGGTTCATCAACCTTGGGTAGTCAGTAGGTCAGCCGGGACATGTGAGCAGAGGGTCAAACTCACCTATTATTTATATCGAAACATCGAAAAATTCATATGTTAATAATAGAGTGTCGCATAATCTGTGCGTAAGTTTAAACATCTGTATTAAATAATATATCTATACTCGCGTACTTACTTTAGGTAATCTGTGAATTATAATTTCACAGACAAAATTACAACAACGCACTTTTTAGACCAAAATTTCATACTCTATGGTGCCCGCTATACTGAACTTTAATATTTCATAAGACAACTTAAATTAAGTTAAAAAAGAGAACATCAGCATATTTTGATAAAAGCAAATACGCTACTGTTCCCTGATTGGTTGAAATTACTTGTCAAAAAATACAACTAATCACGAGGCTCCCGCCAGAACCAATGCGATCATTGTTTTTTTTTAGATCAATAGATCAGTTTGAGTGAAAAAGGTTACATCATAAATAAAAATTCATAGGGGGAATGACTATTAAGTAAAGTACAAAATGTTTTTTTTTGCGTTATGATCGTACAAAAAGCATTGTATACAATAGTTACAAAATTAGGTATTAAAATCTCGTACCTTACTTAGAACCTTCATTGTGCAACGATTACATTAAAATACTATTATTTTTAGTACAAGAAGTCAACTTGAGACATAGTCATAGGTATAGGATAACATAATATCGATATAAATGCAACTAATCTAACGGTTTCTCATTTTTCTGCGGAACTCATAAAATAAGCGAGATGTCATCATTTGTATGACATAAGTATTTAAATAGACCAGTGGTTCCCAACCGGTGGTGCGTAATAGTCAGAATATGGTCAGCGAACGATTTAAATCCGCGTAAAAAAAGGTTGTTAACCACTGACCGAGGCCATGATCTTCCAGAAATTTCAGTTCAATAAACGACTTCCACTCTGCGGGCGTAGGGGTAAATTCTGCCGTGCAATACTTAAACAACAGTAAGTGCTACTTTTGCGATTTTTTGTTTTTTCTTGATCGTAGATCACCGTGTCAAGACGCACACATGTATATAGTCCACGTGCGATTATGACGATGGGAACATATAAAAATCGAAGCCTCCATATACAGTAAATCAGAAGAATTTAGTAAATTATTGAGGTAAAACTAACTAAAATGCCGTAATAGAGTTGTCGGCTGTGAATTTTTAGACTTCACTGATTAAAATACAGTAAAGGTCTCCTGTCAATCGTAAATTAACATGTAAACAGAAGTTATAACTTACGCCAAAAACTGTTTAAAATACAGTACAATATAAATGTTCTAAAATATTTGTACTGTGTTTGGTATTTTAATGATTTTTCAGCATAATTACTAATTAAAATGCAGTAACAGTATTTCCTTACTATAATTTAAGTGGTCGAACAGTCGTAAATAAGAGAGCAAAATACAACCTAAATTACAGTACTAAGCTCACTTACTGTGACTTAAACTGTCGTTTGGCTATTTTTAAATGTGTTTACTGCAAACATGACAGCAATTTACTGTAGATTAGGTTGAATTTTGCTCTTCAAACATAAAATGGTTCTAAAATACATTGAGCCAAGCCACACTTTCATGTCTGATGACTCCTTCCACCACAATGTCGAGCAAAATTTACTTCAAAAAATGCGAAAAGTGTTCGTTTTTGGAGTTTTTACTCGAGCTTGTAACCCCAGGAAAAGTACAGGTAAAATCTATGAATTTATCCGATTTCTATGATTTCAAATCGCACATTTCTCTACAGAAGTTGAATGATTGATAATGATAACCGTGGAAATCGAGTCTATTTAAAAGACATTGTCGAAGCCATGGTACAGAGGGGGCGGATATTGTTCATTTCGAGTCGCAAGAATACGACAAATAAACATGTCTGAAATAAAAAAAAATCCTTGATGCACCAATGAATAACTGTGCCTAAAGGTGTCAATTTAATCAAGAAATTTAATCTGTTTAAAAAGCTATGGCAACTGATGTCCAAATTTAGTAAAAAAATAATTCCAAGTCTATTTAAATAGACCTCTGTTTTGAAAAAAAATATATGTTACTGCAGGCTCAGGTGAAGAAGAAGATTTGACAAATACAAATACTCTTTATTGCACACCATTGATTTTGCGTTTGAAGACAGAGTGAAGATGTGTAAGTTACATATACTTAGATGTCTGTGAATGTTTTTATTACTAGTATTTTTATTCAGTAGCCTTACCCGAACATTTCAGTGTCACGTCGGTGTCAACCTCGTGGTAAGGCTACAGCATGTAGACGAGAAGATAAAATTTCATTTTTCTTGAATTTGTATGTAACATAGTCACAAATTGGTATCCTGCCTTTTCGCCGAAATATTTTTCCAAACTGATTTATTTGCCAAACTGTTTCATTTCCCAACTCACGGGTTTCTCTTAAAGCAAAAAAAAAATCTCAGTGTATTTTTTTATGCTCTTATAGAATACAGTAGAGGTTAGGTTAGATTTGTTTTATGAAAGATCCGAAAAAAATAAGGTTTCAGAGAAAATCGTGAGTTGGGAAATGAAACAGTTGGGGAAGTGATACTTTGGAAAACAATTTTTGGCCAAATATGTGTATTATTTATAAACATACCTTGTTTGTACCACGACGTGTTGGTATCTCGAAGAACTCAATCAATATAAATACTAAGTAAAATGCAGTAAATTGTTATGAATACTGTACTTTAGTCTGCAATTAATTCAATTAGCTATTAGTGTACGAGGGTTATTAGCAGTAATCCGCTTTTTTACTGCACTTTATTCTGCATTTATTGTGTTTTTAGTTCTTTTCGAGAGTACAGTAAAACTATAAAAAAAATTAAAATAGCTATAATTTATTCAATTATTGTTAAAATAAAAAAATGTTCACGTATTCGTATTTCATGTGTTCCGTGCTATATTTTGATATTCAAGTATTTGTAAATAATCATCGAGAACACCAAAAAAAACCGGTTCGAAAGGGTTTTTTGCGTTTTTCTCGAAACTCACTTTTTGCACTTACTGTTGTTTAAGTATTGCACGGCAGAATTACTATTTTAAACAAAAAATAATTGCGACACATAAAAGGTTCATCAAATGTTTTTGTAGGTTTTTATATATAATGACAATAAAATTGTTACCTATATGACGACAAAGATTTTTCTCCTATTTTTACTGTTTTAAAATGAATCAAATATTTTTTATATATATATATATATAACATAAATAGGTAAATAAAATTGAACAATCACAAGTTATTTGTATCGTACCCAACAAACAAAATAACCTTATAAAATTTAATCTATAAGGACTAAAGTCTCATAGTTGTTTTAAAATGGCATTCATTACAACAATGTACCTTTTAACGGCTTTTTATAAGACAATTTGGCTAAAATTGCCTTTATTCTTATAATTTGGTTATGTTAACGTTAATAAAACCAATTAATATGGCTACATCAAGGGTAATTTTTTTTTTATTCTTATAGAAGCTAGCTACATTGCGTTTTAGCTGTATAATATTGAAAGCCTTGTAAAGGCGTTTTATATGGCCAATCATTCTTATAAAAGTAATGCACAAGGTACCTATAAAGCTTTTCGGCTTATAGGAGCTTTTTATAAGATGTTTACCCAACGAATGAATTATAGCATTTTATATAGTCTTAATAAGAATTAAAGCAATCCATATTCACTTATATAATACTAATAAGGGCTATGTTCTCTATAGTGTTATATTAAAAGGTTTTTTATATGGTTACGCCTAATACTTCTGTAAATCTACAAAATGACCAATCTGGTACCGAGGTAGCAGCCGGTGGTTCCGTAGAAGATTATTTTATGGAACATGAGAGTGAGCAGGAAAGCACTGAGGAATACATTTGTAGCGGCAGTGACAGTGATACAGACATATCGTCAAATGAGGAATTGAAAAAACTTCGAAATAAACTAGTAATTAATAAAAAATGGCGGGGTTATTTGTAAACCGCGCTTGACATCTACTGCTGCGCATGTGCAAAAGCATTTTTTTAATATTCGTCTTATGTCAGAATGGCACAAGCGCGTGTACATTCAGCCAAATGTATTTAATGAATAACGATTTTAAGTTCGTTTATTAATCAAATTTTATATCTAATGTAATTAATGACGTGTTAAATGACTGAATTAATGAAGTATTTGGTTTTATTGTACTTTTATATGTAATAATAATCGGTATTTGACTAATTTATGAAACTTTTTTAAATATTAAATTTATACTTACTCGTCCGATTAATAATAAGTGTCAATGTTTATTTAGAAATATTGTTACTATTTAAATTACGGATTACAATATTCGCATTCATCTGCAATAAAATGGTCGTATAGTCGTATATCAAATACGCTTTACAATTTTGACAGAAAATGAAAGTGAATTGTTGCAAAACTTCTATTCTATATATTCACGACGTATGACAAAGTGTGATGGTAAATTTGGATGAGTCGGATATCTACAGTTATAACATTTCTTATACTTAGTTACTTAGTAGATAAGGGACTTCACTTGTGAGAAAGGAACCCTAACGACATATAAAATGGCGAATCATAAGCAACACCTATTGCTAATGATAGATTTTTAATCTCATAGTGTATTTTTAGATGATGTGCAAATTTCTTTTGCTCTTATAATGGCCTTTTATAAAACATGACTAAATAATTAACCACATTTTCAGTACAAAACCGCAATAATACAAAGGCGCGTTGATAACACATCATGTTTTATACCATAATCTATCACAAATTTAAATTCCCACACAGTTTTCACTATAGATTGGTACTCTAACGTAGAATTAAAAAATAACTGAGGTACCGTTTATTATTAATCATGAAGATGTTGACTAATTATTTTTCATCAAACTATTACAAAAAAGAAAATAAACTTATTGCACATTCATAAACATACAGTTATAAGAGCCAAATACCTTATTAGGGGCATTTGTTTTGCCGTTATGAATTTTACGCCCTTAAATCGGACCATAACAAAACGCGTATAAGGACGATCGCCCTTATAAACACTTTAAATATAGTTCTTATAAGTATATTAACCTTTTTAGTGCATTTTCCATGCCATTATAAGTTTGACTACCTTGTTGCTTGTCACAATAAAGCACTTACAAGATAAATAAAGCAAATAATAAAGCAACTATAAGTTGAGTATAAGGTTATTGTATTTATAATTTGTGCCCAAATCCACCCTTATTAGCGATAATATGGCCTTTACAAGAATAATATTTTAGGCTATATAAGCCACTACAAGAGGATTTTTTGTTTGTTGGGTAGTTATTAATTATATTAAATTGCAGACTGTTTAATTACATTAAAGTAGCTGTTATAATTTCAAATTTGTAGGTAAGTAATTTTAATTACATGTTAAATATATTTTAATGTGTGTATAGTTATGGTAAGTTATTATTTTGCTGGACAAGACGCACTCATTTTAACAGGTCAATAAACAAACATTGTTTTAAAGGGATGAGTCAACTCATCAAGTTTTATCAGTACACCGATAAAGGAATAAATAACGCAAACCGGACAGTCTTGGTCATCAAGAAATGCATCTCACGGCCAGAGGTGAACGCACAGCGGCGTGAACTTGACTCGCTTCCACCTCAACATTGCGTCTAAGAACTCTTCAACTGTGATATAATGATAACAGGAAAATGTGTACGTGTAGAGCTTGTAAAATACACATTTGCAAAACAGGGATAGTTTTTCGATACAGAAGATACTCGTACATCTTATTAATATTAACGTACTTAGGTACAGTTTACGTATTAAGTTGTGATTTTTGTTTGTATATTAACAACTGAAACACAAACCTTGACGCGTTATTGTTTCTAATAAACAATCTGAGAAATGACGTAAGATTATCACAGCCAGACGTAGCCTAACCTCTGCAATCTGTAAAGTGTCAACACGTCAATGCGATTCCAGGGTGGAGACCGTGAACCCGGCGCACGCGCTGGCTCGCCAGCCGTCGGATGAGTCGAGGCCGGTATATAAGCCGGCAGCCGGTACACCCGACACCATTCGCAACCGTACAGCCCCACCGCGAGCTTCCGCGGAACGAGGTCACGCTGACCGCGAACTGAATTGACACAATTGCCACTTGCGATCCTTCCGCGATGTCTTCCATTCGCCTCCTGTTCTTCACGAGCGTTCTGCTTCTGGCAATTTCGTCCATTGACAGCGCTCCGTTCTTTGACGCGCTCTACGATGCCATCAATGGCAACGGAAGAAGATCCTACGGATACAGTGGCTATGGAAACCAGAATTACGGTTACCAGAACTCGTATCCCGGCTACGGATACAACGGCTACAGCGGGTATGGACACGTAGAGAGACATCCGAGGAAGCAGGCTGATAAGACGTGGAATGATATCTGCAAAGTCCACTACCCTGATTCCATATCGGGGACGCCTGGCAGGGCAGGAGTGGTGTGCCCCTTCTGAGGGTCAGATCGCGTGTTCTACGCAATGGAGCGGTTGCTACGGCGCCGGAACATCATGAGGATGGGTTGATCTCAATTTAGAACCTTGACGTACCAATTGTTGCCAGGAACTCCAAGACTTTGATGATGAGATTCGACCCATGCTACTGTAACAAAATCATGGTCATGAACCCGTTTTTTGATTTCGTATAGCTGATGACCGAAAAGTGATAAGAACTGCCGACGATGACTTCGCGTCATCGGATGTGATAACCTTGTGATAACGAGTTCACCTATAAATAGTTTCGATTGATGATACGTTAAGTATAGTTTCTTAAACGAGTCGATTACAGGATGCATAGTGCTAGAACACGCGATGTAAATCTCACGAAAACTAAACTAAAATACTCTAATTGGCCTCTTTGTACTTATAAATTCTGCCTGATATTCTGTTTCTTGTCAATATTTTTCATCTGTGTATATCATATTTTTGTATTCCTCTTGGTTATCATTTCTATATTAATTAAGTACCGTGAAATACGCCAACTTTGCCTCCACAGGGAACTTTGCCCAAAACGCTACTTAAAAAAAGAAACGTTACTGTAGACAATTTCAAGATGGTTATGGCAACACTACTATTTTTAGTGGAAAATAGATTATATCTGTGGTATCACTGGGAGTCACATTTGCGCGCAACTTCATTCCGTAACGTGTTGGGACTAGTCGAATAAGGTGCGTGATTTGGCGGGCCAATTCTAGGTGAAGTTCTGGTGTATTTTTTACAGAATGGGGAAGCCTCAGGTGAATGTATCTTATTGCTTGTTATAAAATAAGAACTGTAGATCATTTTTATTGTAGTTTGAACTAAAAATACTTATTAAAACCGGAGTTATGATGGTGGGCAATGTTATCCAGTAACTTGCTAACCTATGAATGCCAACATTGCCCAGACTAAAAAAAGGTTTAGGGTTGTCACCTTGTCGTAATTTTACCTGACTGCGTAAATAAAGGAGGGTTATGTATTTAAGGTAAGGTAAGTTATATTTCTATTAAGCCGTTGTACTTTTAGCATTAGCTGCATGTCATGTCATGTCATGTCCGTAAAACAAAAAAAACATAGAATATTCAATTATGACAATTTTTATTTAGATTATTCTAAAGTGAAGTAAAAAAATAACCGCCAAACTATTAGTATCGAATATTAAGCATACATTTTTCATTTTGATAATGGTATTGGTAAAAATGGTTTACTCAACCAAAAGTGACAACCCTGACAATTTCAAACTGCTTGATTCGGCTTGTATGGAGAAAAACAAAATACCTATGTAACATTGCCCACCCATATTGCACACGTGTTTGTACAGTTAAGACCAAGATATTAAGTAGAACGCCATTATTACCCCAGATTTTATACTGATCCTTATCGTAACGTTGTAGGGGCTATAGTTACGAAAATAATCGATTTGGGCAATGTTTGCAAAAGTTTAGATAACTTTACCCGAGGTGAAAATTGATAAAAAAGATGGTTAAATGTAGATTTAAAAATTGTTTCTCGTAATAAACGCATGCATATGAATACGATGGATGCGTTAGACAAAAAAAAACTTTATCCCGTCATAGAAAAAATGAGAGAAATTCGGGTTTTTACGAAAAAAGCGGGCAAAGTTGGCATGTTTCACGGTAAATAAAACTGTCAATTGAGCGTGTAATAAGTTCCGATTCTAAGTTTGCAGTGATAACGAGAATCGTCCTGACATTCGATGTTTTAAGCTTCATATACGCTGCAATGTACAGTGCCATTTTAAGTAAGATATAGGCTAAGTTGTCTGTGTAAATGTAAATAAATGTGTTCGTTATAAATTGACTATTTATTTTGGCATTTTTAGTTATCCTAATGCTGTACAAACATTATGTCTGTCTCTTTTTATTTGTTTATGTATTAAATTTATTGCACAAAAGTATAACTAATACCCTGCACCATACAAATGTTTCTGTTAAGTCCTGTGGTTGACTGGTAGAGAATGCCTTATGGCATTAAGTCCGCCATTTGTACTTTTACTTGTGTATTTTGTGCAATAAAGTTTAAATAAATAAACTAATTGTACAAAAGGCGAACTTAATGCTATAAGGCATTTTTACATAGAATACTACCGTGAGTCTCGGGCATGTGAAAATACCTACAAACGGATTTAATCACATCGTAGAAGTCGAATATCGCTCATTTCGAATCGGTTCATGATTCAGCATCAGGAGGGCCAATCATTCGATCGATTCGAAACATGTCGAGCGAAATTCGACCAATTCGAAATCCAACGCAGATAAATTATGGGCTATAGATGGTACAAACGATCCCACCCATATCTTAAATATGTGAACAATCCCCACAGTCCCATATAGAGAGATGCAGTCTCTATATGGGATTCATTCGGTTTTCCCTGATGCATCTTGACTCTCCCGGATGGGTTTAATACTTTACTTACATAGTTTATATTGATGATGACGATGAATACCTTACTTCAATCAATGCGTAATTGATTACCTATTGGAAATCCTTGCATATCATGAGGCGAATCGCTGGTTGGAGCAATAAAATAAAATACAGTCCTTTGCAATTACGGCTGGCAGACACACATACAAACGACCAGCGGAGATTTACGAATAGTGCTCTATTGATAAGAAGTTTTACCTAATACGTATTTTTACCTAATTCGAGCAAACCTATTTTTGCCGACTTGCCCATATAGGTATATCCTGCAATAATTTTTGTACCAATTTGTAATCCAATGACAAATTCGATCTAAGTCCTCGTCGCTAATTATCGAGGTATGGATTAAAAAGGCTATAATTACGGTTACCAAAAATACAGCCCTTAACAGGAAAAACGCTACTTAAAAAAAGAAACGTTACTGTAGACAATTTCAAGATGGTTATGGCAACACTACTATTTTTAGTGGAAAATAGATTATATCTGTGGTATCACTGGGAGTCACATTTGCGCGCAACTTCATTCCGTAACGTGTTGGGACTAGTCGAATAAGGTGCGTGATTTGGCGGGCCAATTCTAGGTGAAGTTCTGGTGTATTTTTTACAGAATGGGGAAGCCTCAGGTGAATGTATCTTATTGCTTGTTATAAAATAAGAACTGTAGATCATTTTTATTGTAGTTTGAACTAAAAATACTTATTAAAACCGGAGTTATGATGGTGGGCAATGTTATCCAGTAACTTGCTAACCTATGAATGCCAACATTGCCCAGACTAAAAAAAGGTTTAGGGTTGTCACCTTGTCGTAATTTTACCTGACTGCGTAAATAAAGGAGGGTTATGTATTTAAGGTAAGGTAAGTTATATTTCTATTAAGCCGTTGTACTTTTAGCATTAGCTGCATGTCATGTCATGTCATGTCCGTAAAACAAAAAAAACATAGAATATTCAATTATGACAATTTTTATTTAGATTATTCTAAAGTGAAGTAAAAAAATAACCGCCAAACTATTAGTATCGAATATTAAGCATACATTTTTCATTTTGATAATGGTATTGGTAAAAATGGTTTACTCAACCAAAAGTGACAACCCTGACAATTTCAAACTGCTTGATTCGGCTTGTATGGAGAAAAACAAAATACCTATGTAACATTGCCCACCCATATTGCACACGTGTTTGTACAGTTAAGACCAAGATATTAAGTAGAACGCCATTATTACCCCAGATTTTATACTGATCCTTATCGTAACGTTGTAGGGGCTATAGTTACGAAAATAATCGATTTGGGCAATGTTTGCAAAAGTTTAGATAACTTTACCCGAGGTGAAAATTGATAAAAAAGATGGTTAAATGTAGATTTAAAAATTGTTTCTCGTAATAAACGCATGCATATGAATACGATGGATGCGTTAGACAAAAAAAAACTTTATCCCGTCATAGAAAAAATGAGAGAAATTCGGGTTTTTACGAAAAAAGCGGGCAAAGTTGGCATGTTTCACGGTAAATAAAACTGTCAATTGAGCGTGTAATAAGTTCCGATTCTAAGTTTGCAGTGATAACGAGAATCGTCCTGACATTCGATGTTTTAAGCTTCATATACGCTGCAATGTACAGTGCCATTTTAAGTAAGATATAGGCTAAGTTGTCTGTGTAAATGTAAATAAATGTGTTCGTTATAAATTGACTATTTA
Organism: Apotomis capreana; assembly: GCA_947623375.1. Taxonomy (NCBI): domain Eukaryota; kingdom Metazoa; phylum Arthropoda; class Insecta; order Lepidoptera; family Tortricidae; genus Apotomis; species Apotomis capreana. The sequence goes on along the minus strand of OX392506.1, from coordinate 6,856,343 downwards.
TTTTGGCATTTTTAGTTATCCTAATGCTGTACAAACATTATGTCTGTCTCTTTTTATTTGTTTATGTATTAAATTTATTGCACAAAAGTATAACTAATACCCTGCACCATACAAATGTTTCTGTTAAGTCCTGTGGTTGACTGGTAGAGAATGCCTTATGGCATTAAGTCCGCCATTTGTACTTTTACTTGTGTATTTTGTGCAATAAAGTTTAAATAAATAAACTAATTGTACAAAAGGCGAACTTAATGCTATAAGGCATTTTTACATAGAATACTACCGTGAGTCTCGGGCATGTGAAAATACCTACAAACGGATTTAATCACATCGTAGAAGTCGAATATCGCTCATTTCGAATCGGTTCATGATTCAGCATCAGGAGGGCCAATCATTCGATCGATTCGAAACATGTCGAGCGAAATTCGACCAATTCGAAATCCAACGCAGATAAATTATGGGCTATAGATGGTACAAACGATCCCACCCATATCTTAAATATGTGAACAATCCCCACAGTCCCATATAGAGAGATGCAGTCTCTATATGGGATTCATTCGGTTTTCCCTGATGCATCTTGACTCTCCCGGATGGGTTTAATACTTTACTTACATAGTTTATATTGATGATGACGATGAATACCTTACTTCAATCAATGCGTAATTGATTACCTATTGGAAATCCTTGCATATCATGAGGCGAATCGCTGGTTGGAGCAATAAAATAAAATACAGTCCTTTGCAATTACGGCTGGCAGACACACATACAAACGACCAGCGGAGATTTACGAATAGTGCTCTATTGATAAGAAGTTTTACCTAATACGTATTTTTACCTAATTCGAGCAAACCTATTTTTGCCGACTTGCCCATATAGGTATATCCTGCAATAATTTTTGTACCAATTTGTAATCCAATGACAAATTCGATCTAAGTCCTCGTCGCTAATTATCGAGGTATGGATTAAAAAGGCTATAATTACGGTTACCAAAAATACAGCCCTTAACAGGAAAAACAGACAGCTTTAAAATAAATAGTAAATAATTGAATATGACTGCAGAGTTCATATGGTGCACTCTGCAATTATTTTTGTACCAATTTGTAATCAACGACAGATCTAAGTCTAGCCGCTAATTATAGAGGTATGGTAGTGAATGGTCTTCGAAGTTGATTAATGGCGTGTGCAAATTGATGTGTTGCGGACGGTTGCCCAACGCTTCGATCATGCTTCACGTGTGTTGGGAAAACGTGAGATTATGGGTTGATGATGTACTCGAATTATGAAAATGTTGATGCTAATGTAGATATACTTTTAAACGAACATTTTTGAGTCCTAATTAAATCCTTGGCGCATTATATCTATCTATCTGTCAGCCTCAGACGTCCGCTGCTGAACATAGGCCTCCCCCATGACTTGTCACAAAATGTGAAGTGCTTAGGGCATTACAATGTCCCAAAACAGAATATAAATAATCTGTTGTCCATAGATTGTACCTGTACCTACCTACATACTTAGAGTAATAATTTTCAAGTAATCGGAGTACATACATAAACTGTTATATTAGTGACGCACACTATTTGTCCTGAAGTGTATGAGGGCACAGTCTTCTACGAATGAAGTACCTGTGAGTGATAGACTACGTTAATATTTAGTAATTGATTTAAATGCCTACTTAAATTCATAGAACATCCAATGCCACAACATTTGAGCTCATCACAAAAAGCTTAGTTTATGCAGAGATGTAAACCTAAAATGCTAGCTTCGGAAGTAGCCATGGCTTTCTTGCCAAGGACTGCCACGGATAAACCGCGTGGTCGATCCAACAAATAAACAATCTGCTGAATTCACGTCGATTACTCATGAATCTACATCTATCAATCGATGTTGAAAGATCCTCAAGGTGTGGCGACGAAAATGCTATAAAATTTGCAATTATTATGTTGATTAATACACCCTTTAATACCCTGTGAGATTTATTCACTATAACCGTCTAGAAGGCATAAAGTTCGCATTTATTTACTAGCCAATTAGTCTGGCCATATACTGCTTCCGTCGAATAGAAAAGGGCATAAGTGCCACAGAAGTCGGTGGATGTTACCGCATTTATTTGCACATAATGGCGGACAGATATCAACAAACTCCGTTTCAGTTATTTCTCTTTGCACCAAAGATGTCTCGTACAAGGCGAATAAATACTAAGGTATTGTTTTTTTAATGCTAGTTTCACACTAGCTTATTAGTTTTCGACGCTAAGTCACACTTTAACCAGTTATATGCTCAGTTTAATTATAAATTTTATGGCCTTTAGTATGGCACTAAGCGACAAGTAAGTAGATCTTTGGGCTAACCAGTAACATACAGTTACAATTTTTTTAAATGATGACTTGTGCTCGATAAGCACTAGCCACAATGTTAACTAGACAGAGTACTTAATAAAAACAATCTTCTCGTTCTACGATCAATACAGCAGGCCATTAATACAATTTGAATATTGAGGATATAAGAATATTCACGGTACTTTTCACTTGGGTCGTCCTTGCGATATTCTACTTCAAATTGTCGTGCAGCAAATTTTTACGTTGATTGACATATAAAAAGCACCGATACAATTCAAATTGTAACGCGGAATTATGATTAAGACCATACCTTACAGTTTTCAGGGAATAATGATGAACAAATACAGAAAATTGTTCGTAATGTCATGCCATTAAAAAAAAAAAACGGCCAAGTGCGAGTCGGACTCGCGCACCGAGGGTTCCGTACAAATACTTTCCATCCCTAAGTGGTTAAGTTAAGTTTGCACCTGGTATGTATAATAATAATAATAATAATAATAATCGTTTATTGCATGTCACATTACAAACGCAGATGGAATTTAACATGTGAGGTATACATGTGACACCCTGCAAGGGCACAGCAACATCAGAGGGCTACAAGTAGATGATTTATGATTACAATTATTTAACACATTGCATTAAAATTATTTCGTATTAATATATTATACATATCTTTACATCATTTAATTACCTTGCTAATACAACACCATATATATTATACTTTTTTATATGTTTACTTGACAAAACACACAATAATAGTATTCATATTCACTTGATTACATGATTAAAATATTCATTTATATTATAGAAACAGCTAGTAATTAAAAACAATTTCAGCTGTTTTTCAAACAATCTTGGGCTGTCTATATCTTTAATATAATTTGGTAGGTGATTATAAATTTTTATACTCATATAATGGGGGCTACATGTGACGAGTTTTAATTTAGAAAACGGCATTATAAGTTGATTAACATTACGTTCATTTCTTTTAATTTGAGTTGTTGCTTTCTGTGAATAAAAGTTTAAGTGTTTCCTAACGAATTTACATGATTCGAATATATACATGGACGGAACAGTTAATATGTGATGTTTGATGAAATAAGGTTTGCATGATTCCATTTGATCTATATTTACTAAAATTCTGATGCACTTCTTTTGCAAAATAAATATTTTTTCAATATCACAGCTATTTCCCCAGAGAACCAGGCCGTATGATATTCGCGAATAAGCATACGCGTAATATGCAGCAAGGGACGTCTGTAGGTCGGTAACTCGTTTAAGATGCTGAAGGGCGTATATAAAAGACGACAATTTTTTGGATAATTTTAGAATATGGCCTTTCCAGCTCATGTTTGAGTCTAAAACTATTCCTAATAGAGTAGCAGAACCCACATTTTCTAATTTTGAATTATTATATTTAAAATTTATTGGCAATGTAGCTTTTTGATAAGGTTTAAATTGGATAATTTTAGTTTTATTTATGTTGAGCTGAAGGTTGTGGGATTGTAACCAGTTGGTAATTTTAGTTAATGTTAAATTTAATTTATTTTCGACTTCTACAGTACTAGCGCATGGAACCAATATGGATATGTCATCTGCGAAAAGCGTACTATGTTCATCCAATATGCTAGGAAGATCGTTGATATAAATAAGAAATAGAACACAGCCTAAGACGCTACCTTGAGGAATAGAGCCCTTCACAGGGACTCTATCGGATCTGATATGTTGTATTATTGCTGTGTCAAAGTCTGTGTGCTCTATTTCAACATATTGAAAGCGATTACTTAAATACGACTTAAACCACTCCAGGGCAGTACCTCTAACACCCGTGTTATATAATTTATGTAAAAGTATTTGGTAACGGACTCTATCATAGGCCTTACTCATGTCGAGTAAGAGACCTACTGCATATTTTTTACTGTTTATAATGTTGAATATTTCTAGCACATATTTATAGATTGCTAGGGTAGTTGAATGATTTTTCCTAAAGCCATTTTGATTTTGATGAAATATTTTGTATTTTTCACAGAAGCTATAAAGGCGCTTTACCATCGCGGTTTCAAAAATTTTTGCTGACGTGGGTAATAGAGCGATTGGTCGGTAATTATTTATGTCTGAGGTATCTCCCTTTTTGTAGATAGGTTTGATTATTGAAGTTTTTAGTGCATCAGGAAAAATGCCTTGCGAAAAGGATTGGTTTATTAATAGGGCGTAGGGGTAGCATAGAAATTCGGCGCAAGATTTTAATAAAGCGGGAGGGATTTCATCTATGCCGAAAGAATATTTGTTTTTAAGATTTTTTAAAATATTAAATATTTCTTTAGGTTCAGTAGGTCCAAGGAAAAATGAATTGTTGAGTGGGCTTTTTAGAGATAATCTGTTTACAGGGGTGGTGGCATGGATATTTCCAATGGAGGAGAAAAAATCATTAAAGATGTTGGCTATTTTATGGGGATCGTTTATTGTGCCTTGTTCTGCTGTTCTGATTTTAAAGTTAGTTTTATTTTTTGATGTATTATTATTCGTCTCCTTATTTATTATTTTCCACATAGATTTGGTTTTATTTTGGGATTTGGTAAACTGATTTTTATTGTGTATTTTTTTAGATTGATTCACTGCTTTTTTAAGTATCTTGCAATATAATTTGTAGTGGTTTTTTAAAACATCATTTTTCGATTTGGATACCATTAATTTTAGTAGCCTTTTATTACGGCACGATACTTTTAACCCTGGTGTTAAATGTGATTTTTTGGGTTTTATCGTTATTTTTATTTTTGGAATACATTTGTTAAGTATTTTTTTCAACGTGTTTTCGAATGAATTAAAATTTTCATTTACATTTTTATTGGTTTCAATTATAGTATCCCATTTTATTTTTTGGAGTTCATTTTTGAATTTATCTATGTTTTTGTCACTAAATATTCTTTTCCTTATAACCCATGGCTGTAAATTTACTGAAATAGTGGGTGTGCTAAATAAAATACCTTTGTGATCAGAGAATCCGAATTCATTAACACTTAGTTTCCAGTCCGTAGTTTTAAAATTTGTAAACAATAAATCTATACAGGTAGAGCTAGTAGGTGTGACCCTAGTAGCTTCTTGGACTCTTTGGTAAAAGTTGTGTGCGAGCATCAAGTTACATAATTTGTTTTTTTCATTATTATCTAAAAGAAAATTTAAATTTAAATCACCTCCAATTATAACACGCTTTTTCTTAACTTTTAGAGCAATAATACTTAGCAATTTGTTTAGGTGTGTGTAGAAGATATCAATTTCCCTTTTGCTATTGGGCCAGTAAATGTTTATGATTAGCAGGTTATGTTTTGGTAATTCTACTGCGCAAACTTCAAAAATCATTTCTAAAGATATGGATATAATATCTGCTCTCTCATAACATTCGATACCGTTTTTTATCATTATAAATACACCGCCTCCCTCATGATGTTCACGACAAAAGAATGAGCATATATTATAATTAGTTATTTTTACTAAGTCTTTTTTCTCTCGATTAAGCCATGACTCAGAAACACATATGACATGTACGTGCGGATTATCATCTACAAATGTTTGCAATATGTGGATCTTATTCCATACACTTTGCATGTTTTGATAGAGAATAGAAAAGTTAGTTTCGAAAAAATGTGTTTCTCGCAGGTTCTTCATTTGGAGACTGTGTCGTCGTCGTGCGCGAAGTCGATGTGTTAGCGGATTGTGATCTTGTTTGCGGCACAGACAATTTTGATCTTTCTTCCATTTTATGCGCTTCCGTAGCATTTGCCATAACCTGGACAGATTTTTTCGTGGTATTCGTTGGGATGTTTTCGGATTCTGGAATGTAAAGTTTGCCATTTATAAATAGGCGGTCATTTCGAATTATAGCGTGGTGGCCTTGTTTTCTTGCTGTTTGTAGTATTCGCTGTAATTCCCTCTTCTTTTTCAGGTCCACGGGACTAAGAAATTCTGTTACAGTTAAACCTGCTTCCCTGAAGAATTCGCCGTTTTCCAATATATATTTTTTCATCCTTTTACTTATTAATTCAATTTTGAGAGGTCTTGGTCTTCCTCTTTTGCCAATAAAGGAAATTTCTTCTATATATCCAGACACGTTCAGGTTCAATTGATCATAGAAAATATTGGAAATTCTTTCAATTACATCATTTTCGCTTTCCCAGTAATTTTCCGAGAGGCCATGCAGGACCAATATCTTTTCAGACGAGGCCTTACTTTTCTCACTATTCGTGTCATTGTTAAGTAACTGAATCTGTGCTCGTAATGTTTCGTTTTCGGTTTGTAGAACACTGCATTTTTGATTTAATATTTCAATTTTGGAATTTATGCTCAATATATTTTGTTTCATTTCTGTCTGTTCTGTAGATATCTTTTTAAAATTGAATTCAAAATTAGACTTTATTTCAGATATGGCATTCTCCATTTGAGTTTGGATAGATGTCTGTAATATTGATAGGAAGTTTTTATTATTTTCTTCTATAATGAGTCTAAATTTTGTAAGTAATATTTTGTCATCACTTTGCTTATATCCGCTAGAGGGCGTCACTATCTCTGTGTCCTGGGTACTTTGTATGGATTCATGTAACAATGTTTGTCCTTGGGGAGAGATCGTCGAGTCACCGTCGCTTAGCGTTTCAGTTTTATTTTGGGAGAACGGTCTTTTCCTTAAGGTGATATTAAAGTTATCTGCTGTACTAGGTTTGTCAGGGTGGGTTGAAATGGGAATGGTAGACTGCAAATGCGAACGAACTGGAGTGTTAGCATTGTTTCCCTTAGGGTCATTGGAATGACACTGTGGACATTTCCAGCGTCGTTTTCGTTCAGGAGACATGACGTTGTCAAAAAGCTTTTCTGGAACTCTAACGCAGTCCAGGTCGTAGCTTAGATGACACGATGAGCACGTTAAATATCTCTTGTCTCCTATTTCCTGGCAGCAACCTTCGCATAATAACGCCATCTTACGGATAAATCCAGAACTCAGATGTGACTATTGAAGGTTGGTTCGTATTTTAGTTATTAGTTCGTCTCTGTGATAATAGATGGCGCTGTTCTCAATCTTAATATTGTATCAATGAGTAGGCGTTTTAAATTCGAGGTTATTAATTTATTTTATCAAATATACCTTTTAAATTGATGACTGAAAATACTCCTTAGGTTCGTAATAGGTAACTTTCACTTTAACTCCGTTAAACTTCCACATATCACCAAGTTTGCCTTAAACTCTTAGGCAATGACGCGGTATTTATTTTGAAATATCAGCGTACGTACATTAAACTTTAAGCGGATAACACTACTGCACGTCGAACACTATCGTAGCTAATTGAATTAGCACTTTTTTCGATTGTTCTTAAAGGTTTCGTTTTTTAATTCAATATTATTCACGGAGCTATTGTTTACTCGGCTACTAGCGCCCTCTCCTCTCAACGGGTTCAGCGCGTGTAGCGCCCCATATAAATTAGGTGCAAAGTTAGGTATTAAATTATAAAAAAAAAAACTACTTACTAGATCTCGTTCAAAACAATTTTCGTTGGTAGTTTTTATAGTAATGTACATCATATGTTTTTTTTAGATTTTTCATTTTCTTATTTTAGAAGTTAGAGGGGGGGGGGGGACCAACTTCTTTGGAAGCGTCTGTCACGCAAACTATTCGGTTTAGAAAAAAAATATTTTAGAAACCTCGATATCATTTTTGAAGACCTATCCATAAATACCCCACACGTATGTGTTTGATGAAAAAAACATTTTTGAGTTTCAGTTCTAAGTATGGGAGCCCCCAATATTTATTATTATTTTTTTTATTTTTGCATCAAAATCTTAATGCGGTTCACAGAATACATCTACCTACCAAGTTTCAACAGTATAGCTCTTATAGTTTCGGAAAAAAATGGCTGTGACATACGGACGGACAGACAGACGGACAGACGGACAGACAGACAGACATGACGAATCTATAAGGGTTCCGTTTTTTGCCATTTGGCTACGGAACCCTAAAAATTATGGCATAACATTACAAACTTTAAATTAGCTTTTGCATCTGCTTAAAAAAATATTATATTCTTCACGTGTATTAAGTGATGTCCAACAATAATGACAACAATACACAACAAAATTACCTACATGATCTCATATGGTCCCGGTGACAAACAAATAAAAAGGTCTCAAGAGGAACGGACCTGTGACTCAAATGCAGCGATAGACCCACAAATGGGTTACGATTCGCGGCCATACTTCAATTAGGCACAAAAGGTACCTTCCGCATTACTGCCGTTACGAAATGTTTACCAACTCTTTAATGGGCGTGTTATAAATTGTATTACTTGTAATATTTCAACGTAATAAGTTTAAGAAGGTGCGCGCAACTTTATTTACGTCTTTGCTGTCGGATAAAACGTATCATATAACAAAGTATCTTTGGATGTCCAGTCCAGATATCCCTCTACTAAAATAGGTTAAAATCCATCCAGTCGTGTGTTTTTTTTCAATAGATGGTGATGTACCTACAGCTGGCGCCACGCGCATGCACATCCTGCATCGCGCTATTATTATTTTCCCTAAAATAACGACCCCTCTCCATAGAAAACTGATTTTAAATACAATTTGAGATTTTAAGTATAATAGTATAGATTACGATACGCGGTATCAAACTTACTTTGCTTTTATTTACAACTACAAGATGCCGCAAGCTCCATCCGCACGGAGTCAAAAATGGTTTTTCTCTTAATATTTTTTTCTCCGTAGTCGAATAAAAAGATGTCCTACCATTGCTGATTCTTAGCAGAATGTTTTATAATGGAAAATAGAACAACGCCATCTGCCAACAAATTAGCAACATTTATCCACAATGACAATGGTTAAGTTTTGGTACTTACTCCTCTGGCCTAGCGATCCAAAGTGAGTCTTAATTGGCCTCTATACAAGGTGCCCGCTACTACTGGTCATTCTCGTGCGGTTCCTCTGCAGACGGATTTTTTTATACATATCACACTTTTTATAAAGGCGAAAGTTAGTGAGTATTCTTTTCGCTCAAACGGCTGAACCAATTTTAATAAATTTTGGTATGAAGGTAGCTGCCACTGGATTAACACATAGGCTTCTTTTATCCCAAAAAAAGTTATTTCCGTGGGATGAATGGGTAACACCGAGGGGCGCAGGTAGTAGCTAAATAATTGGTAAACATAAAGTACCTACATACTTACTAATAACTTACCTGGGGTGTAAAATAACATATGTGCAACCAATACTTACGGAATGCATGAATGGCATGCATTGTATTCCCGATATAGACGAGGTCTTATAAGGCGCAGCGAATACCCAAAAGTTGGTCAAACCTATGGCGGACTTAGCTACGTAAGTTTCCTGATCAGTAACTGGAGCACTGAACTGTTGTGTAATCTCAAGTACACTGGCTTTATTTAGTGACTAGTTTAGCACGGTCATTGGAATATGACTTTATTAGACATTTTTCTCTGTGATCATACATGTTTCTTAACATATTAATCAATGGTCTTACTTAGAACAGGGCCATAGCAATTTATTCGTATATATTCTAATTATTCATCATTATTTTTAGTGTCATTTGTATTTGTATTTCTTTCTTCTTGAGGTGTGCAATAAAGAGTATTCTATTCTATTCTATTCTATTCATTGATAATTTTTGTTTCAAAAACTACTCGAAATTGTCAAAATTCACGCAGAAAACTGTTTTTTTTTCTGTGCACGCAATGAGCGCGTAAAATAGCTGTTACTTTCTAAAACACAGGAAAAAGTATTATTCACTTCAAAAAGTTAGTTGAAATTATAAAAAAAAAAAATAACGGTTCATGATGGTGAAGGAACATGTAAAAGCCTACTGGATCTCAGGATTAAATTCAATGTAGACACGCGCGGTTGCCGCTTTACCCCTTTCACCATGATGAGCTGTTCAGAGTCAGTATCATAAAATCGACCATTATTAGGCTTATCCCTTGCTTTTGCGAAAAACAAAAGAGTTCAGCTTGTGTAGAGTATTATTCTGCTGATGTACTGCATGTACAAGAGCAGTACTCAAGTGCATGCTCTCATAGTTTCGTTCAGTTATCCACTTTATGGCAACTTCTTGTTCAACGCGCTCGGAATTTTAAGCAGCGACACTATGAAGATCGCAGAAGGTCGTTTACACTTGTATGCAAAGTGATCGAATGTTTATATGTATTAGTCCATTATTTGTAGCTTATAAATTATTGATTCACTGCTCTGAGAAGCTGAAATTGAATTTTTATTATTCGTTATGAGCATGTAGTGCGTATGAGTTGAGTCATTGTGTTCCGCTTTTTAGCACATTATTATTGAATACTATTTAATATTTAATATTTAGTACTCAAAATGTACCTAAGCTAACCTCACTTAGTGAACGCTAGACCATCTGCCTATCGTATCCTTAAGTAAAATAAAAAGTGGCTTGTCCACCTTTGGCTTAAGACGTCTTATAAGTAGGAAGTCAAATTAGTTGCTCCAATTACTACCATTTTGTGGCGATGAGATCTCCGGAGTTGATATGGATCCAAACAAAGGTGTGTGCATTTTTGTAGTTATAAACCGGGGCGCATATAAAATATTACTAGCTGTTGCCCGCGACTTCGTCCGCGTGGAACCTTTATCTTGAAAATTTTACATCTTTATTATTTTCAGATCTAAGTAATGTTGAAATTGCTAAACGTGCATTTTTTGCAATTGTTTACGGAATAGTAACGAACCCTTCGTACGCGAGTCCGACTCGCTCTTGGTCTTTTTTTTACTTTTTTTTCGGCTAATTTGCTCACGCGGTATCATTATAAAATCAGGTACATCTACGAACGAATAGCTTTACTAAATTCGATGAATTTAAGAACGACGTTTATAAATACTTTGATTCGAATAATATGCCTTTACACAAAATTTCAAGTACCGCACTCAAAAAAAAAATGTTTGATCTACATACAAATTTAAACCCCTTTTTAACCACCTTCGGGGCTGAATTTTCAAAAACGCTGAAATTACTTTTCTTGTATTTTTATAATATGATTTTATATAAAGTTTCAAGTCCCGCACCCAAAAAAATTTTTGATCATCATACATACTTTCAACCCCTTTTTAACCCTTTTAGGGGATGAATTTTCAAAAACGCTGAAATGAGTTTTCTTTTATTTTATTTTAATACCTTTTTACGAAATTTCAAGCTCCTACCTTAAAATTAAATTTGAACCCCAAGACAAACTTTCATCCCCCTTTTAACCCCCTTAGAGGTTGAATTTTAAATATCAATCTATTAATGTTATTTTTTTTATTCTTATATATGCCCTTATAAGAAGTTTCAAAGAATTTGTAATGGATTTAAACTTTGAACCCCTTTTTTAGCCTTATAAGGGATGAATTTTTGAAAACGCTGAAATCACTTTTCTCGTATTCTAATATTCAAATATTACCTTTATGCAAAGATTCAGGTCCCACTCTCAAAAAAATATTTGATTTCCATACAAACTCTTAACCCCTATTTCACCACCTTAGGGGATGAATTTTCAAAAACGCTGAAACAATTTTGTTTCTATTTTATTTTAATACATTTTTACGAAGTTTCAAGTTCCTAACATAAAAAAAACTTGTACCCCATACAACCTTTCATCCCCTTTTTAACCCCCATAGGGGTTGAAGTTTTCAAAATCGCTTCTTATCTCTTGTAAACTTTACAAATTCAACGTACTGTGCAAATTTCAACTCTCTAGCATTTGTAGTTTTGGCTCTGCGTTGATGAGTCAGTCAGTCAGTCAGTCAGGACACTTGCATTTATATATATATAGATTACATATTTTTTCAATAACTGACAACCTCATACAAACCGATCTAGTAGGCTTGTACCTATTATGGGCACTAGACGACGACATACCATTATATTAAAATACATCCATAATCATGACCCATGAATAAATATTAAAGTTTATCACACAAATATTGCTGGGATTCGAACCCAGGACCGCCGAATCAGTAGGCAGCTACACTAACAATGCGCAAACCGCGCCGTATATTATATTACTATTACAAGACACTATTTACTGGTATATAGAACGCGCGTAGCATACATAATGTCTTAAACAAGACGACAAACAAGTCGTGTTAAGATAATACGTGAGTCTACTTTAAACATAATAAATTTTGGACATGATTTGTTGTACATACCGTACACAAATAATATAGAAGATCTGCCGAAAAACTCAGGTCCTAACGCATGTCCGTATGTTTGGATATCCAGATACCTTCTGTTGTCTAATTTTGTAAGTAGGTTCGTTAAGTACATTATGTATACCTAAGTTTTTTTTTTCACAAACATGCAGTGAAATTTCGTTATAACGTGCGTTATGACAGGTTTCGAAGTATCAGTTTCGGGCGGAACAACTCGAGAGAACTGCAAAGGAATTGTGTACTCGGTTAATTCCGGATGGCGGGTAATTCCGAAAATTACTGATATCTAATAAACGGGGTAACATTTTTTGCGCTAAGAACACTTCTTACTGTAGAAGTGTATAGTATCTGAGGAGGTGTTGCTAGCGCAAAAAATGTTACCGCGTTTATTAGATATCAGTAATTTTCGGAATTATCCGCCATTCGGAATTACCCGAGTAAACCATACATACAAAGTTGAAGGCCTAAGGCCGGGAAGTATTTTTTTAATATGTCGCTTGTGTTCATGAACAGGCTAAACAGCTGAAATTATATGTCTCAGCCCTTCTTTCGTCTGCAGTAATGTAGTATTTTGCGATACATTTATCGAAATGTTTCTTAATATGAGTTTCATCAATTTAAAAACAAACTCGCGAAGGCTAGCTCAAACAGCCACCAACATTAATTATTTTATGAAAGTAAGTATACTTATTTCTTGGAAAGTCGTAAGTATCATAAACAGCAGCCGTTACCAATCTTTATTAATTGCATTTTTTGGAGTTTACTCCTTAAGAATCGATTTTCATATATAAGCCCGGGGTATGAAAAATATGGGGTGTAAAATCGAACGTATCTGCCGTGCTAATTTAAAAAGTCGTATCTCAGTATACGATCGGGGTAAAAATACGACTTCGTAATTTAGCAGGTTATGCGTTACGCGTTATAGACTAAGATCCCGATATAAAATAACCTTCACCGAGATGTTTATTTGATGAAGTGTATTTTATATTTAATTTAATATGTCAATAATTATATTGCATATCGGTTGCCTAACAAATTTTAGTCCAGGGTATGTTTAATTAATAATAAAAAAAAAAGTGTGTGTGTCAGCTCCGACGCACGACTGGAGTTTACTCTTCAGGCCAGGCGCGCACCACGATTTTTTTTTAGTCGCGCGATAATTTTGTCGCAGAAATAAGCGTACTTCTGGGTTTATGAAAATCGTGGTGCGCGCACTCTCATATAAACCCATATCTTGCATTTATGCGACAAAATTATCGCGCGATTAAAATCGTGGTGCGCGCCTGGCCTTAAGAACGATTATAAAATATATACTCAATACTCAATACGTTTATTGCACATAATGATTAGTAAATAGTTTAAGTATCAGATTATGTACCCTGTTGGGTGCTGCAAACAAGAACGAGAAGGTAGGCATTTACATAATATTAATATACGAGTATAATATACAGCAAAATTACAATATTTTACAAGGAAAATTTACTTCCGATTGATTTTTAAGAAATTGGAGAGATCATCAGTAGTAACTAAATAAGGAAGCGTGATGTAAAGCGCCCTTGAGCGGCTAGTTTAGTTACTACAGTCTGCAGTGCTACGGAAAAAAACCGTATCTTACTATGAAATCCATACAAAGATACGACCTTTCTACCGTAGTATCGCAATACTTTTTTTTTTATCTATTAATTAAAGAGCTTTGATCATTTTTATGAACATGCCAGCTCCAGCAGGCCTAATACACAACATCATTCATCTAAAAGACATAGATAAATAAAAACATAAACCGTATAAACTTAAAAATAACATGTACACGAAAACAACTAAATTTGTATACACTATTTACATAAAAAAAACTGTATACAAATTTAGCCGATTCCGATAAGGGTTCCGCCAATATTAAATTGAACATTACATTCAAGAAAGATCTGGTATTAGACCTAGCCATTTACATTAGACAAAAACAAACGTACAAAATCACCTTCCTTAAAAAAATCCTTAAATAAATCCAAAATCTCCTTAACAACAACTCCAAACAGCGTTTTGAACTTCTCCTCCCAACTTTCGGTAGAAAACAAAATATCCTTCGTCTTCGCAACCAGCCTTTCAAAAGTAATACGTCTCTTCTTCTTGTCCTTATTTTGTCTTTTATCTTCCATATCAGCCCCCCGCTCAATAGTAGGCTGATTGACCAATAGACACTCGGACCTCTTCACATCTGTTACTCTTTTTGAATTCCGCGGCTTACGAACCTCTTGTTGTGGCTCGCTCTCTAATCTGTACTGACTTACTGATCGCTGGCCCTCAGCCTGACAGACAGAATCTTCAGACTCTTTAGATTGTAACGGCTTCGACAAAACAGCATCTCTATATGACTTTCCAAAACTTAAGTCATTCTCAAAAACAGATGGCGCATCCTGACTACAAACATCCGTATCCTTTTTTTCCTTATTTTGCATATACAACCAAAAAGCCCGTTTATATATACATCCCTCAGCAGACATAATCCTGCGAATTTCTTACTCCTTCACAAAAACCGGGCACGACTTATCTAAGGCCATATGGCTGCCTTTACAATTAATGCATCTAAAAATAGTCGTTTCGCAATTGGCATGCTCCCCGCCGCATTTCGGACAAGTAACTTTAGTAGTAGGACAAAACCTGCTCAGATGACCGAACTTCCAACATATTGAACATTGGGTAACCGGGAAAGTGTACTGATTTACCTTAAATCGCAACCGTAGGCATAAACATATGGCGGTAAAGAAGTTCCCTTAAAACACAGACGAATAGCTGCAGCCTTAACCCAACGCCCATCATGATCCAAACGGTTTAGTCTACATATTGACAAAATGTCTTCAGACCCTTCAATATTCTTTAAAAATTCGTCTTCCTCAACCTCCAACTCAACCTGCCTTATAATTCCATAAGTGCAGCATGCCATATTAGACCAATAAGAACGTCTCGTCTCATTGTTAAACTCCTGAGAAGCCAGAAGCTTCTCCGCATCATCCTTAGAGTTAAACTGTATGCGAACTTTACGTGGACCCATAAACTTGACGGATAAAATTCCTTTTATACCCTTAAATTGCAGCAACTTTGCCAAACCAATCTGTTTCGGTAAATCTTCTTTTGACACTATATAAACTTCAAATAGCTTGTCAGGCACAGGCACACCGTCCGGCTCCAGCTGCGTTTTGGCGGTTGCTAAAACCCGCAAGCGTTTAGGTTTCCTGCCTATTGTGATAAAACTATCACTACAACCACAGCTTTCGTCGCTCAGACCACAAGCACGCTTCACCGCTATATGCCGCACATCCGACATGGACTCAGCGTCCGATACAATATCCGATTGACTCGGCCCTGCCTTACTATCAAACTCCACTTCAGATAGCCACGACGGAGCTGCCCGCTGCCCACATTCTAAAAGTGACGTATCACTCACGACACCTCGACTTGACTCACTCATCGCAAAAACAGCGAAAAGGACTCTAAAACTGAATTAACTTATAAATAAAATAAAATTTGATAAAATTTTCAACCGTCGCCTTTGACAACCAAACGTCAATCCTTGCAATACTTATATTTTTGGAACGTATTTGCCGTGCTAATTTAAAAAGTCGTATCTCAGTATACGATCGGGGTAAAAATACGACTTCTTAATTTAGCAGGTCATGCGTTAAGCGTTATAGACTAAGCTCCCGATATAAAATGACCTTTACAGAGATGTTTATTTGATGAAATGTATTTTATATTTAGTTTAAAATGACAATAAATATATTGCATATGGGTTGCATAACAAATTTTAGTCCGGGGTATGTTTAGTTTAAAATTAAAAAAAATTTTTTTTTACATTTCACCGATTTGATTATTAGATAAATTCATAATTAAATAATCTTTAATTTTATTTAATTTCAATTCAACAATCAGACCTTTGCAAAATGCTAGTAGGTATAGATTTACCTGTTTATACCTGGCTACCCAATAGTTGTGACGGGAAAAGAATAGGCAACCTAACGTTTGCATATTCTATGGGCTTCATACTTTCGATTGGTATAGAATTTATCTAATATTAATCAAACCGGTGAAATGTTTAAAACAATTTTTTTTTATTATAGGGAACTTCTTTACCGCCATATGTTTATGCCTACGGTTGCCGATTTAAGGTAAATCAGTACACTTTCCCGGTTACCCAATGTTCAATATGTTGGAAGTTCGGTCATCTGAGCAGGTTTTGTCCTACTACTAAAGTTACTTGTCCGAAATGCGGCGGGGAGCATGCCAATTGCGAAACGACTATTTTTAGATGCATTAATTGTAAAGGCAGCCATATGGCCTTAGATAAGTCGTGCCCGGTTTTTGTGAAGGAGTAAGAAATTCGCAGGATTATGTCTGCTGAGGGATGTATATATAAACGGGCTTTTTGGTTGTATATGCAAAATAAGGAAAAAAAGGATACGGATGTTTGTAGTCAGGATGCGCCATCTGTTTTTGAGAATGACTTAAGTTTTGGAAAGTCATATAGAGATGCTGTTTTGTCGAAGCCGTTACAATCTAAAGAGTCTGAAGATTCTGTCTGTCAGGCTGAGGGCCAGCGATCAGTAAGTCAGTACAGATTAGAGAGCGAGCCACAACAAGAGGTTCGTAAGCCGCGGAATTCAAAAAGAGTAACAGATGTGAAGAGGTCCGAGTGTCTATTGGTCAATCAGCCTACTATTGAGCGGGGGGCTGATATGGAAGATAAAAGACAAAATAAGGACAAGAAGAAGAGACGTATTACTTTTGAAAGGCTGGTTGCGAAGACGAAGGATATTTTGTTTTCTACCGAAAGTTGGGAGGAGAAGTTCAAAACGCTGTTTGGAGTTGTTGTTAAGGAGATTTTGGATTTATTTAAGGATTTTTTTAAGGAAGGTGATTTTGTACGTTTGTTTTTGTCTAATGTAAATGGCTAGGTCTAATACCAGATCTTTCTTGAATGTAATGTTCAATTTAATATTGGCGGAACCCTTATCGGAATCGGCTAAATTTGTATACAGTTTTTTTTATGTAAATAGTGTATACAAATTTAGTTGTTTTCGTGTACATGTTATTTTTAAGTTTATACGGTTTATGTTTTTATTTATCTATGTCTTTTAGATGAATGATGTTGTGTATTAGGCCTGCTGGAGCTGGCATGTTCATAAAAATGATCAAAGCTCTTTAATTAATAGATAAAAAAAAAAGTATTGCGATACTACGGTAGAAAGGTCGTATCTTTGTATGGATTTCATAGTAAGATACGGTTTTTTTCCGTAGCACTGCAGACTGTAGTAACTAAACTAGCCGCTCAAGGGCGCTTTACATCACGCTTCCTTATTTAGTTACTACTGATGATCTCTCCAATTTCTTAAAAATCAATCGGAAGTAAATTTTCCTTGTAAAATATTGTAATTTTGCTGTATATTATACTCGTATATTAATATTATGTAAATGCCTACCTTCTCGTTCTTGTTTGCAGCACCCAACAGGGTACATAATCTGATACTTAAACTATTTACTAATCATTATGTGCAATAAACGTATTGAGTATTGAGTATATATTTTATAATCGTTCTTAAGGCCAGGCGCGCACCACGATTTTAATCGCGCGATAATTTTGTCGCATAAATGCAAGATATGGGTTTATATGAGAGTGCGCGCACCACGATTTTCATAAACCCAGAAGTACGCTTATTTCTGCGACAAAATTATCGCGCGACTAAAAAAAAATCGTGGTGCGCGCCTGGCCTGAAGAGTAAACTCCAGTCGTGCGTCGGAGCTGACACACACACTTTTTTTTATACAAAACCGTTGCTTAACCAAACATAATCAAACGGGTTGATGTTGAAAATATGCAAATTTAAGATAACGATGCACATTTAGGTACCTACTCAATGGAAACGGTGATTCTTTGAACTCTTTTGTTTGTCTTAAAAATACAACGTACTGAAAAAGCTTTCATAATGGTTTGACCTGATTTGGTATTTAAACTAACTTTCATTTTAGGTAATAGTTATTCAAAACATTGCAATAAAACCATGAAATGTTGAAATAAAAGCTTTAATGGTGTTACTCATAACAAACTCTAAATAAGCAAGCGATCAATGCCATGAAATAAAATGAAGCGAGGACATATGGAATTATGAAAACAGAAGGCGCCAGGTTGGCACAGCGCCGCGCGCTCATACAAAATAAACGACGATCCTGCATCACGCTATTGAGATTATTCCTGAAATCATCAGAGGGGACCCTCTCCACAAAAATATATTTTCAATACAAATCTAAAACTTTATAATAGTACCTATTATTCATGTACTTTTGTATTTCCATTTGCCCTTCCAGCTTCCCAAAGATAAAGTGGCCTCAATAAGCATAAGAATTGAGCAACATAAACAAAGTTATAGTAAACAAATGTCTTATATTCAACAAGTATCTGCAGATAGCATCGCCGCGGGCTGATGACGGTATTTCGTTCAATAACTCGGCTGAAGAGACTTAATCGGTTTGTTGTTGTTTAAACTTCCTACGACGTATTTACATAGAGCACACTTAACCATTCAAATTAGTTACTACAATAAGTAAAACTGGCGTATTTAGTTTAGTTAAGTACTAAAATACTAGTAGAAGGAATAACTGGCGTGTTTTAGTTAGTGAATAAAAATTTGAAGAAGGACTTACTGTTTTGACGAACCTCGAACCTTGAAGGACCTCGGGCTTGTCAATTTTCTATTGTTAACTTAAGAGGCCTTATACAGTTTAAAATATTTTTTCATATTATGACAAATATATTGATAAATTTCAACCAACTTTTTAAAGAGAAGAATAGTTCTAGATAGTAATATAAGTAATTTTATGTTTTCATTGCGTGCAGTCGAAATTAAGTTGTCAAAAACAGTTTTCTGCGTGTGTTTTGTCAATTTCGAGTAGTTTTTGAAACAAAAATTATCATTAAAAAAATCAATCTGTAGGTTTAAAATATGTATATCAATAAATCGCAATACCCCTGTTCTAACTACATAGTAGCATTTATGTTAGGAAATATAATTTGATCATAGAGAAAAAATTCTAAAACAAGCAGTACCTATATTTTTTAGTATACAGGGTGTAACCGACGGTGTACCGAAAACTGAAACCATGGCTTCAGACCATTATTCTGGCCTGGAAAATCGTGGAAATTTATTTGAGAAAATTCACAAATTTTCCTCGCGAGTTTGAATTTTTTCTTGTTTTTCCGTTAATCGAACTCTGCCGGTAACAATTTTTCATGAAAAATCGCATGAAAATAGCATTTTCCGCAAAACACGCAATGTATCACAAACAGTATTATGTAAGCTTTACGGTACAATACAGAGAGTGGATTGGGACAGATAACGGTACTGGTCGGTCATTGATCCGCCAGGCCAGTCAGTGCGCTCGCGCAGCCCGTTGCGGTCGGATGCATGAATAATGTTTACCTACCCGCACATTTTATTTGCTTTACTTGCTTGAATGAAAATAATCTTGTTAGACTGTTTTGATTTATCGGTCAGTTGTTATTGGTGTTAGGTAGTACACTAGTTGTGATCTGTGGTTGCGTTGTTCTTGTGGTTGCATTCATTCATGTCAGTCGATGCGCATTGGCATAACGGTATGTTTTGCGCTGACGCGTGAGTGGAATGGGGAGCGCCCGAACCGGTCGATGCTTGCCGCGTGCTCCCCTCCCCGCGCGTCTGCACCCGAGAGAATTGGACGCAATACATTGCGCGTCAAGTTTTATAATTTATTTTGGAAAATCTTATCCTTGAGTTTTCCGAGAAAATGAACACTCGTTTTCAGTTCGTGATTATGGTCTAAAACTACAGTTTTCGTTTTCGGTACGCTGTCGGTTACACCATGTATAATATTTATGAGTGCGAAACAATTTTAACGAAAAAAAACTTCCATTTTATGATGTATTTTTGAATAATATTAGATTGTAGCAACTCTATTCAGTCCTCATTCGGCCTGTCAAAGTTGGATAACGCTTTGGTCGAAGACAGGCTTCATCAATCAAGGTGGATATCCGGCTTATCGGTGTCTCGTGGGCATCACCAGTTGTCGCCGCCTCGTCGACAAGTGTCGGTTACTTAGCGACCAACTTTAGCTCGGGATCAAATGTCTATTTAATAGTTTCTATTGTGTGATAAATTGATTTAAGCTTATTGTATTCAGCGGGTTACACTCACGTACGTATTTTGAAATTTGGCGCCTGGGGCCTATAAGTTTCGCCGCCCCAGAAGTCAAGGAAATATTTTACGTATTTTTTGTGTATAATGAATAATGGTAGTTGTGTCTATCAAGCACTCAGATATAGCAAGTGTAAGGGTTCTTATTATTTTTCATGTTAATTTTAAATGAGAAGTAGTAGTTGGTTGAATGGCGCCAATACCAAAACAAAATGCAATCGGCCAGGGGCGCCTACGCCGCCCCTGTCGGTTTGGTGCCCCGGGCCATGGCCCGGATGACCCTAGGGTAAATACGTCCCTGCTCACGTGACATTTTCAGGAACGGCCCGACATGTTTCGAACTCATATGGAGCTCTTCATCTCGTATATACTCAAACAGCGGCCCGCCAAGCTTTTATAATGAAATAATGAACTTTATTCTGCAAGTATGCCACAAGGGCACTTTTACATGTCTGAATCTACCGGCATTTCACAAGAGGAGACCACTGTTGAGAAGAAACGCCGAAAGAAACTCAACAGTAAGTCATTTTTTCAGAAAGCATAAGTACTTAACTTATTACAATGATATGAACTTAACTATACGTAGTTCTACAAGAAAACATATTAAAAGTGTATTTTAAGATATAAGTGAGGAAAAGTGTATAAGAATAAAATAGAAACTACAAGAAAGCCTGACGGTTTACCACAATTTATGTACCGTAACACACACATTCTACCTATTCAGACTTATTTTAACATTTCACCAAAAATGGCAAAAATCCATCACTAAATCGACAGATATTGTCAACTACACTAGACAACTAACTTAATGAGTATATAAATTGTACATAGCCAACATACTCGTATCTCACTCTTAGAACACCGTAACTTCCTCAAACGAATCACCGCAAATTCCAATAAATTTCCACGGTACCTACTTCACATACAGTTGTACACAGTTGTGACTCCTTTTTGTTCAAACCCACTGTTTCGCAACCAGTTGCCGTCACAATCAAAGTTATGGATACCGGGCATGGAATTCAATGCGAGGAATCTATTGCGTCGTCATATGAAGAAAGTGGAGAAAAGCAATTGAAAAGTGAAATGTGAGATATCTGAAATTGTACTCATAAGGTAAATAATATCTCCGTAAAGAGAACGCATCTCTGTGAGTGTATTTCAATGCATTATCAATTAGATACTCGTATAGCTAAGCATATATTTACGTATCCATGCATTTACATAGTATGCTAACATTTTTAATGTTGGCTGATGGACTGTCAGTTCAGTTAAATAACCTTCTGTTGATATATTTCACTTAAAATTTACTCTGAGTGAGTGAAGTTCTGAGTTTCATTATGACTGGTGATTATTCAATTAAATTAGGAGTTCTAATTCATATATCTACTCGTATTCTTAAGTACTGTACAACACAGTTCTAAATACCTATCCGAAGCACGATGAGTATCACTTGTTGATGGTTGCTGTTGTTGTTTGACGAACTAACTCTGGTTTGCTATCTACTTTACTCTGCTATGTATTTATTATGTTTAAATATTATATTATGTGGGAATGTCAGCTTATTCATATTTATAGTAGTTGGTATTTTCTATTCTAATTGCCACAGAAGATAAATAAATACAGACTTTTCATTATTGAAATAATATCTAACATTGAGATCAATCGGCGGATTCAACTCGGATGGGCAAGCGTTCGGGAAACTGCGAAGTGTCTTCTCGTCCAACATACCTCAGTGCTTGAAGACGAAAGTCTTCAACCAGTGCGTATTACCGGTGATGACCTACGGAGCCGAGACGTGGTCTCTAACTATGGGCCTTTTAAGGAAGCTCAGAGTCACTCAGCGAGCTATGGAAAGAGCTATGCTCGGGATTTGTCTACGAGATCGAATCAGAAATGAGGAGATTCGTAGACGAACCAAGGTCATCGACATAGCAAACCGGGTAAGCAAGCTGAAGTGGCAATGGGCGGGGCACGTAGCTCGAAGGACCGATGGCCGTTGGGGCAGAAAGGTTCTCGAGTGGAGACCACGTACCGGCAAGCGCAGTGTAGGACGACCACCCGCAAGGTGGTCGGACGACCTGGTTAGAGTTGCGGGGACTCGCTGGATGCGGGTCGCTGCTATCCGGCCCATGTGGAAATCTATTGAGGAGGCCTGTGTCCAGCAGTGGACGTCCTATGGCTGAAATTATGATGATGATGATGATCTAACATTGAGAAGTTTATGATCGTACCAGAATGTTAAAATTTCTTCTCTTTGAGATTGCATGGAAATCCTAACAGTCACTCAAGCCAGTGAGTTTACAAATTCTTAATACCAGATCTTATACTAGACTAGTTACACGGTAGTTTTATTGTACTTAAAGTTGTGGTGTGGTGCCACTTTGTGGTTAGGACTAGGAACTATGTAATTTGTAAGTTATATCATTGTAAGCCTGCTTAGAAAAGGTGTTGGAATAAAAAAAAACCTTGGCCTGGGAATGTTTTTTTTTTATAGCCGTAATTCTTGCAGAAAAATTCTCGTAATTTTACTAAGTATAAAGAATTTAAAAAATGATACGCGCGGTTCCGCGAGTAAAAGTGAGCTTTGTGTACCAGTTCTATTACCTCTACACTGTGATATTAGTTACAAAATACACAGCACTAATGAAGGATTACCTTTGTAGCGCTAATTACACTAGACTAAACTGTCACACGCGACACGCCGCGTCACGTCATGATATTCATGCCTGTGTCACTTCAACTACAATTTTTGATTAATTGAAGTTCTATATTATGAAATGAAGGACTAACATTTTTGACGCGGTTTGGCTACGAGGCCGGCAGGTTATATTCGCGTGATGAGCTTGATATATGTACCTAATTATGCATGTCCTGGGTAATGGATGTATTATGATTCGTATTGAAAAAAATATTTCTATGGGGAGGGGTAACGATTTCAGGAAAAGTCTTTAATAGTGTAATGCAGGATCGTTATTTGCTTTATATGAGCCGGCGGCGCCATCTGTTTTCATAATTTCTTTTGGCCTCGCATCACGCCGACAGGGCTCGATTTTTTACAGGTATAGCTGGACACCCAAAAATAGTTATAGGATAAGTACTTTTTATCCGTCTACGGTAAAGAAAAAAATTGGGCAAGTGCGAGTCCGACTCGCGCATGAAGGGTTCCATACCATATCTATGACAAGTTTGTTGTATGGGAGCCCCTCTTAAATATTTATTTTATTTTATTTTTAGTATTTGTTGTTATAGCGGCAATAGAAATACATCATCTGTGAAAATTTCAACTGTCTAGCTATCACCGTTCTTGAGATACAGTACAGCCTGGTGGACGGACGGACAGCGAAGGCTCGTTAATAGGGTCCCGTTTTTACCCTTTGGACGAACCCTAAAAATACGTGAACGAAGTTGCGAGCACCTCCTAGTTTAGCCATAAAGCCTAGTTTACGCTACCCAAGCCTACTAAAGCTTGACTTGTGATAAAACATATGTGTGTGAGATTGTCGGATACTGAAAAAATACGCTAAAACATCAACAATTTCAATCTTCTTTAGTTTAAGTCTTGATCCCAAATGTTAATAAAGCGACGTAAAAGTTAAGACAAAAACAAGAACAAAGTAAAAAGAAAGAAAGTAGTTCTAGATTCAGGATTTCACCCACACATATTAACGCGGTATATTAAATAAATATCTTGTATCTACAAACAAGACATTATTCAAGATTATAAATCTACAATTGAAATAATTTATAAATACCAAGTATACTTCAAAGCACTCGCGTGTAAATTGATAGAATGATAACGCCTATACACGGTGTTTGAGCAATGTCTCTCCCTGTTCTCAGAGGGATTTGTTTTGCACAGGAACATATGGCTTTTCCCATGGGGAAGCTGAAAATATTGCCTGTTGCTGTAGTTTTATGAAACCAATGGTAATGTCAAATGTTGTCAGTATTTGTTTTGTGTTCCAAGGGCTTAATTTAATTGTCAATAAATAACCATACATTTCGATTCTTCCTATTTGAGTTACATTGTTAGTATTATAGGCTTGCCGCTCTGTCCAAAATATGTCTACTCTAGCGGTGTGCATTATTTTCCTTTAAAAATAAACTTAATGTGTTTATAATTATAATGTACCTACATGACAACTAAAAGGGCAACTTTGGCCGCGTAAAACTTTTTTTTTACCGTAGACGGGTAAGAAACCGTCTTTTGTTGTTGAGCTAAGTATCTCTTTACTAAGATTGGTTAAAATCCGTCCAATCATTTCGGCGTGAACAGTGGACAAAGAGATTTTTACCAATAAAATGGCGCTGTTCGGCTGGCATGCGTCACCCTGGTTTTCCTGAAACAATGAGCCCTTTCAGTAGAAAACTATTTTCAGTACAATTTCAGAATTCTTTGAGTAAGTATAACGGGGCCCCTTCCAGAATCATCATCATAGGCCGTTTCATCTGTTACAGATGATCTTATGCAGTGCTACGGCGACACCGTTTTTTAGGGTTCCGTACCCAAAGGGTAAAAATATATCCCTCCCTATCACTGAGACTTCGCTGTCCATCCGTTCGTCCGTCTGTCACCAGGCTGTATCTCAAGAACGGTGATAGCTAGACAGTTGAAATTTTCACAGATGATGTATTTTTATTGCCGCTATAACAACAAATACTAAAAATAAAATAAAATAAATATTTAAGGGGGGCTCCCATACAACAAACTTATTACAGATTATGGTACGGAATTCTTCATGCACGAGCTGACTCGCACTTGCCCAATTTTTTGATGAATGTGCAGTCAGATGCGATAACGGCACGATCGCCCGCACTTCAGACGTAAATAGCGCATCCTTCTACCGGCTAAAGTCTCAAACTAAGCTTCATCACAAGGTTTCCTTCCAGGATAATATAGGTATAAAAACAGACAACAAATTCAAAATTTGACGTAAAATCCATAATAGTCATCACAATGCAGAGTCTAAATTTGGGCCGACAAATTTTTATGAATAAGTATTTTCGAGGTTTCCAAGTAAAATAGGGAAATAATGCTTTGCATTTGAAACACGAGGGATCGTTTTTTATCTCGGCCTGTGACTGGAAAAAATAAAGGCCCTTAAAATTCTTTACCCTTGTAAAGCCTGACGTTTGCTAAAGAAAATGTTTTCGGTTGAGTTTTCAGAAAAATATCTTTAAAAAGGACATTGTGTTAAGAATCGTCTTACATCCCTCGGATGCGTCTTAGCGAAAGAAAGGATTTTGTGTTTGTGCCCGAATTCTTATGTACGAATAAGGGGTTTAACTATTTACAAGATCGAGGGGCTGTAAATGCATGAAATTTCCCCAAAATTCCCGTTTAAAGAATTCTTTGTCACCTTATTCAATTATATTTATTACTAGGAGATGCCAGCAACTTCGTCTGCGTACCTATATATGTTTTTCTTTATCATAATCGGGTTAAATGTATCCAATCCATTCTTTGATGTCCGGCTAGCTCTGTACCAAAATTGGTTAAAATTCGTCCAGCCCACGTCCAGCCCTCTTGGCGTCACGAGCGGACAAGATTATTTTTTTACCAACATATGGCACGCGCCCATACAAATGCTATAGCGTTAAGATTTATCCTGAAAAAATGACTCCATCCATATCAAACTCACCATAAAAAAACTAATTTTCAAAAATGTTTTACAATTTCATACAAGTATACAAACGTAAACAAACGTATGACAATATAAAGTAATACTCATTAGCATAGGATAGGCGTTACATTGGTTGGAATACGGTTTATGGATCCAAGGGTGGCATACTTATCGCTCAATATGTATAAAAAATATGTTTTTTTTTATATACGTAAATCATTACAAACACATAACATTAATAATATATACCTATTCATAGAAAAAAAATAGAAGTACAATGTAGAAAATCATAATTGTTAGATTTTTTGCTCATGAAAGATGAAATTTGTAATTTATTTCATTAGAAGGGCAAAAAATACCCCATAAAAATGTAAGATTCTCAAACTATACGAAAAATGCCTTTTAGCCTATTTTTTTTACCATTGGGATATAATTTTTGTAGTAACATACATGCTTTCAGACATTGCGATTATAAACATAATTTGCCATAATATTAGGAATTAAAACCTTTAATTCGCCAATTACAATATAGCCCCTTGGGGTCCAAATAGCTCACCTTACGGTATGCTATGAAACGTTTAGCACCCTGTCTTTCGCACTTACTTGCTTGTAAAAGTCCAGGTTTACTGGTGAAGCCTAATAAAAACTTCTAGTATCAAACAAGGCAATAGGGTATATCTGGATATACCTACCCTTTGTATTGTATCATGGGCAATAAATTTTGCTAAAAAAATGTCAACAAAGTTTTCGCCTGATGATGACACAATATTTTCAAGACTTTTCCAGAAAATGTGTTTTTATGATACCTTTTATTCGTGTATTTTTGTTTACTTATTGTATTTATGTTTATTCTTAACGATTAATAGTGCAGATTAGTGCAAACTTCAATTATTTGCCTGATACGGTTTAAAAGAAATTGAACGCTGATATTACCTAACAAAATTCCTGTATCCCGGTAAATTTCTCAAAATGTGTATTTAACGTAACTGCTATGCGCTATGCTAATAGACAGACACTTAAATATTTTTTGTGATATATTTAAGTATTCTAAGAGATACTTTGGCCACGTCGCCCGCCGAGATGTGGGTAACTTGGAGCGTCTGATGGTCACCGGAAAAGTGGAAGGAAAGAGACCTAGAGGCCGGAGCCCAAAACGCTGGTCTGACCAGATATCCGAGAAGACCAACGGACCAGTTAGCGCCGCACTACACCAGGCAGCTGACCGCAACCGACGGAGACAGGCAGTTGACAAGCTGAAGTGGAGTCACGATCCTCAGTAATGAGGGAGCGATGGAGAAGTAGATGAGATACTTAAATATTTTATGGAATATTTAAGTATTTTTTAGGTATAGTTAGACTTAGAATACTGTGACAGACATATGGACCGACTGACAGACGGATGGACAGACAGCAGAGGTTATAACAGCTCCGTTCCGTTCTTACTACTACTTTGAGTACAAATCCCTAAAAAAGTTCCCGTATTAAATAAAGCGATAAGTTATTTCTGCATACCCTTTGAATAGTTTTCTGTATAATGGCGGCAATTTGTCCCAAATCCGACCCAACCTGAATCCACAATTAGAGCTCGATTTGCTTTACGTGGTCCGGGCAATTTATGGTCAGGGCGACGCGACATCTGTTGAAATCAATTCAAACCCTACTACAATAATATAAGATCAGTCGGGACAAAAGTCGCCAGTGAGACAAGTACACCTACCATATCGAAATATAGAAAAGTACAGACGTTATATGCTACAAACACCATCTTACAACGGAACCCGGTGATTTCCCCAACACCAAAATATAGAAAAATTCTTCCTTTTCAATAATAAAAAGGCTTTTCCAAATCGATCTACCCAACGTCTCCACAAACAGATAGCCACTACCTTTTTTAACTGACTTCAAAAAAAGGAGGGGGTTCTCAGTTCGGTTTTTTTTTTTAATGTTTGTTACCTCATCACTCCGTCATTTATGAGTCGATTTGGAAAATTCTTTTTAGGTTCATGAAAAGACATCTCAAGATTGGTCCCATAAAATTTTGGTGAAGATCGGATGACGAGATCCATGAGGAATCGAAGAAATTCCTGAAATTTTATAGGCACTCATAATATTTTTCATATATTTTCTAAAATTATTTAAGTATTTGCATATGGTAGTCATCATCTTCCAATGCTGAACTGAACTGATGATGGAAGGTACAACTCCTTAACGGTTAGGAGTTAGGAGATAATTCAAACGCGATGCATGCCTTCAAGACCTCTCTGATCACCCCACCCCGCCCATAGGAATGCGGCGGAAGCTTCAAGGCTGTACCGGGAACATGTGGAACGAAGAGGCGGGCCTCAACCTGAAACGTTTCCTGACTATCGCATGACCTTAAGAGTACATAATGCGTATTTGGAAGGTCACATACCGGGTACCAGATCAGGCCGTATCGCCACTATGCCGGATCCTGATGTAGAAGATGCAGTTGTTGAAGAAGTAGAAAGAGACCCGTCGACCAGTGTGAGAGTTATGGAACATAGTACCGGACTTTCTAAATCTCAGGTACACCGTACACTACAGAGCGTAGGATATCATCCGTTTCACATTAGAAAAGTGCAACAGTTGAAACAGGAAGATTGCAATCGGCGTATTTTATTCTGTCAGGAAATGCTGAGGAGACAAGCTGAAAACGATTTTTTTTTTAACCAAATTTTGTGGATGGATAAATCCCGCTTTAAACGCAATGGGATTTTTAATATGCACAATTCTCACTCATGGGCAATTGAAAATCCGAATTTAAAAAGGGAATCGACATTTCACGAACACTTTAGTGTTAACCTTTGGTCTGGCACTCTGGCATACTTAACAGTCAGCTAATCGGGCCCTTTCAGCTGCAAGACCGCTTAAGCGGCAATCACTTTTTAAATTTTCTACGCGTCGATCTGCCTCTGCTGTTAGAAGATGTGGACTTGGAGACACGCAGAAGCATGTACTGCAGTGTGATGGTGCACCATGCCATTTTGCCTTGGACATGAGAAACTATTTAAATCAAAGATACCCTGAAAGATGGATTGGTCGTTGCGGCCGGGGTGACGCCTGCCTTATAGCCTGGCCTTCACGGTCCCCCGACCTAAACCCCATTGATTTTTTTGTATGGGGATACTACAAAGACCTCGTCTACTCGAGAGAATGCCGCAATTTGGACGAGTTAACCCGGACATTGAGAGTAGCAGAAGAATTAGAAATAATAGAAGTTCATTCACGTTTAAAAGATAACTTTTTCCGTCGATGTCGCACTTGCATTGAGCAACAGGGGGGCCATTTTGAAAATTTCTTGTAATTTAACACCTTGTAATTGGTTTTACTTCGTTTGAATTAATCATCATGTAAATTAAAAATTTGCACTTACCACATTTAGATTTCAATTTTTTGATTGTAGCCTTATGAATAATAAAATGAAATTTTCAGGGTTGCTACCTGATAGATAGAGCAAGTTTTTAAAAGCCAAACGGTAATCTTTTTTATGTGATTTTATTTTTTTAAAAGCCCTTGAAATTGTGAACGTACTGGGTAATTTTATCTTTCTTGGCATTTAATTTTTTTTTTTTATTCCATTCAAAGATTTGACGATAGTAAATGTTACCATAATTAATTGGCCTATTTATCAGCTTAGCACACAAAAAAAATCAAGCATGTACCGCGATAATTCACGTCACCATAAATAAAAATCTCATCGTACTCGGCGATAAGTGAAAAATTACAAAAAAAGTCATAACTCCGAAAATACGAAAAATCGCGGAACATATATGCGGGTGATTTAGATAGCCCTCTAGGTCTTCTAACTCCCAGCTTTAGTATATCACTACTTCTTGGGACACCCTGTATATATATTTAAGGGTACCCCTTATCTTGCACAATCTCTATTGTCCGAAATGCACTTCGCATAATAGTTTTCGCACAATCATTTTTAGCCGAATGATACTATCGCATAATTATATACTTACCACAATTGTTATGTCGCATAATATTCATTTAGCACAAATTTGTATATCAGAATACTAATATCGCCAACTTTTATTTAGTAGAATTTTATGTAGCACAATATAAGTTCCGTCGAATTTATTGCGGCATAATTGTACCATAGCATACCCATAGCCCTCCGGCCAGATGGACCGACGACCTGAAAAAAGTGGCTGGTGGTGACTGGATGGCGAAAACGGGAGATCGGGCCATGTGGCGAACCCTGGGGGAGGCTTACGTCCAGCAGTGGACTGCAATAGGCTGAAATGATGATACCCATAGCATACAGAACCGAATCGCTGCCAGAAAACTAGGTTAGGTTAGGTTGAAACTGCGACCCTAACGAGCGAGCGAAGCGAGCGAGCCGCGCAGTTTCGACTTGGCTTACGATTCCTAACATTACCTATTTCACCTTAAGACAGATCCAACTTGGCTTAGGTTAGGCACGACGACGAGCGAAGCGAGGAGGAGTGTTAGGTTGAACTATGACCCTAACGAGCGAGCGAAGCGAGCGAGCCGCGCAGGTCCGACTTGGCTTACGATTCCTAACATTACCTATTTCACCTTAAGGCAGGTCCGACTTGGCTTAGGTTAGGTACGACGACGAGCGAAGCGAAGAGGAGTGTTAGGTTAAACTAAGACCCTTACGAGCGAGCAAAGCGAGCGAGCCGCGCAGGTCCGACTTTGCTTAGATTAGTTAGGTATTTTGATGTTTCTTATTAATATTGAGTCGGACTTTTCATTTTTCGGTGTATTAAAATAAGCATGCAAACGGAATATTATGCCATATAAATTTTGGCGACACAATTATGCGACCATAGGAGTATTGTTCTAATCAACATTATGCCAATGTACTATTCTGCCAAAGAAACGTGTGCGAAATGATAGTATGCCAAGAAATTTAGGCAAAAAGCAATTGTGCGAAATGATGATTGTGCCAATGGTTGCTATGCGAAACGAAAATATGCCAATAAATTTTGTGCAACACATTAGTAACCCATTTTTTAAACTCGGTTAAAACAAATCTTTCTAAAACCGTTGACCAATCTTTAAACGTCAGCGGATTTGCTCGAGCCCCGCGCGGACACATTTTTTCATCCATATATCATTCCCCGCCGGATGAAAAGGGTGACAGAAGTGAATAGACAAATTGGACTGTTACCCGTGACATAAAACAATAAAGTGGTAGTCCTAGGAGCGTTCCTTTCGGCGTGTTTGCTTGGCTCATAAAGTTGAATAGGTAATAAATCGAAAGCTCAGGCAGGTGGGTTGGATTAGGAGCGAGTGACGGATTGCGTTGTCGCTGTGTTGACGTTTAAGGGTTTAAGTTGACAGACTAGTTTTTGGATGTTTTTTGAGTTACTGAATTAAAGTACAATCAACTGTTTAATTCAAACTGATTCTGTATTTGTAAATAATAAAACTCGGACAACTTAACACAATCGATCTAGCCCCACAGTAAGCTCATAAAGGCTTGTGTAATGGGACGACGATAATATACATACTTATAAGAGATAAATACCTACTTACTTAAATACATAGAAAACATCCATGACTCAGGCACAAATATTCCTGTTCATCACACAAATATTTGCCCTTGCCGGGAATTGAACCCAGGACTGTTGACTCAGTAGGCAGCTGCACTAGCACTGCGCCAATTGCGTGCATCGTAATCAAGCCGGATGTAAGCAGATGAAGTAACTTGATGCATGTATGAGGTTTTCTCTTTGGTAGAGCAGCCTGTTTACGAAGCCGGCTTTCCTGGGTTTAAATCCCGGCAGACAGATTTTTGTGTGAGCTGAAAAAACTCAAATCTTGCTTCATATTTATCGATATATGTATTTAATTATATATTTATTTACAAAAGTACAACTACACCACGTGCTTCACTCCAAAGGTAAATTAAATTAATAATAACCAATCTCGCGTAGAAGGAAAAACAAAAGTGAGATAAAATGGCTGTCTAAATTAAAAATATGATTCGCTAAAAAAATCCAGGCACAAACGAAGCACAGATAGGCTGAATGGGAATGAATCAGCAACTTAGTTTGTGCGTA
The DNA here is from genome assembly GCA_947623375.1 of Apotomis capreana. NCBI lineage: Eukaryota > Metazoa > Arthropoda > Insecta > Lepidoptera > Tortricidae > Apotomis > Apotomis capreana. The sequence continues at coordinate 6,823,908 of OX392506.1, read as the reverse complement.
AATAGGGAACAAATTGCTAGTTTCCGTGCGCTCAAAAAGCAATCAAGTTTTCGCACTGCACGTGTTAGTTTAAAATGCTTTCAAATGAATTTCGATGTTTAATGTTCAATTTCAAAGTAATGCCCTGTAATGTTGATCAATTTCGAACAGAGCTCTCAATGACAACTATTTTACAGGTGTTCATCACTTAAAGGTCTAATATTGACTCGCTTGATGATATTGGACTTAAACAATTAATTCACTATCGTCATTGACGTACCTAATAAATATAATACTTACCTCAATGACTATCGTAATTTCGTCTAATGACAGCCAAAACTCACTAAGTAACAAATACCTACTTGAATTAAAGCTCGTATCGCAGTATCAATCTACTAACTAGATACGAGGTTTTGAAGATCAGTGACCAAAATTTTTAGTGAGTTTTGGTTGTCACCTGAAAATCTGTTAGTGAAATTTTATAATCTCACCGTTTTAGTGTAGTCAGATGAACTGCACAAGGTTATAAATGGGTTAAGGTGAGATAATTAATCAAAATATTCAATTAACATCAACATATATTATTGTAAAAAACGCATGAAATCGCATAAAAAACGCGTTTCACATGCGACAAATTCCAAAAACTATTTAAAAAATACAGACGAGTTAAAAATAATTATATTTTTTTATGGATCAATTGTTCAACATAAAACAACGGATGGACGGATTTAACCAATTTTGGTATAGATTGCTGAACATCCATATAAGTACAGGGCACTTTTTACCTGACTAAAATAAATTTTAAAAAATTACGCGGACGACGACAAGTTACGGCACCTTCTTGTTGAATTCTTTTGTAATATGAACTCCTCAAAATCTATGGATGGCGGAGTTTCAATTGAGATGCAATGAGCTCGATGTAAATTTTGATTGCCTATCAACGAACGTCCGAACCACCGTGCACCGCGAAAGTTTTCCAAGTTAGCTGTTCATGCGGAATACGGGTCCTGCATATGACTTTGTCTCTGCGTTATTTGGTAAATACAGATGAGTTATACTGTATGAACTTATGTGATTTTTAAGGGACGTTCTGAGTTTGGCACAGTTAGTTTATCTACGGAATTCATTAAGTAGAACTACTTAATCTACTTATGTACCTTCTATACATAATACAGTTATGTTTGGGGTCAATTGTTCCAAGTAAAATGATGACAGCGTGATGCGGATTTGTGCCAGCTGTACATCACCATCTGTTGATGAAAGTTTCTTTGCCGAAACGGCTGAACGGGTTTTAACCAATTTTGGTAAAGATAGCTGAACATTCAAAGATAAACAGGGCATTTTTACTTGATTTAAAATTTTGTGTATTATAAAGTTGGTACTTCTGATTTATTTGACGGTCACCGAGCAGAAACATTTAATATCACGTCAAAGCTGGAGGGAATTTTTAAGATCGAATTTGGTATAATAAAAGGTATAGTTGAACACACAAAGATGGTTATTAGGTATTTTATTATCAGATATCAGGCAAATATTTAACTCATAATGTTGGCATCATAGAAAGAAAGGAATATTACACTATACCTAAACCTTATTCCTACAACATAGCACATATTATTGTATTAAAAAAAAAACAACTATCCCAGAATTCCAGTCTTAGAAGGTGTATAGCGGTTACGATATCGGATGGATAAAGCACCCTTTTGTCCTGAACTTATATGGATACATATCATGAAGAGACGAGACGAGACGAGGCGTTATCTGTGACAATGTCAGAATATTGAGAAAATGGAAGCTGGGAGACCTACGAGTGAGGAAATCCTTACAATAATACAAACTAAACTGGTACCTCATTGTGTATAAGCATAACAGTTAAATAGAAACCTCCTCCTATTTAAAAAAAAAAAAACGATTTATTTTAAGACAAAATTCGTTCAACGCTGCAAAGTGCATGCTTTATACCAACGTGGAAAATAAGAATGAACATTGAAAAGAACTTTATTTGCAAAGGTCCCTATTTTTCTTTATTTCTTTCATTTTAAAAATGTCCATCAAAAACTGTGTTTACAATAAAACTGTTTACCAGCATTTCTGTATATCTTTAACGTCTTGAAACTTTAGAGATACACATTTGTAGCCAATTTTCTGCTACTCTACGACGCAGTGGAAACAGAAGCACGCTTTAAGCCATGAGGTTACTATAGTGAATATAAATAGTGGTATTGAAACCACTAAACAGACATAAAAAAATTGGGCAAGTGCGAGTCCGACTCGCGCATGAAGGGTTCCGTACCTATATATATGTATATATAGGTATAACAAGTTTGTTGTATGGGATCCCCCTTAAATATTTATTTTATTTCAATTTTAGTATTTGTTGTTATAGCGGCAATAGAAATACATCATCTGTGAAAATTTCAAGTGTCTAGCTATCACCGTTCTTGAGATACAGCCTGGTGACAGACGGACGGACGGACAGCGCAGTACTTCTCAGTAATAGGGTCCCGTTTTTACCCTTTAGGTACGGAACCCTAAAAATACGCAGAACCAAATAAACTATCACTAACTTTTGGACATGAAACTATTTTTAATTGTACAATAACTAAAAAGAAGACGTGTTTTGACTACTGCTTTTTATGACGTCACATGCCTGTATCATCATAGAAGCTTCATACTAACAGATCGTTTTTGTAATTTCATAAAGAGTAGCTGATTTGAGCTGTCATCATATACCGTATTGCGGCCAATATACGTATAAATTGGAAGAATTTATCCTGTGTAATTCTTTCTACACGGCTAATATACGTGTGAATTGTCTTAATTTCTACACATTTAAGTCATTCTACACGGCCCATATACATGTAAATTTAAAGTCTCTATTTCTACACGCCTGTATAATTCTATACGGCCAATATACTTTATAAATTAAAAGTCTTTATTTCTAAACGCCTTTGTAATTATATAAGGCCAATATATGTGTAAATTTAATGATTTTTTTATTTCACCAGTTCGATTCTTTCTATAATCGACAGTGTTCTTAAGGAAACAGATTAGGTTTTTTTTTGTGTAGTTTTTCTAACATCCTTGCCTATCTCCAAAGCATAGACCTATCCATTTGGAGCCAATTTTCCGCTGCACTACAGACCAACGCGAACAGAGGCATACTTTTCGCCAATCGCGGCCCACAGTCAATATGCGTGTAAATTGAAAACGGCTTTATTTGCGAGGAATTGGCAATGGTCGCTTTTCATTTTAAAATAGTTATACGCTTTTTTTTATACTAAAGTCTATCACTTGCAACAAGCAAAAGCTTGTAAAACTAATCTTTACCTAATACAAAGTGGATGAAAAGTTCTTGGCTCGATGAAATTAAAACTTTAGGATCAAAAAGTCTGTAATTAAATCTCGATTAAAATTCAATAAATCATTATTAGGAAGTTTTTGGAGTGTACATTTTTAAGATAAGAAAAACGTCTTTATGAGCTCTTTAATGTTAACTGCTATACATTTTTCCTCATTGTAGAGATTAGGTAAACGCCCGAGTAGAAAAGAGACGCTTAATACAGACTTTATTCAGCTAAAAAATGAAATCAGTTGTAAAAGGGCTGTATAAGCGCCTGTGGCCTGTTACAGAACTGATAAATAAAAACATAGATTAACAACATTTGTTTCACCAACATGAAAAAAATAGTTTTCAGATGTTCATTATTTCTAACAAGTTAAATAGGATTTTCAATGTTTTGTCCAATATTTTGTCATCTCTTGCTCTGACTGACAGCGGCTGACATCTAACTATCTAATGTTTCGAAATACAGGGTTTCTTTGAATATACAAGGTATTATTAAAATTTGCTATACAAATTCATTTAGTTTTAATAATAGAATCTATGTTTTAATTTATTGCTCTTGTTACAGTCTACACCCTGTATATTGATATTGTTACCCCAAGATAGAATGTCCTACTTTCGTACATAATTAATATATTTCGTGATTGAATATAAAGACAATGGTAACTTAAGTTGCGTGAGCAGATCTCGTTTATTTCAGCGTAATTATAGAATATTGCCAGGTATTCTTTAAGATGAAATTTAATATTACCCTTGTAATAAGTACAGTAATAAGTACGTACATTTTGTGCTTACGTATTCAGACAAGTTTTAATTAAAATGAGATTTGTAAAATTTAAGAGGTAGAGACCCTTCGTAGACTTATTAAATTTCTTTAACCTATCGTTTGAGAATTGTAATTTTTTTGTGTTCCTACATCACTCACACTATTTTGAGTTTATACCGCACCCGTTTTCCTAATTAATCATTAATGAAACGATGGCTTGCTGTGTTATGTCTTTATAAGATTTTTTATTTCCTTTCTATAAATATAATACACCATTAAAATAACTGGCGAGCTATTTATCTCGGGCCGGCTGCAACATTTGTCCACCGATGCGTCGGTAAATGCATGTGGCGGAAAATGGACGAACGCAATGGCGCGCGCCTGCTCCTTGCACTTCGTAAATCAAGCCGGGTTATATTCAGAGCGGAACCGAGCGGTCTAACTGGGTATCACTTGATACGATACAAATATCAAATACAATGTATAAACATATTTTATTGAGTTTCACTTGACACTATTATCCCGGCATACGAGGGTGACACTGAAAATTTTTAGAACTGGCCACTTGCAAACGATAGAACAAAAAATAAGTTTACATTTTGAAAATAGAACTCTTTGCCAATATTATTGTGTATGTATTTCATTCATTTGTCATTTGTTTTACGGTTTGGCGGCAAATTGAAAATTGTCTGCGTCACGTCAGCATGAATTTAACGCGAGAAAATTTTCGTGCACTGATTTTTTATGACTTTCGCTGTCATTTAAGTCAACAAGAAAGTTATGATAGACTTCGATTGGCATTTCACGATGAAGCCCCATCTCGTGCCACTGTTTACAACTGGTTTAATAATGAGTTTAAACGTGGTCGCACCAATCTCACTGATGATCTGCGTGAGGGACGGCCTTCTACGGCGACGACTGAAGATAACATCAGTGTTGTGCGGCGTATGATAGAGACTGACAAAAGAACGACTTTTCAGCAGATTCGGACAAGCTTAGGCATCGGTATGAGTCAATTGCACAAAATCCTCCATGAACATTTAGCGGTCAGGAAGCTTTGTGCCCGGTGGATACCTCATAATTTGACAGAGGCCCAAAAACTCCGTCGTGTTGATTGGTGCCGTGAAGTGGTTCAAAGATTTAACGGAGGTGACTCAAATGCTGTGTTCGACATACTTACGGGTGACGAAAGCTGGATTTACTGTTATGATCCTGAAACTAAAAGACAGTCTGCTGAGTGGGTGTTTCCTTCCGAGGAGTTGCCAACTAAAGTGAAGAGAGGTCGAAGCGTGGGAAAAAAGATGGTGGCCTCGTTCTTTGGAAGGAAAGGTCATTACGCAACGCCTCATCGCACACCGCCAAGCAAACGATCGAGTATTTGGCGATGTCAGACGTGGAATTACTGGGTCACCCACCGTATAGCCCTGACCTCGCACCGTGCGATTTTTATTTATTTCCGAAAATAAAAGAGAAACTTAAAGGAAAACGTTTTGTGGACGCCGAGGAAGCAGTGGCTGCGTTTCAAAAGGCCGTCGAAGAGACCCCTAAACACGAGTGGGCTGAGTGCTTTTCTCAGTGGTACCATCGGATACAGAGATGTATTGGTGTAAAGGGACACTATTTTGAAAAGATGTAATAAAACTAATAACTTGTTAGTTTGTTCACTTTTAGATTTTCTAAGAACTTTCAGTTTGACCCTCGTAGTATATGAAAACTAAATACCGTCTTAGGGTAGGCTTACTGCCTGTGAAACACAGATCAAGTCTCGTCTTTATTCGATTTTTTTAATTTTCATTCTATAAATAAAATACACCATTAAAATAAATGACGAGCTATCTCGGGCCAGCTGCGACATTTGTCCACCGATGCGTCGGTAAATGCATGTGGCGGAAAATGGACGAACGCAATGGCGCGCGCCTGCTCCTTGCACTTCGTAAATCAAGCCGGGTTATATTCCGAGTGGAACCGAGCGGGATAATAACTGGGTTACACTTGAAAATTTTTCTGGCTTTTTTCATAATTTTTCTCTTTTAAAGTTTACTATAAACCTAAGTATGTCTGTTTGTCATGTGTTTTGTACTGATTTTTTTATTAATTGAACAGATTATGCTGTTTCATATTAAAATGTCGATATCATGTCTAAAGGAGCCTCACCGCAAGCATTCGCTTGTAATGTAACAATAAATGATATGAAAATGACGTGACATTACAGGCAAATTTAATGATTGCGGTGAGTACGCTCCCTATTAATGTTTCTCACTGCAACATCCATATTGAAAAAAAAAACTAGTGGAAAAACGAAATGTACATTATAAAAGGTATACTTAGTAATCATGAATTTTACCTGAATTCGCTTTTCTTTACTCTTTTTTTTTAATTTCTAGGGCAATTAACGGACAACCGACAGTGTGAAACATGACAAACTACTCGAACTTCTAGAACGTACTGATATAGACGATAAAGATAAGAGAATACTAAGAAACCTGTACTGGAACCAAATAGCGCACATTAAGGTAGGACAAGATAATTGCAGAGACCTAAATATACTCAAAGGTGTGAGGCAGGGATGTATCCTTTCTCCAGCTTTGTTCAACTTATATTCTGAATTTATATTTCAAGAAGCATTAGCAGAAACAGAAATAGGAATCAAAATTAATGGGACAATATTAAACAATTTAAGATACGCTGATGATACAGCAATATTAGCAAATAACATGAATGAATTAAACACTTTATTAAAACATCTAAATTCCAAATTCGAACAATATGGCCTGAAAATTAACATATCCAAAACTAAATACATGATAATTAGCAAAAAGCAACGAGACGATGAACACCTTAGTATTAATAATATACCTGTAGAGAGAGTAGAGAAGTATAAGTACCTCGGATACTGGCTCAACGAGAAATGGGACCCAGAAATTGAGATTCGTGTAAGAATAGAGATGGCTCGGAGTGCTTTTATTAGAATGAAGAAACTATACCTAAATAAAGACATAAATTTACAGCTAAGATAGAGACTAGTACAATGTTATGTGTTGCCAATTCTGTTGTATGGAGTAGAAGCATGGACCTTAAATAAAGCCTCAACCGACAAAATTAACGCATTCGAAATGTGGATATATAGAAGAATGTTAAAAATTTCATGGGTGGATAAAATATCTAACGAATCGGTCTTAAATAAAATGAGGAAGAAAATGGAAGTAATGCTCACAATCAAAAAGAGAAAAACGGCATATTTTGGACATATTTACAGAAACGCAAAATATACCTTAACAAGAAACATAATTGAGGGAAAAATAGACGGAAGAAGAGGTAGAGGAAGACCTAGAACAACTTGGTGTGATAATATCAGGGACTGGACTGGTATTAAGGACGTCACCACTCTCAGCAGAGTGGCCAAAAATAGAGAAGACTTTCGTATGATGATCGCCGACATCCGTTAGGATGTGGCACCACAAGAAGAAGAAGGGCAACCAATAAATAAAAACATTAGGCACATACATTTGGGAAGACTGAAATCTTTCAAATGATTAAATAAATAATAAATAAATATCAGACAACCTCACACAGATCGATCTAATCCCAAATTAAGCTCAAGAAGGCTTGTGTTATGTGTACTAGACGACGATATACATACTTATATAGATAAATATATACTTAAATACATAGAACAACCATGACCCAAGCACAAATATTCAAGTTCATCACACAAATATTTGCCCTGGCCGGGATTCGAACCCGGGACCGCCGACTCAGTAGGCAAGTGCTTACAAACTGCGCCAAACGTGTCGTCTATGATTAATTGATTAATCTAGCATATAAGAGCAGGCTTCGGATTTTTTATAGCACGGTTCGGTTTGTGTGCCGTTAAAGAGCTATGGAGCCGAAATTTACATCAACATGTAATTGATACTCATAAATTTAATTTAATTCTAAAGTGCCTTTAATTATTATGTCGATCCAAGTATTTAGTGACTAAAATTATAAATAAAATAAAATACCATGTATATAATTTCCGGTTTCCAAAAGTCAAGTGTGATATACAAAAAAACTCCCAAAGCTTTATCAAACTGCGCATTTTCAGACCAAACAAGCATTAAAGTTTAGAACTTTCTGGATGTTCCACAAAGCATTGTGTGGAATACGCCTTTGAATCTTTCTGTTACTTACTATCAACAAATGGAAGCAGGATGCCTTTAAATAAATGACAAGGTATCTGTCCATGAGAAAAGGTAATCATTCAAGTTACGACAACTTTTGTAGAATCAAAACCAAGGCTTTATGCTATTATTTCACTGGAGGAGGCACAATGAAAACATAAAAAAAAAAATGGTCGTTTATAATAAACGATTTCATACCCACAGACTGCACTTATATAAGCTACGAAAAGGAAAAAAAAACATTTACTTTCATTGGTCAACCTCTGGAAAATCTTAAGTAGAATTTTATTCCGTACGTATTTCTGCTACTTATAAATGACGACGCGGTTGACGCAGTTTGCAGACACCTGCCTACTGAGCCGGCGGTCCTGGGTTCGAATCCCGGCCGGGGGCAAATATTTAGAATAGAATAGAATAGAATACTCTTTATTGCACACCTCAAGAAGAAAGAAATACAAATACAGATGACACTTAACATTACAATAGAGGCAAACAATAGGCGATCTTATCGCTAAAAAGCGATATTTAGCGATTGTATTTCGCTGCACAGTCTCTTCATGATAATTAACTCATGTAGTATACGCAGTTTATACGGCTTTTCATCACATAATTCAGAGTACAGAAGTTTAAGCTTTTAATTCAAAAAACGCGCCAAATTTCCGAACGCAAGCCCCGCTTTCCGCACTCTGACCTGTCAATCTCATTAACGTTTTTTGTGCGGCTAAGGTCACGTTGCGATTTTTCGTTTTAATTATAATAATGTAATATTGTGTTGTGAAAGGTGTTAAATACTAATTTTTATTATAAAGACGATGTTGAAACATCGTCGAAGCGGTTTGATAGATAAATCTCGACAGGAATTCCGTCGTTTGAAAAAACTCCCGGCGCGGCGCGGCGTCATCATGCGCTTGAGTTGGTCGGCAAGCCGGAACCCCTCAAGGGATTTGTGAGCGATATCCCAGGCATAATGATCGTCTCGTTTACGTTCTCACAAATAGTCATCACCGAACAGGCGCCATGCGGAGCGGGATTCTGGTGGCGAAGCCACTTCAACTGCTTGAGCATGAGAGATGACAGAAAAGGGAAAACATTATGCTAAGTAAGAGGATTGTAACAAACAAGGTAAGACAAGAATGGTTTAAGTTTGGATCGTTACCTTGCCTGTTTTCTAGAAGGCCGTAATATGCATAACCTTAGCAGCGAGCGGCGTGTGCTGCTGGCGCATTGAAATATATTTTTGCTCGCTAGCATCTTGTAGCAATGTGGAGTGCTAACTTTCGAGCTGGTTGGGTACTCTCTTTGCTCATTAAGCATTGTGGTGCGCTTTAGTGGATACACTTGTAGCTTTTAACTTAAGTTATATGGTGTGTTACTTGGGTTCACTCTATGCTTATTACCTTAGCAAATGTGGTGAATTAATCTGGGTGCATTTTCTGCTGGCTCTGCTGAGTAGAATGGTGTATCAGTTGGATTCACTCGTTGCTTTATATGCGCAGCAAGTACATATGGTTTTGGGGGCTCAGGTCACCTTAGTCCAGTTCATGCTAAAATCAGTGTTGTGGTACACGATATTGGGCTCACATTCTGCTGTTTTGTGCCATACATAACAGTCTGATATATGGCTTAGACTGTGCTTTATAAGTGCTTGTCCTTATACTCCAGCTGATGAATTATGAATACATCAACATAGAGACTGGCCTTACCAGCTGAATTTCTACAATTTGACACACGGCCCAGATCCAGTGAGTCAGATCTGCTCTTGCTGAGAATAATAAGAATAAATTCCCATCATAATCAAGAATGTCTTCTAAGATGGCCTACTAAAAAGTATACCGTTCCGTACTATTAAAAATTGGAGGATGCCTCAAGACTAAATAGAGCCCGAAGTGGCTAGTTGATATATAAAGTGAAAGACATATGTTAAATAAATGCCAAGTAAGTACGACTAGGTCATGAATAACGATGGGTGTTAAGACCAGCGCAAAATACACTATATAGTATGTAAATCACTTGGGAATTCTGATTCCCATAATCACAATCCTGAGGGATAGTGTTAAGTACTGCTTGGTACAATGGCAACTTGTCACTTAATAACAAGATAGTTATAAAGTTTCTTTTTCATCAATGATGCAGCGGGGAGTAATTAAAAAATTTATTCTGAATTAGATATTCTTCAGTTGAAGAATTTGTAAATGAAATAAGTAAGATCTTTTACTATGCTGGACTACTAAATGCAAGCAGTCATTATTAAAGGCCTACCTGGCATAGGCCAATATTTACCTATGATATTCTGTCATAAAATCTGTCTTAAGATAAGTCTTATTACAATTGAAAGGAATTAAGTAACCATATTGCAATGTAACACTCCAAGCAAGATATTTCTAGAACAGCCTTTAGGCTTGCTTCCTAACTGCTATATTGGTCCTATAAAATTTAACATTCAAATCATGAATAATCTACAAATAGGCCTCAAGGACATTTTTTACATGTCTGATTCTGTCTTTGAATAACAATAATAAATATAAAATTACAATTGTAATTACATCACAACAATAGAATAGTAAATTAATGCAACAAATAAATCACAGGGCACACTTTACCCGGAGATGTATATTTTCTCCGAGTCCATTAATAGAATTCTCTAAAACTATCAGAAGATTGAACATGTCATCTTACGCTTACACATCTGATTGATATCAGGTTTGTGATTGATATGTGCAGTGTTTAATTTATTTATTAAATTTATTTTATTTATTTTTTTGTTGGGGAAATTACATATAATGATACATAATAGATGCCTACTTCCAATATTTACTAGTAAGTATCTCGGTTTGGCCCTATGGCTGACCTATGGTTAGAGGAGGCCTTTGGCATTGTGTCTGTCACTCATACTGACTTGTTTTGTGCATTAAGGCTAATAAAAAATAAGAATAAATGAATGCTTTGATAGCATACAGACAACTCTAAAGTTGTTAGAGAAGCTGGTTTTTTCTAGCTCCTTTTTTATAAGTCAATCAATTTTTATTTATTTTTTGGAAATAAAAATAAATGAATGCTTCAATAGCATACAGGCAAAGCTAAAGCTCTGTTACAGAATCTAAGTTTTCATTGTAAACTAGGAGGAAAGATGCTTGTTTTTACCATGGTCCAATTTTTTTTGGATCTGTGTGGGAGTCTGACAATTATCAACTCCCTTTAAAAGTTTAAACAACCTTTTAAAGTTTTTTAGCTAAATTATTATTATTATATACCTATATATATATATATATTTTTTTAACTAGAGTTATTAAACTATCCACGTGATGAATAGGACATTTAGCCTATTCAACAGGCTTGCTTGTGCTGGTCGGTCTGCCACCGATTTTGGCTTGATGCTCGAGGTTCACAGAGTTAGAAAGGCATAATACATATTTCCGATTGAAATATTAAAACAATTATGATAAATCCATGCAAATTTACTTAATGGTAAAGAAAGCTATTTTGGTGGATATTATTAATCTATTATAGTACTGCCTGGGCAGCTTTTAGGGTTTTAATTTTTTTCTGCTTTGACTGAAAGAACTGTGAGATCTTTTAGAAGATTGCTTAAACCACAGATTATCTCATTCATAAACTGAATTCAGTTTTCAATTTATCCTACACCCACATTCTATTGTTACCAAATATGACAGTGGTGTGAGAAAGTAATGTTATTATTTTCTCGTTATATATATAAAATCTGAATAAAATAATATCCCTGAATAAAATCTACAAGGAATCATTCAAAAATGGAATGTGTTAGCTACCAAATAAATATTTTAAAATATTAAATTTGCCTAATGGCAAGGGATTGCACTGATGATGTCACTGTGTTAGGCATGTCATGGAAAAAGTTATATATTATAATTGATTTCTCAGACTCCGTCACATATCGAACTACTGATGTAAATAAACATCCCTCACATAAATCTATTTATTAAACATTATATGTATATTATATATATAATATCTGGCGGGCGCTAGTGTGGTATCCGGTCTTGCTCAAGCTGGTAAGCTCTACATGTATAACAATTGGTTCTAACTTAGATTTTAGCAAGTTACCGTTGGTTGCTAGCAAAAATTCTTGGAACGCTTTATCCTAGTTACGGTGGTGCTGTGCGAAATGTGTTATATTTAACTAAGAGAACTGTCCATCAGTCTCAGCAGACATAATGCGGGCCTGCTGGCATCACTCTAACATAGTACCGCATAGCGGTAAGACACATGCTGTAAAACTGTCATCATTTTTGTTTTGTGTCAAAACATTAACGCATTCGCTACCGCGTAGCGCTACGGGCTACGCTCGTAGCCGATAACATGGGAAAAAACCGTATGTAGCGAAAACTTACTACGAGCAGAGCGCCCGGCTACCGGGTTGTTGGTGTCGAAAGTATATTTATTTAGATGTATTATTTAGATGCATCAGTCCTTCAGCACAAATGTTTTAAACTATTTAGGGAAAGCGAGCCGGAGAAGCAGTGGTAACTGCTATAGGTACATCTACAATCTCTATTCATTAAGGATGCTTTTATCCGTTATTTTATATTAATCAAGATGTAGCGCAACATGGGAACCATAATTAGTGCCTAAATTACTTGCCATCATTGTCTTCAAATAGTATCTAGTTTCTGCTTAGAGGAATTAAACAAGGAATAATACCTTGCTTATACTTAAGTACCACTGTACAGTGGGTACAAACACTGTCTTTTATTAAATTATCCAATATTTTCCTATATGTGGATAAAGATTTGAATTAAATTCCGGTTTTAATTAAGACATCTAGGCAGGTTTCGAACAAGCCTCTACTCTTGTTGCCCTTCCTTAGATATAAACCTGTAATTGGTCTAATAAAAGCCCTCTTGTCATATGAATAAGATTATACATAACTATCATTATGTCATGTTATTTTTATTATTGTTTTAAATAATAACTTACAAGGAGACAACTTCTCAAAATGCTTAGCTGTCTTCTATATTCACCGCCCACTCGACTCGGCCTGCCCGGGTCTTGGCCATGGGCCTGCTATGGGTCAATATTGATGTTATAAGATAGACTGCAGGCACCTGCAGGTTTGAATGACACATTATAATTTCTCAATTTTATGAGAGGCCTCTTGTGTCGCGTATATCATAAATTAAGTAATGTTATGACGAGTAACACTTACGAGTTATTCGCAAAGCTAGAAATAAACTTTGATTTGACTCTGAACATCTACATGAGTTAATTATCATGAAGAGACTGCGCAGTGAAATACAATTAGAAATTAAACGAACTTACCTGAAGTGAAGTTCTATTTTAATTGTATGAGCTGCGCAGTCTCGAAATGATAATCCCCCCACCCTATACCCGTTTCAAAGTTTATTTTCCAGGTCATTTCCATAGGTTCTGTTTTCTCAGGCGTCACGTCAGGATGGGGAAGCTGCTGTAAGCTACTAAACTCTTAACTAAATGAGATTGACAGGTCAGAGTGCGGAAAGCGGGGCTTGCGTTCGGAAATTTGGCGCGTTTTTTTAATTAAAAGCTTAAACTTCTGTACTCTGAATTATGTGATGAAAAGCCGTATAAACTGCGTATACTACATGAGTTAATTATCATTTCGAGACTGCGCAGCTCATACAATTAAAATAGAACTTCACTTCAGGTAAGTTCGTTTAATTTCTAATTATATTTGTGTGATGAACTTGAATATTTGTTCCTGGGTCATGGATATTATCTATATATGTATTTATATATTATGTATATCGTCGTCTAGTACCCATAGTACAAGATTTGCTTAGTTGCGGTCTAGGTCGATCTGTGTATGATTGTCCCTTAATATTTATTTATTTATAACCCCGGAATATTAACAACTGAAGTTCCGTTGCTGTACCGTAATTCGTAACATTTTAGAGCCTTTCTAGGTTCCTTGACTCCTTTTCCATTCACCAGAGCAACATGTTGCAAAGGTTTTGCTTGTTTTGCTACCAAACGGGATCAACTGGCGATGATCGGCGAGAAACTTCTGATAGAATATTTCAGCATGCGGTCAGATGTCTGGTTTTGTTCTCGCTTTGCAAATATTAAACCTGTACTTGATCTATGGCTTGGTTTAAAGATTAATTTGATTTGTAACATTGCAGAGCAAATTTGCAGCGTGCGGGTTTTGCTACTGAAAAGTAAGTTAAATATATTATGGCTTTTTGGCTTTTAATGTTTTACAATTTAATTTGCGTGGATTTAATAAAGTGAACTGTAGGTACGTAATGATATTACTACTAAAATCAGTCCCTGTATTTAAAAAACATTTGTTTTATTTATTGTTCCGAAATTTTGTTTTTTTTTTTTTTTCATTGGAAGTTTCAGGATAAGTACCAATAACAATAACCGAAATAAAAAAAAACGTCTTTGATTTTGCTTTTCATTGTGAGTGAGGTTTGAGTCTCCAGTATAAATACGTTTTCAACTGAACAAAACGTCTCGATTGCGTTTGTTTCCCAAATAATCGTGAAAAAGTGTAACGCCCGCTCATGTTACGATGTTTATGTCCCGCTAAAACTCGAGAACGGCTGAACCGATTTGGCTAATTTTAGTATTAAAATATTCGTGGAAGTCAAGGGAAGGTTTAAACGGTGAGAAAATTTATTGAATAAATGAGTGGAAAATAATAAAAACGATAATTTTATATTCCCATACAAATACAAACTGTTCGTACTTACCTGTCAAACATAATTATGATGTTTGTTCCGTCGGTTCGGTATTTTTAGAATAATTAGATGTTGTCACGTAAAATCTTCCTTCGCCCGTAAAACCGACTTTACAGGCAACCATTTTTTTTTATACACAGGATTATTTGTTTGACACGGGGCTAGAATAAATAAACCATTAGTGATTTGCAATATTGTTATATGTTGCTACTCTGTCGCATTAGGAATCTGCCATTTGAACGAAGTTATTACTTATAATATATCTGAGTGTCATTATGACTCTTATCCACGTTTTTCACTTCGACTACGCGAAAAAAAAGAATTTAAAACTGGACCCGATCAAATCGGCCATCGTTCGATCTCATCAGATTGATTTGTTTTTAATTGTTCGCATTAAAAAATCCATTTAATTTAAACCCTAGGACCTAAACCTAATACGACCACTTTAGCCCCGATTCTTGAAGCTAAACTAACATACATATCAAGCAAAAGCGAAAAAAAAATGTTTTTTTGCATTAAAACAAAACGTACTAGCCTTTGTTACCAGGACAGTTAGGAGTTTGTTCAACAAACCGCGGCTTAGAAGACTCAATTTGCACTACAACGCGGCCGTAAGGATTACACAAGTGATTTATTAGACAGCACAATAGTTTTATTACCTACGCAAGGCAATGAGTAAGTATCTATTACTATTATAAAATTCTAGAATTTTACTAAAAAACTGTTTTCTATAGAGATTGGTCATTATTTCAGGGAAAAGTAGAAGTAAAAGTATGGATTTGTGATTGAGATTACGGGCACGCGGCGCCATCTGTTGTTCAAAATGTCTTAGTTCGCGTATTAGATTTTTTTGCAACACATAGCCAACGGTTGAGGCTAAAACGGTTTCACGAATATTAACCACTTTTGATACAGGGATAGCTGGACATCCAAAATGGTTATAGGGTAAGTTCATTTTACCCAACTAAGGTAAATGCAGGCTCCTTCTTGTTTATGACTTGAACACCGAAATTCCGACAAATCAAAAAGTGCCACTTAAAACAAACGTTTACCAGTCAACGAAGCTCATTCGATCCCGATCTTAAAATATAGCGTTAAGGGAAAATATTCTTTGTATTCGCTGCTTGCGCGATTCGTGATCATTTCTGTACGTGATTGGAATTTGTCGCAGTTGGATTCCCTCTGTCCACGTGTGAAGCACAATACTCAATAATCCGTTACTCTTCTGAATCAGCTGTTTTATAAATGTAACACCTGCAATTATATAATCTTCGCATTTATCACGCGATAGATAGGTAATGTAAACGTAATCCTGGTGGTATGTTGAATTTTTAAGTAATATAAAAAAAAAATCTTTTGCCAAAGATCCATCAAAGCGCTTGTATCAATTAGAAGTAAGTACATGTACATACCTATATATATGTAATTATTAGTATGGATAGTTCAGTAATAAGTTGAGATATTGTGGCAACTAAATAAACATTGTCAGTACGTTAATTTGATTGATGGTGTCGAGTAGAGCAGTAACTAGTTCCCATTAAATGAGTAAACTTATTACTTCGTTACGTCCTTGGGCAGCTGAAGATTTATTTTCCTGTCTCTTATTTTGTTACTATACTTACACAAAAATATTGCAAGAATCTAAAATATAACAGAAGTCCCGAGTCCCAAAAATCAGGAAAGGAAATTCAAAGCTGAGATGCTGGCGGTTTAATTTTTTTAATGCCATGTTTCAAATATATTTGAAAACTGTAAGGTGTGCACAAAAGAGGGGGAGGCCTTTGCCCAGCAGTGGGACATAATATATATATATAATATACTAGCTTAATTTTGCCCGCGACTATGTCCGCGTGGAACTTGGAAGTATGGAAGCAACCTCGTACAACACGATAGATATCCACCTAATCACCTTAATTAATAAAAGGGATTATTAAAATCGCCTAAGTAAATGTAAGAGTAATTGTGCTTTTGGTCTAATCATTACATTTCCTACAGGGTCATCAATGTCATCATGAACTACTTACTCACTTTTCAATCTTTTTAGGGATAATTTCCAGGATGAAAACTATCCTATGTCCTTCCTCGGATCTTAAACTATCTCCATGCAAAATTTCATCAAAATCGATTCAGCGGTTTAAGCGTGAAGAGGTAACAGACAGACAGACACACTTTCGCATTTATAATACTAGCTGTGCCCCGCGGTGTTACCCGCTCATCCCACGGGAACACTACATTTATTCGGGATGAAAAGTATCCTATGTCCTTCCCCGGGACTGAAACTATCTACATACCAAATTTCATCTAAATCGGTTCAGCGGTTTAAGCGTGAAGAGGTAACAGACAGACAGACAGACAGACAGACAGACAGACAGACAGACAGACAGACAGACAGACAGACAGACAGATAGACAGACAGACAGACACACTTTCGCATTTATAATATTAGTATGGATTAGTATGGATATGGATATACTAGCTGTGCCCCGCGGTGTTACCCGCTCATCCCACGGGAACACTACATTTTTTCGGGATGAAAAGTATCCTATGTCCTTTCCCGGGTCTCAAACTATCTCCATACCAAATTTCATCTAAGTCGGTTCAGCGGTTTGTAAACACTTCAACTGAAAGGAGCTAAAGGAGCAAGGGTCAGTCACCTTACCGGATTCCATACCAGAATTCAGTAACTGATATAGTAATTAGATTATGTTTTGGCCTTAATTAATAATAGATTGTGATCATGTCTAGTGGGTTAAAGGATCCAGTTGTGTGTTATAATAACCAGATTCTCTGCGGTAAGGATACAAATCAGACGACATTAGCAGTTTATTTAGGACAAGTCAATATTATTTAATAATTATTAGCAGAAGCAATAATGAAGGTTAATGAATCTAAATATACATCTTGGACGAGAAGTAGTGTTAGTTATTTAATTAATAAACAAATAATAAATAAAGGTTGAAATATTTATTTATATGATGCAATGTCTCTGTTCTAACATTTTTCCAAATGACCCAGTAGGAATGTGGATAGTGTGTGGCTGTTTAGTGTTCGATATAATACATAAATATATAACTAAAGGGGTTTTTTGTTTAGGAAAGGACAGCCCCACCCCGCTGTCCAAAGTCAGATTCGTCCAACAAATAAATCCGTCCTTGAAAGGATTAAGGGAAGACACATATTTGGAATGCTACAACAAAACAGCTAATTCCATTATAAGTTATTGATAGAGATTCCTCACCACCCAGTCATGTCAATATAATGGCTAATAAACCAAATAAATATATTCTGCCATAATGGTCATATGTTAATGCAATATAAAAACATTGCTAGTGTCTCTTTCAGTTATTAAATGTATAGATAGATAATCTGTCCCAGGAGACATGCAACTGATACATAGACACTAAAAGGAGTACAAGACCAAAGCAGTAAATTACACAACCAGGCAGCTGAGTTGGATAAGTAAAACAGGAGATGGACTCAGCCATATCCTCATGTTAATATCTCGCCACCAAGTTATGTCAATATAAGGCTAATAAACCAAATAAATATATTCTGCCATAATGGTCGCTTGTAAATGCAGTATGAAAATACTGATAGTGTCTGTTTCAGCTATTATTAGGTATATAGACAGATCATCCATCTCATAAGAGAATTACAACTGAGGAATGACACATAAGTAATACCAGACCATAGCAATGGATTAACACAACATGGTTGGGTGATGATAACTGTTTGATATAACAATGGAACCAGCCGTTTCTTTATAATAAAAATATAATTCTGTGTCAGGAGAGTCAGAAGGAAGGGTAGGATATTTTACCTTGAAAAACCTTTACCTATACCAGACTCTTCCCATCAGCATTTTTAATTATTTGAGAACATATTCAACTTGGATCAAATATGGGTTTAGTCGTTGTGCATATTAAGGTCTAGCCGGTTGACAAAGAGTATCTGCAAAGTCGATAGCCACCAACCATCTCCCTCGTTAGAGAATACCCAAGTCTTTAGGAGATGGATTTAGGCACAGCAGTACAGACCCCGAGCCTCCCAAAGATTAAAGTTTATAGCCGATCTCTGGAATTGCTCTATTGAGGACTCCTTTGACCAGCGATAAGCTTCGTCCCGGTACTATGTATGGCAAAAGGTCTTTGCAAACCAGTCGCCATATCAGATTAGCCTCTCATGTCAATCTGGAACAGACAACCAACCTGACTACTCATGTAGCATATTTCTCCAAGCTGAACATTCTGTTCACTGACATTGCTTTGAAGGAGAGAGTCCACCACATACCTTATACCATTAAGACAGGTCTGTCTCAGTATCCATTTTAAACAGAGACAAATCTGTGTACCAATACCAATACCAATATATATGTGTCAGACGTGTTCAGTCAGTAGGTAAGGTGTGTAGTAGGTGAAATTATTAACAGACATAGTTTATTTTAACAATTTTTGTAACACAAATTATCAACATGCCATGCTATAGTAGGGCAAAATTGAAACAGAGTGATTTACATAACTTTACCCTGAAATCTTAGTCTGAGTCAGTATCAGGAATACTTATTGTAAGAGCACTGATTACTCATATGCTTAGATTATCAATGGCAATAATATAGATACCAAAATGAAAAGGGAACTTAGCAATCTGGGCGGAATGGACACTTTCCTAAAATTCTAACCATTAAAAGTCAATAAAGCTTACCCCTCTTGCAATAAGGATTATTGCAAGCAAACAATCCAAACAAGGCCACTTCACTACCATCACATAGAACCACACATCACTGTATTCTATCATAAGTACTCACCAAATACGCACTGATAATGCCACTAATTACTTTTATTTGTAACGAATAGAAATTATTTATATTACCTAGGGGTCGCGCCTTACAATCACAGAACATTTTATCAAACTACCATGTCAGCTGATTTCCCGAACAGCTGACTTCACCAAACTATTTGAGCCAATGTGTGGTTTATCGACTCACCAGTGATCGCTCGAGCAGAGCTTCGCCGTCGCGCACGTTTGATCCAGACTGAACTCCCCGGCCTTCCGTACATCTCCTTATATATCCTTCGTTTTCACCGAGCTACAACCTTCAGAACTTTCTCGATAAAAATCAAGCAAAATCTTCCAATAAGCGCCACTGCGTCGGATAGCGGAACTATTTTGGTGTACATGTGTGTTATGTTTCAATGAATTCCAGGTTCCTCATTGGTTGATATTATATACAACTCCCACAAATAAAAGATATCTATAGACTTATAGGTAGATATACTTTAGTTCTGCTACTCGCCGTTGATCGCTACTGTAGCCAATGATATTGGCGGTAAATTAACCCAAATTTAAATTTATCTTTATTACTATAGATTAATTATTAATCCCAAAATAGTTGCCTTTAAAATTCGTACATTTTAAAAGTTCCCAATCCTTGTAAGATAATAAGAACGTGTCTTAAACGCAATTTTTCCCAAAACGTCACTGACATCTTCCATCACCTGACAAGACCACATTAACATAATAATTGTAGTTTTAAAACATAAATAGTGTTCTTCAACCTACTACCCAACGCAAATATCTATTCAAGTTATGTATTCAAGCATACGCAAATCAAATGTATAAATAATAACCTCTCCTGGTCAAGTGCAACTCCTCTTGCTAAGTGATTGTGAACAGGAAATAATTTATACAACAGTGTACTCATAATTATAGACGAAGAAGGCATTTCACTTAGCCTAAACCTTCCCAGTTTCACATCACACAAATAGTGGAAAACATGCAAGACATTACCTATCAAAAACATGCATGAGAGAGAAGCAGTGTCCCGGCCATTTCATCTCCCAAGGACATTGAAATGTAAGTACATTACTTCTTGTTCCTTATAAATCCATTTCACATACCATCATAGTTCAATTTCTCATAAATTGACACCAGTTCTTATAATATATAACCGTTCCTGATAATAAAATATTAATCAAGAGATACTTCCCAACATAGCATTGTGACCTTCCATGGTATATACTTATTTATTTAGTATAACACCATTGATGTACAACCATGCATTCATGAATTCTTAACAAATCAATAATTAATTATAATTTTCCTAGTTGTAGCGACTTCTTCGGTAACTTCTATTGATCTCCCAAATATCATTCCTTTTCTGGTACAAATATATATAAGTATATAAATATATTAGTGAACAACCTACAGTGAGACTGTAATATAGTTGCAACAACAAAAGATATAATCCAACTCGCTAGCATCCGAAGTCATCGATGACAACTTAATTAATTTTAATTCTTTTCCCGTTTCAGTCCATGCAACCATCACTCCCAGGACCCCGGCATGCAATCCTACAACAACTGAGCTTTCCAGCACAATTACCTACTAGCGTCGAGACCAATACAGCATGCGGCCTTTTAATTATATTAAAATATTTAATAAACACAATCCTGTTTTATGCTTGTTTATCACAACGCCCTCTAGCCCGAAAGATCCAAACTTAATCCACGCTCCAGCAACCCCATCAATACCCAATTCATCAATGAACTACGAGATGGCGCTGTAAGGCAAGGCAGCGCAGACGCCGACTCCTTACAATAGACTCCCAATAAATCACTAGATGGCGCCTCACGTCATAAAACCATTGGCCCACTAGAGCAGTTCCGTTACAGGTTGAAGCGTGAAGAGGTAACAGACAGACAGACAGATACACTTTCGCATTTATAATATTAGTATGGATAAACTCTCTCTCCCGGCAGGTTACGCATTTAAATTTTTCTTTGTGCTTTGACCTTTGTATTTTTAGGTTTAATATTAAAATTTTGGTGTGTAACCAGATTAAAAAAAAAATAGACATTACATGATTCATTCATTTATAATTGTTCTTATTTTCTCCCTAATACACTAGTATCTGAAGAATAACCATTCAATACATTTAATAAAGCCAATAACCTCTTTTGCTCGTCACTGAGTGTCACTTGCGACGATGCCGTTGTTTGCGCCATCACAGTTTGAATCAAGACTAAACCGAAGACCAGCAACAGAGGAACCATAGTCTGAAAAGAAAAAATACATTGCTATTAAAAATGCTATGAAAACATCTTTGCTTACCTACTTTAAATCAAATCCGTCGGCCTAAAACGTTTTTCTTTACCATTGGATGATGATGGATGATGGAGGATGATGATAAATGAGTAAGAGCCAAAACACAATTACAAGAAACGACATCGCAACGTGGTATGGCGCGATATCGTGCCACGATGCGACGTCGTGTCGTGGGAATGCATAAATTCAAAATGAATTCTATCTTCATCTGACAAGATGCAAAATCAAAATTCATTTTACAATCTCACGACGTCGCATCGTGGCACGATGTCGCGTCGTACCACGATGCGATGTCGTGTCTTCTAATTGTGTTTTGGCTCTTAGGCTCAGGAGAGTTTCAACTGCTCGTTCCCTTGTGTTACGAAATTTAGACGAATATCATCTTATTTTTGAAGTTTATCACAATTTGCAAAAAGCGCTCTGTTCTGTTATGAGCTCACCAATTAACGTGTTTTTTTGCAAAAATATTGGTAATTATTCATAAAAACATAACATAAGTCAAGTAGCGTTCAAAACGCTCCTGACCCTTACCCAAATATAGTTACATGATACTTTTTAACCGAATGTAAACAGTATCCTGTAAATATAGTTTCTCAAACATGCAATGAAATATCGTCATAACGTGCGTTAAAACAGGCTTCGAAGTGTCACGTTTCGGGCGGAACAAATCGAGAGAACTGTAAAGGAATTTCATACAAAATTTAAAGCCTAGAACGGGAAGTAATTTTTTTAAACATGGCGTCTGTGTTCATGAACGGGCTCAACAACTGAATTATGTTCTTTTTTATTTTTTATTTCATTGCTTCATTGTTTGAGAAAAGCACTATACATGCCTTAGCCGTGAAAAGGGCTTGCCGGCTTCGTATCATATCCGGCCTCCCTGCGGTCGGCAAGCCCTTATTTCCCGGCGTCTGCAGTAATGCACTATTACATGTCGAACTGTCCTTGTACCAACATTACAGTCCGTCCAGCTGTTTCGGCGTTATGAGAAGACAAAGAATTGTTTACCTACCGAGTACCGAGCGCCCATAAAAATCCTCCTGTCCTGTCGTTTTCTCACTTAATCTCTTTGTAAGACGCAAGTTTAATTAATAGCTCAAAAGCAAAATCTATATATATATTACGCGAGGCCGATTTTTGTACATCCCATCAGATCTACAGTTATGGTCCGATTTTGATAAATGATATGTCATTAGATTCGTCTCATGCTGGAGAGGTGCATAAAACTCTTGGAATTTTAATTTTTTCCTGAAAAGGTACTGAAAAATGGATTTGAAAAAACTACTGTGCGCTAACCACGTGACTTTGACCACGTGACCTGTGATCCCTATTTTGACATAAGATGACCAAATAATAATAAGCATGATTTGCTCACAAACCTGTAGTAAGTTGTTCAGCATGATGAAATATTATTTTTGAGTCGGCAACATAATATCCGCAACACTTAAAACATGTACAAATATGCAAAAATAATTTTACAGTTTGTTGACAATGAATGACAGTAGCCATATTCTGACAACTTTTAATGTCTTTTTTATTGGGGGCTATTATGTCAATGCTCTAAATTGCCAGGTTGTTTTTTTTTTAAAAATGTTGATATGGAAACTTATTTCGCATACCTGTTAAAAATGTGGAGAA
The DNA here is from genome assembly GCA_947623375.1 of Apotomis capreana. Lineage (NCBI taxonomy): Eukaryota > Metazoa > Arthropoda > Insecta > Lepidoptera > Tortricidae > Apotomis > Apotomis capreana. Next base: position 6,800,211 of record OX392506.1, on the reverse strand, counting down.
AAAAGCCGGTCAAGTGTGAGTTGGACTGGTGCTCGAAAGACTAGAAAAACTGACCGTCATTCAAGAATAGATTATTTCTATAGGCGAGTTTTACTAAATCTAAATCAAAGCAGAAAAAAAATAGTAAAACTAATTTAAACGTCATTCAAATATGTAAATTTATGGTAGATTATTATAAATATGAATATATAAGTCCATCAAAAAAATAATTCCAAGGAAAATGGCATGAGTTATGGTAAATTAAATGGTATTTTACAAGAAGAAACTTAGTCCTTCCGCTTGCATGTCGACGGGATGGGAAATGTGGCCGAGTTGAGAATATGGACGACTTGACAATGTAGATAAGTTGGGAATGTATCTTCATTGGTAATATGGATGAGTTGGTAAAATTGACGAGTTGGAAATGTGGACGAGTTGGGAATATGGACGAGTTGGGAATATGGACGAGTTGGGAATGTGGATGAGTGGGCAAAGTAAACAAGTTGGGAATACGGACGAGTGGGCAATGTGGACGAGTTGGAAATGTGGATGAGTTGGCAAAATAAACAAGTTGGGAACACGGACGAGTGGGCAATGTGGACGAGTTGAGAATATGGACGAGTTGGCAATGAAGACGACTTGGTAATACGGACGAGTTGTAGATATGGAAGATTTCGCAATAAAGACGAGCTGATAAAAAGGACAAGTTGGTATTGTAGACGAGTTGGGTGTATCGTCGAGTTGGGAATATGGACGAGTTGGAAATGGGGATGAATTGGCAATGTGGATGAGTTGGTAAAATTGACAAGTTGGGAAAATGGACAAGTGGGCACTATGGACGAGTTCGCATTATGGACGAGTTGGCAGTGAAGACGAGTTGGTAATACGGATAAGTTGGCAATGAAGACGACTTGGTAATACGGACGAGTTGGTGATATGGAAGATTTGGCAATAAAGACGAGCTGATAATAAGGACAAGTTGGTATTGTAGACAAGTTGGGTGTATCGTCGAGTTGGGAATATGGACGAGTTGGAAATGTGGATGAGTTGGCAATATGAATGAGTTGGTAAAATTGACAAGTTGAGAACATGGACAAGGGGGCAATGTGGACGAGTTCGTATTATGGACGAGTTGGCAATGAAGACGACTTGGTAATACGGACGAGTTGTCAACGTGGACAAGTTAAGAATATGGACGAGTTGGAAATGTGGATGAGTTGGCAAAATGAACAAGTTGGGAATATGGACGAGTTGGCAATAAAGACGAGCTGATAATAAGGACGAGTTTGTATTGTAGACGAGTTGGGTGTATCATCGAGTTGGGAATATGGACGAGTTAGAAATGTGGATGAGTTGGCAATGTGGACGACTTGGAATTGTGGACGAGGTGGGAATATGGACGAGTTGGAAATGTGGACGAGTTGTATTTGTGGACGAGTTGGCATTGTGGACGAGCAAGTAATATGGACGCGTTGGCATTGTGGATGAGTTGGGAATATAAACGAGTTGGCAATGAAGACGAGTTGCTAATACGGACGAGTTAATAATATGGACGAGATTGGCAATAAAGATGAGTTAATAATAAGGACGAGTTGGTATTGTAGACGAGTTGGGTGTATGGACGAGTTGGAAATGTGGACGAGTTAGCAATATGGATGAGTTGGCATTGTGGACGAGTTGGGAATATAGATGAGTTGGCAATAAAGACGAGTTGGTAATATGAACGAGTTGGCAATGTAGATGAGTTGGGTGTATGGGCGAGTGGGCAATATGAACGATTTGGCATTGTGTACGAGTTGAGAATGTGGACGAGTTGTATTTGTGGACGAGTTGGCATTGTGGACGAGTAAGCAATATGGACGCGTTGGAATTGTGGACGAGTTGGTAATATGGACGAGGTGGCATTATGGACGAATTGGGAATATGGACGAGTTGCCAATGGAGACGAATTGGTAATATAGACGAGTTTGCAATGCAGATGAGTTGGGTGTATGAACGAGTTGGCAATGTAGACGTGTTGGGTGTATGGACAAGTTGGCATTGTGACCCAGATGGGAATATAGACGAGCTGACATTGTGGACGAGTTGGCAATGTGGAATAATTAACATGTTACGCTAACATGCGAAACTTGATGGAGAAATAACCTACATATGATGCAAATTTCAAAAAATCGACGCGCTCAAGAATAAATCATATTTGAATTAATGACGTCTGGCTGATCATTCTTATTCTCATTCAAAATAAAAATTGACAAATTCTGCGGTCAACAAAACAAATTGATTTTATAAGGTTTCCGTTTTTACCGAATATGGTAAGGAACCCTAAAATTAGGTTTATATTATAGGCTTGAGAGTCTTTAGCATCTCCCTCACTCTTCTGTCAGACACAATTTCAATGAGAGGAAAGACACGAAAGTTTGAATTATTCTTTTTTCAAACATGTTTAGCTGTTTTATATATTGTTTTTTCTTATTACACATATTTGACACATTCTTTTTTTTATGGTGGAGTATTGTTGGTCAGTAATTTATTTAGATTAGTAAGTAGGGTTTGATTAAGTATAACTAGCGTAAGAATTTCAAACACAATGTGTAATTGTTATTGAATAAATGATTGATGATGATGACATGGCAGCACCCATATTAAGAAAACTTGCACGATCTAATGAATTTCATAAAAAAAAACAAGCATTGATAATAGTGGTTTTTCGTGTATCTATAAACGTTTTTTACTCTCTATTTCATACAATTGAGTTTTTGTAACATTTTTTATTATTAATATTGTGAAATATTTACGATTATAAATGAATACATAAACAGTTACGCACTCCATGATTTCCTGTTTCCTCAAATCTGTCGTTTCGATTCATGTGCTATTTCTGGAAATTGATAGAAATCGATCAAATCGATAAATTTATGTCCTGAAGAAAGAACAACAAATTAAAATTCTACCAATCTTATGTTCGGTCCTATGAAAATATGTCAATTATATTTTTAAGATATGGGACTATTGTCATGAATATATTTTTCCATAAATCGAATAATATGCATTTTATTTGTGAAACAGATCAGCAGATCACATGTCATGCACAAGTTATTTTTACAAAAGAGTTGAATAAATTGTCACGATGAAGCTGGCAGTTGGCTATCAGGCCTGCCTCTAGCCTGGCATGTTTTAACGTTTTTAAAACATAATTTTAATGTGTTTTTTTACAGTATTAATTTATTCTTCATTCCCCAAAAACTTCTTATCGATAAAGTAGTTATTTTCTGTAACACTACCGGATTTCCATATTCTAGCGGCGGTTCGACGCCGCAACGGGTCTCTAGTTTATCATGTTATTCGTTTTAAAAACATCAAAGTCTAATAACATTAAAAACTAGAACTATTATTGCTGTCACGAATTATTGAGGCATGTAATGACAATGAATGTCAGCGGGGAGAGAAACTGTAGCGAATAAATAAATTGAGTGTTACAGAGGTAAACCGGAGTCATAAATGAGAAACCTGAGAAGAATTCGTATTAAGTAAAAAAATACTGGATTTAAATTCTTCTTTATATTGCGTGTAAAATTTAGTTATTTTTCTTACACACATCGACGGTGTTAGTAAACAGTCTAGAGCAATCAACAATAGTCAAATCACGCAATATTTTTTTTTATTATTGCACCAATTTTAATTAGCTTTAAATATCATTCTGACAACTAAATAAAACAATATAAATGGATTATATCGCGTATATTCAGTATTTGAGCCTCCCTGGCAACACTCCAGCTTCCATTGTCAAAGGTTAACTGAGAAAAACACAATTCCTCTATCAAAGTTACATTTGTGCAAACTACCCATTTTCTAAATATGAATTAAAATTATAAATAAAGATGTTTCAATTGTTTAATTTAAATGTGCGACAGTCAAATAAACCGAAGAACATATTTATCTTTAAGACAACTCTTAATGTTTTAATTGGAGGCGAATATTTTATAACTTTGCTAGTATTACCTGAAAAATATCACATTATCAAAAACTCACTACAATCGAATCATCTGTTTAGGATCTAGGACGTCCTGGACTCCACACAGATACACACGTTACAAATACACACACACACGTATAAGTTTCACTTGAACTCCACACAATACAATAGACGTCCTTAACTATGACATATAAGAAATTATGCATCTGGTTCACCCGTCTGGCCCGAAAAGCCGTGGATATGCGGGTTCAAATCCCGCTCAAAGCATTTTTTATTTCGCTTCACTAGTATAATTTTTTACGCGGTTTAAAACCAGCACTCCAAAGGTTGATTTGATCAATACTTACTCGTAGCATCATAGTGGTTTGTCCTGATAGCTGATAAAAATAGCAATCCGTTATTTACAAGTTCTGTATTTATAGCTATATAGTAATAATTGCTCGGAGATTAGCGTGACCGGTAAAAGCATGGTGTCATTGTATTGATTACTTCATTTTAATAACCGGTAGTGAACTAGATCAATTCTTGTCACGAATCGTTTGTGTAAATTACTTATTGATTTTTTAGGGTTCCGTACCTCAAAAGGAAAAAAACGGACTTCGCGAGAGATTTCTGTCACTTCTGTCACGACTTGCGCGTTTGCAACTCGTGACAGAAATCTCAAAGGGTCACATGTCGCGAAATCGCGTGTTCAGGAATCGCTCAACTGTATCGCCGCAGCACGCCTATCATAACTGTGACACGCGACTCTATTTCGCGAAACAAATACTACCTGTCACTCTCCTTTCGCGCGACAAGTGAAGTTGCAGCAAGATAATAATATATTAATGTTATGCTAACGCTGCAGCCGGTCTAGCACAACTATGCTTCGCGACTCTTGTCGCGCGGCATAGCGCTACTCGTCACCCTCTCACATTACTGCACAGAAAGAGACAGGGAATTATCTCGCGCGAGAAAAAGTCACTTGTGACATTTGTGCTAGAGGTACAGGTCGGACACTACATACTAAAAACTGAATCTCAAATGTCAGTGTCAATGTGTGCGTGTAAGCCGTACAGGACTGCATTAGACCCATTGCGACAACTAGTTGGGGACTAGTTACACAACGGTGGTGGTTATGGTTGTGGTAATATTGGTGGTGATAATGGTGATTTTATGGTCATCACCATCACCACCAGCATCATCACCACAATCATCATTATCATCATCATCATTCGTCACCACCAGTCACCACTATCATCGTCATACTCATCACCATCATCATTATCTACACCATCATCATCATCATCATTACTATCACAAACCCCATCACTATTTCACAAGTTAATGCCCACCTATGCACCAACTACCTCAAAATTATTTCTGAAATAGTTGGCGCATTCACGATTTCAACTCAATGCCCCTACGGGGAGAGGTAACTTGATTCGGGGCGGGGGTTTGCTGTGCGTATCCATTCTGCATGTAGTACTATTAAGTATTCCGTAGTATCGCTGCAAAAAGACGCCGCATGCGTAAAGAAAAACTAACGCAGCTACGGACTGGCATTCATTATGTAACTTTTATAATAACTCTCATAATTGGTCTGTTATTAAGAGAAAAAAATATTTACACTTTGTAAACTCGTCAGTGGCCTGGCTGGACGACAATTATAAGAATGTAGGAAAGAATCTTCAATTAAGTCAAGGATTTGTTATTAAGGTCAGTTTCATTATGAACAATGTGGAAACAGAGATGTGACAGTTGAATGGAGGCGTGAATTGCGAACTACAAGGTAAATAATGTTCAATATAAAAAAAATTGAATTAATTTATTTCGATCAACACAAATATAGCAGTTAACATATTAAATTACTTTCAGAATACATTTACAAATCCCAGCTTAAATTTAGAAAAAAAAATTACTTATGTCTAATGGTTTTTATTCTCGCTCTTTTCAAAAATATGACGTAGGGTCTATAAATTCAATTGATCATCCGTTTAAGCGATGCATCGGCAATATCGCGGATATGTACCTACGGTGATACGAGTATTGTTGGATTTTAGCTATGTTTATTCCGCGAATGACAGGTCGTGGCTTTTGCCAATGTCAGTTTTTAACAATATTATAGCAATTTTACAAAAAATTATCAAACATGCTTGTATACGTTCATATAAAAAAAAGAAAAACAGATTTTAGCTATTCTACCTACATGAAATTGACATTGACAAGTTATTATTTAAACCTATAAATATTAGAATATGTAGCCTTTGATATCATTGTTATTTCATATATGATGAGATAAACATTTTCATAGGCGCGAGTTTTATTTTGATTACAAAAGTAGCTTCTCTTGTACTTGGCGCGATCGTGTTTCAAAATCCCTGAAACGCTTACTTTATGTCTCGGGATTGACGCGGGTGTCAAATAAACCGGGAGATTTTCGCGAAGAATCCGAACGCTCCGTCACAGTATAAAACCACGTAGTACGGCCATACACATTTCAGGATGGGTTTAATCCACCCAAACATAAAGATAATTAAAAGCGTAATTTTCGCTCTAGATCCTGATCCTTATGCACATATACAAACATGTTACTTTTGTATTTTCCATGCAGTTTTATATTTGTATGAACCGAATAAGAAATAAATATATATTCGAATAAGAGAATAAATTCGTTTTAAATTTTATGAAAAAAATGACCAAAATTTAATCTAAAGCTCCGTGAACATTTTGAAGTTAAACCACACAGACTATTTTTTCAGTTCAACATTTCCACGGAGCGCTAAAAATGCTCCATTCTGCTAAGATAACTTGTTCGGTGGTGTACCAAACTTGATATTGAAAATATTTAAACTAATATTTTGATAACAAAATTACTGCACTTAAATACATGAATGACGTTATTCAAATAATGTATAACTATATTATTTATTGTTGTGATACAAGGATTAAACATTTTTTTTAACGTTACTTTTGCTTTAAAAATCAATTGCTTTAAAATTTCCAGCCATCAATCATGGAATACAACTTTTTCATGATATTCTGGTATAAGTATTAAAGTTTAGTTACCTACCAAGGTAAATTTTTACAAAGTAGCTATAAAATAATCTAACCTCTATCCATACTGTAAACCATTATACTGTGGCTGTGTCAAGCACAAAATCCGCAACAGATACCTACGAGTTAAGACAATATTGGCCCTCCCACCGACATGCTCAGCGCGAAATATCAGATGTTTGCCGCTACGACGTTCCATTAAAGTCTCGTATCGACCTGTCTGCGATAACTGCAGGTATAATGCAGTCTCAAGCCAATTTTATTCTGATAAACATACAAATAATAATAGTATTCACCTCATTGAATGTCCTGTGCAGATGTGCAAATTCAGCCATTTCAAATATTAGAGGTTATTACGACGACGCGGTTGGCGCAGTTGGGTCATTGTCAGATTTAGGTCCGAGTCTTTCCGGTGGAGATTTGCGAAATTAAGGATTGCAATGCCTAATTTTCTGATTAAATGCCTGTGAGAATAAAGAACGAACCCTCTTCTATAATCCGGTGTAATAGCAACATAACCTAGATGTAACCATGTATACTAAGTTAATCAGCATGCTTGGTTAAACTGTAAGTGTTGAGTGTAAACTTATAAATAAAATAAATAAATAAATAGGTTCATACAAGCTCTTAACTTTTGACAAACATTCGCCTTTATCCTACAAATATTTGTAGGATGAAGGCGAATGTTTGTTCCTGGTTTATAGATGTTCTGTGTATATCACTACATAGTATAAAACAAAGTCGCTTCCTGCTGTCTGTCTGTCTGTCCCTATGTATGCTTAGATTTTTAAAACTACGCAACGGACTTTGATACGTTTTTTTTTATAGATAGAGTGATTCAAGAGGCAGGTTTTTATATAAAATATAATTTTATGTGTAATATATATCCAGTTAAGATGGGAAATGGTTGTACGAAACCCTCGGTGCGCGAGTCCGACTCGCATTTGGCCGGCTTTAGATATAATTATGTAGATTTAGATATGATTTTAAATAATATTGTAATATAAAATTACCAAATACACTAAATTGGCACTTTCTAAGCATAAAGAGGACGGTACTAGGTACCTAAATAGTAGGCTATGTAACTAAAATTAACGAACTTGTGCGTGACATAGCAAAAATATTCAATTTGTGAACCTTCAATTATCTAAAGATATTTGGAAACCACAAAGACGCTCGATATTGGCTACTCGACCTTATTCAGTTTTAATCAAACCATTATAATGGAAACCTATTGAAGACTTATTAATAATCCCTGAGCTTTCATTTTCACCGTTTCTGTGATGTCATTGACCTATTCTCTACAAGAGATTTTGTATTAATAACATGCAGTACCTAGTGGCATTTTTATACCCACTGTGATTATCTTTTTTTTTGTATTTGAAGTTGAAAATAAGTGTCCAGTATGAAACTGAATGTGAAATGACTATATATCACTTATATTTAGAATTTTGCTTAGCTACATTGTCTACTTTCCACAATTTAAACTATATTACGAATTCATTGTGAATGTAGCCACTGTAGCTAGCACAACATTCACGTTTAACACTTCAAACACACGGAACAAAGACTGCGTTGCTATTTTGAAGTACCTATTCAACAAGTGAAGATTTATTTTTAACAAAACCGACAAAAATATCGAGTTCTCTTAGTTCGTTCACTGTAGAAAAATACACGTAAGGGCCCCCTTATACCCCTCCCCCGCCAACGTGATCTATCGTGTTTTTTTCGTGACCCCCCCTCCCCCCTCTCGAACCTCACGTGATTTGGCACAAGCCCTAACCTGCTAATGGGATTATCTCCGCGTCACATTTTATTTTAGAGGTAGTGCTGAGTTATGAGTGATCTTTGGTAGCGTACTTTCAGCATAGCTCGATGATACTGTAGCGCCTGATCTAAACTAATTAGCAATCAATGCTACTTCTTTCATCTGGCGTCCGACGACAGTAACATTTTATTTACTGCCTAGTAATGTCCAGTTTACCTTTCAACGTAAAATCTACAGATTTGACGCAACTACTAAAGGCATTCAAAATGTAATTAAAAAATAAATCACATGATAAAATTTGTCAAGTTACCGACTGAGTTTGGAAATTCAAATGGCACTTTGGTGTCCGTCCGCGTACATCTCATATCTGCGAAATTACAGACAAAGGTCACAATTTCATAAGTCCGGGCATTTGGGGCACTAAACTAAAACATAAACGTTTTCAAAGTTGAAATATCTGGCTTGTTTATTGAGACGTAGGCATTGGCTGTCCGCAATACGGGAACATTCCTGATGGGTGATGGATGAAACTGAGTTACAAATAACATTCAAGCAAAACTGCATATTCAGTTGAAAATTCACTGAAAAAAATAACCAGTGGAGTCTACTGACATTACAGTTAGACTTACTGTAATAACAGTTAGTCCTACTGACATTTCAGTAAACCTAACTGCAATAACGGTTACGCTTACTGTAATTTCAGTAGGCTCCACTGGCTATTTTTTTCAGTGTTCAAGTTCTACAATAACCTCGTTGATCTAGTTCAGTTAGGAAAACAACGAAAGGTGCAAAAAAGGCGCACACAGCACACGATAGGTTTTTTTCGGATTCTCGAGCGATCTTTGTTAGCTTTGGCTGCCAGCAATTTACATATTAATTAGTGTGATAACCAATGTAGGGCCAATTCCATATACATCACTTCATTATCTCGGAGAGATCTCCGAAGTGGCGGTATATCTTAGTATATCGAAACGAATCACAATCTTGCCTTGATAACATCCTGACTAATTTATCAGAACCCTGTGTGACATCTCTTGTGGTGGACCATAATGGTCTAGCCGATGGTCATGCAGGAATTTTCAGTACTTTCACTGTAAACAAGTCTGAGAATGCTAATCCCAAGAAAAATAATAATACAATGTGGAAAGTAGTTAGGAAACTTAACGCGGCTGGGAAACAGAAGCTTCGCCAAGCTATTTTACGAGAAAGGTGGGTCAACATAGGCGTAAATACCTTCATCAACAGATTTAATATTTTGTTTAAGGAAAGTTTCAAAAAAAAGAAAATTAAAATATCATCGCACAGTGAAAATAAAATAAAATGGGTCACAAGAGGAATAAAAGTTTCAAGTAAGATGAAACGTATTCTGACTACCCACAAAAATTGTATACCGGACTCAATAGCAAATTACAGGAAAAAGTACCTAAATATTTACAATCGCGTTATTAGGAACGCCAAGAGGTTGGCAGTACAGACACAAATAGAAAAAGCGAAGGACTCATCAAAAGAATTATGGAATGTGGTAAACAAGCATCGAAACAAGTTTACGCAACATCCAAAGGAAAATTTATTTTTAAAAACAGAAGACGAAAATGGTAACACAAAAATAGTAAATACTCCTGAGGACGTGTCTGCAATTTTTCTTGAAAAATTCACTCTCACAGACGGCGTCTCTGATCAGACTGATCAAGCCTTACGATTACTACATTCCCATGTCCCCAGGATACAAAACGAGATAACCTTCGAGCCAGTAAATCCAGGTGAGGTTAAGAAAATAGTTAAAAACCTAAAGCCTAAAACCTCAAGTGGATATGACGGGATTCCGATAGCAGTTATCAAAGATAACATTGACATACTTGCAGAACCACTGGCCTATCTGTTCAACGAATGCTTCCAATGTGGCACCTTCCCGGATCAGCTTAAGGTTGCGAAAGTACTTCCCATTCACAAAAAGGGTTCTAAGCTAGATTCCAAAAACTACAGACCCATCTCTCTCCTGCCCACACTCTCTAAGCTTCTTGAGAGATTAATCAAGGATAAACTGATGAGGCATCTGTATCAGAATAATGTATTAAACTCAAGACAGTATGGTTACCAGAAAAGTAAAGGCACAAGCGAGGCTATCACCACGTTGATAAAAGATGTAACCGATCAAATTAACGACAAGCAAAAATTAGCAGGCATGTTTCTCGATTTAAGCTCCGCTTTCGACACGGTCGATCACAACATTTTACTCGCAAAGCTCGAACATTATGGAATAAGAGGTAAAGAACTGGCCCTGTTTCGTTCTTATCTAACAAACAGAAAACAATATGTTGAAATTAAATGGATAACAGATAACAACGAGGCAATGCATAGTTCCAAAATGGCTAATATCACGAGGGGAGTTCCCCAAGGATCCATATTAGGACCAATTTTTTTCATACTGTTTACAAACGACCTCATAAGTTATATAATCGAGACTATTCCGAATACCAAGCTAGTAGTTTTTGCGGATGATACTAACGCAATTATTGCAGCGGACAACCTCACAGAACTAAATAACAGCGAATGGCGCCATGAAAGCTTTTAATACCTGGTTCAGCATCAATAACTTGAAGTTAAACAGTAGGAAGACGCATGCTGTGCTTTTTAAAACAACGGCAGCGAATAAAGATGCTCTGGAGATTGTTTCTGATGATGCAACAATCAGTCAAGTGGAATCAGTGAAATTCCTTGGGGTATGTATAGATTCTAACCTTAACTGGAAGGATGAACTGCTGGCGATAAGAAATTCTGTGAATTCTGCCTGCTATGCCCTTCGAAGTTTTAGAGATGAGGCGAAGCTGACCCAGATAAAGATCGTATACTATGCATTAGTAGAATCGAGGTTACGTTACAGCATATCCTTGTGGGGAAATAGTTACAAGAACGATAGCTAGAGTACCCCAAACGACTTCATGCAAAAGCTTCTTCACAGAATTTGCAATTCTAACCGTTCCAAGCTTGTACATTCTAGTAGTACTTACAGATCTAATGAAGCATATTGTAGATATAGAAACTGCTGAAGAAAGACAAAAGCGAATGACTACTAGACGAAAGGATCTGCCTCAGGTGATAAAAACTAAACTCAAAGTAGTCAAAAGCATACGGCAGGCTAACTATCAGGGAGTATTTCTTTTCAATAAGCTACCAGTAGAACTCAAGACGATCATAAGTGTTAACGCGTTCAAAAACAAGCTCAAAGCATATCTGTTGGAAAAGTGTTTCTATTCCGTTGAGGAATACTGTCAAAATACAGACTGACATGTGAAAAACTAAAATGTACTTAGGCTTTAATAAAATTAACGACATGGCTGGTTGTGAGTTTTAGTAAATTAATTTTATACACTATTGTTATTGTTACGAGTATATTATTTAATAATGTGGACATGTACCTATTCTTGGAATTGTAATTTAATAATTTTATCTTGACACGTTTATGACATTTTTATTTTTAATTTTGATAATGATTTTGTTCCACACGTTTGTAATATTTACCTACACGTAATTTAGTTAAGGTCCTTTTTATTGTTTAATTTTATGTATTATTTCAAACACGATTGATATTGTTCAATGAAATAAATAAATGAAATGAATGAAATGAAATGAAATATCGCCACTTCGCCAACCTGGTCGCTTAAGTTTGTATGTGCCGCCATGGATATAAGTTACCTAGACCGGATAGTATTGTGACATGACACTTTATGCAGCTCTTTTTGCAAACATCGAGATTTGATAACAGTTAAAGGCGATATAAGTATGTGAGTTATATTTGAGACATCGCTCAGATAATTATCTCAAAGTAAAGTATAGTATACAATTAGCGCCATGATATGCTGAAATACGTGCCAAAATTATTCTGATTACTGTTAATCCACTAACCCCGTACCTGCTCCTACAAAGAAGCGTTTTACTGTTTAAGTAGTCTTGATTCTATAAGTTCTATAAGTTGCGACTATAATTATGAAAATGTTTCACCATCAAAATAAACAACTGTACTTAAAATTAAACAAAGGCTATTGTAACATTGTATTTTACACCATTTTGTTGCCAATTCAAACATTGTAAGGACTCGTTTCGTCGCTAAACATGTAAAATCCCGTATAAATGTTGGCAACATTTATATGATAGCCTTAGAGGTCTGACCATAGCACATTATGAGCGCTATTTGCTGGGTTGTAAAAAAACATTATACCTATGAGAGTCGGCCATAACTGGGAGTAATAACGGACGAGGGTGTATTTGTGGAGTTAAAGCTTGTAGTGTGCTGCAACATCAATTTATGCAACGAGATGGTTCGAATACCTACTATTATTATTGAAGGCAAAGCAAAAGTTGTGGTCAAAAAACATGGTGGTTTTTAGGGTTCCGTACCCAAAGGTTAAAAACGGGACCCTATTACTAAGACGCCACTGTCCGTCTGCATGTCCGTCTGTCTGTCACCAGGATGTATCTCATGAACCGTGATAGCTAGACAGTTGACATTTTCACAGATGATGTATTTCTGTTGGCGCTATAAGTGGGGCTCCCATAGAAAGAACGTGCAGATATGTTTTTTCCTACCTATCTCTTTCTTCGCTGTACTGTGGGTGAGCGACGGGCGATGCCATGTCGCGCGATAAGAGTCGCGAAGCGTAGTTGTGCTAGGCTGGCTGCTGTCATATTTGGGATGGCTCTGCTAAGTGATAGGTACTTAGCAAAGCCATCTATCATTGGTGTAATTTTATTCGTTGAAAGCAACTTCCAGGGCCCTATTTCACCACGCTGACAGGTGCGACAATTGTCAAGAAAATTTGACAATTGTCAAGCTGCCTGTTTCACCACGCTGATAGGTGGGACAAATGTCGAAACAGACTTGTCACGACAAAAATATCTAAGGTAGAAATTGTCAAGTTGCTATGATTATTGTTTTTGCATAAGTAAATCCGGCCTAAAGCACACGGCGTACTATTTGAAACGCGTTGACGACGCGCGTTTTACATGGTTTTACAATCCACAAGCAGTTTGATTGCGGTTGTCACAAACGTCACAAACAAACTGCTCCATGGAATGCAAAACGCGCGTCGTCGTCGGTGTGTTTCAAATACGCCGTGTGCTGGCCCTAGATATTTGATTCCCCATCCCCATAACAAACTGCCAACTCTCTTTTCAAGAAGGGAAGATTTTCGAAATAAAAACTGTTCCATATCATAATTATGTCCATATAAAAACGTAAATTTCAAAATTGAGAAATTATAGAAATTAATATAATATTTTATTCTATGTACAAATTCGGCACCTTTTTTTACTCCCTTAATAGTTTATTTCTGGGTTAAAGACGATCATTAATTCTTCCCAGAGTTAAGTTCAAACGAGATCTATGTCAAATATATATTTACTATGCAGCAGTGTTGGGCGTAATTAATTATTGTTGAAATGCATTCAATTCAATTAAAAGTAATTCACAACAAGTTTTATTGTATCCGGATCGGATGGACACAATTTGTACGGTTTTTTTTATGTTACTTGCGTTTGGTTTCACTCTCAATTCACTCATTCAATTCTACAGTATTGTTAAATTTAATACTTTCGTGAGATATATATCTCTAATATTTAATTTAACCGAATATTAAGATCACTATTCAAATTGTTTGTCCTTTATCCCAAGTTTTTGTCATCATTAAAGTACAATTAACAGTAACAGGTTTTAATGCAAAAATGAAACGCAGAGAAGTGTTTATATACGCGACTATGGGGCAATTGGCTGTATGGTGAATGGTGAATTTTTAAAGTCTTCGATGAAATCAAAAGTAAAAAAACAGCCCAGTAAAATTTACTCTCATTTGTATGATAAGTAGGTACGTTATATACGGAAGGCGTGTTATTTGCTATTCGTGTAGTATTACTATTGCTCGGTTACTAATCGTTACAACATTTTTAGGGTTCCGTAGCCAACTAGGAACCCTTATTATAGTTTCGTCATGTCCGTCTGTCCGTCTGTCCGTCCGCGGCTTAGCTCCATGAGTTTTAGTACTAGAACTACTAGAAAGCTGAAATTTGGCATGATGTGTTTATATGTGTAGGTATGTATCACGCCGACAAAATGGTAAAAAAAAATTGGGGTACCTCCTCCCGTACACCTAAAGTGGGGGTGATTTATTTTTGACATGATCTTGGCCGGTTTTTTTCTAATTTGTGTAAGGTGACACACGTTTTGCATACTGTCAACGGTTTCAACGGAGAGATGATTAAGACAGGGGATTTTTTTTTTTATATTCCATGAGCATTTTCAACAAATTTTCTTGTACTTTTAAAAGCTTGCAAAAACGCATAACTACTGCCGTTATTGGTATTTGTACAGCATGAATATCTCCTAAAATAACTGCATTGGGGAATGGTCTCCAACCATTGTCCCACTGCTGAGCCAAAGTGGAATAACGCAACATTCTGCATCGTGAACGGAGCCCGGCCATCTTGCACTGGCATAAAAAAACTCTAGGTTGGGCCCACAAAAAACCATTGCATCATTTTGTCTAGGCGAATCGATGGGTATTATTAACGTCCCGTCGACAACTTATGCATATGATATGGTGGCGGCGGCTTACTATAATTTCACAAAAAACATTTGACAAAATAAATAATCATTTAACAAATGGTCATTCGACAAATATAATGCATTTCACAACTGCATCATTTCACAAATTCTTCATAACTATCACAAATGGTAATTAGACAAAAAGTTTTTTAATTTCGACTTTAAATGTATTAACTAACTACTCAATTATTTACCACTGTTTTCACACTAAAGAAGAATTTTCAATTCATTCCATCCATAATCATGTAATCGTTTAGATTTTAAAATATAACAATAAATATCACAAATAAAATTACGGAGTCAAAAAATCCGGAAAATCACTACCCCGATTTTATTATCCATTTTTTTTCGTTAAACGCAAAATTAGTAATTGCAAAGGAACATTTATCCGTTCTCTATAATTATGTTCTTCTGTGTAAAAACTCGTCTAAACCGCCATCACTATCACTACTACAACTGCTTCCGCAGAGAGCCGTTTCGTAAAATTAACAACGAAAACACTACAATTGTAACGCTAGCCTGACACAGCCTCGATCCCATGTCAAAAATTACCGACATATCTACAAATATGTCGAGTTAAAAAAATGATTCATGTTTCACAACACAATTGTCATAAGGACAATTGTAACAAAATGCTTGTCATGTTTATAAGCACTTCTATACAAAATAATTTTCAAAATTGTCATTTATCACCTGTCGCTTGCCAATTGTCAGCGACATATGTCGAATTGTCAGCCGACATATGTCGCTGACAATTGTCAACTTGGTGAAATAGGGGCCAGGGCTTTAAATATCACCCTAAAGTTGCTGGTAACAAATAAAAGGCAGGCAACTGTTTTTCAGGATTAGGTTGTTCAATCAGCAAATTTTATAACGCCTAAATTAAATATGCCCCTCAATCCAGTTTTAGTTGGAACATTCTTCAGTGGCTTCATGGTTTGTACGGTCGTTGCTCGTTTGGCCGCCGCCGCGACTGATCGGCTCTCCTGATGATGAATCGCGTACTGGGTTCGAAACATGTCAAGAGATAGTCGACTTCTACGACGTGAATAAACCCGTATTGTAGGTATTTCAATACCTATACCTATCTGAAACTCACGGAAGTTTTATATGGATAGCAATGGAATTTCACTGCTCTACAAGCACAATGAAGATATGGATCATCTGATATTAAATGTTTACGCCGACGGCACATTCCGTAACAGCCACCTGTTGAATGAACCCGAAAATATTATTGCTTCGCTTTCCGGGACAAACTAGTTACCTTTTTTACAACACTCGTATAGTGTCCATTTAACGCTTACAGAGATCTGTGCATTTGGTCAAAAGTTAATGGAGGCACGTGCATATGTGTATAGATAGATAGATTTTTTATTTGTAATAATCATACAAAATCAAGCTATAACACAATCATAGCCATGAATTTGTCCAAACGCATGTAAGTATTACGACTAAATTATTGGAATAGAGGTAGCTCAACGTACAAGAAAGATTATTAGATAGAAAGATAGAAGTGGTGAGTTTTTATGAGAAGCTGTGCAGTGTGCACACTGCACTAGTCAACAGGAGGCGTGCGCGTAGCCTACCAGGTAATCCTCGAGACATATAAATACATACAATATCTAATTTTGACTTATTTATTTAGCATAATGGGGACTTTTGGACCGAACATGGTGCTATCAATTTTCCATGACGAGGCGTGTGTGTGTGGGTTAATTTAGATTTTTGAGTCATTTGGTTCAGACGAAGCTTGCGGATAAACTTTACGAAATGCATGTCTAATTTTTAAGTTTCCTGTTCATCTTCTTTGTCGGTTTCACTCTCGGCAGAGTGATCGTGTTCATCATGGGAATGTTTGCACCCAACATCTGAAATTTTTGAGATGTTGGGTGCAAACTTCAAAACACGCCGCCATTCTTCCCCGATAGCCGTCAATATTCTCCTGTTCTTAGGTATTAGTTTTATTCATTAATGTAGGACAATTTATAAATAAAATTTACTTTTAATTATGACGTGTTGCTGTTACAACTTACCATTTTTAATGTCTAACCTGAACAGCAAAATAATAGTATGATTACCGTATTAAAGCTAAGATATTCCTAAATATCGCAAGTTTTCGCCGCATAAGGAACCCGAGGATATAAACATGTTACAAAGATGTGGGCGCCGTTGTGTGTTACGACTGTTATATTTAAAATTATTTTAAAAGACGAATTTCATACAAAATTTGTATGTAAATATACATACGTATACATATATATACATAATAATCTTTGTTGGCTAAATGTTTATGTCTACACATTGAACTAAACCCAGTTTAAGTAAGTTCAGCAATTATACTATTTACGTGACATTATAGCAGTTCTACTAGCAGTCATAATAAACTGCAGTAACCAAATTTCAGAGACCAAAATTGGACAACAACGGAAATTAACAACAGGTGAATTTCGGTTTGTTATTTGTGTATTATCCTAAAAAAAACAACTATCAATGCAGTTTGATAGCTACTATAATGCTACTAAATCGGAAATGTTTGTCACCCTATCTGCTCCCTATATTGTGCACAAGTCATAAGAGGAAGGCGAATTATTTAAATATAAAATTTTAAGTAAAGTTTTCGAAAAATTAATGTTGAAAGATCTACTAGGACACTTCAATAGAAATAAATTACTCTCTAGTAAACAGTTCGGTTTCACAAGGGGACGTTCCACGACTGATGCAGCACTTATTAAACACATTTATGATAGCTGGGAGGAATCTTGTGATGCTATTGGGATCTTCTGCGATCTTTCTAAGGCATTCGACTGCGTTCATCCTGGAACACTCATTTTGAAATTAGAACATTATGGTCTGTCTTCAAATGCTTTAAGCCTTATGTCTTCATATCTCAGTGATAGAATGCAAATAGTGGATGTAAATGGAACCCAGTCCAATGGAGCTATAGTTAAGCTAGGAGTGCCACAGGGCTCTATTTTAGGTCCATTTCTATTTTTGGTTTATATAAATGATTTACCATCTGTAGTAGATAATCTTTGTAATATAGTACTATTTGCTGACGATACATCATTAATTTTCAAGGTTAACCGGAAATCAACCGACT
Organism: Apotomis capreana; assembly: GCA_947623375.1. NCBI lineage: Eukaryota > Metazoa > Arthropoda > Insecta > Lepidoptera > Tortricidae > Apotomis > Apotomis capreana. The sequence continues at coordinate 6,781,760 of OX392506.1, read as the reverse complement.
ATGCGGAAATTAATTGCACACTAGATAAAGTGCTTAAATGGTTTACTACTAATAATCTTCTATTAAATGCCAAGAAAACGAAATGTGTTAGATTTGCTTTACCGAATGTTACGGCGGTAGATTCTACTATATTACTAAATGGTGAATGTTTAGAAATGGTGAATAAGGCATTATTCTTAGGTATAACATTGGACAGTCATTTGCAATGGAGTCCACATATAGCAGTGCTTGCAGGTAAATTAAGTTCAGCGGCGTACGCTGTTAGGAAAATTAGACAATTGAGTGATGTAGATACAGCTCGCTTAGTTTATCATAGTTATTTTCATAGTGTCATGTCATATGGTATTCTGGTTTGGGGCAAAGCAGCTGACATTCAGACTATATTTGTGCTACAAAAAAGAGCGATTCGTTCTATATATAACCTGAATTCTCGTGACTCCTTAAGAGACATTTTCAAAGATATAAACATCTTAACTGTAGCTTCCCAATATATTTATGAGAGTATTATGTATGTTATTAAAAACCTAGATTCATTTACAAAAAATTCCGATGTCCACAATTTTAACACTAGAAATAAAAATAAAATTGCTATTAGAAAGTTTCGTGTTCGTAAAGTATATAAATCATTTTTAGGCCAATGTATTCATTTTTATAACAAGTTACCTGATCATGTTTTAAAATTAGCCTTTCCATCTCTCAAAAATTATTTAAAAAAATCTCTAATGTCAAAAGCATATTATACAGTAGAGGACTATCTGACAGACAAAAATGCATGGCCTGAACCAGAAACCGAGTAACTGACTCCTTCTTAGATTGTACCTGACTAGTTTAAGGGACACAGTTCTAATAAGAAAGCATATCAAACGTACATAAATTGTGATAAACCGTCATACTTTCTTGTAGTTTCTATATTTCATTCTTAAACGTTTGCTTATTTATATCTTAGAATACACTTTTAATATGTTTTCTTCGAGAACTACGTATAGTTAAGTTCATATTACTGTAATAGTTAAGTACTTATCCTTTATGAAAAAATTACTGACTGTTGAGTTTCTTTCGGCGTTTCTTCGCAACAGTGGTCTCCTCTTGTGAAATGCCGGTAGACTCAGACATGTAAAAGTGCCCTTGTGGCCTACTTGCAGAATAAAGTTCATTATGTCATTATTTCATTATTTATTTCATTATATAATTTATGATAAATTATATATTTATATTTATGATAAATTCGTTCATAGCTTACAAAAGACATCATGAACTGGCAATTTATGAAATGAACTCGTGGGCATTTATTCTACGAGTAGAGTGTGTCAGTGGAAAAATCAACTTGCGACGAAAACAAAACAACCTGCAATATTTCTTAAATTTTGGTTTAACTTTTATCACGCGATAAATAAGTGACAAGCATCCGGTCACGTTTTGAAAAAATGCGAGTGTGAGTGACAGATGTTTTGTCACTTATTTATCACGTGATAAACGAGACCATCATAGGCCGCCAGGCTTCTAGTTTTATGCACTACGAAGTTACAGAGGATCAAAAATATTCTGAATGATTTCGAGAAAAAGGTTAAACGGCCTTGTCATTTCGTTCAATTTGGATTTGCCAGATTGAAGATTACCAAACCAACGAAAAGATTTATATATATTTTATCTACCTACTTCAATAAAGGTTTTTATTTCGATTACATAATTAAATCTTGAATTGCTGTGTAGACTGTAATGTTTCCATATTCGCTTCAAGAATAAAAGTTAGAAATTTGTGAGAAAAAACAACATTAAATTAAAAGTATATAACTAAACCTTAACAAACTTAAATTATGATCTAATTAAACCTAACTTAAACTATTCGGACCTAAACTATATGTACATATATATCCCCTATGTCGCTACCATTAGGTAGGGTGCCTATAAGGCTGGCCACGTTACCTCGCTGGATGGCAATGCCAATGCGTTGGGCGAGGAACGAGCCAGCCCTACGATCACCGGAGGACCGGATAAGTAAATAACTAAGCTTTTTGAAAAGCTTAGTTGCTTCCGGTCCCCACGGTCCTAAGGTCTCCACGGCAAACGCCGCAAATACGTAGCTATCACCGAGAGCTAGAAATATATATTTTTTACAAATGAGTAGGTATTTAATTAAACGTTAGTATTACATTGTATTACATTCATTCTTCACAATGACTTCGATTAAGAGTACACCCTTAATATTTGTATTATAATAATGCTACACGCTGCTTAAAAAAACGCGCCCGCTTATCATTCACAGCTCTCCTTTACGATAACAGATAAAATCGCGAACGTTTTCATTTGACAGCCAAACTCGGAGGCCGCCGCTTTACGTCCAAGTGTAAACTGTTTACAACTCACATTACGGCTGTTTTCGCTTATCTATTATCCTTTACGAGTAAAAAGCCTACACAATTTGTATATATATGTGTAGATATGATGTTGAGACCAAAAATTTTCAAACTTGCGTTAAAGGTGTAAGATTGGACTCTTTATTTTTCAGTTTCAAGTAGTTTTTCGAAACCACAATGGTTTTCACACTATCAAGGTACTCCAACAAATGTTTGGGGATATAACGGTCGCTATAACAGTTTATGATATATGGTCAATTAAATGATCAAATGATATAATAACAATTTATAACCGGGAGAGCAGGGGCGATGATGAAAAACACTCAGGTCACTACTTACGACTTTATTAACTACTTGAGATACAGTGAATATCGCGCCTAATACCGTCCAGTGAGTCCCAGCCTGGGGTGGGAGCACACTCAACCAGTATTAAATAGTCCAACACTAACGATGCTAAAATGTCTCAACAGGTGAAAGCATATAGCATGCGAAAGGTTAGTTCCTAGCAGGCAAGTACAAATCAGCATTTAGTTACACAGGGTCCGGGCCATTAAAATAAGGGAGCACTTCGATAGCGCGATCTAACTCGATCCCAGCGCCATCTATCCGTACGGCGTGGAGACTCCCGCAGCACTAGCGCTATCCGGTGATGAATAGCTCTGGCGTAGTATGCCGTAATACTGGTTACCAACGACATCTATACGTGTCTTGTGTAATTATAGGTTGGTTGTATTATAGATCTCCCCCTCTGTCCATGAAGTCGACCCGACGATTAGGACAGGAGAGACTGCTATTGTTGAGTTTTCTTAGACGGTCTACCACGGCGTTTAACCACATCGTTTTTCTTAACCACATTCTGCTTGCGAGGTCTTCCTCTTTTCCTGATTGGCAATGTGGGCTCTGGCACCGTAGTATCGTCAGTTCGGTATCTCACTAAGGCTGATGCATGATATATGCCAACCGGGATATTCGTGTCAGTGCTAGCAATTTCGAAAGAGCTGGGTCCATGTCGCCGAACGATAACGTATGGTCCATCACGTCGCGGAGCCAACTTTGAACTGAACCCTTGACTGGATTTACTCAGTACATGAGTAGTAGCCAACACGAGATCGCCAGGTTGATACTCAGGACAAGCTTGTCGTTTCTTATCAACGTACTCCTTTCTCTTTTCTTCTTTTGCTTCCTGAATCTCCCGTGCTCGAATTAAAGTGTCAGCCATCATACGCAACCGAGGAGTAACCTCTTTGATGAAGTTATCATTTAATATCTGTCGGAGGTCGTGCTCAACATCGTCTGGAGTTCTTAGTTCTCGTCCGAACGTTAAATACGCAGGCGTGTATCCAGTCGAGCAAGACGAAGCCGTATTCATAGCGAATCGAATGCTGGGTATCTTCTCTGCCCAAGTCATATGATTGTCTTCCACCAGAATAGCCAATTGAGTCTTCAAGTCTCGATTTCGTCGCTCTACTGGATTGGTCACTGGATGGTAGACAGGTGTGAAACCATGTTGAATGTTCAAGGAATATGTCAATTGTTGAATGACACTGCTAACAAATTGCGTGCCATTGTCGCTGATGAAGCGGCGCGGGGTTCCATATCTGAGGATTATTTCCTCTAACAGTATTTTACCGCATTCCTCAGCCGTAGCTCGCTCCAACGCGAATAATTCCACCCAGCGGGTTGCAACATCTTCTACAATGAAGATCCAATTTCGATTGTCAGCAGTTCGAGGCAACGGCCCAAATAAATCAAACGCGATCACTTCAAAGCGTTGATTGTGGGCTGTGGTCTGAAGCAGACCAGCAGGCTTTTGGTTTGAGGGTTTATAACGCTGGCATTGTATACAGTTACGGACGTATGATTCGATGTCTCGTCTCATGCCCTTCCAGAAATACCTTTTTGCTACACGTTCGAGAGTTTTATCTGCTCCATAGTGTCCGGCAGTTGGATCATTATGGTAAGTGGTCATAATGCTGGCTTGTTCGTGTTTGGGAATGACTAACTGGCTGTTATCCGCCTCATCGTCCTGATTGTATCGATATAGTAGGCCGTTGTTCATAAAATACCCTTTCTTGCTCCAATATCGAGCCTTTTCTTCTTCATTACCTTCCAAACTGTTTACTATCTTCACGATTTCTTCATCTTTATGCTGTTCCTTCCTGATTACCTCTTTGTTCCTAGCAGGCATATCAACTACCACTGTGCAAACTCCACAGGCGTCTTCCAATGTGGGTTCACAGCTAGGCCTTGACAAAGAGTCAGCCACGACATTTACTTTGCCAGCAATATACTTGATGCTGATGTCGTAGGGTTGTAAAAGTAGGGCCCATCGAGCCAGACGCCCCGTTGGCGATTTCAAAGACATTAGCCATCTTAGGGCTTGGTGGTCCGTCAGGATTGTTATTTTAGCACCTTCAATGTATCCTCTGAACTTTTGGACCGCCCACACAACCGCCAAGGCCTCTCTTTCGGTCGTAGAGTAGTTCCGCTCCGTTTTTGTCAGAAGCCGACTCGCGTACTCTACAGGATGCTCCGTATCACCCTCCCCCTGCACCAAAACTGCACCGAGCGCGTAGCTGCTAGCGTCAGTTTTAATGGTATATGGCCTAGTTTCATCCGCTTGAGCAAGAACAGGAGCCGTCGACAAGAGTTCACGTAACTTTGCAAACGCGTCAATTTGGTCTTGCTCCCATTGCCAGCTCGCATTCTTCTTGGTAAGGCGCGTCAGTGGCTCTGCGACTTTAGCGAAACTGGGTATAAATCTTCTATACCACGAACACATCTGGATGAAGGAGAGTAGGAGCTTCAGATTTCGAGGAGGCTGCATATCTAGTATGGCACTGACTTTTTCATGATCAGGCTGCAGTCCATCAGCAGTTATGTAATATCCGAGATACTTCACTTGTTGGCAGAAGAAATTACATTTGCTTCGATTGGCTGTCAGATTATATTCCTTGAACCTGTTAAATACATCCTGGAGATCCTTAAGATGATCCTCAAAAGTAGAAGACATAACAATCAAGTCGTCCAGGTAAACCATTAATTTGATGTGGCTGAGCGAGATTTTAAAGCGATCCATCATTCGCTGGAATGTAGCAGGAGAATTCCGCAATCCAAATGGCATTCTGCAAAATCTGTACATTGCGAATGGAGTGACGAAAGCAGTTTTATCTCGATGTTCTTCCTTGACGCTGATCTGCCAGTACCCAGCACGAAGATCTATAGTGCTCATATAGGGCGCAGGTTTGGCATTATGTAAGAGATCATCTATCCTTGGCATTGGGTATGCATCAGGTGTCGTGACAGCGTTGAGCTGTCGGTAGTCAATACAAACTCTGGTAGTCCCATCTTTCTTGGGGACCATCACTACCGGTGCGGCCCATGGGGATGAACATGGCTCAATGATCTTCTCAGCTAACATCTTGGTGATTTCCTTCTTAAGGATTTCAGTCTTTGGAGGGGATAGACGATACGGTGGCACTGAAATAGGTCTGTGATCTCCTGTTTCGATCACGTGCTCAAAATCCTTCACAGGTTCGCCGTTAGGCGTGAATACATCTTGATTCTTCTCTAAGAACGCGTCTATGGCTTTCACTTCGATCGACGATATTGACGTTGTTGGGATATAATCGTCAAAGCTAATTAACTCAGATTCTTCGTCGTAATCCTCGAGGTTCACCCTAGCATCTTCATATAGAGCGTCAATGATCGGAGAGTAATTTCCAAGATGATAATCTTCGCGTTGTCTCTTCCTCAAAGGAGAAGAAGGCATCTCCAACCTCTTAAGCGGTCCATAAGGCCTTTCTAGACAGGCCTCAGTATTGTTTTCCTCGGGCAACGAAGGTGATAGCGAAATGTCATCAGCCTTCACTGTGGAAAGAGCCACTCCTCCGAATTTGATGAAACTTTCTTCATAGAGCTCGAATTCCTGGGAGGGCTCCTCCACAAAGTGCCAAGTCGATTGGGGTAGATTGAGAACGATATGGGCGTCTTGAATAAATCCAACCCCAAGGAGTGTCCGGTTGCGACGTGATTCCGGCAGGACCAGGAACGTAATGAGCACCATACGTTCGTTAACGGTTACAGGTGCCTGGGTAACGAGTACGTTTTGGTGCTTCTGAATACCGTCAGCTAGTGTAATCCCGACTCCCAGCTCCTTGAAGACGTGCCCCTTCCTTCTTAACTCGCAATACAGATAGTAAGAGGCGATGCTTGATTTCGCACAGCTGTCTAGATATGCTGCATCTGTTATTCCACCAATGTCAACGTAGATGACTGGCCGGTCTCTAGCATCTGTAGATGTACTGATCGCACAGAATCCAATCTCATGCGAAACACGTTGTGCCCTGTTCGAATGACAAGTCGGGCAGTTGCTTCTGACTACCCCCGGAGTCCCGCAGCCATAGCACTTGAATTTGGGCGCAGAGGGCGATGGACATTGCGTAACAATATCTGCTACCTCGGGCTTTGTCACTTCTATCTGATCATTGACCTTGCGCGCAGCTAATTTTCTACAATTTTCAGCGGAATGACCCAAATTCTTACAAAATCTGCATCGAGTCTTGCGTGTTGGTGCAGATACAGACCAAGAATCCTGTTTGCATTCAACTGGCTTGGAACTTGAAGGAACTACACCCTCTCTTTCATTAAGAACGTGTTCTGCTGCTTGAGCCGCTTTCAACAATCCTTTAAAATCATTAATGCTAGCGCGAGGAACCTTGTCTCTGATATCTAGGCGTAGCAATCCAAAGGTCATGTCTAACTCTTGAATTTCGGAATGTCCTGGACTTGGAAGTTGAGAAAACAGCAAGCGTTTGCGACGTATGAAGTCCTCAGTTGTCATTCCTTGACCTTGCTTCTCTTGCGTAATATCCCAGTACAAGAGGTATGGTTCACGAACAGGTGCGAAGGTTTCCCGCAGTCACGTTTCAAAATCCAACCATGAAGTTACGTCATTCTTTACGCCTATCCACCAAACTCCAGCTTCTCCTTTCAATAGAACGGGCAGTTCACTCAGCGCTGTAACGTCGCCGATATCAGCTGAACGCTTGAAAATATTTATGGCCGATAGAAATGCCTCTACAACTTCAGCATCCTTTTCACCATGATAGGTATAACTGCAGTTTATGAAGGAGCCCCTACTTGGTTGTGTTGGAATCCGACTCTGCATTTTATCTAAAAACTGCGAGAACTGTTCTGGTGATAACATCTTGATAGGCTTCTCCGGGGTAACTTTGACTGTAGTGACACGCCCTGAGCGTGTGATGTAAGTAGGGCTCTTATGTTTTGACGGCCCCGGTCCTCCAGGCATTAATATTTGTTGTAGGTCGTGGAGCGTGTTGCGTAGGCACGGAAACGGCAGCGCGCGGCACCGCCGGTGACCCTCCAACTAGTTATGCGTCACGGGTTTCGTAGCGCGTAGCACGGTGGTTATGACGTCACTAGTCTCGTAGCAGGTCGCGCGTCACGCAGACAGGCCTCACGTGCAGGGCGCCAGTTATAACCGGGAGAGCAGGGGCGATGATGAAAAACACTCAGGTCACTACTTACGACTTTATTAACTACTTGAGATACAGTGAATATCGCGCCTAATACCGTCCAGTGAGTCCCAGCCTGGGGTGGGAGCACACTCAACCAGTATTAAATAGTCCAACATTAACGATGCTAAAATGTCTCAACAGGTGAAAGCATATAGCATGCGAAAGGTTAGTTCCTAGCAGGCAAGTACAAATCAGCATTTACACAGGGTCCGGGCCATTAAAATAAGGGAACACTTCGATAGCGCGATCTAACTCGATCCCAGCGCCATCTATCCGTACGGCGTGGAGACTCCCGCAGCACTAGCGCTATCCGGTGATGAATAGCTCTGGCGTAGTATGCCGTAATACTGGTTACCAATGACATCTATACGTGTCTTGTGTAATTATAGGTTGGTTGTATTATAAATTGTTATAATACGTACAAAGGTTCAAACAAAAATGAAAACAGAGTCGTGGTTGGGTACTATGACGAGCAAAGCAAGGAGTGTTAGGTTATCTTGCGAATATAAACGTTATATCAAATGTATTTGATAATAATTTAAATTATACCCAGTTAAATTATATTTATTTTTGTTATAAAACGTTGCTACATCTATCATTACACACCCCTTTTTTTATGGTTTTGCACATGCTTGGGAATATGTGAAGAAATTATACCGTTAGTAGAAACGATGACATCAAAAGGCAGAATTCGTCGATTAATACTCTGTAATATAAAGTGGGACTCTTATGAAATATGGCATACATCGCTTTTTTACCGATATCTCAAAGCACACTTGAATTAGCGCCCTGGATATATTCATTAACCCCTCTCTCCGTGACCTTTGTTTTCGTGAAAAAGGTGAAACGGTAGGTACGTTTTTAAACTGTAGAACCGTTCAACAATTTACAAAACTTTTCAACGAATTCGTGTTTACAGCGAAAAGTCCAGATTTTTCGTTAAAAACAAAGGTCAAACGCACACTGGGTTTATTTGTTTTAATTGGTGAAAAGGTAGTCGGTAGTTGAAATCGATTTACGCTTGCATAAGACCTGGTTTTGTACAGTAAGTATATTGTAGCTTTGTATTGAAAATCCTGAGCCCGAATTCGGCAAAGCCTCTTTGAGTGTAGGGCATTGCGATGTCTTCAAATGAGCAATATCGCGGTTATGTAACGGACAGAAATCGGATTCTGCTATTATGAGCTGGAATTTGGAAAATTTAAATTACACTACCTAAACTATTGATACACGGAGCAAAACACAAAGAAAACTTGAAATGCGTAACCTGGCGGACGAGACCGGGAATCGAACCCGGTTCCTCTGGATTTAACCGTTTTGACCTCTCCACCACCCTAACGCTAGATAACCTTTCGATTTTTTTGGCTTTGTGTGTCGATCTTTGCATTGTTTATTTGAAAGGCTTAGCTAAGCGACCTCTATGTGAATATGTTAATATTCACATCTTACCGAACTACTTTACAGCAGTGAACGAGCAAGCGAGAGGCGGCGCTGTTATTTGTAAATTTATGAAACATATAATGTCTCACTATTTTTTTACTGTACACACCATAATATACAACAAGTTAATAAGTTGACACTACCTAGTTGAAATTTAAAACAAACAGAAAGAAAATTAGATATAGGGAAGCCATATTGAACCAATGTTTTTTCTACCAAAAATACACTATTTTTGTACTAAACGATGATCATGTTTCATTAATTAAGAGTGTGTTTTTTAGACTCTGGCTGTTGACTATATTTTACTAGTAGCAAATATAACAACAGATTGATACTATGTAGCTAGCTAGCTACCGATTCAAGCCATATTTTGGTCATGCTTCCTTTATTTGCTTAAATGGGTTCGGTGATATGGGTCATTTACAACCGACTTCCAAAAATAGGGTCGTTTGTATTTTTTATGATTGCTACCTCAGAATTCCGTCATTTGCAAACCGATTTGGAAAATTATTTACTTTTTCGAGAGGAGACAACTCCAAGTCGGTTCCACAAAATGCTGATAAGTAGAACGATAAAGATATTTTACAACCTTGAATTCTCAGTTAAAATTGCACTGAAATTTCATGAAATCTACCAATACGTTTTGAAGAAATATATAGCTGCGAATATTACACATATACACTTATCGTTCAAAATCATCCAACACATTTCCTAATAATGCACAGATAAAATCTATCAATAGACAATACAATATATTTCTATTAAAGTTCGGTTATGTCGTAAAACTTTAACCTTCTGTTCACTACACAGCGTTTAAACACATCATCGTGTGTATTGATCTGTTATAAAAGTAGCCATCTCCAAATGGAACACAAACAAATGATAATAGAACAAAACACAATCGCCAAACATCTTAATAACCCAACTATCTGACGTAAAAGTTGCCAGTTACCGAAAACTTTTGATGGGCGGAGTCTATTAGCGCATGCGCGTTACATGCGCTGAAGAATGGTCCTCCTCGACTGCTGGTGGTGTCTTGCAGCAGGCCAGTACACGCGAAACCTCGGTGATAGCCGGACACCCGACATGGACCACGCACTCGTGAACTAAATTCAAATTTGTCATTCCGAAATCGAAAGTTAGAGTAAGTTTTGGAAAGTTTGCGAACTTGTATGTCTAGAAACTTTGTCACTTTTCTAGTTTCGACATATTGATTCAAGTTTTGAATTTTTATTTGAATTTAAGTAACACATCGATAACACAGTCGCATTAAAAATTATAATCACACATGATTTAGTTATAAATAGTTAATATTATAATTTATTACATTGCAATAAAAAATACTAATTATATATTTTAGTGATAAATAAAAAATACTAATGAATAAAAATAAAATAAAAAACATTTTAAAAGTTTTAAATTAAATTAATACAGGTCGAGGTGAGCAGCTGTCCTATTTTACATTAAAGAACAAAACCCACAAACTTCACTTGAACTTTACTAATACATGAAAATCCTGTTATAATGATATTGTCATCTAATTAGTGCATAATACCATAACTATGAAGAACCTCACTAATGTCATACTTAACAACAATATGATGAAAACTTATTCGTTACTTTTAAAACTGCATACCAATTGCGCAACCGGAGAGCTAAACTTTAGAACAATGAAATTAAATACCTGATACTTACATCATATAAACGACGCCAAAAGTTTGAACGGTGGTCAATCCTCCTTTAGCCTTTATAATTATCAAAACTGAACACAATACCTGTGGGTTACAAAAAGTTCGTCACACTATTTAAGAGTCAAGAACTAAAACACACTTTGCTATTATAATTCTGCGTTATTATTTAATACCTATCATATTAACACAAATAAATATTTAAATTCGGCTATAAACGTTTATAGAGCTTTGATTTTTGTAACCCTTTAAAAAAAATCTTCGACGACATAATATACTAAGTATAAATAGAAGCCGATTTATAATAAAAAGAAACTACTGTCTGGATTTCGGCAGACGAAAAGTTATCATTAAATGTCTTAAATATATTAATATGAAGTGCGATATTATTATAAACTGACTATAAGAAACACTTTAGTTTCTAGAAACATTGCCGTGTAGCAATTAAAATAAATATCATCACATAATAAGTGGCAGTGTGCACAGGGTTTGCTCTGAAATTTCCAAATGTAGGTACAGTCTAATATACCACCATATAATATATAACCACTAAAGAAAAAGATCATCTCACAAGATGTAAAATGGGATGAGCGTTGTTAAAGAAATTAAAAATGAAGTCAAGTCCTTTTACAAGTCTGGTAGACACTAGTGCATACGAAAACCAATCACGTCTGAAGAGAAGAAGTAGTGAGAAAGCCTGAAGTTTATCTTACATCTTTAGTGTTGAATAGATTTATAATTTACCAGACGCCTCACGGAAATCAGTACTGAAAAGAACTATAGCATAAGTTTACTTTTATCGCAAAAAAACACTTCGAACGTGTCGTTGTATTGTTATATTATGTTGTGTCGGAAACTTATACGAAAGGCCCAGAAGTTTTCACCGTAGGATTTGCCATTATTAAATCGTGAATTATTTAGTTAGAAAATTTGTTATAAAGGGTGTTGCGATACGAAAACTCATTAACCCTTAAAAGGCTTAGTAAGCCCCTTCGATTCAAACTACTGACTTAATATCCCATCGACGCGCTTCTATGCGAAATTACCAAAATTATTTCGATGACGTCAACAGAAGCCTAATGACGTCATGTAATGACCCATAATGACATATTGGGTTTTCAAAAGGTAGGCAATTTCAAAGGAGGGCTAAATATAACCCAGTTATTTTTAACTGCATTGTATTTTGATGCAATCTTTTTAAGCAACATTTTCATAATACAATTCTCGCGTGCCATATAGTAAGAAATATCTGATGCACCCGCTTGACTTAAAAAACATATTTATTTAGATAAAAATAAATAAAATAAATAAACAATAATTGTGTTGAAGTTTGGTAACTACCTGCTAATATTTTTATTTTACAGGAATCATTCTGTGTTGTAGGTATGCGGGCATCAAATTAAAATTGTTAGTAATCTGCGAAACTGTTCTCTATTGTTTTCCCAAATTACACATGCCATATTTTTTTTACTAGTAGGTAGTAGTAAGTACTTAATAATATTCTTTATTGAGCACGATATAGAAAATATCATAACAAAAAGTAGGGTAACAACATGGTACTATCACTATTAAAGAGCGATTTCTTCCAGACAACCTTTGGGTAGCGAAAAAAATCGATGGGTATTTTGAGGTAGTGTAAGACATGTAATAAACAAATAATTACACATACACATATAGCTCATTATAAATATATACGAGAATATATAATGATAAATATATATAGTATTTTTATTATTCATTCGAAATTAGTTTATGAAACCAACTAACCAGTCAAAGTAAACTATAAATAATGCTAATTCAGATAACGTTTAAAAATGGGAAGGGATTGAGCTTTCCGTAAATCAAGTACCAAGTACTAGTCATATTATTCGTTTGCATTTTTTTTTTGCTTAGATCAGAATAACCTCTTGGGTTTCAAACAGCCTCACCTTATGATACCGTTAATACTTCATAAAGTTCAGTTTAAATATATTTATTTTTCTAAGCGTACAAATCACTTAAGCGAGAAACAAACAATATTTCAGTATAACATCATTATATAATTAATGATATTTATATGTTAATTATAAGTAAAGTTTCATAAAATTGTCTACCTTTGTTACAGTTTGCAGTTTAATATTGCCAAGCTACAAGTCATGCGTAGATTGTGCTCCGTTTAAATAAAAGGGTCAGTCACGTGAGTGGAGCTCATCCCCACGTAAAATGTCGAACGAGCAGCCGCGCGCTGTGTTATATTATATTCACCTAGTTTCTTCATGAGGGGCCCCAATGATAACTCGGGTGTATACGGATTTAAAACAGTTAAATTGAAAAAATATATTAAAAAGAAATTTATTTACAAAAAAACATTAAATAAACAAATAAACTTATAGTAAAAGGTGGCTAAAACTATTATAAAGAATTATAAAAATATGGTCCTTTTGGCAGCGTGAAAAATATATATATATGTTTTAATATATAATTATATTTAAACAATATACATTTTCTTTGTTAGATGAGTATTTTATCCTACTCTATTTTAAAGGATACAAGAAATGGTGAGTCATACCATTAAAGTGCAAATTGCAGGAGCGTGCGATATTCCGAACGGAGTCATCAGAAAATATATTTGGTAATCTGTAAAAAATATTTATTTAAAACTAGATAGAAATGGTAAGTCATACTGTTAAAGTGCACTATTCCAAACGGAATTATCCGAAATATATATTTTGTAATCTTTAAAATCATTATTGTAAAACTAGAAATGGTGAGTCACACCGTTAAAGTGCCAATTGCAGAAGCGAGCACTATTCCAAGCGGCATTATCAGAAAAATATATTTCGTGATCTGTAAAATTATTGAAAAATATATGTATTTCCAGCTTTTGGAATAAATAGTATTCTTATGCGACTGTTACGCAATAAGTCATAAAACACGAGTGCTGTTTTATAATCTGAACTTGTTACAGTAATGTTACAATATGGGTGTAGATAAACCAATGCTTAATTTTCTTCCTAATATTTCGTAAAAATAGATAAATTTTAAGAAAAACAATCAAGTAATGAACTTCCAAGCGTCTCCGCAAATATCATAAATATTAAAGCGCTAGTAGTATGGCATATGTAAGTACCAGTGTGGCCTACTTCGAAGAAAGTTTTCAAGTTTGAGTTTTCTCAACACTGTTCAGCGCTTTCTTCGCTTTTTAAATTGAAACTAAAAATACAAGAAGAGGTTTTAGATTTGCATTCTAATAATATTCTTTAGCTGACGCTTACCATAAAACTAATTACGAATAGCTTTCCTTTTATCATAGAATTAGTGCACTTTGTTATTTTATTAAGGTAAATTTAGGAATTATGAGTCAGAACAGGAATTATGCACAAATATTTATTTTGAATTTGTAGACATTTCAAATATATTATATTTTTAAATATCGAAAGCGAGAAAGAATTTATTATATTTCAAATTCGATAATCGACTTGTTTGTCTCTCAAAGGTTCTAAAGTTATAACTGACGACACAACTGTAAGGTCTTATTTAACTTGATTTGAATAAAAACATTAGTAAACCGGATTTTGAAGTCCACTTATTTTTAATACGAGTATCATTTTATCTTTAAATAAAATATAATATATTTTATATTTAAAAGAGCTTTATCTTTAAACCTAGCAAATAGTCTTATATCATTATACAATAATATAACACGGATTCGAGTTTAGGTACTTGGATATTTAAATCACTGTCTGTAAGTTTAACGTAATATCTCATAATGCTTTCAAAACTAAAGTTTTACTTTGAAATAGGGAATTGTCTTTTCGTCTGAACATTGTTCCAGTACGCTCTGAAAGGTTCTAACGATTCCCTTAGAATAAATTTATACTGTCTTTGTTGCAGAAAAGTGTATTCATGAGGGTATTTTGTATTTCTTTTCTCATAAATATTCGAGGATTTTGAAGAAAAATTAAAAACTTACAGATCAATTTTGTATGAGAAAAATTGTCAGACTAAAAGTTTTCCTTTTGTGATTTTTGAATATGCATTTGATTTGTATAATATGTCATGACAATTCGAGTATCGTTAACAGAATCGGAGAAATTTATCAAACTAAAACCAGTCTCTAAATTTTATATGAACCTGTTTGTAATTCATCAATTCACCATTGTTGAAAAAGCCGCAAAAAGGATTATTAATCGTGCGCTGATAGAACCCGGTATTTGGTGCCAGCTCAGTCAGCTATTCTTTATGTTTGTTACATTAATGTTACCACTTAAATGCATGGTGTAAGATGCAGCTTACATAAACAAAAATTAATTACTGGTTGAAAACTAGAAACATTTATTTGAAATAACATATTATTTTATAATGTTGTGTTTTTTTAATTCTTCCATTTTTAACCCTTAAGGGTTAAAAATTATTCGTTAATATAAAGTTTTTATAAGAATACTGGCTTGTGACGACAGTTTTCTTTTTCGTTTTCATTAAATTTAAAATGGTATAATATCCAGAATTTTATGGCAGATTCATATAGCCTAGTGTTTTTAAATGTGTGAAATTTCAATAAGATAATTTGTTTTCACTACACTCAAAAACCGTATTAAGGCAAATACTAGCGCGAATATTCTCTTTACTAATATTCTGGTTGTTCCCTAAATACAATCTAAATACAGCGTCGAACATGTTTAACGGGCCGACGTGCAAAACAATGTCGCGACATCGATACCGTCACTCGTTTCCTCCGGAGTTTGCCCGCGGGACTTGCCTAGTCTGTTTACACAATGTTAACGATTTACAGATGAACCACTAAGAACGTAAGATCGTGCGATAATATACCGTTTTGTAGAGCTTAGTAAGTTTAAGGTGTTAAATGAAATTGTTGATGAAATTATGCCTTTATTGAAACTGTCGATTTAACAATAACATTGTGTGGAGGCAATTTTGGAACAAAAATGTTTCCGAGGGACAACCTAAAGCCAAAAGTATAATATACTGAAAATCCCTCAATTTCATCGTTAAATTAGTTAAAAAATATATATGTGACAAGCTTTTATTTAAATCGCGTATATTAATTATTTGAGCCTCCGTTTCGGTACCTTTACAGATACCGTTGTCAAAGGTTGACTGAGAAAAACACAATTTTATAAGCTTGTATTGTTGACTGTATTTTTCTTTAAACAGCCGCCAACTAAGTACTCAACCGAGACGATTTTAAAGAGCCCGGACTTGGTAGGAATACATCGTCTTATTACAGCGTTCCTATGATTATCTTTCATGCTGTCATACTATTGTATTGTCGTCGAAGTAACTACAACAAATTTTCAGCTCAATCGGTCACTGGGAAGTGGTTCAAATCTTACCTGCAAGATTTGATTTAAGACACCGGGACAGGTGAAAGTAAATAATAGGCTCGGAAAATTGTTATATTTTTCCAAGTGTGATCTTAATATTATTCAATGTTAGTGATAGAATAATATTGTCTCAATTTAACATTTTAAATACATTAAAATAAAGTGTCACCAATCAATCAAAAAGCCAACATCTCAGTCCAATATTGGTTCCAAAAAGTTTCTAAAAATATTAGGGCAATATTTTTGACGATACTTTTTAAAGAAACAAAAGCATCACAATAATGGCCCATCAAGAAGTTGCCACAAAGGGAACAGATCGCCAGCCTAGCGCCTTATCGCGACCAAGTTTCCTGAATTACTTTTATCGACTTTTACTCTTTGGTTTGATTGAAATCTAAACAATTGTTCAGGTCTTATGTTCTTTGAACAATGTTTGAAATCATTTCTAGGTTAATTATTTACGGGGCATAACTTTTATTGAAAATTAACACGTAAATAATTCAAATATAAATTGAACTTTACTGATCGAGGATGGCCATCCTATAGTCATTTTCACATCCAGATCACATTCGTTTTCTTCTTTCTCGAACTCATTGATTTGATTGAAATCTAAACAATCATATTGGTCAAGTACTTTTGTTTCATAGACAATGTTTATGATAATCTCTGGGTTAATTATTTATTGTTATTTTAGTCAGGTATCAAAATTAGCTTTCTTGTGCGTGACGCCTTTACTAATCGTATCATAATCGAGTTGCAACAACTGGCGATGAAAAGTAGCTCTCTAAATTAACTTCTGCGTCTAAATTTTCAACTGTTCGGATGGATTTGATTGTGCCGGCTTGTAAATACAAATACTTCATTAAAATTAACGTCTTAAGAATAATAATTAAGTCATTGACGAAACACGGAATTGGAACGTTTGAAAAGAAGAAGTCAGCAACCTGCATATTTTTAATTTAATTTCAACGGCACACGATTTCTGAACACACGGTTGTATTCTGGATTTAGGCAGACATTTATACCAAAAAAATTTGATGCGGTGTAGGTATTTTTTCGTGTATATCTAAATATATATTTTTTAAACAAATAATAATGTAACATGTATTGATATGATAATGTAGGAAACTACCAATATAGTATAAATTTAGTAAAGGAAATATTCGTAATATTTACTTTAATGAATACATGTGATTTTGGATTGTGCAACTGTTTTTATTTTTATTTTCTTCAATAAAAGTAGACTATAGCAGCGGTATCCGTGTGTTTTTTGTAATTAGCAATAATTAACGAAATTATATAAATAAATAAAAATAAATAAAGATATGCGTACAAAGACCACGTTACAGGCTTGTTCAAACGTGTCTCATAAGGCATTA
Source organism: Apotomis capreana (assembly GCA_947623375.1). Taxonomy (NCBI): domain Eukaryota; kingdom Metazoa; phylum Arthropoda; class Insecta; order Lepidoptera; family Tortricidae; genus Apotomis; species Apotomis capreana. Next base: position 6,764,035 of record OX392506.1, on the reverse strand, counting down.
TTTAGGCAACTTTCAACACGGCTTTATTACCAACTCAAACAAGTCTTGAATATTCATAATAGGTAAACTCCTGACTTAATGGATAAATAGCTGTTCTTGTGTTCTGTTTGTGAGCAGTTTTATTAATTCCCTTGTGTAGTCTGTTCTGAAATACATTTTGTCATTGTTCTAAATTTGTTAATTAGGTTTTCTAGGTACAGATGGGCTTCAATTTTGTTAAAAAAAATTGTAAAAAAAATGCTTTAAGAAAGAGGTTCTGAATTCAATACGCATGTTTTTTTATGATTTTAACTCAGAATTTCGTCACTTAAGACCCGACTTTTAATAACTGAGAGCTTGAACCGGTTGAACGGTCCCATTCTTGTCAAATTCGATATATGGTGAAGACGAGACTTCTCAAATTTGTCAACATACGTATAGACATTTTGTATTTTATCAAAAAAAAAATATATTGAATGAAAAATTTCATTCATTTTGTTTTCTGATTTTATTTTTCAGACTTTTCTAAGTTGATTATCTTTTTGTTAAAAAGACATTAATGTTTTAAAAAACTGTGTTCAACACACGTTATCGCGAGTAAACTAGAAGTGACAACGTTACAGAACCCATTCCAAAAATTTCAGCTCAAAGCAATGTATAAGTAAATTCCATTCAAAAGCAGTGTAAAAATAACATGCGAATATTCGAATTCGGTTAAGTAGATAAAAAAGTACAAGCATATCGAAATGATGTCCCAACACCTGACGAGTATGTTTGAGCAAATTGGGAATTTCACGAAGAACAACCTTCACACGAGCAAGTTGATGAAAGAGAAGGAGAACAAGTCGAATTCGAACCACGTGGGAGAGAAACAGCAGGCATCTCCCTCGCACAAACACCCTCCACCGCCGCCGTTGAAGAAGCCTTACAAGTTGAGAAATGTGTGCTCTAAGGCAGAGTCTTATGACACGCTTTATTCCAACAGTATCATGGTAAGTATTAGAATTAATAATTATTATTTTATACGGTATATAAAGAGCATTCTTTTTTTCATTGAGTGTGATATTTTGTATCGTACTATCTATATAACTTTTTTTTTTCAAGTTTGATGGGTCGATTCGTTAGCCTTAGTGGTCAAGGCGCCCGTGTTGACGCAAAGAGCCGTCGGATGCGTCGTCGGTTCAAATCCCGATTGATTGATTGAAATCATTAATCTGCGCTTTAGAAAAAAAAACAGTTAGAACTAAATTAACTTGAATAAAATAGGTTTAATTGGAATAAATATAATACATATAAGTTTGCTATAAAAGTTTTGGTACTGCATATTTATTATTGATTACACATTCTATTAAAATAGGTACTAAAGTAATTAAGTACTATAATCTCGAGTGGATGGGGGGATACAATTTACTTAAAACTTTTATTAATTTAGTTGAAGGCACACGATAATTTGTGCCCATTTGTGGGTACAAAATAACACATTCCGTTCCAAATCCAATACAAGTGCGGGATTCAGAAGACATCAATAAAAACAATTAATTATTTTAGCCTTTGGATGGCCTTTATTGGTTTTAGATTCAAATCGTACACGATCTATTAACTCTCTGAGATCGATATTAGTTTGATAAAAAAGGTAGGGGAGGCCGAGGAGTTTTGATAGAGAGGTTTTTTGAAACAACATAAATTTCTCGTATCTATATCAAGCAAGGACGTACACTGAGGGGCCCGTAGCTTGTGGGCGCGTCGATACAACATAGTTGTCGGCTCGCCAACAGATGTATACATACCGAGAAATTGACGTTGTTTCAACACTCTTTTGTTTCAAAACACCTTGGTCTCCCACACCTACCGTCAACTGTTTGTTTTGACCACAGTCACATTATTTATTTCCAAATAAAAAGTTTGTTTCAGAGCACATTAATAAGATTTTTTAGAACCTAAGTAAACACATTATGAACACCTTCAGAAACAAACGCGTTTAGTTAAGTTTTTTCAGTGGTGCAAAATAACCCCAGTCCACGGTGCCTAAATATTTATCTGAAATGTGTTTTTTTTCATCTCACAGGATAACGATTCGACATTTCTATTCAAACCATGTAAATTGAGTGTGTAATGATATAAAGTCTTAACCTGACTATTTTTTTTTACGTTGTGATATACTTCATCGACGAATTTTAATTGTATTTTCCTTCGTTGGAAAACTGTCGTACAATGTGTCGAAAAATTCGTCTACATGCGATGTAATACATCGAAAACATTGTAGCAATATTCTGTTTTGAAATATTTTGACAAAGCTAATATGATCCTTCATTCGTGGACTAACCCTTTGTGGGTTTAATACCTAAAAAGCAAAATGATGGTATACAAAATTTATCAAAATACAGTTTTTATATTACACCTAAGTTAAATATTGATAAAAGACTATCAATTTCATGTTTGAAAATGATTTAACTTTAAGTATCTTGAAACACGTTTTACATAAGTTTATTAACATTACTCGAAAAAGGAATAACATGAGAAAAAATGGGTGGTTTTTAAATTATTGACTAAGTTTGTTTTAACAAAAGGGAAGGCCTATCTAAAACAAAAAAAGAAACGCCCGGATGCCGGCTGGGGCCGGCTCGTAGTAAATAATAACTTTATCCTCGAAACTGTCATATTTCTTATATAAACAGTAAGCGTTCTTAAAATAGTATTTTATGCAATCGTTGAACAATGAAGTTTTACCCTTAAATTAAGGCAGGGTGAACAAATTCTTTGACTATCTTTTTCCATTTTTTTTCGAACCAGATTTTGTTGCCATATTTTAGCATAACGAGGCTTGAACTAGCGACCTTCGTCATTTTTTGTCAAACTAAGGGTTAAAGTCGAGTACCGCGTTTAGGCCGCGAGGCTTGCTGAGTGGCGTAAGGTACGAAATTTTAAGACCTAATTGTGTAACGATTGCATACAATACTTATATGCGAGCAAAACGCAGAAAAATATTTTTTATTTAATCGTCATCCCACTACGAATTTTTATTTTGTGATTATAATTAATTTTTTGACGAGTAATTTCAACGAATCAGGGAACTGAAGCATGATTTTTGTTCTCTCTTTGAAATAAATTTGAATTGTATTGAGTAGAGTCGTAATATTAAAGCCCAGTAGCAGGTACCGCGGGTTGATACAGGTTTAAAAATTGTGTTATTGTGATTTTGTCTGTGAAATTGACGCGAGTATAAAAAATATATTGCATTGTACAAATTATTTATAATTTGGTTTCAAATTAAATTCATGATTATAAAAAAATATCGTATTTTTTACAAATTTTACTATTCTGGCTTGAGCCACGACGGGCCTCTGACTCCCATGTAAGAGGAATTCTGGCCGAATGGTGTCGTGTTCCGGCGTTTTCGCGGCTGGTTAGTCGTCACTCAGAATCGAAAGTTACGTCACACATCGTCGATCTAAACTGTAAATGTTTTTGTGTTTAGAATAAAGGAGTACCTTTAAAGTTTTGTCTATGAGGCTTTGTCTGAAAGTTCATGAAAATATATCTAGAAAATTGTATGTTGTTGTTGTATGTCATGTCCTAACATATCTGAAAAATATGAGAATGCCTAACAGTTAAAATTATTCGATTTCTTTTAATATATAAGAATGGCTTATGAAATTAAATTGTATGTCATTTATTTTTCAAAGGACAAATTAGTTCCGTTAGGTAAAGCGTTAACAACGAAGATAACAACAGTGTGTTCTTCGCCAGAAATGTCTTTGCGAAAAAAATAAAAGTTCTCATGAACAAAGACACAGGTTAGAATCTAGTTCACCAAAGCCTTTCGGTAACTACACCGCGTATTTCCCCACGCTTCCAAAGATAACTGGTGGTTAGGTCATCAACACATTTGCGTTGTTATCGCGTCGATAACAAAACAACGTTTCTGATTTAGCCTCTCTGACGTTTCGCCGATGGCGACGATGAGTTTTCCTTTTATCATTTCGGGGAAACGCCATGACCATTTACGCTTGTTACGATGATTTGTGAGTGTGACTTTTATGAGTGTCATATTCCACCGTAAAATATGACGCTAGTGCGAGTTGACTTTTAGTTATCAAGTATAACCATGTTTTCATTAAAGGGTACGTGATGAGGTGAAGACTTTCTGATAGTCATTTATTTATTTAATCTTTACTGCACAAATGAAATACAAATCGAAAGGCATTATAGGAGGTACCTTTAGTGTAGTTTATCAATACTGGTGCATAGTGTCATATTCTCAGTTTAAATTTTTCTGGTGCATCACCTTTTTAATGGAATGTTGCCGGACAAAAGGTAAAAGGAATGGAGTGGTCTGGGCGATTCTGTTCACATGGGGATTTTTAATTCAATATTAGCAGAACCCTTTCAGAACCGGTAAAATTTGTATACACTTTTTTTATAGTGTATCCAAATGAAGTCGTTTTTGTTTATATGATCTGATGATTTTTTTAAAGTAAATTGTTGTTTTGTATCGGAAGTGAAATGCTCATTTGAATGAAGAAACCTAATAAATAAAAAGAAAAAAAAATACGGCAAGTCTCGCTTGTAGACGCCAGCACGTCTAGCATAACTGTGACACACACTATCTGTCACTTTCCTTTTAATACCCTCCGAGCCAGACTGGTGATGCTGAGTCGCGCGCCAAGCGAAGTCGCAGAAAGATATGCTAGCTCAGCAGGAACGAAATATTTCAAGAAAAATACGAAATTTCTGAGCAAGCACAGGCTGTGCCGCGCCGTGGGCTAGCGTTTTGAATGTTATGATAATGCCTTTGGCCCTGTATACGTATTATTTGTTCCACTAGATGCTAATTTCCATTCGTACGTGCGTTGAAGGGGCCTTTCTTCATAATAATGCTCACACTCAAGATACCGTGATATTGATTCTCCCGTTGTTGTATGTTTTATTTATAGCAATAATGAATATAAAAGAGATCGCGAATATCGACGCAACGTTATTCTGTTTGTCTTTATCAATTTGACAAAAAGCTCGGAAATATGAATGTTCGGTGTCTCGGATATAGTATTAACATTGGATTGGTAAGGTAACAAGCCGGCAAGCGAAATACCTACGACTTTTGCGTCTTGTTTGTGATCGACTCAACATCGTCTAGTCGTGATTCGATTCTCTTTATGTCTCTGTTGAATACTAGGAGGCTACTCTGGTAGGTATTAGATTTAAAAATATCAGAGAATTTCTTAAACTGTGAAATAAAATTATTTAGCTTTAGAGAAACAAAAATCAGAAGCATCTCGACGCCCAGCACGGCAGTGTCTTGGCACCGTTTGGTTTCTTGTCAGTTGCCATTGCGATTTTGGCTCCCCTTTTTGCTTACCATTAGGCGAAGTGGAGCCACTATGTGCCAATATATAAAAAAAAACACACTTCACCCACAATTCACTGTATGTAATAGTCAAGATGCAACAACATATAACTTACAAAATGTTTACTATAAGCATTATAGCTATTTTCATTACCGTCGTTCAAAAATGCCCATCATTCAGATATTAATTGCGTTTGTACATTATTATCATACTACAAAACAAAACAAGCTATCCTACGGCTCATATTGAGTTGTCAAGTCGGTCACGAGTCAAAATCCACCGCTAGTAATAAAGCCCGGCCTCGCAAATGACGCTATTTTGTGCGCCGTCACGTGACTCAACGGTACGTGCGAAAGCACGCTGCTGGCCAACACGAAAACCTAGTATGCAACATTTCTTATAGGTAAATACTTTAACACTGAAGGAAATTTAAACTGTATGTTTTTCATGAATCCTTTATAAAAAAAATATTAACGAGATAAATTTGAAACGAGCAACGAACGCAATTTAGTGTTTTTTCGTTACGTTGGAAACAATCAGGATTTCCTTGAACTTCCCTATTATCAAAACGCATACGGTGAACATTGTAACAGATGAAAACTTAACCTCAGGCGCTACGCTACGCAAACTCAACGCAATACTCAACGCTACGAGGAAAACAGAGTATACAACATTTCATAAAATATTTTAATTCTCTATTAAAACGATATATGTTTCAAGCCTTTTTTTATCTCGGAGATATTCAGTATTTTCCTATTTTTTTCTTATGACCACCACAAGTATAAAGCCTGTCCTCGCATATGACGCTATTTTATGCGCTGTCACGTGACTCGACGACGCTACGTGCGATAAAGCACTTTGCTGTCCAAGATGAAAACTGAGTATGCAATATTTAATGCTATTTTAATTCAATGATAATCTTTTCGTTGTCTATTAGGCGACACGTCTGTGTTATAGGACTACTCTTCATAGGAGGATGATGCTGCTTGTGGGCAACGGAATAAGTAATATTTTATCTCGGATGATTCGTAACTGGATAATTAACCTAAAACACGACAATGATTTATTGAATTAAAAGAGAGACATTTTATTTTGGAAATATTGTCTTAAGTATACTTTCATGTATGTTTATGTTTTATTATCATTATATTTTTAGTAGTTTACTTTTTGCATCGCCTCCTCATCTCATTTAATTTATTAATTCGCTACCCAAAGGTTGTCTGGAAGAGATCGCTCTTTAGCAATAAGATCGCATATTGTTTACCTCTATTTGCTAAGTGTTATCTGTATTTGTATTTCTTTCTTGTTGTAGTGTGCATGCGGTGAGGCTTCTCATGTAATATTTCTCTTGTTGGTGTGCCATAAAGTATTGTTGTAGTGTTTTTTCAAAAAGCTTTAAAAATCCTATACGACGTTCTTAGGGTCACCACTAGCGCGGCCCTTTACATGTGTGTCTAGATATCTCACCTGCGCCCTGGGACGAGTAACGTCTTCTTTTCAAGATATACTGACTACCCGCCGATATTTACGGATACAATGCATCTTTTAGTAAAAAGGCGTGCCCTTTTAGAGTCACTGAAAGCTACACTCTTCCTTGTCTTTGACGTCAAGAATTCTTGATTATTATAAACATGAATTATATCACCTTTATATGTATAACTGCAACTTTGCTATTATTATCTTAGGATTAGTAGTCATTGGTTTTTATAGATCAACACTGCATAATTATTTTTTGAAGCATCTGTGAATTATATATTTTTATTAAAGAAAAAAAACACAAAATATAAAATATATTATAACTAAACCTTAAGAAACTTACGATCAAATTAAACCTAACTCAACCTATGAAACCTAGCCTATATGTAAATATATCGCCTAGATCACTACAATTAAGTAGGGTGCCTGTAAGGCTGGCCGCGTTACCTCGCTGAATGGCATTGCCAATGCGTTGAGCTAGGAACGAGCCAGCGCTACGATCACTGGAAGAACGGAGAAGCAAATAGCTTAGATTTTTAAAACCTCTGTGAATTTGATTCTTAAACCATTTTTTTTTTTTTTTTTAATGTCATAGGGGGCAAACGAGCAAACGTATCGCCTGTACCTCTACCATGAGTTGCCTTCGAAATCTTTCGATACGCTTACCATGCTCGCTAGCGAGCAAACGTGCTTCGAATCGAGCTACTACTACACTCACAAAGTGTGGTAGTGTGAGTTCAAAACCAATGAATCTGTCTCTTTTTAACTAAACTTAAGAGAATGAGTAAGAGCCAAAATAAAACATGGCGGATATACGGTAGCGAGTATCGTCGCAAATTCGGCACCATGAGATTCAAATCTGACAGGTCCACCTCGAAACTATCGAAAAATACGCTAACGAGTGCAGTTTAAACTCTCACTGCCAAATCGAAGGGTGAAATCATATTAGAATTTTTGTTTTATAAAGTTTTTAAATTATTAGTGATCCAAATAATGTCTGCAAGACATTAGCGAAGGCTATAATAATATGAAGAATAACCACGCTATACAGAAACGTGACTGTAAATTGCATTAAGTTATCCACTGTGTGAAAAAGCCTACGATTCAGTCAAAGATGTGCCCCGAATACAAAGTACGAGCCACACCATAGCAGCACAATGTGACTGATTGTCAACGAATGTGACGTCGATGTTGTGCTTCGGCTGCAGGATGCGAGCATACAGTTACTTTTTGGATGTGGGTCCATCGTCGGTCCAAGGAGCCTTCATGTACTTCGATACAGTGCTACTGGAAAAGGTCTACTCTGTCTAAAAAGTAGGGGCTACTCTGAAGAACATCACTGTGCAGTAGCTGTGGAAGTGCCTGACAGACCAAGTTCATCGGCCTTATATGAATTTATTTCAGAAGCATAAAAGAGGAAATTAGACAACTTACAATTGCTGAAATATCAACATACTGTATTATACATTACTCATTACACTCTTTTAACATTGATCAACCAGCTGAGATTAAGACAAACGTAGACAAAGACAAGCTTGTTGAAACAATGAAAAAAACATTCACAGACTCCGGCAATAAGGGACAGAAGAAGCGATAGGGAAGCAGAAAGAACAGCTTGTGGTGTGAAATGAGAGATGGCCGAATCACAATCAAAGCTTCGAAGGTACATACACCAGATGGTGTGATAAATATATAAAGCGGTGCGACTCTAGTGCGACTGTCTGTCCCGGACGTCCCAAGGATAGCCCTCAGACCTCGCCAGCGCGACCTGTTGGCTGTGCCGCCGTCGTCCACCGTGTCGCTCAGGAACTTGCCGCTGCCCCGAGCCCTCTCACTTCTCAATGCGCTCCTGGCATCGACACCTGAGTGCAACTTGTTTGCGTGGTGATGGGTGGCTGTGCGCAGTGAATGCTTGAGATTCTGTGAGGCGATGGATGCTAGGTGCTCAACTGTTCCTATGTAATTTTGTATGTTTCCTTTAATTTTAATCTAAGTTTCATGATCATGACGCATTGGTTGTACTGTAAAGTCATGTTAATCTTTTTTTTAAATTTAAATAAATTAAAAATAAATTAAATATCATATAATGAAACATGTACATACAAAAGTCTATTTTATCCGCTAGTGTGTAAAATTAATTTGTATTTCAAAACAATGATTGTGATTCTCTTTATACGTATGCTTTTGTCTTATTCATATCATTTAGATTTGAGTGTGTTATCTTAAATTTGTAATGGTAGGCCTTATACATTTTTGAATGTATTATTTTCATATTCTGACAAATATATTGATAATTTCAACCAACTTTTTAAAGTGAACATTACTATTCCCTGAGTTATAGATAGTAACATAGCTATTTCATGCTTTCATGTCAGGAAGGCTCAAACAATGAATATACACAATGTAATCTGTTTTAATTATTTTATTTAAATATTTTTTTATTTCCCTTGCAACATAATAACATCTTGTATGTAATCACAAATTAATAAAACAGCTTCTAATCAATTTTGTTATCTCTACCACCCAAAAAATGAAAATACTTATTTAACTTTCTACCAAAAGAATATTATACATTACATTCAGTCATAATTTACTTATTCTAACAAATACTTCAATAGTTTATATAGATCACTATAAAATTATACTGAACAACAAAAGTCTCTTTTCAATTAAACACACATTATTTTTGAGACACTGTAATTGTTCAACGGAGTCCGTAATGCTTAATGATGAAATAGCTATGAACGGTGACAAATGAACAGTATTTCTCTCAGCCGTTTTGACAATGCCTGACTTCATTAGCAATGGCTTTTTATGCAGGTATTTGAGGACCTGTAATAGTTTCTTCATCTGCTTTTTTGTAATTCTGAAAAAATAAATATTCAAAATAAGTAAGTACCTAAGATAGCTTAAGTGTAAAAAATTATATAGATAATATCATGATTTTTTTAATAAACTGATATCATACCTCAAGTCTGAATTATTTGTAGTATTAGGTATAACATCATCTTTCAGTGTGCCGCGTCTAGCATTCTTTTAGACAGTGAAATTTTGTTGACACATCCAATTATGAAAAGTATCTTCTAAAGCCCATTTTTTACCTCATGTAGTGTGTCTTTTTCCATCTGAAATTTAACATCATAGCTGATATACCACAAAACAGCACAGAAACTATACTTAAAGAATATTTTTTTGTAATCCTAGAGTGCAGAACATTCAGGAGGTTAGGAATTAAAGATCTTGTTTTGTTCTATGTAAACTTATAGTAAGTAATAGCTGGTATGTACCTTCTATGGTCTACACACATAATTCATTTTAATGTGATAAAATGGCATTTGGATCTCTCCGAGCCAAGTATCGCCTCATTTTTCGCCTTGTGCGTGTTAAACAAACAGATTCTGTGGACTATTTATAGATTACACATTGCGGCACCAGTTAGGTATACAGCATGTACACCATTTTATCCAATAATTTTGAAGAAAGTCGATGATTGTACTTATGTTAAGTAAGACAAAACAAGTATTTATTTTTTATTTATTACATTACATGTGACTTGATGTGACGTCTAGTCTAGGGTTGCCAACTCCAAACAAAATTAACCCTAAATCTGAAGTTGAAACTAAAATCCGCTCCAGACCTTCGATCCGATCCGATTTATCGAAGCAATCGGATACTGTGTAGTACAATTGTCCGATTTATTGGAAGAAATCGGATAATGTGTAGTACAAATTTGTTAGGATATTTTTTCCGATAAATCGGATCAAATCGAAAGTCTGGGGCGAACGGACGGGCGATGCTATGACGTGCGTTAAGTTTTTAGTTTATAAAATATATGCTGTCATCTGTCTTGTTGTGGTCTTAATATAAAACTCAAATAGAAAACATTAGTTATCTTGTTTGTGTTTATTTTATTGCCATTCCAATGGTTAACTGAGTTCTTACAACTTCCAAATTCCACTGCTGGGTCCAACATTCGTTCCCCACTTCAATATACACCCTAACATAATATTTAAATATTTATAAGAATATACATAAAATAACCCTAATCTATGACAACTATGTCTGCATAGATATTTAGTCTTCAACCTATCCGTGAAAAAATAAGCTGTCAATAATTTCAAGCCCAACGTCATTCGTTTTTAGGGTTCCGTACCCAAAGGGTAAAAACGGGACCCTATTACTGAGACTTTGCTGTCCGTCCGTCCGTCCGTCCGTCTGTCACCAGGCTGTATCTCAAGAACGGTGATAGCTATACAGTTGAAATTTTCACAGATGATGTATTTCTATTGCCGCTATAACAACAAATACTAAAAATAAAATAAAATAAATATTTAAGAGGGGCTCCCATACAACAAAGGGATTGGTTGCGTTAACTTTGCACCTCATTTGTATGGAGCGCTATACATACCAGGTGCAAACTTAACTTAACTACTTAAGGATGGAAAGTGTTTGTACGGAACCCTCGGTGCGCGAGTCTGACTCGCACTTGACCGGTTTTAGATTGTTTTTTTAATTAGACTCCAGACCTAAACCGGTTCCAGACCTTCCGATCCAAACCGATTTATCGGAAGCAATCGGACAATGTGTAGTGCTGTGAATTGCACTACACATTGTCCGATTGATTTTCATATTTTTAATACTACAATTTTATTACCTACTTTTCTGTATTCCGCTTAAAAAGAGGACTTAATCACTGTTTGTATATATTTTTTCCAGAAGTTACTAATTATTTTAATCATCATCCTCATCCTCCTAGCCTTTGTCCCATATTGTAGAGAATGAATTCTCAATCAGGGTCGGCTACCTAAATCCCAAGATGTGGCGTAGGCACTAGTTTTTACGCAAGCGACTGCCATCTGACCTTCCAACCCAGAGGGGAAACTAGGCATTATTTACTAATTATTTTAATATTAATTAAAAAAAAAACTTATTCTAAAAAGTTGTAAGTCTAAAATTATGACACAATGTATATGTTACTTAAAACCCGCTCCAGACCTTCCGATCCGATCCGATTTATCGGAAGAAATGCCCTAACAATTGCACTACACGTTATCCGATTTCTTCCGATAAATCGGACAATTGCACTACACATTATCCGATTGCTTCGGATGAATCGGATCAGATCGGAAGGTTTGGAACCGGTTTAGGTCTGGCGTCTAATAAAAAAAAAATGAATGACGTTAGGCTTGAAATTATTGACAGCTTATTTTTTTACGGATAGGTTGAAGATTAAATATCTATGCAGGCATAGTTGTCATAGATTAGGGTTATTTTATGTATTTTCTTATATTTCTTTACATACAGAAAAAAATATTTAAATATTATATTAGGGTGTATATTGAAGTGGGGAACGAATGTTGGACCCAGCCCCAGCAGTGGAATTTGGAAGTTGTAAGTACTCAGTTAACCATTGGAATGGCAATAAAATAAACACAAACAAGATAAATGATGTTTTCTATTTGAGTTTTATATTAAGACCACAACAAGACAGATGACAGCATATATTTTAAAAACTAAAAACTTAACGCACGTCATAGCATCGCCCGTCCGTTCGCCCCAGACCTTCGATCTGATCCGATTTATCGGAAAAAATATCCTAACAAATTTGTACTACACATTATCCGATTTCTTCCAATAAATCGGACAATTGTACTACACAGTATCCGATTGCTTCGATAAATCGGATCGGATCGAAGGTCTGGAGCGGATTTTAGTTTCCACTTCAGATTTAGGGTTAATTTTGTTTGGAGTTGGCAACACTAGACTAGACGTCATATCAAGTCACATGTAATGTAATAAATAAAAAATAAATACTTGTTTTGTCTTACTTAAGTACAATCATCGACTTTCTTCAAAATTATTGGATAAAATGGTGTATGCTGTATACCTAACTGGTGCCGCAATGTGTAATCTATAAATAGTCCACAGAATCTGTTTGTTTAACACGCACAAGGCGAAAAATGAGGCGATACTTGGCTCGGAGAGATCCAAATGCCATTTTATCACATTAAAATGAATTATGTGTGTAGATCATAGAAGGTACATACCAGCTATTACTTACTATAAGTTTACATAGAACAAAGCAAAATAATATCTTTAATTCCTAACCTCCTGGATGTTCTGCACTCTAGGATTACAAAACAATATTCTTTAAGTATAGTTTCTGTGCTGTTTTGTTAAATATAATATTAGATTGTTGGTATATCAGCTATGATGTTAAATTTCAGATGGAAAAAGACACAACTACATGAGGTACAAAATGGGCTTTAGAAGATACTTTTCATAATTGGATGTGTCAACAAAATTTCACTGTCTAAAAGAATGCTAGACGCGGCACACTGAAAGATGATGTTATACCTAATACTACAAATAATTCAGACTTGAGGTATGATATCAGTTTATTAAAAAAATCATGATATTATCTATATAATTTTTTACACTTAAGCTATCTTAGGTACTTACTTATTTTGAATATTTATTTTTTCAGAATTACAAAAAAGCAGATGAAGAAACTATTACAGGTCCTCAAATACCTGCATAAAAAGCCATTGCTAATGAAGTCAGGCATTGTCAAAACGGCTGAGAGAAATACTGTTCATTTGTCACCGTTCATAGCTATTTCATCATTAAGCATTACGGACTCTGTTGAACAATTACTGTGTCTCAAAAATTATGTGTGTTTAATTGAAAAGAGACTTTTGTTGTTCAGTATAATTTTATAGTGATCTATATAAACTATTGAAGTATTTGTTAGAATAAGTAAATTATGACTGAATGTAATGTATAATATTCTTTTGGTAGAAAGTTAAATAAGTATTTTAATTTTTTGGGTGGTAGAGATAACAAAATTGATTAGAAGCTGTTTTATTAATTTGTGATTACATACAAGATGTTATTATGTTGCAAGTGAAATAAAAAAATATTTAAATAAAATAATTTAAACAGATTACATTGTGTATATTCATTGTTTGAGCCTTCCTTACATGAAAGCATGAAATAGCTATGTTACTATCTATAACTCAGGGAATAGTAATATTCACTTTAAAAAGTTGGTTGAAATTATCAATATATTTGTCAGAATATGAAAATAATACGTTCAAAAATGTATAAGGCCTACCATTACAAATTTAAGATAACACACTCAAATCTAAATGATATGAATAAGACAAAAGCATACGTATAAAGAGAATCACAATCATTATTTGGAAATACAAATTAATTTTACACACTAGCGGATAAAATAGACTTTTGTATGTACATGTTTCATTATATGATATTTTATTTATTTTTAATTTATTTAAATTTAAAAAAAAGATTAACATGACATTACAGTACAACCAATGCGTCATGAAACTTAGATTAAAATTAAAGGAAACATACAAAATTACATAGGAACAGTTGAGCACCTAGCATCCATCGCCTCACAGAATCTCAAGCATTCACTGCGCACAGCCACCCATCACCACGCAAACAAGTTGCACTCAGGTGTCGATGCCAGGAGCGCATTGAGAAGTGAGAGGGCTCGGGGCAGCGGCAAGTTCCTGAGCGACACGGTGGACGACGGCGGCACAGCCAACAGGTCGCGCTGGCGAGGTCTGAGGGCTATCCTTGGGACGTCCGGGACAGACAGTCGCACTAGAGTCGCACCGCTTTATATATTTATCACACCATCTGGTGTATGTACCTTCGAAGCTTTGATTGTGATTCGGCCATCTCTCATTTCACACCACAAGCTGTTCTTTCTGCTTCCCTATCGCTTCTTCTGTCCCTTATTGCCGGAGTCTGTGAATGTTTTTTTCATTGTTTCAACAAGCTTGTCTTTGTCTACGTTTGTCTTAATCTCAGCTGGTTGATCAATGTTAAAAGAGTGTAATGAGTAATGTATTAATACAGTATGTTGATATTTTAGCAATTGTAAGTTGTCTAATTTCCTCTTTTATGCTTCTGAAATAAATTCATATAAGGCCGATGAACTTGGTCTGTCAGGCACTTCCTTTTTGGACAGCTGCTGCATAGTGATGTCCTTCAGAGTAGCCCCTACTTTAGACAGTAGACCTTTTCCAGTAGCATTGTATAGAAGTGAAGAAGGCTGAATGAAGGCTCCTCGGACCGAAGATGGACCCACATCCAAAAAGCAACTGTATACCTGCATCCTGCAGCCAAAACACAATTTGGCCGTAACTTTCGTTGATAATCAGTCACGTACGCGGCTCGTACTTTGTGTTTGGTTCGGGGCACATCCTTGACTGAAAAGTTATTTTTTCATGCAGCGGAATTACACTTTGTACACAACTAAGTGCCAATTTACACTCCCGTTTCTGAATTGCGTGGTTATTTTTCGTGTTATTATAGCTTTCACTGACATAATATTCTACTCTAAAAATGTCTTGCATTGCAGATAGCATAATAAATCGTACTCCAAATCCATGTCTTCTGGCCAATATTATTCTTATTCAGCCTTGGCAATATAGTTAGAAAGAGACGACTTCGTTTCGTGACGTTTTGATACACGAACTTTCGAATCGAGTTCACGTTAGCGTGCTCATACGACTCATGGTGCCGACCGCTTCTGGTAGTTCTATAAGTATCCGCTAGAGGCGCCGTAAAAATTCTTCATACAAATCCGCTACGCAGTCGCAAGCGAGCACGGTATTTGTAAACTCATGGTAGAGCTACTGATGAAAAGCGATTACCGTCGCCCATAAACACCTGCAACACCAACCATATCGGTTTATAAGACCAAATATCTTTTAGGTATAAGTTTCAGATAATATCGCCTGAGCCAATTAAATTTCGCAACTAGGTAGACGGTGTGTGCGTTAGCAGTTAAGGGCCTTATCCCACTTGCGAGTTGCGAGCGTGTTTTCTATACAATGTAAGTCGCAGCGAACTCGCTGTCGTGATCGCCTTCATATAAAATTCGCTCGTGACTCGCAAATGTGATGAGGACCTTACTCTGAAGCTTAAAATCCGAAACTTGTATTGTGCCATTACTCTCGCTCTTTTGTTAAACTGTATCTGAATGAACGGCAGGTGGAACACGGATTTTGAATTTTAGAGTAACCCTTCTGAGGCTCATTTTTAGGCCGGTAACCAGTAACACACATGCTGTTTAAGAACTTATACTGCCCTTACACAGCTTAAATAAATCGTTGACTTATAATCACTCCTTCGTGCTATTACCAATATTCTTGTCTATGATATTGACAACTTATCACCCGTCCCTTGTAATGTTTAAATATCTGTCTGTCATTCAATATCTTATTTGCATACCTGAGCTAACTCGAGCACATTCTAGAGATTTGATATCGATAAAAAAGATTTCGATAAGATTAATATATTAATACCTACATTTGTTCATTGCAAATTCTCGATGACTTTAAAATGTTTGGATATCATGTCTGATAAAGTGGATATTTTCATCTCAACGGCAATCTTTCATACTATTGTGTACTATGAAAACTGTTTTAAAATAGACAAATAAATACCCGTTTTAATATAGTTTATTGACATTAATTTAATATTAAGAGAACATAAATAATATTTATTTATGCTGAATAACATCTAGACGTTGACAGTAACATCGACATATTTTTTGACGGTAAAAAATTTTTGCTACATCACTTTTTTGTCCGTGCCCCGAGTTAGCACAGGTAGGTATGCTTATTTGGTTAAGACTTGATTTCTGTACTTAATAAAAGCCAAGTTGTTTATTTGGTTTTTCCTTCGAATGTGACAGTCGTATAAAGTCTGTATAAGCTTTTATGCCTGTGTGCTATGTGGGTAATTCACTTCGCTAATTTTCCGTTAAATATATCTGGTTGCATCTCTTGTGTTTTTATGTTCAATCATCAACACATTTTAGCTAAAATCACCTTATGAAAATATACTAATCTTGTTAAGTTAAAAGCAAATAATAATTACTGGAATTTACCGTTTGAGAATTTAACGGTCAATAACCATTAACCAAATAGAATTGTAATAAAATGTAAATAAGGCTGACTGACAGGTCAAATGATCTACTCCAGGCTGTCAAAACTACTAAAATAAATGTAATTATGGCAATAATTTATTAATCAATAGATTGATGATGATGTTGTCAATAATTTTGTTATTCACGTATCAACTTCGTTACCCAGGTGTTCTTTTAAATATGTCTCCCCTTGATATCGTTTGACAGAAGTTCTAATCCAACCATTTGTTCATCCTTGAATGATACTCGTAAATGGAGATACTCTACAATTTTCGTATCCAGAGCCGTAATTCCATTAATCTCTCTCTTCCATATGTACTTCGGAGAGATCTCTAGAGATATATCTATTATAATATCGTCGACCGTAGGTTCAATTGGGGTAAGGGACAAAATACGATTTTTCAGGAGAGGCTGACAAAGTTTTTTTTTTAACTAAATCTTTCATAACTTTTTTTGTAGTGAACCTTTTTTGGGCCTGCTTTCACACATAATCTTGTATTTTAGTGTTCTGTCTATCTATGTAGTGCTCGTTTTAATAATTTAGATATTATAGAAAATGACATGTCCCTTACACCAACTTATTTCACTGCTGATGTCCCTTACAGACAGAGTATTCTGTAGTCTCGTCCCTTACCTTGAATTTACCTATTCATTGTATCCACTATATTGATGAAGAAATGGCGTAAGGGACTAGTTGAGATTATATGTGAAAGAAAAAATAGCGTAAAGGGTTCGTTGTAAAAATAAACAAGTACATACCTTTGACGTAAGGCGTATCTTAACACCGGAAACCTTTAAAACATTAATGTAAGTGGGATATAAATGTATTGAAACCGTGTGAGCATTTTTGTGTGTCCGTTACATGCAATATTTGTATCGTTACACGTAACGTTTCTATCGAGTGGAATAACCCACATTTTTATTTATGATTTTTTTTTATTATAATCACATTAATTATTTCTCAGCCTCTATGATCGAATACTGAAATAAACAATCAATGTAATTTATACAGCAAAATTATTAAAAGTTTAGGGCCTGTGTTGAACGATAAAAGTTACAGAATTGAATACAATTCAGAAATAATCATTTTACATTTGTACTTTTTTAGGAGTCCTGTTAGATAACATAGTAGTTGCTCACAATTCAGTGCCTCCAGTTTATAAGGGATAACTCATAAACGGCACTTTTCAGAAGAGACAAAAAACTATTTTTCAATAGTAGATAAATTACAACTTGAACTTCTTAAGAATGTTTATACAAGCTATAGTGTTAGGCTTTCATTTTATAAATAAAGAACTAATGCGTTGAACCTATAAATATGTTTTTTTGTAGTTATAGCTTTTGTTTGCAAGTATTTAAAGACATAACTCAATTTATTTGCACCAATTTTATCCTTATGAACGACGTGCATAAACGAAAGAATACAACTTGTACCTGTGTGAACGACATGCATAAATGAAACGAAATGACTTATTCTATTCTTTATAACGGTATTTCATAAATTATACTACTTGCCGAACTTGAAACTTGTTACCTAAGGAGTCAAATGAGGCTGTATAATAAAATCACCATAAGAGTAATGTACTTGAAAAACATCAATGAAATGAAAAGTTCTTTTTTTTAGCTATGAAATATAATCAATATCAACATCAATGTCAGTCAATGAATAGCAAGAGCTCTAGTTAGATCCTTTGATTTTTCAACACTTATCGGTAGCGGAATTTCACATAATGACTATTAAAGTGTGTCATACTTAGGAATGCCTTTTACTTGACAGTGAAAATTTTCCTTTGCAATTCATCAAGTACCGAGACGATTTTAAGAAGCCCAAATTCAGTAGGATTACCTTATCGTTATCTATAAAGTTTTAACCATGTCGACTATCCGGCCTCATATACCTAATTTCAACTCAGCTAGTCCTCGGAAAGTCAATCTTATCTTCCTTGAGATATTTTTAAACATACAATGTGTAAAGTTAATTAAAAACTTTTAATAAGTGTTAATACCTCCTCCAGTATTCCATTGGTTTTTGTTTTATTTCGACAATCTTAACCCACTTCTTTAAACTATCCGCTTAACAAAACACTTCACGGGTAGAATAACAATCACTAGCTCTCGACAAAGAGTTCAGTACTTACTGTCGTTCAGAGACGCCGAACTGACGAATTATAACGAATAACATAAATAAACACTTACATTTCTCGGTGGATTAATGACTAAATTTGAAATTTTCTTACCAAATTTATTTGAATACCTTCATTTATCGTGAAAGTTTGCATGTAAATAAGTCAAACTACTCTAGTACCGAGTTTCAATGATTTAGTAAAGCCAAAAATTAACATCCAGTCTACACAGATAAAGGTTATAGTCAAACTACGCTATTAGTTTCAATGATTTACTAAAGCCAAAAATTAACATCCAGTCTACACAGATAAAGGTTATAAAACTGATGAAGGTGTTTTTATTGCAACATAACACTTTCTTTATTGACAATAGATTAAAATAATAAGAAGTTAAATGTGTTTGTATATAAAGGTAACAGGGATAAGTATTCATTGATTCTCACGAGAAAATTAGCGTAACGGTCACGGAATCTAAATATAAATCGGATCAAATCTAAATATCGTCTTAATCAAATTGGTGTAAGGTTCACACTGTTAAAAATATAAGATGGCAAATTGGGGTAAGGAGCATTTTTTTCAAAGCTTGTGCAATAATTTTAAGGTATGGGTGTTATTTATTCATGAGCCAAAAAAAAACATTAGTGTAAAAGCCAGTTTCATAAGATTGTCTTCAAAAATAAGTCATGTAAAGGTAATTCCTTAATTGGAAAGACCTTTACCTTATTCAAAGTGGATTGGTGGCAGTAGTTACCCTATTTGATGTTGCTTTATTAAAATAAAAAACAGATACATGGTTTTTGTGGGTCAGATTTGATTTTGTACCCATAAAAATCAGTAGCGTAAGGAACACTTTTTTCGAGCTAGATTTTTTTTATATACACCATTCGATAGAGCGGAAAATTCTGAACAAAACTGTATATTCAACTCATTTTGCGTATTTTGTCCCTTACCCCAATTGAACCTACGGCCGACGATATCATTAATTCATCAATCCAGTCGCTTAAAGTTCACGCCTCATTTATATGCGACGCGATAGGTATCAGGTGCAAACTTAACTCGGCCGGGTAGTAACGTGTAATGTCACTTTATGCAGCTTGAATCGTAAACATCACGTTCTAATGAAGTAATGACAGTTAAATGCAATATACCTGAAAAATATCAGAGACATAGCTTATTTTGGCCATATGTCAAAGTACACTCGAATTAGCGCCCTGGAGGGTATTCGACCAATTTGATGGATATCTCTCAATTTCATCGCCATCCGTCACTTTTGGACGTGTGCCTACTTGACAAGTGGCGATATCCCTAGAACATCGCAACTTCGTCAATACGGACGTGCTAAATTTTCGTTTTTTTTTGTATGTGACGGCATAAGTAACAGGTCCATACTTTAAATTGACCGCGTAGTGCGTGAAATTAGTCCGTTACGTTTCGTTCAAAACAGAAATTCATATACATGAATAACATTTTTGACAATCATTATCGCCTTCGTATTTCCAAAATTAAGATGAGATATCAGATTTAAGCTCACCGCATTTAAATGACAGTTCAATGGCGATTTAACTGTTATCTAATAGAGACTTGACGTTTGGCGATCACTCAAACGTCATGCTCGAATTAGGTCCCTGATTTTGATTGGTTGTATTTATAATAAGTACATGAGTATGTCTTTAAATATACCTAATTTAAGAAACTTAGATACCTCTCAAACAAAAAATACAAAATATACGCCTCCAATGGCCAGTGTTAAAGGTAACGTAAGTAGTACTTACTAGTCTTACTAACTTTATACGTTTGCCTACTAATGTTTATGAATATAATGTAAGTAGGTATTATGTATATTCGGTTACAACTGCATACCTGTTTTCCCGCTATACCTGCCTCGTTTAGTGATGCACTATAGCCCAAGTTGTACTGAAATTGAGTGTATTTTTTTTTATTTATATTGTTACCCGATGTCCCCGATTGTACAGGCACCCTGCCAAGTCTTAAGTCTAAGAAACGAAAGAAACTCCTTTCGATCCAATTAAGCTTGCTATAAATTGCCACAGACTAAACACGATAAGCTCTTTCCAATACAGCTTTATTAGTTCCAAAGCAACAAGATTAATCCCACAAAGTCCACGTCGATTAGCTACTGCACTGAGCGGATGTTCCTATACTATTGAGTTGTCTTTAGAGGGGACTTTTCGACGTTTCTAATCTCTAACAATATGTCTACGTTAGCACATGTGCTCTATTCAAATGATCAATCATCGATAAAGTGATAGTTATTTTTTCATTGAAATGAATATTGTACTTTATAATTATCAATGACTTTAAACGTCAGTTAGTTGCCGTTGCCAGTGCAATAAATTAGTACCACTAAAAATCCGCAATACGGTGTGGGCTAAAAACAACTTGTTGAGTATTACTTATTTAAAATGTATCGGTCAATATGGCTTACATAGTAAAAAATAAAAATCGATACAATGGTCCATTAGATAACCGTGAACAGGTTGATAGAGGAAGCCCAGGCAAGACGCATAAGCCAGGTAAAAAGAATAAACTGTTTACGTTTTTATGTTTAAATAGTTATTAATTATTCCTTCTTTTTATTAAGTCGTATGGCAAACACAGAGATTAAATACCGGCCAAGTGCGTCTGATGGGAGTGTGGGTCTCCAAATATGAGTTCCGAAAAGGACTATATATTTTACAATTGCATAATTTTCCGATTTTTCCCTATATAAGTCGGTATTACTTGCCAAATTTAATAGGTCTAGTTCAACAGAAAATACTCTATAAATTTTGATTTCCTTAATGTCTTATCACACTTGTGATTTGCGAGCGAATTTTGTATGAAGGCGATCGCGCAGCAAGTTCGCCGCGACGCTTATTTGTATTGAAAAATCGCTACAAATCTTAAGTAGGATGAGGCCCTAAGAGTGTTGAAATATACGTTTTTTGTGGTATCACGTTTGTATCTGTTTTTTACGTTACGTCTGATTTTTTCACAGCTTTTCTCACAGAAGCTGCAAGAAGGCTGTAGACTTGAGTATATGGTTTTAATTTAAACTCATTTTTTTTTAATACTACGACGGTGGCAAACAAGCTTGCGGCCCGCCTGATGTTAAGCAGTTACCGCCCCCTATGAACGCTTGTAACTCCAGGAGCATCACACGCGCGTTGCCGACCCTTTAAGAACCTATTTACTCCCCTTTAGAGTCTTTAGACAGGATTAGTTGTTTGTGGCGATAATAATAGTGCTACAGTTAGCACACACTTTTTGTACATTTCAACATGACATAAGAAGATTTTATTTCTTTAGAAATGTGAATCACAGTTTATACGGTACGCCTCTTTGCTTCTGTTTTACAGATGAGGACTCCAATTCCATATATCGTCGGGGATAGTGCAATATTTGCCGCGTGAGTAACAAGTGTAGATACGAATCGATATTCAAACAAATGCTGTGTTTAATTGAAATGAGAACTTTATCGACAGCTGTTATTTACACGGTATTGCACTATCCCCGACGATATATAATATGTATAACTATAGGTAACTATCTGATATCTCGGAGGGGCCTCCCAAGTGGAAATTTGTGAAAAAAAAAGAAAATTTGTGGTTCAAAAGGCGGACTTATACTGCCATGAGGCATTTTCTACCAGTCAACCTAATAAGACTAATGACATATTTTATAAAATGTAATGTTTAAGACAACAATGAAACGATTAGAACATTTGATTTAATAATTTTCATGCGTGCATCCAAATATTATATCCACGAAATAATGAAAGAATGAAATTGGTTTTATAAGTTAACCAAGGGTACTATGATCATCCTTATTAATTCCTTCCCACGTTATGGCGTCGCAAAGTTCTATGCCATCGTAACGTAAAATTCTGTTTTGAGTAACGGCTTTTAATCCCGCGTATTTTTGTATGGGGTAACTCATATCAGAAGATATCAGAAGTCTTAGTTTTGACCATATAAATGCAGTATATCTTGCAAATTAGCATGGTTGCAGCCGCCCCGTCATGACGCCAGTGCCCATGCGCATTTGCAGTGCACAAATGCGAAGCATAATTGTGGATGTGGGCTTTGTAAATTAGAGCAAGTACGAACAATCATAAAAAAAAAACACAAGTTTACTTTATTTTCACAGATGATTTGTCTTTAAATCTCAACGGGAAGTTTTTGGATACTACGACATAAAAAAATACGTATATTAAAAGCTTCCGTTTAAAAGCCGACTGACGCCTGCAGTATAGGTATCTTGCAAATTAACAAGGCTGCAGACGCATCGGTACGTTGATTACCGTCATGGCGTCGCAGCGTTTCAAGCCGACGACGTCGTAACATCAAATTGTGTTTGACCCCCTAACTACAGCATAATATCTGAATGAATTAGAGCAAGGCAGCTTGTTTTTACTTAGTTACACACAAATTTTAGTTGTTTTGCATATTTGAGAGTAACTTACTTATAATTTACCTTTAAATTACAACGAAAAGATTTTCGGATATTGCAACAATAATATTCAAAGCTTTCTGATTGGGGTGAATATGTATTATTGGTCATATGGAATCGTAACCCAAACTCGTATTTTCGCACCTTGTATAAATAAATGAATATACTTATATCGGACAACCTCACACAAATCGATCTAGTCCCAAATTAAGCGCAAGATGGCTTGTGTTATGGGTACTAGACGACAATATACGTACTTATATAGATAAATATATACTTAAATATATAGAACAACTGTGACCCAAGCCCAAATATTCGAGTTCATCACACAAATATTTGCGCTAGCCGGGATTCGAACCCGGGACCGCCGGCTCAGTAGACAGGTGTCTACAAACTGCGCCAAACGCGTCGTCAGACGCCTTCATGTATGTCATCATCAATGATAATAAGAGATCATTTTAACAGATACTTAAAGAATTTCCTCTGTGTATAATCGAAGAGGTGTAGATAAAAAAAGTACGTTTAAAGGCGACTACTCAAATAATATCTGTAAAATATTCCCCGTTAGTATAAAGCATAATAAATACCTTTTAGCGGTAAACAAGAGTATAACGAAATATTAGTTGACCATAAGCATGGAACAAGGTCGGTGTCTTCGGGCAAGTTTGAGGTACCACGGCTTAGCAACTATTTTGGTGACAGGACTTTAACCAAAAGACTCGTACACTTCCTCAATAGTTTGCCAGAAAACATCCGCCGTGAGCCGTGCAAGCCGAAATTAAAACGGCTTTATAACTATACCTGTTACAAACAGGCAAAAAAATATATTTTATATGTATAATATATTTTATATTTTTTAATTTTAGTTTTATTTTTTATTTTTAAGGAATAGTCTTATTGCTTTTTTGTATTAATTTGAGTGACATGTTAGCCAAATTTTATAAAGCATCTATAAATAAGTAGACGATACCTACAGTCAAAATGTGAATAGAGTTTTGTAGGAACTTTCTTTTGTAAGTTTGTATACCCTGTATAATAACAAATAAACAAAGTCCTAGATTTTTCTTGAAAACATGCCCTGTAACTAATAAGTAATAAACTAGTATGTATTGTACAAAAGCATTCCATTGCTATTCTGTGGTATGGGTAACCTATCTCAAACACTAAAAACCATTGACCGAATTTTATTTGCCCGAAAACTATTCGAATTATTATCGTTTCTCCGATGCCAGGATTCGTACATTTTTCTTTTCACCATTTTACATTTAGTAGAAGTATCGTTTGTCCGAAAAACTTTTCCCGTCACATTCACTTGCCCTATGAGTTGTTACGTATTTTTTTTCGTAGCCCATTTTTCATTTACCCTATGATACTTTTGGCACTGCATACATTTGAACAAATTTTCAGTTCACCTTTTAACTTTTCCCGCCCCATTCACTTGCCATCTGAATTGCGACGTCTTTTGTTTAATACCCATTTTTTCATTTACCCAATGATATTTTCGGCATTACATAAGAACTGCGACCACAACAACAGCCCGCGAGCAGAACGAGCGAAGCTACCGTGCTGCATCAGCAGCCGACAAACCGCCAAAACCGACCTGGTTGGGTTAGGTTAGGTTAGAACTGTGACCACAACAGCGCGCGAGCCGAGCGAGCGAAGCTACCGTGCTGAGGCAGCAGCCGACAAACCGCCAAAACCGACCTGGTTGGGTTGGGTTAGGTTAGGTTAGAACTGTGACCACAACAGCCCGCGAGCTGAGCGAGCGAAGCTACCGTGCTGCGGCAGCAGCCGACAAACCGCCAAAACCAACCTGGTTGGGTTAGGTTAGGTTAGAACTGTGACCACAACAGCGCGCGAGCCGAGCGAGCGAAGCTACCGTGCTGCGGCAGCAGCCGACAAACCGCCAAAACCGACCTGGTTGGGTTAGGTTAGGTTAGAACTGTGACCACAACAGCGCACGAGCCGAGCGAGCGAAGCTACCGTGCTGCAGCAGCAGCCGACAAACCGCCAAAACCGACCTGGTTGGGTTAGGTTAGGTTAGAACTGTGACCACAACAGCGCGCGAGCCGAGCGAGCGAAGCTACCGTGCTGAGGCAGCAGCCGACAAACCGCCAAAACCGACCTGGTTGGGTTAGGTTAGGTTAGAACTGTGACCACAACAGCCCGCGAGCTGAGCGAGCGAAGCTACCGTGCTGCGGCAGCAGCCGACAAACCGCCAAAACCGACCTGGTTGGGTTAGGTTAGGTTAGAACTGCGACCACAACAGCCCGCGAGCCGAGCGAGCGAAGCTACTGTGCTGCGGCAGCAGCCGACAAACCGCCAAAACCGACCTGGTTGGGTTAGGTTAGGTTAGAACTGCGACCACAACAGCCCGCGAGCCGAGCGAGCGAAGCTACTGTGCTGCGGCAGCAGCCGACAAACCACCAAAACCGACCTGGTTGGGTTAGGTTAGGTTAGAACTGCGACCAAAACAGCCCGCGAGCCGAGCGAGCGAAGCTACTGTGCTGCGGCAGCAGCTGATAAACCGCCAAAACCGACCTGGTTGGGTTAGGTTAGTTTAGAAGTTTTGGATTAGAATTTGACAAATTGTTGAAAAAGGATACAATAATATGACTAAAATTAAAAAGTCCACTTGAGAACAGTCGAGTAGTTAATAAACCGAATCGTTACATGGGACAAATGAAATCAAAGTCATACAAAAAAAGTCGAGTAGTTAATAAATCGAATCGTTACATCGGTCAAATGAAATCAAAGTCATACAAAAAAAGTCGAGTAGTTAATAAACCGAAACGTTACATCGGAAAACTGATATTGCGGACAAATGAGATTTAGGGAAACGTGTCATTAGTCGAGTGAATAAAAATCCTAAACAATTAATGCCCAATCGTAAATTATCGAATTGAATTTTCGGACAAATGAAAAAAGTTCAAAATGATATTTGTCGAATAGTTTTTGTCGAAATGAAATTCGGACTAACGTTTTTAGTGTTTCAGATAGGTAACCTGTGGTATGTATGTGGTCCAAATATTCCAAAATGGATTCCCATTTTCTTGCGACAAAACCCACGGTCCAAATTCAAATGCCTAGTTTAATTTCACATCACTAATTAGTTTGCTAACGAATTCGTGTTTGCTCCCGCAGATCCCTTAAATGACGGTTTCATTTCACCCGATAGAGGCGAAATGATCATTTCTGCATTCCGTAATGCGTACAACGTACGTCACGATTTTCAGTTTTGAGGCATTCAGAGGTAGTAATTAATATCGAAACATCACTGCAAGCTGAAAATACTCTGGTTTGTCACTACAGAGCTGAAATGCAGTGCAGCGCTGATATTTGGTATTGCATGGTGCATTTAATTTCATGATTCGTTTAACAATGATTTGGGGTATATCACCCATGCATCATTAAAGTTTATGTTTCGTTTAACAATAATTTAAGGCGTATTCTTCATGCTTCCATAACATAAAAAAAAATCATGCAGCACAAAACTGTCCTGAATGATGCACCAGTGCATCACCAAAATTACAAATTATTCGTAAAATATAGTATTAATTTCTATAATATTTAAATAACTATGTATTACTCCATCCATCGCTCAAAATGGGCCTCATAAGAAGGCTCAAAGCTACTCAAAGGGCAACGCCATGCTCGGAGTTTCCTTGCGGGATTGCTCGTAAAACCGATGGCCGTTGGGGCAGAAAGGTTCTTGAGTAGCGACCGCGAACCGGAAGACGCAAGGTGGACCGACGACCTGGATAAGATCGCGGGCAGATATTGGATGAGGGCGGTGCAAAACTGATCGTTGTGAAGAACTTTGGGGGAGGCCTTTGTCCAGCAGTGGACATCTATCAGCTGTAGACAACTGTATTTCATAACATTTATAATTTTCCATAACATTTATAATTTTCCATAGATCCGCATACGTTGTACCTTTGAAAAAAATTTCAATTTCCTTAAGAATTTAATAATTCGATTATCGATGAAGACGACGTGTGTATCAATGGGAATTCAGTGAATCGGTTTCAATTGAATTTCTGAAGTAATCTTCACAATTCTAAAAGCAACAAACATTGTTCATTTTTCACATCGTATTCAAAGCAGTCTGCTGTTCAACCGACTTCAAAAGGAGGTTCTCAATAGCATATTTATTTTTTGATAATACTACAAACCTAAATGCGATTGTAAAAAATAGTTGAATTGAAAACTCACACTTGAGGCTTAGACTAGACGAACTGTAGATTATTGCATTATTTTACTGTTACTTTTTGTATTTAAGATTGGATTATGATTCACTTAATATGTTAAAGAGAATAAAATTTTCAGTGTAGGATTGTCACATACTTATTTGGTTCAATAAAGGTTCATATTCATTTGACTATGACATACTTTCAAACCCCAAAAGTTACTTATTTAGAGACATAGATTTATAAGCCAAACTAAACTCTCAAGTGACCATTCCAAAACATTAATGTTTTCTAAAAATGTGTGTGGGTTTGTCCATTCTACTGCTAAATCCTTGATGTCACGCGATATGTAGGTAACGTACAGGGAATTTAATACTAATGTATGAAATAAACCCTGTTGTCACAGCGTGCAACGTAGACTCAACGTTCCACATACAATATTATAATAATACTCGGGAAATTGTACACAATACGAATATTCTGTTCAACATAACGACACTAGGTGAGCTAAAGGTCGTCTACTTTGTCGTGAAAAAAAAAATATAACGAATTACGACAGAACATAGGAAACTGATTTTGTATACGAATGTTTTTACATATTTTTACAATATATAAACATAATACACTTTTGTTGAAAGTAGTTATTTCTCGTTCTTAACTATTTCAGTTTTTATTCAATGTCTGTTGAATTGTTAACCAAGCACTACTCTCAATTCTTTTATAAATACATATTTTTAGCATAACAACTCTTACAGAGTACTGATTCAATATTCTTATTTTGTAATTTGAATAATAAATAATTCAAATTCATATGAAATTATTTTTCTGCTAACTTGAAACTACCTCACAATACAATATCAATCATTTTATTAACTTTGATACTTATTTACTTATTTTATGATCAAACCGCTACCGCTAGGTAGCAAAGGATTTGCATTTACTTTTCGAAATAGGACAGCAAAAGTATAAAACACCCTTTCGTCGGACCTTTTCCCAGAAAATTATAACTTGGATCTCTTCAAGACGAGAGTAAATAGTACAATACAACAGAAGAGCTTGCCAGGTGAGTAGGTATAAACGGCCGACCGTAGGGAGACCGGATAGTGATACGAAGCCGGCAAAGCCCTTTTCACGGCTAAGGCATGTATAGCGCTTTTCTCAAACATATGCAATAAAATAAAAAAAGACCCCACTCGAAAAAAAAAATCTGTTATTTAGTCTGTTCATGAACACAGACGCCGTGTTTAAGAAAAAAATACTTCCCGGCCTAGGCCTTCAATTTTGTATGAAATTCCTTTAACAGTTCTTTCGAGTTGTTCCGCCCGAAACGTGAGAGGTACTTTAAAGCCTGTTATAATTATAACGCACGTTATAACGACATTTCATTGCATGTTTGAGAAAAGTATTTTTTACCATGTGTGCCGTAAAGTTGCTATAATACAAGTTTATAAAAAGTTTATGAGTTTTAAATAAAACCATAGCGGAATAAAATTTGTATCTGAATCTCTGAAACATTAACTGGCATTTTAAGCCGAGAACCCATAATATCGAACGCTATTTGAGTGCAGCGCACGGACGGAGTTCCCAACAAACTCCACGATGTTCCACTGAGCTTACGGGATTTTCAACTTAGCTGTGTATTTCGGATAACAAGGATTAAAAACACATCGTCTCCTCACCTATATTGGCTTTTAGTACCGCAAGATATTAATTTTAAGCCAGAAGCCGACGCTAATTCCATTTGCTGACCCAAATTTAGGGAAATAGTTTATAGATATCGTATGCCTTAACAGGTTACAAATGCAGTGAGGTCGAGGTAATGCGTCTATAGAGGCAAATGAGTCTTTAGATGATATAGATAAATAGATAAATTAATTAACAACGTTTTAAGACCCTTACTATTAGGCACTAATAATATAATGAAAGAGAGCGGTAGTTCTAGTCAGTATGCATTTGTATTTGAATACTTGAACCCTCCAAATGCCGATATCGATACGATGAAAGAATCCATTAAGAAATCGGCACGTAATTTTGTCATTTTCCATATATGTATATTTGCTTCAAAATCAGAAACGCATAGGTAATTAAAGGAATTAAAAATGGCTCTCGCATCAGGTTCCATATATCCATAATATTTTTATTTTTTTCGGTTCATGGTAATCTT
Source organism: Apotomis capreana (assembly GCA_947623375.1). Classification (NCBI taxonomy): domain Eukaryota; kingdom Metazoa; phylum Arthropoda; class Insecta; order Lepidoptera; family Tortricidae; genus Apotomis; species Apotomis capreana. The sequence goes on along the minus strand of OX392506.1, from coordinate 6,734,333 downwards.
TAATCAGCAAATTACGATTCAATACAATACAATAATATACACAGAATTTAAATACGATAGAGAACAACAAGTGGTCTTGTCGCTTGAGAGCGATCTCTTCCAGACAGCCTTTGAGTAGTGATAACTTATCTATTTTCATATCTTACAATATCTTTGTCACTATTCCTCAAGTCAGGATATAAGAGGAATTGAATGAACTCTCCGATTGTTGTAAGTACACGCACCTACAGCAATTTTGGTATTTGCCATTTATTATTCACGCGCTCGCTCTAGCAATGTATAAGAACAGGTATTTTTTGGTTAAAAAGTTATTTATATTCTATTCCATTTTACCAAACAAAATATGCCTTTAAATAATGTGACCGCTTTGTACAAAATTAGGTTAGCCTTCAAATTTGAAAACAATTCCCTTTACAGTGACTTAGCACAGAGCACCGCGTATTTTTCTCCTCCTTCAAACTCTTAATCTTAATCTCTTCATATAAAAACACCGCATTCTGAAGCCAACTGAAGCCATAACAGGAAAATATGCAAACAATAAAGATAACATTGAAGACATTGTGAACAGCGCATTCCTTTTGGCGAGGTTTCTTGCATTGAATGTCGATGTCCCTCATTCTTCATTGAATGTAGAGCTAAAATAGCTATATTTTAGTAAGTACTTAGTATAGTTCATTTCATATAGTATATTAAATCACACTTTAACATTAATTATTATTTTATTTAAAACTGCTATCGTTAAAACTAGCACATACAAACACTTCAATTGGCACTTATTGACTACGAGGACTGGAACGGAACGGAACAGAAAGCCCAGAAAGGTTACTCCGATGTTAGAAATTCGATTGCCGTATAGTGACATCTCTCTCGATCTCCAGACAAACGATATTTGAGTGAGTGGAATAGCACTATATGACGGTTGAATTTCGAACATCAGATTTCCCCTTTAGAGCTCGTTGGCCAAGTGACGATCCTTTTATTCGACGACAAACGTAGCTTTCATAAAAACGGTAGAAGGTCACCATTTTTACATACAATTACCATATCCTATCTAAAAATAGTACATTACATCAGAGGCCGGGAAAATGAGGATTTCCGGCCAAGTAGGTATATAGTGGAGGACAGTGATACGAGGCCGGGAATCCGTTTTCACGACGAGGCATGTATAGTGCTTTTCTCAAACATACAAATGAAATAAAAAAATATACTTCAAAGAACAACATTTTATTAATTGACAAATAGGACATTTTAGTCTAACAACCAACCTTTAAAAACAAAACCTGCTTTTTGTCAAACCAGCCAGCTGTGTGAATGACCTTGTTGTTGAAACCAAAAAAAAGTTCTTTGCATTTCATACCTACTGCTTTTCAGGCCTAGCCTGAAAAGCAGTAGGTATGAAATCCCTTTACAGTCCTAGTTGTTGCGCCCAAAAAGCGTTACTTCCGAGCCTATTATAAGGAACGTAAAGACAATATTTCATTGCATGTTTGAGAAAATATATTTACACACACAAGTGTTACCAGTGCATTTACATTTATATTTTGTTTTTGTTTGACTAATTGCTTTATGATCTCACTTTTACAAATTGGCACGTGTCGTTATTTCCAAACTGTAAAGTTCTTATTAACTATGTGTGTTGCATAGTCAACAAATTTGATTCCTAGGCCATTTCGTACCTTGTCACAGTGAACGCCAATATGAAAGCTGCTTGAGATCTCATATCATTGTCATTGTGACAAGGCTCTATAGTGGCCTAGAAATCAAATTGGTTGAATGTACGCGAAGCATGTCACTATTTAATTTGTATGCCCAATGGCACCACATAGTGGTACAATAATTATGAAACACCTAAATTTGCCTGTGTTGGACAAATAAATATTTTGATTTTGATTTTATCTTTATCATTGTGGAACAAAGGTTCCCACCTTAATAGCGTTCTCAAGTAGAATCTCCTTTTTATATTGGTACAACAAAGTGGCTCCACTTCGCCTGATGGTAAGCAAAAAGGGGAGCCCAAGCCGCAATGGCAACTGACAAGAAACCAACGGTGCCTTGTCAGTTACTGCCATGAGAGATGTTTCTTCACGCTTCGTTTGAAGGGTCCCATGTTGTAAGAAGGAAGAAACACATGTACCTGCAAAGAGTTTCACTTTTATAAACCTTGTTATATAAAATGAACTATACCAACATCGAGAGTTACACCAATTTATAGAGGAGTCAGCGTTACTCGTATAGATAGAGAATAAAATTTGCATTTTGTAGCAGATCGGACGATGTCGAGGCAATTGGATGTGCTATGTGCTTGAGAATTGAATGAAGTTCATGACTAGGGAATGTAGCGAAGTGAATTATTTTATCGATGTATTCTGACGTATAAAAAAATAACTGTACTTACCAACATGTGTTAAAAATGGAGGTGTAGTGTATGTAGGCTGATGTTGAATTATACAATACGACAACACAACACAACACAACACAACACTGCACAACACAACACAACACAACACAACACAACACAACACAACACAACACAACACAACACAACACAACACAACACAACACAACACAACACAACACAACACAATACAACACAACACAACACAACACAACACAACACAACACAACACAACACAACACAACAACCCAACACAACACAACACAACACAACACACCACAACACAACACAACACAACACAACACAACACAACACAACACACCACAACACAACACAACACAACACAACACAACACAACACACCACCACACAACACAACACAACACAACACAACACAACACAACACAACACAACACATCACAACACAACACACCACACCACACCACACCACACCACACCACACCACACCACAACACAACACAACACAACACAACACAACACAACACAACACAACACAACACAACACAACACAACACAACCACAAAATACAATACAATACAATGCAATGCCATGCAATGCAATGCAATGGATCGCGTAAGAGCGAGCGAGACAGATGTAAAACGCAAATCGCATTCTGACTGCCCATGCACTGTACACACCTTTTCTGATGCATTGTCTTAAGTTCATTTATTTTGTTTACTTCTTCTTCTTGTAGGGCCATATCCTAACGGATGTCGGCGATCATCATACGAAAGCCTTCTCTATTTTTGCTACTCTGCTGAGAGTGGTGACGTCCTTAATCACACCAAGTTCTAGGTCTTTCTCTACCTCTTCTCTTTTGTCTAGTTACAGGATATAAAATGTTATTTTTAGATTAATAAATCACAAAAATAGGTATCAAACACACTTCAAGCGTCAAATTAATTGAACTTGAAACTTCCAAATAAAGCTTTCACTGTTTTACTAACTGAATAACCAATCCCCCTAATAGCCCGATACGGGAAGGGTATAATTACACCTTAAACTAAAATAATTCGCATTGTACGTTTTTTTCTTTTATCAGCAAAGTAATATGGAGTACTAACGGGTATGAACATTTTCTAACGGATCGTGAGTGTGCGTTAGGTATAAAAAAAGTTTTTTTAAGCAACCTTTATAACTCTTAGAAAAGATTATCCAAGTTAATTTCTTTTGCACTAGGGCATCGCATTTTACAGTTTTAACATTCCGTATTGTTTTCTAACAGATTTGTCGAGAGATTATGTCAGCGCAATACGAAACGAATGAAAAAATTATAAATCCCTGAAAAGATTATACAAGTGACTTTTGGGAACGAAAATGTGTTTAAAACTATGAAATGTAATGTCAGTTTTAATTTATAACAGATTCATCAATAGCTTTATTTTATATAAACAATTGAATTTTTAAATCGTTCTCTAGGCCACAAAATTTTACGCAAAATTGACAAGTCGGCGTAGTGAACTCATTTTCATGAAAGTAATCTATAAACATAGAATTCTAACCAATTCACCCACGGGAACAAATTATATTACTTCATTAGTTGTACGCGACATTTAAATTTGAGCGCGAACGCTTTGCATCAAGTTAAGGCTGCACCGAGCGTTAGCGACTATCCCATAGAGCGCGAGGAATGCGTATTTAGATCGGCGCGCGGCCGCCATTGTAAAAGTGTATGGAGAATTAAAAGCACTTGTTGATAAATCTGGACCTTTAATACCAAACAATAATTGAAATATTTGATGCGGACAGATTGTAATGTAAACATTCATCTTTCAGAAAGATAACCTTAATTAACAAAATGAATCGGTTCTTGGAAATATACATTTGACTTTAAGGTTGTTTACAAATATTATTACATCATCTAAATAAATAGGTTTGAAAAGTTAGTTCTATTCATATTGCACCAATACATTCCCGAATTATATTCGGGTAAGTAATTCCGAACGTTAAATGTCATTCAAAATTTCAAACAAGAGCTGTATTACCTTAGGTTAAGGCGAGTAGATACGTGAAATGGTGAATAATACATTTTAAGTCCTAAGGCTTGTAATCTAGCCAATGCAAAATTTTAATAAAAATATTTGTTACTTAACCTGGTATATACTATCCTACGGGAACGATTTTTTATTTTTTTTTCAAGATAATAAGTAGCCTATTTCTTAAGTTAGGGTATAAACTATCTCTGTTTCAAATTACAAACATATCCGTCCAGCTGTTTTAACGTGAAAAAGAAACAAACATAGACACATATACTGTCGCTTTTATAATATTAATGGGAAATTTCACTTGCAGGACGGATACTGTTATCACAATATAGTTGTATCTTTTATATCACAACACATCGTGACCTAGTTATTTTAATATTTTTTATGTATGTTAGATTGTAAGGTATTTATCTATGGGCCTTTGATGCCTGAAATAAACGAATTATTATTATTATTATATCTATAAATAGTATTTTACATTGAAAACTCCCGTGAGTCTCTATATGAAACGGGTTTCCTCACGTCATTTAAGTCGAAAAAAAAACAATTAAAAACCGGCGAAGAACATGTCGGGTCACGCTCAGTGTAGGGTTCCGTAGTTGCTTATCCTTCACAATAGACTTAAGTTACGAGAGATATTTCAAGCTCTATAAAAAGGTCGTAAACGCCAATGTAACTGTAGTTACTTACTACCTTCTGGAATGCAACATACGTCCTTTTTTTGCGATAACTCAAAAACGGCTCGACCGATTTTGTTCAATATAGTTTTCATTGAAAGTACTTATGAAAGTATTACGCGTTTAGGTTGCTGTTGGGGCTGCCGCCTTACTGCAGCGCATCGGGAATGTTCGCCGAGGCGCGCGTTGATGGCTTTCATGCTATTTTACGCAAGCGAGTAGCCTCAATGATGCGACGGTTGCGCGGCAGTGCCAACAGCATCCTAAAGGTTGTGGCTGGCAGGCTGGACTGTCCCATACAGGCACATTGGATGCAAATCCATGTGCATGGGACGACTGACTTGTGAGCCACGCTCCCACTCTGTCTTGTGTCTTTGGTTTGTTTTAATTTATTTTTAGTTTTTGTATTTTTGTTTTTATATTGCTCTGTCTAACACTAGGGGTAAGTTCTATGTTACTAACACATTATACGGAGCCAAGCTCTGAAATAAATGATTTTTATTTATTTTATTTTATTATAACGCCTTATTTTCATGAATTTACCATAATTTTTTGACCCGTGGTTGAAAAGTTAGAGGGGGGGACGCTATTTTTTATATTTTCGGAACTAATATTTACAAAACTGCTAACCTTATCAAAAAATAATGTTTAGAGACCCCTATCATTTTTAAAATACCTATATAGCGACACCCCACACACTAGTGTTGAAACTAAAAAAATAATTCACTCCCACTTCAGGTGTTCTAGAGGTAACCGAAAAAAAAAATTTTTCTTAGTTTTTATTATACCGTTTAGTCTGCGTGATAAATACACATACGCATGCCAAATTTCAGCTTTCTAGTACTAATGATCACGGAGCTAAGCCGCGGACGGACAGACCGACGGACAGACGGACATGGCGAAACTAGTTGACTACGGAACCCTAAAAAGAAAATAAAAGAAGTAAGAAACAAACAAAAAGAAAAACGATTGTATGTTCACTAATAAAGCATCGAGTGCTGTTTGCTTTTACAAGTCTCACTAAATGTGTGTCTTGATTTGGTAACGGATAAAAAAACTGAAGGAGATAAATAATACATAACTGCAGAGGCCGGGAAAATTCAGTTCGTGTTTGAGTATGATTTTGAAGGAAGTCCGAGTCCTTCAATTAATACGAATCCACGAACTGACATTTCCGTCGAGCCCTGTACGTTCAATATACAGACATTTAATTGAAATTATAATATATAATTATATTATAATTATACATGGATAAGGATATTTAGTAATGAGCAATATATTTTTTTTTTGTTGAAACTGTTTATTTTACTTGTCAATTTTTTAATTCCTTTAAACGAGTTATACGGTTCATCTTCATTCGTCACTCGCACTACAAGAACGTATGAAGCAACCCAATGAGTTTTTTTTTCATTCAGACCTACTAAGATTACACTCAAGAATATTAAAACTTTTATTGTAAATTAATTAAAACATCATAGTAATGGTTTTTTACTTACATTAATACCTCAAAATGGTCTTTTTACAATTCCACATAAAAAAGGCCATAATATAGGTTTTTTTATTGACTTGTACAATTAGAAAATCTTAAATATTTCGTCCTGACAAATATTTGAAAATAATGATATACACTCATATATCTGAAATGATTCCGTCCAAACCAATAGAAAAAGTTATTTTGGACTTGCGATCTCCGAATGATAAATAAGGTATGGCTTCTAAAAAAAAATCGTGCGTTTAGAAGTTGCTGATTTAACCATTCTTCTTTGGTGATTACTTCCAAGCATATTTGGAGAAAAGCACTATAATACAGGCTTCGGTGGAAATGTCAGTTCGTGGATTCGTATTAATTTAAGGACTCGGACTTTCTTCAAAATCATACTCAAATAGGAACTGACTTTTCCCGGCCTCTGTAGTTATGTACTATCTATCTCCTCCAATTATTTTTTTTTAAATCAGGTAATACTGTTACCCAATCAAGACATACATTTCGTGAGCCTTGTAAAAGTAAGATCATGTAAAGCACTCGATGTTTATTGGTAACTTATTATAACATCGTTTATCTTTAATCTTTTTCTTTCTTACTTCTTTTATTTTATATTTCTATTTTGTGATAGCATTATCCATACTGCGAGTAAAACTTCCCATTAATATCATGAAAGCGACAGTATGTGTGTATGTTTGTTTCTTCTTCACGATAAAACGGCTGGACGGATATGCGTGCAGTTTAAAACAGAGATATTTTATACCCTAACTTAACAAATAGGCTACTTTTTATTAAAAAAAAAAAATTGTTCCCGTAGGATAGGTTTTAACGGGAGCGAAGCCGCGAGCAAATGCTAGTAACATATATTTTTTATCAGAATTTTACATTGGCTAGAATACAAACCTTCGGACTTTAAAATGTATTATTCACCATTACACTCGCCTTAACCTAAGGCAATAAGCTTTCGTTTGAAATTTTGAATGATATGATGTTCTGAATTACTTTCCCGAATATAATTCGAGATTGTATCGGTGCAATGCGAATATAACTAACTTTTTAAAACTATTTATTTACATGATGGGATTCTATTTGTAAACAACTTTAAAGTCAAATTTAGTTTTATATTTCCAAAAACCGATTCATTTTGTTAACGAATCATTGATTTAGTAAGATCAATAAAAAGACGCACTCTCAACTCTTCTAAAAGTTGCTAAATAAAAGAAGGACAATAATACACCTAATGAACAATACAATATAAGATATCTTATTTAACCAAGATAAGATAGTAACAAAAGTCAAATTTTAGCATTGTATTTTATATAAAATCTGAAAAGGCCGCCCGGGCTTGGTGTCAGGTGGCTGCACCGAGCGAAATGTGAAAAAATAGGCAGATGCCGTTAAGGCGTTAAGTAGACAACGTCAACACTAGTTGTTGAATCCATTTCTAAACTACATATTTAGCACTTCGAAGAATGTATTAACAAGTTCTCTGTGGAACAATTATAAGATTATTAATATTTCACCCTTGACAACTAAGTAAAGTTGGACGAAAATTGTAAAATCGTAAGCTGGCGTTAAGTGTTTTTTTATACTTTAACAATTATTTCATAGTTCAAAAAAAAGATGAATATTTAGATTACAATTTGTCCGCATCAAATATTTCAATTATTGTTTGGTATTAAAGGTCCAGATTTATCAAAAAGTGCTTTTAATTCTCCATACATTTTTACAATGGCGGCCGCGCGCCGATCTAAATACGCATTCCTCGCGCTCTAGGGGTCAGTCGCTAACGCTCGGCGCAGTCATAACTTGATGCAAAGCGTTCGCGCTCAAATTTAAATGTCGCGTACAACTAATGAAGTAATATAATTTGTTCCCGTGGGTGAATTGGTTAGAATTCTATGTTTATAGATTACTTTCATGAAAATGAGTTCACTACGCCGACTTGACAATTTTGCGTAAAATTTTGTGGCCTAGAGAACGATTTAAAAATTCAATTGTTTATATAAAATAAAGCTATTGATGAATCTGTTATAAATTAAAACTGACATTACATTTCATAGTTTTAAACACATTTTCGTTCCCAAAAGTCACTTGTATAATCTTTTCAGGGATTTATAATTTTTTCCTTCGTTTCGTATTGCGCTGACATAATCTCTCGACAAATCTGTTAGAAAACAATACGGAATGTTAAAACTGTAAAATGCGATGCCCTAGTGCAGAAGAAATTAACTTGAATTTTTTTTTCTAAGCTTGACAGAGGTCACTTACAAAAAATTTTTTTACACTTAACGCACACTCAAAATCTGCTAGAAAATGTTCATACCCATTAGTACTCAATCTACTCTAACTGACTACAAAAAATCACGCACTTGTATTTTATTGAAGTTCAGAACTGTTCGCGTATCGGGCTATAAGTCTACAGTGGGGTACCTATTTTTAGTTGCCTCAAATTATTAATTTTAAGTGGCATATTGCTTTAACCAACCCGACTAACTTAAGGAGATAAAATAGATACATTTTGCTACCAGATTGTTAGTAGGTGACCGAGTGAGTGGGTAGAGCGAGCGAAACCTTTCTGTTTCAACTTGGGCTTTTATTTGTCTCAATGACCGGATGTCTATCCGTTCTCCTCTATAGGTCTTTAGTTTAATTGAATGTTTTCTGTTGATTATAGTTTTTTAATTTTTTTATTCATTATTGCAAAAAAAAAACAAATGCTGAGTTTGCGTTAACCCTAGGGTATCACGCTGCCATGGTTCACATTTTTTTTTTCAATAGACATAATGTTACCGTATCATGAGGCAATCGGTAAAAGTCGCTAGTTACTTTATTTTAAGTTTTTGTTGGTAAATAGTAAACACGGCACACGTCAGGCGAGATATTAAGTTGAGAATAGGCTTGGTACAATTTTTGGATGACCATACAATTAGTTTTTCTTTCTGTAAGGATCTACAGCTGCAGATCATTCATTTTTCTTAACCATAGTTTTTCCGAAATGTTTTTTCTAAATTGTTAATTTTACAGTTTTCTATAATGGCGGCGAAATGAGGCCTTTGAGACTTAAGAAAAAACTAGTCAATGATTGACACTTGTCAGAATTTGAATGATTTGACACTGACGTGTGTCAACATTAAATGGGTTGACATTGACAAGTGCCAAACTTCAACATTTTTTTATTAAGTTTCAAAGGCAATTATCTCTTCAGCAACTATTATTGAAAACTGTCATATTGACAACTTAAAAAAACATATCGAAATAAAATTTAAATAGTCTTCCAAAAATTTTACTAAATAGGTTTGGTACGGTAGGGATACCTTTCTGGAACTTTCCAAAGTACACGTTTCTATGAGGAGCTAATTGTTAACAGGTATCTCGCGTGGATGCAAGTTTAATGGCGAAAGTTAAACTTGCGTACCTCAAGAGCTCGTTCGCAGGAAGCCTGCACTTTTCAATTAACTCGGTGTTCTTCGGAGGAAAATGATATTTCATTCATGATACACTAGCTTGAGGTTACTGATTAACGTAAGCTGACTAATGGTGATCAAACTCATATTCTTGTAGCTGCGAGCATGTTTTCTATGGGTGCTTATTTTCTCACATAATTTTTAAGTCCTATTATTGGAAGTCCGAAAATATTTCTCATACTGTTTTATATTATAATGATCACACTTCATAATTTTTTTAATACTAACGCTCGGAACTCATAAGATCACTATTCATACAACTTGCTTATACTAATATTTGTTTTCATAATACTTTCTTGCACTACTAATCTAACTCATAATCATCAGAATTCATAATCATCCGAATTCTTAAATTACAAAATTTTTACGAGCGAGCGAGCGAAGCGAGCGAGCAAAACCTTTCAGAGCAGATCCGACGTGGCCGGGTTAGGTTAGAAGGTCAGGCGGGAGCGAAGCGTAGCGAGCTCCCGCCTGGCCTTCGAGGTTTTTTTTTTGCGTACCGTAAAAAGTTTTGCTTATATTCATACTATTTACATACAAGAATAATCCACCCAACCACTTTCAGGAAAGTATTAATAGGAAAATTATGAAGTAAAACAGTTATGAAAAATAAAATTATGAGTTTTAACATTTCTTAGTACCTACCTAATGACATTATTAAGAATAAAGTATGATAACTGACTGTTATGAGTTCCGATGGCAGTAAAATAAAAGTATGAAGAAAAAAAGTATGACGAAAAAAATTATGAAGAGTGATTGTTATGAATAAAAATCAGTTAAAAACCGGCCAAGTGCGAGTCGGACTCGCGCACCGAGGGTTCCGTACAAACACTTTCCATCCCTAAGTGGTTAAGTTAAGTTTGCACCTGGTATGTATAGCGCCCTATATAAATTAGGTGCAAAGTTAGGTATTAAAATATTAAAAAAAAACTACTTACTAGATCTCGTTCAAAACAATTTTCGTTGGTAGTTTTTATAGTAATGTACATCATATGTTTGTTTGAGATTTTTCATTTTCTTATTTTAGAAGTTAGAGGGGGGAGGACCAACTTTTTTCCACTTTGGAAGCGTCTGTCACGCAAACTATTCGGTTTAGAAAAAAAATATTTTAGAAACCTCGATATCATTTTTGAAGACCTATCCATAGATACCCCACACGTATGTGTTTGATAAAAAAAAAAATTGAGTTTCAGTTCTAAGTATGGGGAGCCCCCAATATTTATTATTATTTTTTTATTTTTGAATCAACATCTTAATGCAGTTTACAGAATACATCTACCTACCAAGCTTCAACAGTATAGCTCTTATAGTTTCGGAAAAAAATGGCTGTGACATACGGACGGACAGACGGACAGACATGACGAATCTATAAGGGTTCCGTTTTTTGCCATTTGGCTACGGAACCCTAAAAATCGGTAGTAAAATAAAAAATAGGAATAAAAAAATTATGAGAGCCAATATGGACCCGTTTTCTATACAATGTAAGTCGCGGTGAACTCGCTGCGTGATCACTGATTGCCTTTATACAAAATTCGTTTGCAACTCGTAAGTGTAATAAGACCCTAAAACAATAGACTTCTTGAACATCGTGCATCGTACGTACGATATACATAATAATGTACTTACTATGGGCTGCAGAAGTGCATGGCCCATTTATGAATGAATTCATTCATAAATGGGCCATGCAATTCGGCAGCTCATTGTACAGTCAAGGAAATTTTATTATTCGCTCTTGTCACAATGACAATAGATTTAGACCAAGGCCTAAAAGTCAGAAATGACCGTCAAAGTACAACATTTCTACGTAGCGCTAAAAACGCTCATACAAAAGGCGTCCAGGCTAGTGACGTCACAGGCCGGTTTAGGTACCAATAATTGTATGGAGAACTTAAGAAATTTGCCATTTTCACCGTGAATTCACCGTGAAAAAGTGCGTTTAAGCACATGGTCGTCATACAATTATTGTGTTGTAAAATTTGAGGATTCTGTAGGAGTAGATAAAATTTAACTTTGCTCTATAACCTACATATCCTGATAAATTAAAGTTGTCCTTTAATTATGCCAAATTTTCCACACATTTCAATCTAATTTTCTCTAACTATAAGTATACTTTACTGGATTACCTACATGTTAAAGCATGCCAAATATCAACACCTTTCCCCAAAGCTGGGGCAACAAAAGAGTTGTATTGGCTTTTGGCTTCAATTTAATATCATGTCGTGCAAATACAAGATCTGATTGATCTGACAAACAAGGTCTCATTCACCGAGCAAGCGAAGCGAGCAAAGTATCTCCGTCTCAGCTTGACCCGAAATTCTCTGTAATATTTTCGGTTGTTTTCGCTTACAGGTCATATCTCTCAACCAATCCTCTTGAAATTTCGGAAGATTCGTTAATTATGTAACATATTCTTAGATTATCTTGTCGATTCAGTTTTTCGTTTTATTTTTCAAAAATGCGGATTTCTATAAACGTAATATAAAAAAAAACTGCCATTTCAAAACAAGCTTGCGAGGTTAACAGTTCACAGGGCTACTAGTTCAATCGGAGCACAGCAAACTCTAATCTATTTTACAAGAAAAGAAATTGCCTTTCAGTGCACTCACTAACAATTCATAGCAACCCGACTGGCTTTCCGCGTTGACAAATAGACTGTGATTCAACGAGGTCGAAGAAAAGTACGTTAGGCCACTTTCAGGGACAAAGTATGTAATCAAATACTCGGTATTGAGGCTTTGTCATACATTTATTGTTTTTAATGCTGCCGTGCTAAGGTAAAATGCGACCTTTTTGTATGGAGCTCCATACAAAAAGCACGGCAGAATGTGTGGTCTTTTATCTTCGACCTAGCGTTATCCCGGCTCTTGCCAGGGTCCGCTTTCATATTAGCTTTCCTCCACTTCACGATCCTGGACGTCGTCGTCTTTTGTTTGTCCGGTATACATATAATAAAATTTGCTCGAGTGTATTCACACCCTAGGATGTTGTGACCCCACATAGGCATGTTTCCTGGTATAGTACAAAGTAATTATATTTTACGAAATTGTTGAGCATAAATGTAATTTTTTTGTATGTTTGTGTTTGGGACTATATATATATATATATATAGGCGGAGTGAAGAAAAAGGACCAATGACCAGGCTGTATCTTTATGAAGCTCAGAAGAAGTGCGTTTAAATCTGATGGTGTTAATTTGAAATGGACAGCCAGCCTAAAGTTGTTTCAATAAATGGGGTTTGCTCTGTGAACATGTGAAGAGCAGATGTGTTTTTAATCCTTATTATCCGCAATACACAGCTAAGTTGAAAATCCCGTAAGCTCAGTGGAACATCGGGAGTTTGTTGGGAACTCCGTCCGTGCGCTGCACTCAAATAGCGTTCGATATTATCGGTTCTCAGCTTAAAATGCGTGTCAGTTGATGGATCATTAAGAGGCCTTATTCCTTCTATATATTTTTTTTCATATTATGACAAATATAAGAACTTTTTGAAGTGAATAATACTTTTCCCCGAGTTCTAGGTAGTAACACAGCTATTTCATGCTTTCATTGCATGCAGTCGAAAATAAGTCGAAAAAACTAATTTTCGGCCTGAATTTTGTCAATTTCAAGTAGTTTATGAAACAAAAATAATTGTCAAATTTTTTTGTGTTGAAAATTTCAAACTGTAGGCTTCAAATAAATCCCAATAGCCGTGTTCTAGGTAGCCACATGAATATTATGTTAAGAAACATGTTTGATCATAGGGAAAAATGTCTAAAACAATCAGCATTTTAAAAGGGATAAGGCCTCTTAATATAAATATTGACAGGTAAATTATGAAAGAAAAATGTGATGTAATTCTGCAATGTAAGCAGGATTCGAACCTGCGACCCTTCCTTTCCGGCGTAGAGATCTCTCAACTGAGTCATAACATCGTTACGTAATAAATATGCGGTATTTCCACATTCAAAATATTACCATAAAAACAGCCAATTATTATGTTTCAGAGACTTAAAAAATACAATTATACAGCATATCTGGTAAACACTATTTTGAAGTAATACATTCTGAGAAAGTTTGACATGATGCCCACGGCTACCTTCTACCACCGCACTGCTCGCCATCGGCAGGGTGTTCATCCTCATATGCTAGAGCCTGAATGGTCGAGAACTGTCCGGTTCCAGAGGAACTTCCTACCCCGAACGCTTTGCATGTGGAATGAGCTCCCTGCCGAGGTTTTCCCCGGGGGCTACAGTATGCGGTTCTTCAAGAGGGGAGTAAATAGGTTCTTAAAAGGTCGGCAACGCGCGTGTGATGCTCCTGGCTTTGCAAGCGTTCATAGGCGGCGGTAACTGCTTAACATCAGGCGGGCCGCATGCTTGTTTGCCACCGTCCTAGTATTTAAAAAAAAAAATATTCAAAACGTCTTGATCCATTTTTGTGGCGGGGGCGTGGCCTAGGAACAAACTTGTATGACTGTGAACGCATATATGCGTTGCTGGCATTGAATGCGTAAGTATGCAAGCACAATTGTATACCTTCAATCTCAATCTTAATCTCAAGTAACTCTCGGCTTGAAGAGTTCTTGTTAATTCAAAGTAGTAAAGATATGACAAACGCGGTGCCAAATTGACGAATAAATTGCATTTCAATTTCCGAAAAAGATATTAAAGGATCTAGCTATACTTAGGTATAGACTCTGGCTAGCTAAATAATGGTGACAGATATTTCCTTGTGGTATCACCATTGTCTATGATTTAAACAATTTAGTAGGTGATTTTTTTTCATTAGGTGATTATCGCGTTGTTATGCCTCAGATAACTCTTGTAATAATTTAATTGTGATATTATCTTTTAATGAGTTTGATTTTAGCCAATATTTACCTGCTAAAAAACTTCGACGAACTTGCAATGGGGGCAGGCAAAGCTCATTTTCCATATCATGAATTGGCGTTGTTTTGATAAATCCGCCAATAGTTCGTAAAGCCTGATTTTGAACTTTGTCCAGTTTGTATAAATGATTACGTCCGCTATTGTCATAAAGGAAGGATGCGTAGTCAATTCTGCTACGTATTATTGCTATATATAGCCTTCTTAAATGTTTGGGATGTACTCCCCATTGCGGACCAACAAGAACTTTAAAAATATTAAGAAACTTTTGGACTTTCTGGGTCAATTCGTTGATATGTCTACCCCACCTAAGAGAACTCACATCCCACAATCTACTTAAATCTACTCCTATGCATTCTACCCACCAATTAGAAATGTTTTCAATACCATTTTGTACTAATAAAATTGACCTTCCAATGTAGTAAAATCAAACATAGAAGAAATTAATCAGTCAAAACCTTAATACTCAAAGGTCAAAACGATAACAAAACGAACTTAAGGTAATTTGTACATTGAGCAAATTCATAGAAAAAAATGATATTAAACTATAATGCGCAGCAAGAAATATTAGACTTTGTGCTGTCTGCTTATAATCTGGATTGGGCTATCTATGTGTATTATTCGTGTTCCGAAAAGCTTGGTAGACATTAGCAGCTCAGCACACACACACTTGCTCACACACACACACACACACACGCACGCACGCACGCACGCACGCACGCACGCACGCACGCACACACACACACACACACCTATAATTTAAATAATATGAAATTATCTTTAAAAAGAAAAAAAAAGCATGTTATCTTCTTTTGATAAATCGTCTCTACAACATCTGATATTTGTGAATTGGGGGAGGAGCACTGCTTATCCTAAATCACAGGTCAACCTATTTAGGAAGCAGAGTTTCTTGAGTTTATAAGACACGTTTGTAACTTGATGTTATTTATGAATAAATATTATTATTATTATTATTTGTTTCTCGACTCATTAGTCTCGGGCTCATACGTCCCGGTCTTTTGAAAGGCTTGCGTGGGGATATGGATCCAACACGTAGAGGCCCCTTGGAGAAATTTGCTGTGGCTGTAGCCCTGCTTGGACCCACACACACACACACACACACACACACACACACACACACACACACACACCTATAATTTAAATAATACGAAATTATCTTTAAAAAGAAAAAAAAAGCATGTTATCTTCTTTTGATAAATCGTCTCTACAACATCTGATATTTGTGAATTGGGGGAGGAGCACTGCTTATCCTAAATCACAGGTCAACCTATTTAGGAAGCAGAGTTTCTTGAGTTTATAAGACACGTTTGTAACTTGATGTTATTTATGAATAAATATTATTATTATTATTTGTTTCTCGACTCATTAGTCTCGGGCTCATACGTCCCGGTCTTTTGAAAGGCTTGCGTGGGGATATGGATCCAACACGTAGAGGCCCCTTGGAGAAATTTGCTGTGGCTGTAGCCCTGCTTGGACCCGTTCCTGATCATAATTATCAATAGGATGATACATCCATGAACAGGTCCCAGCAGGTGATTGAACTATTGTATTGATATGGAAAAGAAAAAACTGGGCTATTAAAATGGAGTATGGGTGGACTCTTTATTTGGGCTATTGCAATAGTAAAATGTCACCCGCCGTAACCATCGGTACGACTGTTACCTCTGGCGGGTGGTGACTCGCCCCTCACTAGGTGTGGGCCCCGTAATCTTTTATTATTATGTGTTTCTCATTTTTTGAGTCTCGGGCTCATACGTCCCGGTCTTTTGGAAGGCTTGCGTGGGGATATGGATCCAACACGTAGAGGCCCCTTGGAGAAAATTTGCTGTGGCTGTTGCCCTGCTGGGACCCGTTCCTGATCATATCAATAAGATGATACATCCATGAACCGGTCCCAGCAGGTTGAACTATTGCATTAATATGGAAAAGAAACCGGGCTATTAAAGTGAAGTTTGGATGGACTATTTATTTGGGCTATTGCAGTAGAAAAATGTCACCCGCCGTAACCATCTATGCGACTGTTACCTCTGGCGGGTGGTGACTCGCCCCTCACAAGGTGGGCCCCGTAGTGCCATCGTGCAGACGGCCGGAAGCAACACGAGCGTGAGGGCTCAGGGGTGTCGAGAGGTGTGCTGCGCTTTCTCCGAAGTTACTCGCGGCGTGATGCCCTTTAACACTTCCACCCCTGGAGCATATAGCTCTAACGCTCCTCTCTGGACGGCCAATGAAGGCAAGCCAGAGCTGAGAGTCCTACGGGTCCTCTTGGGTTTCCACTCCGGCCGATGAAGGCACACCGAAGACGAGGACCATGACCGACTCTCTGGAGATCTCGGGTCCGTGGGGTCGTCACTCCCCAACAGCTCGCCACAAGCTGGAAGAAGCTATTATTATTATTATTATTCTGTGTATGTGATTTTTGTCCTCAGGAATTACCAGCTCTGAAAAGTGTCAAAATTTAAAAGTGCTATGCTTTATCTATGTACCGTGCTAAGCTCAACACTTGTCATTGGCAGAATTGGGGTATCCCAAAAAAAATTACCCCCCCTTTTTATATTTTTATTCGATGAAATAGGCCATTTTATAATACCAATTTCATTAACTCTCCATTAGAATAAGTAGTTATTTTTTTATTAATTATTTTAAGAAGCTCACAAGATGACGTCATGATTTCCGCGTGTGTTTGAGGATAGTAAAAAAACGCTATTCAGCGCACTCTTATTTGTATTTTTTATTATTTCATAGGTAAACACAGGTGGCCATGAAATTCCCAAAAAAAATATATTGAATATCTTGTCAAAGAACTGTCAGGTGACAGTTTGTAAATAACCAACAAAAAATGTAATTGTTTTCAAGTTTGTTTTCATTATTTTACTACAAGTTATATGTGCTGCTTTTCGATAGCTCTGTCTTAATTTTGGACTTATTTTTCACGCCAGGCTAGTCTCCATGGCTATGCTTTGACCGTACCAACAAATATTTGACTTGGAATACGATAAAAGTATTTGTGTGATACTAGATAAAATGGAAATAACAGTCCTAAAACCTAAAAATTCAACATCCCAACAAGCTTCATGGAGCAGATTATTGTTAATACTTTAAAACAGTCAAAGGATTCACTATGCAGAATTATGTTTAAGGACGAAAATATTGCTGTCAAGATTCCTAGGAAAATCTCATCACGTCTAACAACATTAAAGATAGAAAACTTGCTAGTAGATGGATCCAGAAGATTAAATTGTCAAAAATGTACAAACTACTAAGTGTGAATTACATCATAGTTCTATTTCATTCCTATATATGAAGCACATATGAAGTAAAGTTTTTGGATGATGTATATGCTGTGTCGTAACTTTAATGAATGTATAATGTAGCAGAAAAAATTAAACTCATGTTATTATAACAGTTTTTTTATTGAAAGTAAATAATCTTTGTGACATTTTCAAGAAAAAATTCCTCGATCGAACCTTCCTGTCCTCTTTTATGTTCATGCTGGCTTTAAACTGTCTGCAAGGTTGTGAGAGTTGCGGTTGCCCTTTTGGGTGGGTGTTGACTGTTGAATCAATGAAAATATTCTTGTAGTGTACTTGTAGTGGATCTGATCGAGATTCATGTCTCTGAAAGTATCGAAGGTGTCGAAGGGCACGTTTAAGATTTTCTTGGGATCCAACATACCATCAAAGTTTTGGTTTTGGTCATACGCCTAAAAGTAAAACACACGTAAGTGTCTAATTTTTAAATACAAATATAAAACAAACCTCAAATGTTTTGAGATGATTACCTTCTTATTAAATCAGCATTTTTAATAACCACCGATGCATTTCTCCTTCAAAGCTCGGTTTGGTGCATTCACGCAGTCTTTGTTAATCGCAGTTAATTGACAAGAAATATAAACAATATAGGTAAACTCGCTTGAATTATTTCTCGAGATATTAGTCTGCATCCTAATTTTTTATAACCGATATTATTTTTATTTCCACTCATCGTCTCGTAAGTGTTTAATAAAACTCTTTTTCTTGTTGAACGTAAGTTACACGAGTTAAGAGACGATGTAAATATATATACATATATATTAATCCTGGAATGGCTGCTCCTGGTTTTTGCAAATGTCAGTTTTTAATAAATAATCAGATTCACTTTATAAAGAATAATAAACCATGCTTGTATATGTTCAATACCATTTCTAGAAAATCCCTATGTAAATATTGAAAATGTAAATAAATATGTAAATAAATAGTTGTCATTGTTACTGTCAGACGAAATATTTACCGGTCCAAACATAAAATCTGTGATAATTTGTGTTCAATTTAGTTTCAATTGCCAGCGCAATCAAGTATTTAAAATATTCTTGAATGTTTGATTCACAACTTCAACATTATAATATTAAAGAATTATCATAATTATTGAAGGAAAGGGCAGTATAATAGCAGTAAGATAATAATTATAATGAACCGTTAGTATAATTTGGACCGAGTATTGGGGTAACCACAGATAACACTACCTGTACCTTTCCAAACTACGGTGACGTAGTAAAACCCCGGTTACTGAAGGTCAAGTGAAAAATTGGGTAGTATCTTTTTTACGAAATTTTTGTAATTTTTTTCAATAACTAGAAATGGTTCAGAAAGAACCCAGCTCGTCAGTCATAATCGAATTAACGGTTTTGAAAAAAAACGGTACACCCCAATTGTGCTAGATGCACAGTAGCCATAAATAAAAGAGTGAAGTGAAGTAGTTTCACTATTCATAGAAAATCAATACTTTAATGAATACAAAATATTTACTGACGCGTCAAAGGGAGGAGGGTCAATAGGTGCCGCATTTTATGGCCCCCAATGTGATGTATCAATTCAATTAAAAATAAAATCTGACCTATCCATTATGTATGCCGAGTTGGTGGCCATTGCAGAGGCCCTGTCTTACCTGGACTCAATTACTTTCGATAAATTCGTAATCTTTACAGACTCTAAAAGTGCATTACAACATCTGGCTCGCTGTACCTCGAGTTATCGAGGACTGCCGATCGCCTATAACATACTGGAAAGTATCAATAAACAAATATCTGCAGGAAGGTCGTTGTCTCTGCAATGGATACCCTCGCATGTAGGTATAACGGGGAAAGAAATAGTTGATAATTTAGCTAAGAAAGCTTGTCATAGTGGCATACAATGCAATATATTACCAGCTTTTTTCGAATGTATTAAATCGGTTAAAAAACAATGTTGCCAACTTTGGAAAGAGTACTTTGATGAAAGGGCAAAGGAAAAAGGAATATGGTACAGAACTATCCAACCTGAGCTCTTAAACACACCATGGATTGATTGTTCGCTTAGTCGCCAAGAAATTGTTATTGCACTGAGGCTTCGGTCCGGACACATTCCATTAAACAAGTTTGGTTTTATGATGCACAAAGTTCCATCTCCATATTGTGAAGAGTGTAACATGATCGAAGATGTGTACCACATCTTAATGGAATGTGTTCGAAACGAGTCGTTTAGGAATCATTTGCGAACTTCTAGCAATTTGTTTTCAAACATAGGTGGCTGCAACAGCGCACTGGCATCTCCTTTATCGGATGATGTCAAGGCGCTGTTTAAGCTAGTGAGATTAGGTCTCGCAAAACGATGAAAAGGAGAATAGTATTGTTACTGATGGCTCAATGGAGCGACATAATAGCTTTGCGATAAAGCTCTTTAATATAGATAAAAATGAAATAAAAAATAATTTAGTAGGATTCTCTATAAATAATGTTGATACTTTATGTAGTAGTACCACAGATTAATATAATAGTTCTGTAGTACTAAGATTCCGATTGAGTTGAAATTTGGCATTGTACTTATGTTTTTTTTTTTTTGATGGATTAATGTTATATTATCGAGCTAGGCCTTATTTACACTACATTTAATTTATCGCCTTGTATATGATTAGAAAGTGTAAACAATTGTGTTTGTCATTACTGTACTGTACATAGTGGTTGAAATTATGTGAGCTGCCTATGAGTGCACGTCAACATATATTTAACTTATTTCTTTACGTACACCTTACGTGAATAGAAAATCAAAAATATGTTTCAGTATCAAAACTATAATTCTTACAACGCAAAGTGTGACCAGCCGCATTTTTTTTAAATTTCCCGCCAAAACTTTGAGTAATATTTCATTAGCCAGACTATACCTACTTATGAAATGTTGTTACCCTATTTAATGTTTCTTTATTTCTTTGTTATATTATTAATCTTTTTCATGTGGTGCACAATAAAGAATATTATTATTATTATTATTATTTGTTTCTCATTTTTTGAGTCACGGGCTCATACGTCCCGGTCTTTTGGAAGGCTTGCGTGGGGATATGGATCCAACACGTAGAGGCCCCTTGGAGAAATTTGCTGTGACTGTAGCCCTGCTGGAACCCGTTCCTGATCATATCAATAAGATGATACTTCCATGAACAGGTCCCAGCAGGTGGTTGTACTATTGCATTGATATGAAAAAGAAACCGGGCTATTAAAATGGAGTTTGGGTGGACTATTTATTTGGGCTATTGCAGTAGAAAAACATCACCCGCCGTAACCATCAATGCGACTGTTACCTCTGGCGGGTGGTGACTCGCCCCTCACTAGGTGGGCCCCGCAATGCCATCGTGCAGACGGCCGGAAGCAACACGAGCGTGAGGGCTCAGGGGTGTCGAGAGGTGTGCTGCGCTTTCTCCGAAGTTACTCGCGGCGTGATGCCCTTTAACACTTCCACCCCTGGAGCATATAGCTCTAACGCTCCTCTCTGGACGGCCAATTAAGGCAAGCCAGAGCTGAGAGTCCTACGGGTCCTCTTGGGTTTCCACTCCGGCCGATGAAGGCACACCGGAGACGAGGACCCTGACCGACTCTCTGGAGATCTCGGGTCCGTGGGGTCGTCACTCCCCAACAGCTCGCCACAAGCTGCCCTGCGGGCTTATTATTATTATTATTATTATTATTCCTTTATTTCTCTTGTATCTTAGGCTAGTGTTTTTACAATAAATTTATACAAAAAGTAAAATACAATAAAGTAATTACAAAATATAAATACATTATAAAAAACCTATTATTATTATTATTATTATAAATGCAACATAATTGAAATCCATTCCAGTGTTAGGGATTCAAAATGGGAAACAATGATAAAGTGTGAAAATAAAAAATGAGAATTAAATTATCCATAAGTAGCGCAAAAAACAGACGAGGATAAAAGACAGCAGTTTCTATCTGATCCCTCTTCGTAGTGCGTTGGGTATTAAAATTATATAAAACAGGAACTCCAATAAAACAGAAAGGTCCATTAGGGGTGTCGTTGAGACTCGAGCATGTATGAGGCAATAAAGGAAGCCTTCACGTTGCACGTCGCGCCCGTACATCACAAGATTCATAACAAACCACTGTACTTACGAAAAAAGGGCCAAGGGCGAGTCTGACTCGCGCACCGAGGGTTCAGTACGAATACTTATCCTATTTTACTGGCTGGGTTAAGTTAAGTATGCACCTGGTATGTATGGCGCCAGATACAAAATGAGGTGCAAAGTTAACGCAAACGTTAACGTTTTGACGACCATTGTTGTATAGGAGCCCTCTTAAATATTTATTTTATTCTGTTAATTATTATTTGTTGTTATAGTGGCAAAAGAAATAAATCATCTGTGAAAATGTCAACTGTCTAGCTATCAGGATTCATGAGATACAGCCTGGTGACAGACGGACAGACAGACAGACGGACAGCGGAGGCTTAGTAATATGGTCCCTTTTTTACCCTTTAAGTACGGAACCCTAAAAAACGCGTCGAGAAAATGACCGCCTCAGGCAGATTTTTCATGAAGATCTTCAGTCGCATGTAAATGTGCGGAGGCAAGTCTCGCACGCTTTATAGCAGGGCTGGCATATATTGCCGCGACTTGGTTTGTCGCGTGACTTAGCGTCACCTGTCTTGCTTGCACTGTATTGATTTGAAAGAGACAGGTAGTCGACGGGTGACAAAGAGTCGCGTGTCACAGTTGGGCAAGAGGTGCAGCGATCACAATCACGTCGATGACATGTGATCGACGGCGACACAGCCCGCGGACATATGGCGCGTTAATCGCGCGATAAATATAAGATAGATCAATATTTAAACTGAGACAGTGTTCCCACATTATTATAACAGATAATCGCGTAATTAACGCGCCATATTATGTCCGCCGGCTGTGTCGAAACGGGACTTAATCGCGTTAAAAAAAACCCGTAGAAAATTGTTTTACAATTATATTTTAAAACCTTATTATACTCGTAGTGGGTATAGATCATATATTCCTTGGTATAGATCTATGTTGTAGTGTACCAGCAATATCCTATTAAACTGAACGAAAGTCAATATCCTGACAAGACAGGGAACTGAGATCATAAAGCTGCGGATCAAGACTCGATGTAATTTAACTGTCATCGGCAAACAATCGAAGCTACCACATGATGCAAAGTGACGTTTCAATTCTGTCTTCGAGGGTTGGTCGTACATTTCAATCCTACAATTCCTACAATATCTGTAGTCAGTAGTAATAATCTTTTGCGAAATCTATTATACATATACTATTATGAAATAGGGTATTTCTACCATTTCGTGTAAATCGGCAGAGATGAGGAGAAATTTTCATTTTTTATTTTTTTCTATGCCAATGGTAAGAAATAGGAAAAAGAAAAACTGTAATATAATCTATTTAGAATTATACTCAAAATTTAGCGAGATATAAGTAATTTTGTATTTTCAAATGGAATGGTAATGAACTACGGAATATGGTAATGATATAAAGTGGTATGGTAATGAAAATGTGTTGTTGGTAATGAAAGATTAAGCAAATAACCGATATTAGATATTTTTTTATATCTTCAAAAAAGGCAAAAAAACAGTCTCAAAAAAAGTAGTGCAGCAGTGCACATGTTTTTGATCTATCATACTTTACTAACAAAAATATAACTCTTCACGTAATATAAAAATCATTTAAATTCTGATAATTATTGTCTATTGTACACATTAACATTCCAGAACAAAGTATTAGTTTAAGTATATGTTTTATACTCAAAACTAATTCGTAAACATTTAGTAGTTTCATCAATAGAAATCAACATCTTATTCTACAAACGCCTAAATAACCTAACAATACAACATTTCGAAATGAGTTAAATTTACAACTTACAGTGTAGTACAATTTAACCTTGTTATGTTACTTTTTGCATTAAATTTTACTTCATCATCATCATCATCATCATCATCTCAGCCACAGGACGTCAACTGCTGAACATAAGCCTCCCCTTTGGACTTCCATATATACCGGTTGGAAGCGACCTGCATCCAGCGCCTTCCGGCGACCTTTATAAGGTCATCTGTCCATCTTGTAGGTGGACGTCCCACGCTGCGCTTGCTGGTCCGAGGTCTCCACTCGAGCACTTTTCAGCCCCATCGGCCATCTGCTCTGCGTGCTATGTGGCCTGCCCATTGCCACTTCAACTTGCTAATCCGGTGAGCTATATCGGTCACTTTAGTTCGTCTACGGATTTCCTCATTTCTGATTCGATCACGTAGAGACACCCCGAGCATAGCTCTCTCCATTGCTCGTTGAGCGACTTTGAGCTTTGAGATGAGGCCGATAGTGAAAGACCACGTTTCGGTGCCGTAAGTCATCACTGGTAACACACATTGGTTGAAGACTTTCGTCTTGAGGCACTGAGGTATGTCGGACGAAAAGACATTGCGTAGTTTCCCGAACGCTGCCCAGCCGAGTTGGATTCGGCGGTTGACCTCTTTCTCGAAGTTGGACCTACCTAATTGGACCACTTGTCCTAGGTAGATGTATGAGTCAACAACTTCGAGTACCGAGTTTTCAACAGAAACTGGGATGGGCACAACCTTGGCATTTGACATGAGTTTCGTCTTCTCCATGTTCATTTTTAAGCCCACCCGTTGAGAAACTCGATTGAGGTCATCGAGCATCATGCTGAGTTCCTCCATCGACTTTGCCATGACTACGATGTCGTCGGCAAACCGAAGGTGAGTGATGTATTCGCCATTGATGTTGATGCCAAGTCCTTGCCATTCCAGGAGCTTGAAGGCGTCTTCCATAACGGCCGTAAACAGTTTCGGGGACACAACGTCCCCCTGTCTTACGCCTCTTCTCAATGGAATGGCCTTTGTGCTCTGCTCCTGAACTCGGACCGACATGGTAGCGTTACTATACAAACACTTCAACACTTCAATGTACCGATAGTTAATATGGCATCGCTGAAATGACTCAAGCACCGCCCATGTTTCCACCGAATCGAAGGCTTTCTCATAGTCCACAAACGCTACGCATAATGGCAAGTTATACTCTTCAGTCTTCTGTATAACTTGCCGCAGCGTTATATACATTTCGTTCTGCATATATATGCCCACTGAAAACGTATAGTCACGTAAAAGAGGAACGGATAGAAGATAGCATTTCCACAATTTTCATACTTAAATTCATTACCAGTATTTATATTCATTACCATCCGCATAAAAGTGACTGGTAAATCATGGTAATGAAGAGAATGGTAATGAATTTTCTTTACCTTTTGCAGATTTACTCATTATAATTAACTGCAATCGTAGGTATATTCCTACACTAAGTTTTCGAACTTAATATTGCTTATTTAAGTATCAACAGTACAATCAAACACTAAAGTATTAATATCAAAACAGCACGAATGGCAATGAAAAAAAAACGTACCAATTCCAAAATCTCGCCACGAATTATTTTTTTACAAAATTATGGCACGCGTCTGCTCCCTTCACTGTTCACTGAGTCGTCTGAGGTGGGATCGCGGATGGAAGGGACAACGCATAAAATACTACTTCGTATGTCTACAGGCCAATGTTGCCATTGCAAATTTAATTGATGGTAATGAAGTTTTTTGATGGACAAAAATATTTTGCTATACAATGAACGTAAATAGGAATTATACGACTGTTAGACTCTCAAAGTTATATTCCTTATTAAATAGTTCAACCATATCAGAGAATAAATTTAATGTGATACATGCAAAATAGATTAGTTATTCGCTGTCAAATCTATACATTTGTGTTCTGAACGGTGATGGTAATGAATTTTTCGCATGTTATTATTTTTTTGTATTCATTTATATTGCAATAGTATAATACATTTTAGATGCAAAGTATACCTATGTACCTATCACAATACATAAAAAATATTTGAAGTTAATTTGACACTTAATACATGTTTTTTTTTCTACGAACATGTGATTTGCACGAAATGGTAGAAATACCCAATACTACATTTGTTTCCATACAGGGATAACTAGACACTGGGCATCCAAAGATGGTTTTAGGATACTTTTTACCAGACTACGATAAAAAAAAGTTTGGGCGGGGGAATTTGCACCTCCCAGTTACGAATAAATAATAAGTAATAAAAATAACGACGTCAACAACTGCGCAAAGGGCTGTAATGATATTCATGTTTAACGCCCCTACGATACCCACATCCAATAGCTTGCCGCGATCTTCCCAAGACCCACAGTCCACCTTTTTGGTGACTTCACACAGTGTGTCTTCCAGTATGGCGTCGCCATTCGAGAACCTTTCCCAGCGGCTCTCGGTTTTACGGGTAATGTGCACCGCCCACTACCGCTTTACTTACTAACTTACTTACTTACTCTTACTTAGTCTGGCTCAGTGACCCAAAGAGGATTTTGGCCTCTCACAAGAGAACACCATTCTTCTCTGTCTTGCGCCTTTTCCCGCCAGTTAGGGGTATTTAGGGCGCACAGATCCTTCTGCACCAGTTCTTTTAACTCTCTTATTTTTTCTTCGTCTCTAACAACTTCCCTCGTCTCTTATTGGTGCAAACATCTTTCGCCAGATTTCCCTTTCCGCCTTTAAGAACTTATATTTTCTTCGTTTTGAGTCAGTGTTCAAGTTTCACACCCATACATCAGGATTAGTCTTTTGTAGACACGAATGTGTTGTTCTACTACTCAACTTGGAGACTAAAACGCCGCTTTTATGTTGCTTTTAAAATACAATGACACGTGTATGGTAAACTATATGTATTCTCACAGTCTAACTAATTAAACTCTTTTCGCTTTGTTGAGATACATTCAAAATCTAGACACGCGGCAGCGTGTCCAGCCAAGTTCGCTCCAGGAACTGGCGGGCAGCAGCAGTGTGTTATATTACACGAACCGCTTGGAGCCACTTTTGACCCCTCAATAACTCCAAATCTATTTAACATAAAAACATGAAATTTGGTTCTTTAGAACAACTAGAACCCTAAATTGCGTAAATATAGGTGAAATAGTTATTGAGATATTAAAGTCCAAAAAACGGCATTTTTACTACTGACTGACTGACTTAGTGACTAGTAATCAAAAACCTAACCCACTTCCAGGTGACCTAGAAAGGTGAAATTTGCATTCAGCTTGGTAGGTAATTGTGTGAGTACACATAAAAAATAAAAAAAAGTGTTTTTTTTACTTTTATAATTATTAAGTATTTATGCTTTTTGCCTCAGAACTCCGTCATTTATTAACCGATTTGGAAAATTCTTTCTTTGTTTTAAAGATTAATAATTAAGTAATTTACACATTGTAATAATTTCTGAACAAAAATGTTAATGAATGAATGAGAGCCAAGTTCAATATTGCGTGCACTTCGCCGACAAAACAATTGAGATCTATATGGGCGCCAAGTTCTTTGCCCTAGAATTTTTAGATACAAGGACATGCGACATACTCAATACACTTATTTTACTTGGGGTGTAATTCAATATCAAGATTTGACTTGGCTAGTTTTCACAAACTGACTAAATTGTATAAAAGTAACATAGTATTATTATCAAGCTAACAGTAAGTAACAGGAAGTACACTAACTTGCGTACTTACTTTTACGAAAATAGGTTAATGATTAGACAAAATTAACATGATATACATTTATATGTAAAAACAAAAAATGTGTTGTTCTACTACTCAACTTGGAGACTAAAACGCCGCTTTAATGTTGCTTTTAAAAAATTTAAAATACAATGACACGTGTATGGTATACTATATGTATTCTCGCAGTCTAACTAATCTCTTTTCGCTTCGTTGAGATACATTCAAAATAGTATTTCTTTACTATAGACAGTGTATAATATTTTTCATTTTCCTCCTTTAATGCTAGCCGCAAATACAAATGGCAAAAAGGCGGTTCGCCTCGCAAGCATAGAGTTCCGTATGAAAAAAAACTGGTCAAATGCGAGTTGCACTCGCGCACCGAGGGTTCCGTACGAACTGTGAAATCATTGCATATTGCTCTAACGAAAATATTAACTGTACTGAGCGACAGACCTTGCCGTTGGAAAACTTTTTTAAGTACTACGACTACGCCTACGTACGGACTTACGTACTAAGACTATATTTTTACAATTTAATTACAAATATATATAGTTTTCAGATTGTTCTCTATACTTGTAGTATTAAGACAGTATAGCTTACCAAATTGTATAGTTGTACGTCAACGGAAAATACCCTATAGTTACTTTTTGATTATCTTGAGATTGTCGAAATATAGGTTTTTGGGATATAAACGGCCGTATCTCTTTTTTACGTTAACTCTGACGTTTGATTTTTACCTGTAAACTGTGAATTTGAGTATATGGTTTTAATATTACATATGCTAAAGTGTGTCTGTCTGTCAGTCTGTCTACAATAATAATAATAATAATTCGTTTATTTCAGGCGTCAAAGGCCCATAGATAAATACCTCTAACATACATATTAAATATTAAAATATTAAACAACTAGGTCACGATGTCTATTACCTATTTGCGCTTAAACCACATAACGATTTAGATGAAATCTTGTAAAAGTGAAGATATTCCAAGGAGTTCCAAGGAAGGACATCAAAAATCATCCTACTTGATCTCGGGATTGGATCTACGTAGATATGCCATGTGATGTGCAGTTTCCGCTTTTCGACTCATCATGACTTCTGCCAGTATCATATTAAAATTGATCCAATAGTGGATTCAGTGTCTACTGGATCCCAGCATTCGTTCAACGTGAACACGTGCGGTTTTTCTTTTCGACTAAACTGATTGAATAAAATTGAGTACATATCTTTTTAGACCCGGGAAAGGACACGAGATAGTTTTTGGGTCGATTGCAAATAAATTGTACATAGTTAAGGGCTTTAATTAAAACAAAACTGAATTGACTCCTTTGTGTGACGAAAGTAACCCATACATTTTGTATGACTAACTTTCGTCACACAAAGGAAGCGATCGTGATTTTTTGTTAACTAAGCTTTTAACTATGTACAATTTTTTGCAATCGACCCTTTTGTCATGGAATTAAATTCTTTAAGAATGGTAGAAATTGCTATGCAAGTGTGATGCGTTGGTAAGGTTAGGGTTTAAGTATAATGCGTGTAATTTAATGTTGTCGTTAAAATATATTAAAGCATTCTATTAATCCCTCGTGCCTTGTGGTAATTAACTTTTACTACTTCAATCATTTATTCAACAGTAAATAATGCATAAAACAAAGTGTAAAAGTCAAATCCGCAACGCAGGCATCGTCAGAAAGAATACAAAAATCTAAACAGCGACAGGCTTCGTCAAACAACACACCAATAACGTGACATCCACAACAGGCTTCGTCAACGCTGTGGATCGATAACAAATATCTTGGAAGGTGAAGAAGGACTTAAAAGGCTCGTTCCGAGTCGCACCTGGCCCAAACGTTCCCATTACACTGGCAGCGTTCCCACGTTGTATGGCCAATGAAATCTGTTGAACCAGATACGACCCTGAGCGAGGATCACACCCTCTGTCTCTAAGCCTGCGACCCACCTCCCTTATAAAGTCCCTGGCCTCAGTACCCCACGGTCCCGCATTCTCCACTGCCTCAGGCACAAAATCATACATTGGTTCCAGGGCAGAGTACTTGGTGTGTTTTACTACGCAGGTGTAGTCGCGGGCAGAAGCTAGTACTAAATAAAGCACACCGCTGTAGGGGACACTATATCGGGCATGGAGTCTGATCTAGCTCATGATAATGATCATGAGTATGATTTTTTATATACATGCCTTGTATTTTTCTCGACATAATTAACCAGTGCATATACACTGGTTTAATTGCAGGTTTTAGACCTTTCGGCACGGAACCCTGAAAACTAAATATATTTCTACTTTAATAACGAAACGAGGATTCAGTGTTTAATTAAAGTTTTTAGCGCTTTTGCGTCCATGTGCGAACAAATTCATGTTCTCTTTACTCGCTATAAAAAGGCTAATAAATCTGAAATGCTTTTAATACTGAACCATTGACATTAACTGAGATAGCTGCTGGATACGAAATATTATACTTACATTTTCATGGATAAATAGTCTATAAACATAAAAATAAAGTATTAAAAAAACGGGCTGATGAGAGCACAAAGACAATAAACGTTACATACAAACATACAGACACCCAATTAAAAAATTGTATCTGTAACTTCCAAGTCTATTTCTCTTATTTTTACAAAATTCTGATCTTCAATGTACATACTTTTCGTTTTCATTATAATTTTGTGACTGTATTTCACATCTTATACCTACGTTTATTAACCATTAATGTTACTTAATCCATTATACGAGATAAGCTATTTCTTATCCAATAATAACCCTTTAATGCTATGAAATAAAATCTCATTTACCAACACTCTACAGTTCACAAAACTAACGCTAGAAATACATAAAAAACGATTGTAGACGATTAATAACATATGTAGACGATTATTATGTATATCTAGTAGATATACCTATGACATTCAACAAGTGTACTCAAATACAAAACATTTAGGACCACTCCATACGGAACACTTTACGCTACCCTCCTTTATGAAGCCTTCAATGCTCTTCAATTAATCGTACTTAATTTTATGGACACTGGTTTCAACTAAAAGCCCCTCTCAGTTTCAAACATTAATGGTCGAGGCCCATCCGGTTGTTAACCAACCCTTAAGAAACCCTTAAGATTTAACCGAAGGGGTTAACCTCCTGAAGCGTATTTTAACCTTTAAGGGACGTAACAGTGACGTAGCCAAACAGAAGTACACACTAAAATAATTTTTATTTTTTGATCTTCGCATAAACGGTCGCCGTGAACCATATTTTATTGGTTGCTTTTTCAAATTGCGATGCGTTTGGCTGTGGGGCGTGGTGACGCGAATGAACGACATGGAGTGGAATGAACTCGTGCGCTGGTCGGTAGGCCATTAGCGCGCGGCTCGGCGCTTAGTGAACCCGTCTTGACAGAAGCCAGAGACCTCGGTGAAATCCATTTTGCAAGTCCCATTGTAATCACGTAGCTATCATGAACAGGTTTTTTGTATTTGCAGGTTTTTTATGCATTTTCTGTATTTTAATCTTCTATATATATAAAAGAAGAAGTCCTGACTGACTCATCAACGCACAGCCAAAACTACTAATGTAAGAGAGTTGATTTTTGCACAGTAGGTTACTTTTATAACGTGGGCTAGAGATAAGAAGCGATTTTGAAAATATCAATCCCTAAGGGTGTTAAAAAGGGGTGCAAAGTTTGTATGGGGGAAACTTTTTTTTTTGAGCTAGAGACTTGAAACTTTGTAAAAAGGTATTAAAATAAAATGGAAGAAAACTAATTTCAGCGTTTTTGAAAATTCACCCCCTAAGGTGGTAAAAAATGGGTTAAAAGTTTGTATGGTGATTAAGTATTTTCTTGAGCGCGGGACTTGAATTTTTGTTTAAAGGTACACTATTAGAATACAAGAAAAGTAATTTCAGCGTTTTGAAAAATTCTTCCTTTAAAAGGGTTAAAAGGGGTTAAAAGTTTGTATGGGGGGAACTTTTTTTTTCAGTTTAAGACTTGAAACTTTTTAGAAAGATTACTTATTAAAAAACACAAAAAGTACTTTCAGCGTTTTATAAAATTCCACCCCTTAAGGGGTTCAATAGGGGTGCAATGTTTATATGAGAGAAACTTTATTTATTGAACTAGAGAGTTGAAACTTTGTAGAACGCTTACTTAATCAAATACAAAAAGTGATTTCAGCGTTTTGAAAAATTCTGCCCCTAAGGGGGTGAATTAACTAAGAATAAAATTCCTTACCTACCTATTTTAATATCTTTGTCATCATCAAAAATCTACGTGGACGAAGTCGCGGGCGGCCGCTAGTAAAACATATAATTTTTAATCAAATTAGCTTTAGGGGTGTACACTGCACTGCACCCAGGTCGAGTGATGCATTGTGTATTGCACTCTAACCTTCCGGTTGCAATTTTATTCTATTGTAAATACCTAGAAAAGAACAGAATCTGGGACTCCGTGGCCGGCCTTAAAATCAGTATTTAGAGAATTTGTGGTTAAACTATTAATCGGGCACGTTGACTGTTTGACAAGGTAAACAAAGTTCAACTAACTCAAACAGAAATTAATTCAGTCTAGGAAGTGATTGAAGGGACTGGCTTTCAAACATGAAATGCCAACAATTAGTCAAAGTGGTTAATCTACAAACTATTTTATTCGCTTTACAGATGAGATATTCAAGATAGAATGAACAATTTCATAATATTGGTACATTTCAAATAGATAAAGTTTGTTAAGAGTCACCTTCACTTTTTAATATACACGAATAAAATTGGGATAAAGTTCAAGATTCTTGAAATAAACAAACATGGGCGTCGCCAAGAGGGGGCAGGGGGGGGCAGCTGCCCCCCCCTAGAGATCCAAAAATATGTCCAGTCACTTAACTTTTCTGATCGATCATTCTTGCACATCGAAATTCTAATGATTCAGTAGCTATGCAATATGCAAGAGCCAGGTCAGGGGCTAGAGGATGATCGTTGGGCTACCGATACCGTCACTGACAGGTTACACTTTGTAGAGTGTACCGAAGAAGAAGAACTATAAAACATAGGTACCAAAATAAAAAAATAATATAACTACTCTAGTGGCTCTGTGAGCTGAAAACCTCGCGAGTTTGTTTCGAAATTACTGAAATTTGTTTTTTTTTTTACGTTTCCAGTCTAATTATTACACGTCATTTTGTCAAAAAAGATCTGATACTTATCGAACCATCAACAAACTCACAAAAGGGTCGATTGCAAAAAAAAAATACTGAGTTAATACGGACTTTAATTAAAACAAAACTTAATTGATTCCTTTGTGTGACGAAAGTTGCCCATACATTTTGTATGACTAACTTTTATCACACAAAGGAAGCGATCGTGATTTTTTGCTAACAAGCTTAGTTAACTATATATATTTTTTTTGCAATCGACAAAAATTTCATGCAAATCGGTTGAGAAATGCGACCGGTAGGCGAGAACAGCCAAACATCCAAAACATCCGGACATACGAAAGAATGTTCGCCCAAGTTGTAACGGAGATGCTTCGCTTGCTCGGTTGATGACGCTTTGTGATAGGTCTATTGGCCAGCGTCGAGTCTTTTACTCGTCGTGTTCAGTGGATCTTCGGCTCGTGGCAAGATCTCTCGGTCCCGTGACTCGTGATTTTCCTTGAATGTATTGAATGATTGTCTTTCAATTTACGTTATTGCTAATGAAACTATTCGCGCTGCGCTCGCGTTTTCATCTGGATTTATGTTGACCCTTCCTCTCGAAAAATGTCGCAGTTACTACGCTCGCGTTTGATCTGTCTATAAGTATTATTAACCGTCCCCTTCCAAAAAATTTCGCGCTTGCTGCGCTCGCGTTTCATCTGTCTATAACAATTATTAGCCGCCCCCTTCCAAAAAATTTCGCTCGCTACGCTCGTGTTTCATCTGCCTGTAAGAATTATTAGCCGCCCCCTTCCAAAAAACTTCGCACTCGCTACGCTCGCGTTTCATCTGTCTATAACAATTATTAGCCGCCCCATTCCAAAAAATTTCGCGCTCGTTACGCTCGCGTTTCATCTGTCTATAACAATTATTAGAAGCCCCCATCCAAAAAATTTCGCGCTCGCTACGCTCGCGTTTTATCTAACTGCAAATACTTTATCAACCGTCCCTTTCCAAAAAATGTCGCGCTCACTACGCTCGCCATGAATATAAATCGAAATACACTTCTATATTATGTGTTTGGTGAAGCTTCCTATCCTCTAGCAAGGCTGTACCTTCCTTCCTTTTCCTCATCCTGCATTTATATCAACTCACTCTGCCCCCCCCTGGACCTTCGGCTGGCGACGCCCTTGTAAACAAATGCAATTAACATTTGACTCCGTCAAATTAAAATATACGAATATTAAAACTAAAAAATTTCGAAACTTTCATGAACTGTTAATTAGTTGAAATTAATTTGAAAGTTTAATCAAGTACTTATTTTTAATTTGTCCAGCAGCGCAATCGACTAGCAATTTCATCTTTATTCGAAATATATATGGTTTGATTAAATAACATTTGCCTATTTAAAGCAAGGAATGCATCTGAACCCAACTTTTTGACCGAGGTGAACTTATTTATATATCAACCAAAACTCACTAACTCAATTTACGAGTAGGGGTTTTGTACAGCCACGTTTTGTACAGCCACGTTTTGTACAGTCACGTTTTCCGAGTCCATTTTTTGGATTCGGAAAATGTGGCTGTACAAAACACGGCCGAGTAAAAATGGCTTCGAAAAACACGCCTGTACTGTGCTTGTCCGGGCTGTTATTTCACGGCCAGGTTTTGCTCGGCCATGTTTTGTACAGCCACGTTTTCCGAGTCCATGACTAATCACCCCGGACCAATTACACTCGGCCCGTCTTTGTTCGGCCGCGTACGGCCACCTTTTCCGAGTCCCGAAAATGTAAGTAGGTATGTATTCTGAATTCTAACCCTCTTTACTGGTAGTAGTTCGGTTCTGGCGCTTCGCCGACCGCTGCCGAGGTACGCTCGCTTCGCTCGCTTCGCTCGCTCGGCTCGCGCGTTGTTGTGATCGCAGTTCTAACCTTACCTACTTTACTGTTAGCAGTTTGGTTCGCAGCCAGCCGTGTTTTGTACGTCAGTGTTTTCCCAGTCCACATGGACTCGGAAAACGTGGCCGTACATTACAGGGCCGAGCAATAACACCCCGTACAAAATTGGCTTCGAAAAACTGCCCCGAACAATCAAATTGCTCGGACACGTTTTGCCCAGCCGTGTTTTCCAAGTCCACATGGACTCGGAAAACGTGGCTGTACAAAACGTGTCTGGGCAAAAGATGGCTGAACATTACGGGTTCCCTCAATTTACTAACTAGATACGAGCTTTTGAAGAGCAGTGATAGAATTTTTTGTGAGCTTTGGTTGTCAACAGGCGATATAGTCGTTTTAGCAATATTACTATAAAACATTTAATAATGGAACATAAACAAATTTTATTTTTGTCGTTATATACATAAAG
This sequence comes from Apotomis capreana, assembly GCA_947623375.1. Taxonomy (NCBI): domain Eukaryota; kingdom Metazoa; phylum Arthropoda; class Insecta; order Lepidoptera; family Tortricidae; genus Apotomis; species Apotomis capreana. The sequence continues at coordinate 6,699,019 of OX392506.1, read as the reverse complement.
TAATGGTTGGAATTTTGGATGTTATACAAATAATGAAATAATGAAATAATGAAATTATGAAATAATGAAACAACGAAATAATGATATAATGAAATAATGAAATTATGAAATAATTAAATAATGAAATAATGAAATAATGAAATAATGAAATAATGAAATAATGAAATAATGGCATAATGAAATAATGAACTTTATTCTGCAAGTAGGCCACAAGGGCACTTTTACATTGAGTCTACCGGCATTTCACAAGAGGAAACCACTGTTGAGAAGAAACGCCGAAAGAAACTCAACAGTCAGCCTTTTTTTTTATAAAGGATAAGTACTTAACTATTACAGTAATATGAACTTAACTATACGTAGTTATCGAAGAAAACATATTAAAAGTGTATTCTAAGATATAAATGAGTAGTGTAAGAATAAAATATAGAAACTACAAGAAAGTATGACGATGACGGTTTAACACAATTTATGTACGTTTGATATGCTTTCTTATTAGAACTGTGTCCCTTAAACTAGTCAGGTACAATCTAAGGACTCGGTTTCTGGTTCAGGCCATGCATTTTTGTCTGTCAGATAGTCCTCTACTGTATAATATGCTTTTGACATTAGAGATTTCTTTAAATAATTTTTGAGAGATGGAAAGGCTAATTTTAAAATATGATCAGGTAACTTGTTATAAAAATGAATACATTGGCCTAAAAATGATTTATATACTTTACGAACACGAAACTTTCTAATAGCAATTTTATTTTTATTTCTAGTGTTAAAATTGTGGACATCGGAATTTTTTGTAAATGAATCTATGTTCTTAATAACATACATAATACTATTTTCTTCGGTTTCCGCGACTGTCACACATTTAAATAAAACAATTTAAACGAATCTGTGACGACCAACATTTGACTGATGAACTACAGCATGTCAAGCGTGCGCTTTGGGCCAATGGGCTCAAGATACCACGCCTCTACCAGAAACCCCGTGTGAAGACTCCTACAGTCGAGCGTAAACCTGCGGTCCTGCCATATGTGAAAGGGGTCACGGATAGGATTGGAAACATCTTGAAACGGGCTTCCATTAAAACATATTTCAAGCCGATGAAGAAGATGTCTCAATACCTGAGGCCCGTGAAGTGTAGCATCCCTCTGCAGAGTGCTGGTGTTTACAAGCTGGACTGCGAGTGTGGTCTGTCATACATTGGCCAAACGAAACGTAGTATAGCTACACGGGTTAAGGAGCATGTAGCCGATGTCAAGCACCGTCGTTGCAACAGGTCTGCAGTCTGCGAGCATGTCATGGACAAACCAAACCATTCAATTAAGTTTGATAACACTTCAATCCTTGCCAGAGAGAAACGATATTTTCCCAGAATGTTGCGGGAGGCTATTGAAATTAAAAAATATCCCAATTTCAATAGAGAAGATGGTTTGTCATTACCACCGGCTTGGGATCCTGTTGTACATCTTATCAAGGATCAAGCAAGACACAAGACTGGAAACCTTGGGCCTCGAACGGTGTAAAACAAATTAGTGTTAAAAGTAGTATATGTAGAGTTTTTGTTTAAAAGTATTTTATAGTAATAAATAAGGCAATCTGGGAGTTTTCTTTGGCGGTTCTTTCTCCTCAGTAAGCCTTTAGTGAACCGCTGGTAGATAGTTTAAATAAATAATAAATGCCCTTCTGGCACATGTGTAACTGTCTTTACACATTAGGCCCATCTGGCATGTATGAACACCTTTATTTTAAATTAATATTTACAAAATGGGTAGTTTGCACAAATGTAACTTTGACAGAGAAAAATTGTGTTTTTCTCAGTCAACCTTTGACAACGGTATCTGTAAAGGTACTGAAACGTCAGGGAGGCTCAAATAATTAATATACGCGATATAATCCGTTTAAATTGTTTTATTTAAATACATAATACTCTCATAAATATATTGGGACGCTACAGTTAAGATGTTTATATCTTTGAAAATGTCTCTTAAGGAGTCACGAGAATTCAGGTTATATATAGAACGAATCGCTCTTTTTTGTAGCACAAATATAGTCTGAATGTCAGCTGCTTTGCCCCAAACCAGAATACCATATGACATGACACTATGAAAATAACTAAGATAAACTAAGCGAGCTGTATCAACATCACTCAATTGTCTAATTTTCCTAACAGCGTACGCCGCTGAACTTAATTTACCTGCAATCACTGCTATATGTGGACTCCATTGCAAATGACTGTCCAATGTTATACCTAAGAATAATGCATTATTCACCATTTCTAAACATTCACCATTTAGTAATATAGTAGAATCTACCGCCGTAACATTTGGTAAAGCAAATCTAACACATTTAGTTTTCTTGGCATTTAATAGAAGATTATTAGTAGTAAACCAGTTAAGTACTTTATCTAGTGTGCAATTAATTTCCGCATAGTCGGTTGATTTCCGGTTAACCTTGAAAATTAATGATGTATCGTACTATATTACAAAGATTATCTACTATAGAGTCATTTATATAAACCAAAAACAGAAATGGACCTAAAATAGAGCCCTGTGGCACTCCTAGCTTAAATATAGCTCCATTGGACTAGGTTCTATTTACATCCACTACGAGTATTTGCATTCTATCACTGAGATATGAAGACATAAGGCTTAAAGCATTTGAAGACAGACCATAATGTTCTAATTTCAAAATGAGTGTTCCAGGATGAACGGAGTCGAATGCCTTAGAAAGGTCACAGAAGATATTGCATCACAAGATTCCTCCCAGCTGTCATAAATGTGTTTAATAAGTGCTGCATCAGTCGTGGAACGTCCCCTTGTGAAACCGAACTGTTTACTGGACAGTAATTTATTTCTATTGAAGTGTCCTAATAGATCTTTCAACATTAATTTTTCGAAAACTTTACTTAGAACAGGCAGTATAGATATCGGACGGAAATTGGACAGATCACTCAAATCACCCGATTTAAAAAGAGGTATGACTTTACTAAATTTAAAAAGATTTGGGAAAACTCCCTCTGCTATGCAACTATTGTAAATAAAAGCTAGGTAAGGCGAAATTGAATCTATGATATGATGAATGATTTTTACTGATGTTCCCCATTAATCCTCTGTTTTCTTTAAATTTAGTGATTTAAATGTTTTAATAACATCTACAGTATCTACTTGACTAAAATCAAACTTAACATCACATTTCTTACAATTAGCACAAAGTAAGGTATGGGCTTCAGATGCAGATGATTGTAAACTTTTTGTGGTATCTACTGCAATGTTGGAAAAATAATACTCGAATGCCGAGGCAACATCATGATTTGACATAGTCCGACCGTTTTCTTTGACAATGTTGACTTGGCAATTGCGAGTTTTGGATTTACCAGTTTCTCTGTTAATAACATTCCAAATAGTTTTTACTTTGTTGTCCGACATTTTGACTTTAGAACTAATATAATTTGCTTTTGCGGCTATGCACACTTGCTTAAACAATTTTGAATAGTTCTTAACATAGTTTAAAAATTCTGCGTCCTTGTTCACTTCCTTCTCTCCATACAGTTCATAAAGCCTGGTTCTGCTTCTATGGATACCTACAGTAGCACATTCACTAAACTTTGTTTTTGTAGTCGACCCAGAAATAGTTTTCTTTTTGAAATGTGTATTGAACTGATCCATTATTATGCCAAATGAATCTTTGTTAGTACTATTTAAGTCGTTACATGAGAGAGGTAACATGCAAAGATCGTTACGAATTTCATTTTTGAATGATTCCAAACGATAACTAGTTATGGGTCTGCATGTTATAGTTTGTGGTGTTTCCTTTAAAGTGTTAACAAAAGAAGCTTTCTGTCCTCTATGATCTGAATTAAAACACTTAAATATTTTCTTTTCTGAGTACTCACAATCACAGAAAATATTATCTAAACAGGTTTTACTAGTTACACTATTAGGGCATATAGGAAAACACTAGTTTTAAACACTTAACACGGTTTATTAAATATCAAAAAAGGAAAACAGAGCTACGGGTAACAATGCGATGCGAGTGACATTGACAGTAGTATTGAACTTTTTTTTTTTTACGTTTTGCGACTCCATAGATAATACACATTCGATATTCGTACGCTTAGACACTACTCACCGATCTTCGTACATCTCAACACCTCCCCTCGAAGACGTGAGCAAGTCTGGTTGATTTATATACTTATCATTCCGAGATTACGCAAGCATTCATGATGTTTCATGGCACTCAAACCTTTCGTTAGTACATCTGCTGGCATTCTCTCTGTACACAAATACTTCAGGCATATAACACCTTTTTCGCACATATCTCGAATAAAGTGGTGTCTAACGTCGATGTGTTTGGTCCGGGAGTGATAATTTCTGGTGTGAGCGAGCTTTAAGGCCCCTTGGTTATCATTAAACAATGTCACAACCTCGTATTTGATCCCTACGTTTCTTAACATATCCAATAAATACATAGCTTCCTTAGTTGCTTCGGAAAGTGCCATATATTCGGCTTCGGTACTGGAGAGAGCAATCGTTCTCTGTTTTCGCGCTTCCCAACTTACCGGAGCGCCGGCCAAAATAAATGCGAACCCAGAGTATGACCTACGGTCTATAGCATTCGTACCCCAGTCAGCATCAGCCACACCGAATAATGGTAAATTAGTCTTCTCATACATTAATCCATAATCAGATGTACCTTTAAGGTATCTTAACACTCGCTTAGCCGCCTTCCAATGCTGAACATCATAGTTAGTATTAAATTGGCTTAAATAGTTGACGGTATAAGCAATGTCAGGCCTTGTGGAAACAGATAAGTACATTAACGTACCAATTAGACTTTGATAAGGGAATTGTTTCATAACGTCAATATTAACTTTTTCAGGTTTTTCTAATTTTACTTGACCATCCATCGGAGTTGACACAGGCTTACACTCACTCATTCCATATTGATCCAATATTTTTTCTAAATATAATTTTTGACTCAAGTATACCCTGTTTTCATCATCTCGATTAAATTCAATGCCTAAACAAGTACTAATATTTCCTAGGTCCTTCATGTCAAACACATCCGCTAGTTGCATTTTTACATCCTTCAGCCAGTCATGATCATTTGTTGCTAATATAATATCATCTACATACACAGCAATCAACATTATCTGCTCTCCTCTTTGCGAAACAAACAAACATGGATCTTGAGGCATTGCTTCAAAACCTATATACTTCAACTGACTTACCAATTCCTTGTGCCACTGCAAACCTGACTGACGCAATCCATACAATGCCTTCTTTAACAAACACACTGCATTATCACACTCATTCATCTGTTTCTTCCATAACTTAGCTATATCTATAATTTTCTTATCTTCAACAATTTTTCCACTTGTTCCAATCTTCCTCTTTGTAAGTATTTTATCCAATATACCGTGAATTTCTTCGGGTATTTCCATATAGACTTCTTCATCTAATGATCCATTTAAGTATGCGGTTACCACGTCCATTTGATGGATCTCTAGGCCAAGTTCTGCTGATAATGCTGCTATTAATCTTATAGAAGATGATCTTACAACTGGAGATGATGTCTGATCAAAGTCCTCCCCTGGCCGTTGCGAGCAGCCTTTAGCAACAAGCCGAACTTTCTTCCCGGTAGTTTTAGTGGTAAATACCACTTTTCTATCATGTGGTCGTGGCACTATAGTCCAAGTTTCATTCTTTATTTGTGCTAGGTATTCATCTTCTAGCGCATTTCTCCATCCTGCTGCGTCGTCTGTCATTTCAGCCTCTTGCCAAGACATTGGCTGAACTGTTGCTATTCCCGCGGACATTTGTATTTTTGGGTCTTCTTCTCTTTCATCTTCTGTGATTTCCTTGTCATAGTCGGTTTGGGGTCTTCTTATCGTACGTATAAGTCTCGATCTCCCTTTCCCCCTTTTTGCAGGTTCTATCAGTCTTTCCCATAACACAGTCGAGCTCCTTTTTCTGGATAAGATTATTTTATTATTATCTTCAATTTCTACATCTTCACATACATTATCAAGCGATTTTCTCACTCTAGACCTATCTCTTTTTCCTCTGATGACTGGTCTGTGCTCATGTTGTTCTTCTTCTTCTTTATCAACCTTTTGTTCATGCAAATCTATTGTTATTTTTTTTTCATTCTCATTTTCGTTATCTAGTATTTCTTTATAATCATGGCCAAAGGCTTTTTCTTGCATGAAACGTACATCTCTTGTGATAATAATTCGCTTGTTCCTAGGATTATGAACCCTATAGGCTTTTGACAGATTGTCGTATCCCATGAAAATCCCAACTTCCGAGTTAGAATCAAATTTACCTTTTTGTGCCCCTTTCTCCTTGTAGTAAACCTTTGCTCCGAATACATTAAAATAAACTACTGTAGGTTGTCTTCCTTTCCATACAGTGTAGGGTATTTCACCCTTTAGGGCAGCAGTAGGGCATCGATTTCTTATATAATTAGCAGTATTCACCGCTTCAGCCCAAAATCCTGGAGGACTCCCAGCTTGACGCATCATGCATCGAGCCATTTCAATAAGAGTTCTGTTTTTTCTCTCAGCCACCCCGTTCTGCTGAGGTGTGTGTGGTACAGTTAATCTCCTTTTTATTCCTTCCTTTTTCAAAAAATCATCGAATTCTGTATTCACATACTCTTTGCCGTTGTCAGACTGTAAATTCTTTATTTTCTTTCCTGTGAATTTCTCCACATATGCCTTGTATTCTTTAAATACCTTAAAAACGTCACTTTTGTTAGCAATGGCATAAATTTCACACCAGCGTGATTTGTCATCAATAAAAGTGACAAAATACTTTTTCTTGCCAAATGACTGGTCCCTCATTGGGCCACACACATCTGTGTGTATTATCTCTAGTAATTCAGTAGTGCGGTCCTCACTTCCTTTAGGAAACGGTTTACATGTCTGTTTTTGACTTATGCATGTTTCACACTCGGACAATTTTTCATTTTCATCAAGAATCATACCATGTACTAGACCTTTCTTAGCCATAGCCTTTAAGTCACGTTCATTGATGTGGCCTAAGCGCTCATGCCACATATCAATTGGTTTCTTTCTCAGTTCGGCGTTATTTGCATTCTCTTGACCCAATCTAACATGGTATAAATTGCCCACACGATCTGCTCGCATATGAATCTTTTGTTTTTCATCAATCACAATGGCATCATTCTTTCTAAAATGAACTTCAAAACCATGATCTGTCATTTTTGCAACTGATAAAAGGCTTGTACGTAAATCTGGCACATAGAACACTTTTTGAATGTCTACTAGGCGTTCTTCACAACCTGTATCAACTGAAATTCTAACTTTTCCCATCCCGGTTATTTGGGTACATTCATTGTTTGCCAAATTTAGCTCATTGTCCAGTCGCGTAAATCCCTGCATAATATGCTTATCATTACACATATGTCCCGTGCATCCACTGTCAATACACCAAATAGGATTTTTCTGTTCACCTATCATAACCTCTTCGGTTGTGCTTAGCATTGTTGTGTATTTTTCCCGTTCATTATCGCAGCGTTCTGCCTGATGTGTGCTCTGCTTAGTCTTATTTACAACTTTAGTCTTACATTCCCTGGCAATATGCCCTCGACGTCCACAACGATAACATGACACTTTGCTTTTGTCATTGTGCACTATGTGGTTATGCATGATGTGTTTTGGGTTTGGTTTCTTAAAAGTGCGTTTGACGAACATAGCCCCTTGATCTACTACTGTGCCTTTTCGACCTTCAAAGTCTTCCACAATCTTCACTTTCAATGTTTCTGTAGAAGGCAAATCGTCGCGCGATTCCATTGCAGTCCGGAACATAGCAAATGAGTCTGGTAGGCTATACAGCAGCAAAATTGCTAATAACTCGTCAATAACCACTAAACCAATTTCTTTGAGTTTTTTAACTGCGTCAAAAAAATCTGCAATGTGCTTTCGCAGGTCATCATCTTCCTGCATGCGCGTCAACACGAGTTTCTTTAACAATGAGGCTTTCCGCGCTGGTCCGCTTGATTGATACATTGATTTCAATTTATCCCATATCGCCTGTGATGTGTCCAAACCATCTAAAGCTGCGAGCTCGCTAGGGCTGACGGCTAACAATATATCGGATTCTGCTTTTCCGTCCATTTTTATCCAATCTGCATACTTTGCGTCCGTACTAATCGGTTTCGGAATAGTACCCGATACGTAATCCCACAAGTCATTTTTCTTCAAAATAGCTCTCATGTGTATCTTCCACGTATCATAATTGTCTGCAGTCAACTGATCAATCCTAATAGAAGCCGCCATAGTGATTGTTTTTAGCACTAATCTTCAATTAAAACGCTTTAAATAGCACATTTAAGTTCAGCGAAAACAGAAGTAAACAACTTGGGCGAGTCCACTATATTAAGCCCGCATGCGATTCGGGCGAGTCCATTATAGTTTACGCTGTCCGTTTTATCAGTTTTTCACTATAAAAATCACGAAACCAACTGTATTTAGTCCACTGGGCCCTTAACCTATTAGGGCATATAGGAAAACACTAGTTTTAAACACTTAACACGGTTTATTAAATATCAAAAAAGGAAAACAGAGCTACGGGTAACAATGCGATGCGAGTGACATTGACAGTAGTATTGAACTTTTTTTTTTTTACGTTTTGCGACTCCATAGATAATACACATTCGATATTCGTACGCTTAGACACTACTCACCGATCTTCGTACATCTCAACATACACCTACCCGGGTTGGCTCCAGGAACATATTGACCAAACGAAAAGATTTGAACAAACTTAATAGCTTAACAGTATCACTGGTCATTTCAAGTAAATTAACATTAAAGTCTCCACAAACTATAACATGTTTTTTACCTTTACATGCTATTTTTAAAACATTTTCCATAGTAGATTCAAATGAATGAAAATCAGTAGCCGGTGGTCGGTAAACACATATAATTACATAAGTCTCTAATTCAACACAAGCAATTTCTATTACACGTTCTATTGAAAAATTAACAATATATTTTCGTTCTTTGGATTTTAAGGAACTTTTAACAATAATAAGAGAACCACCATGAATGGAAAATTTTCTAGTAAAATAGCTCACTAATTTAAAATTAACAAAATCAAAAATAAACTGTTCTTGTCTCAGCCAATGCTCAGTAATACACATAACTTGAATATTATTATTATCTAAAAATAAGCCTATTTCTAATTCCTTGCTGGAAAAACCCTGAATATTCTGGTGAACAATGTTAATATTCGGAGATGTTTCCGCTGTCTTACAATCTAGTTTAAATGTGACAAAGGTGTATTGCCCCTGCTTAAAGGCATGCTTGAGCCCACTAACTGTAGTATAAAATCTATTTGGCTCTATGTTAAAAGCTAAAAGATCAAGTGTAATAATACATTTCTTAGGCATAGTTATTTTTTCAGAGTTCAATTTGAAGCGCTTGATAAATTTATTTATGTCAAAGAAATGCACCTTTTTATTGAAACATACAGCATTGTATAATATGGAATTAAGGTGTTGTATACAATTTAATATAAGTGATGATGATGATGATGATGGCCTCCTTGACGTATCCGTCAACGGCGACACGCTGTCAACTGTTTCTGGCGTTTCTGGCGTGTCACGTGGCTCGTGAATCCCAGCTTGTTCACGAATACACGATCACAATTAGTAGGACAGTATAGCTGACCTTCAGTAATGTAAACTACATTCTCATCATCTGTATAAAAAATAGTTTAAGTTAATGCCAAAGCTAGTGCTATTAAAATAGTGTCCAGTCAACGAACCGTGGAAGCCAATATAATAAGATTACCCGGGATCGACTTGATAATAATAGGGTCTTAGTGGACCCGGAAACGTTCTCAGCTTATTAGTAAAATTATCGGCTTACACTTACCCACAAGTAAATTATGTAGGCTAGGACTACATAAGACGTCCCGAGGTCTCGAGGGGCCAGGGACTGGGTATTCGACGTTTGACAATGGCGTCTATCCGAGGCCTCGTTTCTATTATGTCCATTTTAATATAATACCATGGTATAAGAAAACAAGTAGTATGGCACTCTGGAAATACAGGTGGACATTTGACGTCATCACTTGCAAGTGTTGTATCGTAGTACTCCCCGGTTCCTTTGTTACTTACCTGTATGTGAATCTTATAAAAACATAAGTGTTTTAAATCAATTATTAAGTGATTTTTTTTTTTGTAAAATACCATGACAACTGTGGTGCATAAAATGCATTTTTTTGTACGACCTTTTCAAAAAGAGACGTTTGCTTTGGGACTTGTTTATCGCATGATACATTCTTTTGGATAAAATCGTCTACTCTTTTGGTTTTGCTTCGACAAGTAAATACTACTGTATGAAGCAGCAATAAATTAACATATATTACGACGGTAAAATATTGTATGTATGTATGTAAACACTTTATTATATATAAAAACAAGAAATACATTACAAAAGAATGTATTGTATAGGTGATTGTTTATTTGCGACGCCGCTTTACAAGAAAGCACCGGCATTAGCAAACGGTCGGTGCACTGTTTGTGATATTATAGCTAAAGACGTTTACGACGACGCTCATTATGATCAGTTTTCAAGACTAATTTTAGTTTATTATATCACATTTGATCTTATTGCACTAGCGTAAGGTAAATACGTGTTTGTATTATTTTAAAATTATCAACTAAAACGAACAAAAAAGTATCGTTTAAAGAAAGATACAATAATTTCAAAACACGCGAGGAATAAAATGTTCCGAAAATTTATTTTTACGTCGAATAAAATCGGTAATAACTACATTTTAAATTTCACAATATTACAAATTGAAAGCTTCTTAAGTCATTCTAACTAAGTTAAATACCAATCTTTCCCTTCGTTCTTAATTTGTCTCTGGAAACAAATTCAAAAAGGCATAAACATAGCAATGGCACCGCGTCCGTGTTTAAGCCTTATCTTTGCAGTTCGACGGAGATTTGGGTGAAGCTAATGCCAATTTAGTCCAATTTATATTCATGGGCAATAATGACCCGGGTTTTAATAAATCTAATCAGAAGCAGACGAGTCAAACGTTAGAAGGAAAAGAGCGGACAGAAGGCTAGCACTCATAATATTCCGGAAAGCTGACACAGGTAAACCAACCTTTTTGGGACTGGGGAATAATTTGGAGTGAATTGCGATGTCTTATTACAATTAGGTACTTGTTACACATTTAGAGGTTGACATTTTAAAGAACCATAGCGTACGAGTATGCATTTTAGGATTTATCATTGCATCTCTCGGGCCAGCATGGCAGTGTCAACTGACTTGGCACCGTTGGTTTCTCATCAGTTGCCATTTGAAGTGGAGCCACTAGCCACTATGTTGCGCCGTTATAAAAAAAAAAGTTTTTTTTTTTGGATATTCTACTCAGAATAATGATCTCTATCGATATAATTAGGTGAAAAAAGTGTTCCAAAATGTCATACATTTTTTATTTCTCCATACCGTTATAGTAGGTTATATGAAAATGGTAACGGAATGGAATGAAACTATCCAGGTACTTGAATAGACGTCGAATTGTGTTGTTTTTGGCTGTTATCCGTTTTTTTTTACGAATGTTTATTGTAAAATTAAGTATGTACATACTAGTTACCATTTAAGCCCCATTCAAGTGACTACCTGCGTAAATCATTAGGCAATAAAACTTTTTATTTTAAATCATCCCACTGAATTTATCTCAAATGTCCGCCGTCCCGTTGTCACATCCTGGGAGAGTCGTCATCTGTTACACCGGATGCTCAGAAGAAAATTCTCTTAATTTGCATGCTCTTAAAAAAGCGGAGAAAAGGTAAGCCCGATTAATTATGTATAGAGATACCCTGCTTAAAACGAAGGTATTTGCTTAAAGGTTTTATTTCAGATTCCTTCAAGGCATTAGGAGTAACGATTTAGTGATGATCTTTGGAGGGGGTAATTCTAGAGGTCTACTTATAGGCTCCAATTCCCATGATAAATAATGCCAATTCAATATTTTACTACAACACCTTTTTATTTATAAAGACAGCCATAACTTCCCAGCTATACAATTTTACAATGACTTCAGGCAAGAAAGATATAAAATAGATTTAACGGAAAAATAAAAAAAACTCGCTTGATTCGGCAGAATGACGGTAACACAACGGATACCGAATTAAAATTTGTATGTGAAATATCATTTAGACTGATGAGCTAAACTGGACCATACTTTCTTTGTTGACCGACTTACTTCCCGACTGTTCTCACCTAGAGGTCGCATTTCCCAACCGATTCTCATTAAATTTAGTGAATAGGTTTCATAAGTACCTAGATTTTTGTCGATTCAGTTTTCGACATTTTTCAAAACGGGGGGTAGACAGCAATTTTGAAACAAACTCGCGACACTCATAAGGTCTACAACTCACAAAGTCACTAGTCCGTCCGTCTGTCCGCAGCTTAGCTTAGGCTGCTTCTACTTCAATATATGTGCCTACATTAGTCACACTGACAACATGGTAGAATAAAATATTGAAAATCATATTTTTTCCTTCTCTACACGTAAAGTGGGGATCTAATATTTTTTTAGAGATAGATATGAGATGAACAACTACGAAACCCTACATTGTGCGTGGTTCGAGACATACTTGGCCGGTTTTTTAACCTTTCTTTACACAAAGACCAGCAATCTTCAAAACTTAGGCATCTTACAAACTTAGAATTTCTCGTAAGGTTTGCATGAATAATGTGGAAGTTTGCATGAATAGTACGAAGTTTCGAGCACAATGGCCAGCATACCTATATCGGGATGCGAAAACGCCATAATGCATTTTAAGGAGCGCGGGAACACTGCGGCTCGCTCGGGGTGACATTAACTAAGGGGTTTGCACACTAGCCACGCACTACGATGCGACAGATTTAAGAAAATTATATGTGCAAGTATAATAGATACATCTGACATTCTGTGCCGCTCGACCGTGCAGATTTTTGTCATAGCGAGCGCGTTCTTCACGACGTAGCGCGTGACCAGTGTGAAACACGCCTAATAAATATAACTATGGTAAGGACTTTTGGTAGCATAATAGTGGTTCTAAAACAGTCCTAGAACAGTGGAGTCGCAAATTCGAAAAAAAAAAATAAAGTGTATTTATTTAAACTTACACGACTTTTCTTACATTATTATAATAAAATGGGGCATAACGGCATGTTGGAGCTTCACCCTTTAAGATCACTGTCGTAACATCACGTCAGAAACGTCGAGTTCATTAAAAAACACCTTTCGAACGTGATTAAGTGCCGTTTTGTTATAATTTTCTTAATTTCAAATGTTTGTAACTAATGTTTCAAGATAAAATTCATATAGTTTTTTCCGCCAGGTTACGCATTTCAATTTATCTTTGTATCAATGTTTTTTTTACATATATGTTTTTATTTTGTGAATGCAATTTATTAATAATAGTTCTCTTCTTTCAGGTAACTACCCCTCTTTTCCAGATATTTGGTAAGTTACTACGCCGTGTATTTATAAGTGTATACCCGTCTTTATAGCTTACACAAATCGTTTGATATGAATATGATGCAAATAGCTATCTATGGTTTAAAGCGCAAAAGACAAGACAATTTATTCTAGAATAAACCGCTCGAACACTCGCCACTTCATGTTGTTGACACACAATAAATTGCTATTCACTGCTCCGGGTAGATAAAAGGGTGTAACTGCCGTAAACTTCCTAGTCATTTAAGCCTTTTAGCGCTTGTAGGGTATCCCTAGTGTCAATTTATGGAATGTTCTGCTTTACATTGGAAAGTTTTTAACAGTTTTCAATTTAAATACATATATATCTGCCAGGCTAACACTACTAACGGCAACTACGTTAGTCGTACGAGATGATAATTATCTTTCATCAATCATCATTTTATCTTTCTCGCACTGTATTGGGCAGACAGAGACAGACTCACGTGACAGAGAGTCATGCTTCATAGTTGGTTGTGCTAGAGATGCTATAGGTTTTATTTAAGAGCCCACCCATGCATAATTCGTCAGGTGAATGATCTGAACATCCCTAGTGATTAAAAATCTGTCCCTTGGAAATAAAAAACTTAAACAGTTTTCTTCAATCTTGTCAACGTGAAAACACGATTGGTACCTAATAATTTTCTCGATACTTTTATCTCTCAAACATAACCCTTTTTTTAGATATTTTCGGTTGGATCTTCAAAACCCTTCCGTTTTTAACAATGTTTTTTAGCTTAATAGATGCACAATTATAAGTTCTCAAAAACTGTAAACCTATTTTTTAACCGACTTCAAAAAAAGGAGGAGGTTCGCTATTCGAACAATTTTTTTTTGTATGTATGCTACTCGATATCTCCGAGAACCGTGAACCGATTTTAATTTTTTTTTTATCGAAAGGGTATAACTCCGAGTTGGTCCCGTTGGCACTAAGTTGGGATCTGATGATGGAATCTTGGAGAAATCGAGGGAACTCTTCAAATGTTATAGGGACATGTACGGCGCTTTTGGTAATTTATTGATAAAGTCAAGAATTTACATTCAGTAAATAGGATTTGGTGTAAGGAAACTGATGATGAACACCACAGATAGCCACTAGAACCACTAAAAAGCAAAAAAAAAAATTTTTAACAAAAAAAGAACCGACTTCAGTAAAACTAAAAAAAAACTAAAATAACCCATTCAAGTACAGAACAGATTACATTTGACTCACCCTTCGAAGTCGGTGCCAAACCTCGCGTAAACTATAATATAACTATAAATATAAGAACTGAGCGGTTTGGGATCGACTTCGAATGGTGAGTCAAATGTAATCTGTACTTGAATGGGTTATTTTTGGTTTTTTTAGTTTTACTGAAGTCGGTTCTTTTTTTTGTTAAATTTTTTTAATATAAAATGCACACGTTTATGACACAACTCAAAAAACATGATTTCCGCGCTTCCGAGCACCCACTTCCATCTCGTTCACGCTTACGCTCAGTGAGAGAGAGAGCAAGCCAACGCGATGGCGCTCTCTTAAACTAAGAATTTTACACAAATACTTTCTCGCACTCGTTTTAAATAATTAACAAATAATAATTACATATTTAAATACCGAAAAATAACTGAGGGCACTCTGCCTCTACAATATTAGGTACAATTTTCAAGGTACAGTTGACTCTTACGGTCCAGTCACAAATTCGGTCTTAGCGGCGAGTGGCAGCGGTGCGCGGTAGGTGTGTCTCGCTCACTCGTATGCCCACCGCGCACGAATCTCTCGCTCAACCGGTAGCCGCGCCGCTTGCTAGCTGCCGAAAGTCGTGGCATGTCCGAGAGCGGCAAGCGCCGTATATATATTGCTATAGGTATGCGATTTCGTTTGTGACACTCCCATGGTTCGCGGGCGACGGGGGACGAAGGCCAGCGGGGCAATATGAAGTGTGGGGTCAGAGTCTAATAAAACATGGTCTTCTCTTCCCAGAGTGACACAAGCCTACGTCACAATAACATTGCCACTTTATTTCAACATAACATGTTATATGGGTACAATATACCTATGGTTAATTAGTAAAAATATTTATTTATAATATTAAAATTTTCATTTACTTATATGTGTTTTATCTTAAATTTTACAACAACACGTCCTTTTTAATTATTCGTTAGCAATATCTTCCAATGCACGAAATAAATTTCAGACGTTTGGAGAATGTTACTAGGTATGTCGCAATTTCATAACGAGAAATGATACATTTTTATCTTTTTATCTTTATATCTTCTAAACATAATCTATAAATTATTTCCACATAATTACAAAAAAATAAAAAAAAACAATGTTGCTATGACGTCATACTACAGCATCAACTTTGTATGAAAACTGAACTTTGGACACTCATAATTCAGCTAATTTTGATTGTGTGCTAATTCAGCTAGTTTTGTCACTAATTATACAGATTAATTCGTATTATCAAAGGCTTCAAAGCTACATATTTATCTAAAAACGTTAACATTCTCCACTACTGGAGACACAGGATAGTGCTGTCACATTTGACAATCCGCCATTTTGTACCTGACCGTCATCCTTGTCGAACGCGTGTTAATTGTTATTTCCTTCTCGTTTCGTTTTAGCATCGCTGCGTTTTCTAAACTTTTTACGTGTGTCACGTAAGCTTGGTAATTAATGTTTTGTTACGAAAATGGTTGGCTGTTCTATTCGGAACTGTAAGAGTTGGATTGGAGTGAAAAGGGCAGTATAATTAGATTTTATTCGTTTCCGAAAAAAGAATCCGTAGCCAATGAATAGCTTCGCTATTGTGGAATGAAAACAACATGTAAAAATGGCATGTATACATACTTTATCGACAATAATTAATATTAATAATAAAGTTTTAAGTTCTATGTTGACTTGTTGACGCAGACAGCTCCCCTAAGTGCACCAAACCGATATTCTTTTTTACAAGCAGAGATTGTTCAAAACATTTCACGAGTTCTGATTAATTTAATCCCGATTAAGTTAATAGTAGATTAATATCTAGCGATTAAACTTTTAATCGATTAATTTTCTCTTGATTAATATTAGGAAAAAATAAGATATTTTTAAGTCCCTACTAGAACATCTTACTGCACTATAAAAATCACCTTGTATTATTGTAACAAGTTTATTTCACACAGCACACTAGAATGTTTTTTCTAGTTTACACATGACAAGACATAATTGTACTTTCGCAAAATGCATAAATGAGCGTGTTCCAACTTTTAATCGAGGATTAGTCGTGAAATTTAATCGATTAAAATGACGATTAGTTAATCGTTAATCGAAGACTGTCGATGAATTTAATCGTGATTAAATTAATTACGATTAATTTTTTAATTGATTAAAAAAATAATCGATTACTGACCATGTCTGAATGTATATAGCCATTTTAAAAACTTAAAGCAGATCCAACTTCAATGGAACATCAAAATACAAATAACCGTCCTTACTGTCCATACCTTACCTACTTCTTAAATTACTCACATAAATCAACCAATTATTTATTCCTAATGGTTAATCGGCCACAACTACATTACTATATTCGTATAAACAAATTAGGTTCATGCAGAATATTGCAAGGGATATTGGCAGATATATCCGTTATGTAAATCATATCGTGTGTAGCGGTGATCAACATGGCGGCAATGTGTCATCGAATAGTACCGTCTCCCGCCCCCCACACGGACCATGGGAGAGTCACGTATGAAACTGTAGACCTTTAGCGACCCGCCCCGGCTTCGCACGGGTGCAATGCTGATAAATTATGCATGTATTACACATATAAACCTTCCTCTTGAATGACTCTATCTATTAAAAAAAACACATCTAAATCCGTTGCGTTACTTTTAAAGCTACATACATAGGGATAGACAGACAGACAGCAGGAAGCGCCTTTGTTTTATACTATGTAGTGATATCGCTATGATTTTGTTTTTATCGCTCGCCACCATCGCTGCCGTTACCGATGGTCGCAGGTGGCCGGGCCATTAGAGCCAGCGCACACTACGGCTTCTTGTGGCCGCGACAGTACATCTCTCTTTTTCTCACTTCGAGTGTGGAAAAGAGACAAGTGTACTACGACTTCTTGTGGCCCTGACAGTACATCTCTCTTTTTCTCACTTCGAGTGTGGAAAAGAGACAAGTGTACTGTGGCGGCCACAAGAAGCCGTAGTGTGCGGAGCCATTTAGGCTGCCTGACCACGGAAGCGGAGTGGAGAAAATTAACCAATCAGGCTGCGCCTTTGTGAAGCCCAAAAGAAGTGAATTTATATCTGAGGATATGATTGGTCCATTTCTCACAGCTCCGCTCCAGTAGACAGGTAGCCTTATAGGTACTACACCGATTCCAAATACAAATTATACATTTATTGAACCAACATAATATACGGAGAGGTACGGCTAAATTCTATAATACACAAATAAATATTATGTAGGTAAATAACAAAACTTCATAATTAATTGCATTGTCCTTACGTGGTGGCTTTCCTTCCTCAAGGCCCGGAACAATAATTAGTGTTCACATAAATAACAATAAAATGTAGTAGAATGTACCAACTACGCGCAAAATATCAACGTTCTAGAAAGCCCATTAGAACGTTGCCTGTAGGCAACAATCTTTATAAAAACAAGTGTAGAACGTAGACTACGACTAAATAGTCGGTGATAAAAAAAAAACCGGCCAAGTGCGAGCAGGACTCGCTCGCGAAGGGTTCCGTAAAAAACACTGTTTAAAGTGTTTAAGCACACAAATAAACACTTTTTGAACGCCATTAAGTCCCGTTTTGTTATAATAATGGATTCCGTAGAACCTACCATCAAGTAAAAAACTCCTTAAAACTCTAAACTTCTTTATTTTTTCACTGTAATTTAAGTATCTACTCTGCTTATTATGGGTTCTTGCCCTATTTTTTAATTTATGTATGACCCATGCTTATTTACCCTCTGCAATGATGAGGACAATTGTGGTACCTATAATAAAAAATAAAACAGGGGACCTTTCCAATAAAGACAACTATCGGCCGATCTCACTTGCTACAACAGTGGCTAAAATACTCGACGGTCTGTTAGACGCAGTGCTTGAAAAGCACCTTAAGATAAGTGAAGCACAGTTCGGTTTTAGAGCTGGACTGTCCACAGAGAGTGCCATTCTGTCTCTGAAGCACACCGTCGGGTACTACACAGCCAGGAAAACGCCTGTCTATGCCTGTTTCCTTGATCTATCAAAAGCCTTTGATCGTGTTGATTATGATATCTTATGGCAGAAATTGGAGGATACAGGCACACCGGCGGCGTATATCAATATCCTGAGATATTGGTATCGCAACCAAATGAACCAAGTGAGATGGGCCGATGGGTTGTCTACAGAATACAAACTGGAGTGTGGAGTGAGGCAGGGGGGGCTTACGTCTCCCAAGCTGTTCAATCTCTATGTAAATAAGCTCATAGACGAGCTCAGCAGCATACATGCAGGCTGCTATGTAGATGGTACGTGTGCTAATAACTTCAGCTATGCGGATGATATGGTGCTGTTGAGTCCGTCTATCGGTGCTCTTAGGAAACTGTTGGCAGTTTGTGAGACGTACGCAGAGGCACACGGGCTACGGTACAATCCTAAGAAAAGCGAATTGCTAGTGTTTAAGGCTGGAAAGTATACGCCTAGCACAGTTCCTCCTGTTGTGCTTCATAGTACTCCACTTTCTATTGTAGAGAAAGTTAAACATCTGGGTCACATCATAACACATGACCTAAATGATGACCTGGATATAGAGCGGGAGCGCAGGGCGTTGGCTGTGAGGTCAAATATGCTCGCCCGCAGGTTTGCTCGATGTTCGGTAGATGTAAAAATCTTATTGTTTAAATCATTCTGTCAATCATTTTACTCGAGCAGCCTGTGGGTGAAGTATACTAAAAGAGCCTATAACGCCCTGCGCGTGCAATATAATATTATTATTATTATTATTATTTATTTAATACCATTAATGTTAGCACTAACAGCTATACCTTACATGCTAACTGGCAAATTAATCTTAACATGAGAGGAATGAATGTATACATTGGATAATATTAATACCTAATAATTATTATTGGAATGTCAAACTATTACAAAATTATTGCAGGTAACATAGAACATAGTCAAAATTTAATAATATCAATAATTATAATAGAGATGTCGGCACAAAAAGAAAATAACAAACACAGAACACTTAGATGCTTATGGAGCTAACACTAAACTTAGCCTGTTATGGAGCTAGTCGTAACAATATTTTCCACGTAACGATACGAAGCAGTCAAAAACTTTGATTCTGGGCTAAAGAATATGTCCAGATGACTGTCACTGTCCAGTATATCATTTAGCAGCGTAAGAGCTTGATTCAGGGGGGATGAGGCTAGCGCGCGGGTCCTAGATGGTGGGACAGCGAAGAGGACACGGCGACGCGGCCGCAGTTGCTTAGCAGAGAGGCGTGGGACCCGGAGTCCTATAAGAGCCAGCAGTTGGGGGTTGGTCACCTGGCCACGTATTACTTGATAAAAATATTTTAGTAAATACATCTTCCTCCGGGTCTCCAGTGATGTGTACTCAACCATACCAAGCACAAATAACGTAGGATACATGTGAGGGTAGTAGCCGTATAGTTTCTTGTACAGGAATCGAACGAACGTCTTTTGGACCCTTTCGATAAGGAGGGTGTATTCCTGCTCGTGGGGACTCCAGATGATGGCATTAGTCTCCAGCTTACTGCGGACAAAAGCATTGTACAAGACACTAATGGCATGGCGGCATGTGAGTAATTTGGATTGGCGGATGACAAACCCCAGACACCTCCTGGCTTCGTTACAGATCTCGACACCCAGAGACTTTATACATCTCTGGGTATATTTAATATTTAAAACTTATTAAATTTTTATTTTAATGTTCCTACTTAACATTGATTTGTAGTATCTACGAGTAACATCTCCATTACGTGTACCAGTGTAATTAGTTATAACACAAATGTATCATGTAATTGTTTTAAATATTATTTACGAAAAAATGACTTACTGTTGAGTTTCTTTCGGCTTTCTTCTCAACAGCGGTCTCCTCTTGCGAAATGCCAGTAGATTCACAATCTGACTTGTAAAAGTGCCCCTGTGGCCTACTTACTGAATAAATTATTTCATTTCATTTCATTTCATTTATTTCATTTCATTTCGGTTATGTGGGGGTTGAATGTGAGTTGGGTATCAAACCACGTACCGAGGTCTTTAACTGTATCGGTACGTTTCAATAGTTTGCCCTCGATTGAGTAATTACAGCTAATTGGGTGACGAACGCGCGCGTAGGTCACCAGGGAACATTTCTGCTCGTTAAGGGTAAGGCTATTGTTATTGGCCCAGGCGCAAACACTGTCAATGTCCGACTGAAGTAGAAAACAGTCATCAGACGTTTCAATGGACAGTGCCAGCTTCAAATCATCAGCGAACAAGAGGCACGTTGAGTAGCTGAGTACTGCCGGTAGGTCATTTATGAGGATCAGAAAAAATAACGGCCCTAATTTACTACCCTGCCCTATCCCTGACGTTACTAAGAAGGGAGCTGACCGAGAGCCTTCGTATTGTACGAATTGATGTCTAAGTGACAGGTAATTTGACAGAAATTCTAGTAGGTCAGGGGAAAAACCGGCCATAGATAGCTTTTTGAGTAAAACGTCATTATCAACTCTATCAAATGCCTTCTGAAAGTCGAAATAGGCTACGTCAGTTTGCTTTTTTAGATCCAGGTTATTAGAAATTAGCGAAACAATATTCAGTAAATTTGATGTTGTTGAACCGTGCTGTTCGTCGCAAAACCAACCATTAAGTTGTTTATATACCTGGGCGTAGATTATTGATTCAAACACTTTCCCGAATACTGACAGAACTGCAATAGGTCTATAGTTATGAATGTCCGATTTGGCTCCCGATTTATGTATTGGGAGGACTTTAGTTGTTTTACAGACTGACGGATACGTTTTATCTTTTAGTGCCATGTTGAACAGGTATTTGAGTGGTTGCACAAATGCCTCCCGGCAGTCCCTGACCAGGTATTGAGGAATTCCATCAGGACCCTGAGAGTGCTTGGGCCTCAGGCGATTGATTGCTGTACGGATGTCCTCCTCGCTGATATAGTCGATTGTAATATGCCGGTTATTTGAACTCGAGGATTCCGCTGAGGCAGCCGCAGAAGCTGCCTTAGCGTCAAGTTTAGGAGTGTTTTGGAGGAAAACACTCTAAAAGAAGTTTGCGAAAGAGTCTGCGACCTCTTGTGGGGACATAGTGCCAAACGTGGCAGGCTGATTAGATTCACGGTGACGCTTAACATGGGACCAGAATGATGAAGGGTCACTTACGATATTCGTTTCCAGTTTATGGATGTAGGATTGAAGGTCTGACTCAGATCGAGCATTTACCATTCTTCTGTAGTAATAAAAGAAAGCGTAGTATAGCTGGTCACCGGTTTGCTTAAAAAGTTTATGATAGGAGTTTTTTATTTGGTTTAAAAGGATTAAATCGGAGGAGAACCATAAGGGGTACTGGTGATCATGCCTGTTATTTACACATTTTTCTTTTTTTAAAGGGACGTATTCAGTTACAGCTTCATTCAAAATCGAATAGAAACACGCGGCGCAGTCATTTACATTGCCTGCGTCCTGCATCACGGCCCAATCAGCATTCGCGAGCTCATGATAAAGCTGATGAAAGTCTGCTTTACGATAGTTTCTTTCCGGTGTACGAGCTTCTGCCCGAGTATCGGTTTGATCGCGGGCTACCTTAGAATAACATTTACTAAATAACGTAGGACAAGACATGTCGATGTTAAGAGGGATGTGGTGTTTTTCAGATGGTACCAGTCCAGTGACAGCCTCCGTGACTAAAACGTTATTAGTCTGTTCATTCGATAATACTAGGTCTAATAATCGGTTAAGACTGTTTACTTTATCATTATGTTGTGTTATTTTACAGCGACAGAGAAGTTTTTCGAACGCATTTCGTACGCTATTTGAGGTGGAATATAAATTAAAATCGCCGACAATTAATGTGGGATAAGAATACAAATTTAAGATTCTTTCAAAACACTCGAAAGCTGAATGGTAACGAGAATCATGCACTCGAGGCGCCAAGTACACAACACACAATATAAATCGGACGTGACCCTTCGTGACCAGCGCGCAGACAATTTCGTCTTGAAGGTGGGCGCCGCAATCCAGCTCTTGCAGCGTGAACGGCGTGCGCGCCGCGAGCAGCACTCCGCCGCCGCCACGGCCCGCGCGGTCCCCGCGCACCACACTGTAGTCACTCGGGCTCATTAATAATGCATTCAGAATGTTGTTGGGGCTACCAAGATGGTGTAGTGCGTCGCTAATGTTCGCCGAGGCTCACACGGATGGTTTTCACGCAATTGTACGCAAGAAAATCGCCTCGATGATGACCCGGCTTAGGAGTAGCAACAACAGCATTCTGAAGGTCATTGCAGAGAGATATGACAGCCCAATATTGGCACATTGGGTTGAAAAAATTAAGGGATTGGCCCAAGTTATAAAATAAAATTGTATTTAGTTTAATTCATTCACTAACTTAGGCTAAGCATTACTAACTGTTGTAACTGGCTAATCTAAATTTGAATCTATTTCTTTTATAACTATATATTCTTTCTGATGTTCTTACTTTATGTCACTCCATTAAACTGACAACATTCGTTATCAGCACGAATTTGCATATTTTAATTAATTATACGTATAAAAACTATTATTCTTTAGTAAAAAGTGAATGATATAGTTTTTCTAATATGTGCGTGTATATTTTTTGAAAATCCGTGAAAATTTGAATAGTTCACGAAGATATTTTCATATCATATTTTTATTGTGACATCGAACAGTTGTGCATGTAAATATGTCAAATAATTCTATTTCTGGTATAAAACCGCTTATAAACAGAGACGGTTATTCCGTATGGAAGTTCAAACTTCGCATGTACCTTATGCATGAAGAGTTATGGGAAACGATCGTCGGATATCCTGCAGGTATCGATATTTCTGCTGAGAAGAAATTACGTAACGATCAAAAGGCGTTATCTAAAATATGTCTCACAGTAGATGGTATGGCAATCACCCATGTAAGATCATGCAAAACAGCTAAGGAAGCTTGGGATGCCCTCTCGTCCGCTTACGAGGACAAAGGCTTAGGGCGACGTATAAGCCTCGAAAGGAAACTATACAGGTACTGTCTTGATGATTTTGACTCCAATATAAAGACATATATAAATGCTGTCATGTCAACCGTGCAAGATTTAGCCGATATAGGCAAAGTTATGGAAGATGCTTCAATAGCTGCAATTCTTCTAGGAGGCTTAAGTCCTCAGTATGCACCTTTAGTAATGGCTTTGGAAAATTCCAACATAGATATTACCGTGGATTTAATAAAGACCAAGTTACTTAATGAATTGAATAAACCGAATTTAAACAACCCTGATACTGCTCTTCGTTCCCGAATGAACCAGACCAGACCGTCTACATCCCAGCCTAAGAAACCAATTGTATGTTATGACTGCATGGAACCAGGACATAAGCGTCCAGACTGTCTACATAAGAAGGACAAAAAGAAAGTCATAAATCACAAGAATTCTCTATGTGCACTGAATGTCAATGACAAATTAGAGAATGACAAATGGTATATTGACTCTGGCGCTTCAGCACACATGACGTCACGAGCTGATTGGATGGAAAACGTCAAAAGTTCATCGAGTGGAAGTGTGACCATTGCAAATGGAGATGTTCTGCCTACTAATGGCATTGGAGATATATATCCATCACTAAGTAGTTGCGGTCACAATACTGATATAAAGAAGATAACGGATGTCGTTCACATACCGAACTTGAACTCTAATCTTATTTCAGTGAAGAAGGCTGTAGATAAAGGTTTTAGCGTAGTTTTTGATAGAACTGGATGTAATTTTTATAATTCTGATGATTTCACTTGTACAGGTGATGTAATTTTACATGGTTCTATATGGGGTGGGCTGTATTCTTTAGACTGTACAGTTAAACCAATGCCTCATTTATCTGCTTTTGAGACACACTCCGATGTTTCTAGCTTCAAACTCTGGCATAGGCGTCTAGGTCACTTATGCCGCATTGGAATGGACCAACTCAAGAAAGGCCACGCTGTGGGCGTTGACTTTTCACAAGTGGATAAGGAACCATGTATCCCCTGCATTGAAGGTAAGCAGAATAGGAAACCCTTTAAGAAAGTTTCTCATAAAAGATCTACATGTTCTCAAACTTATTTATTCGGATGTCCTTGGACCGCTGCCTGAAACCTCTTTTCAAGGCAATAAGTATATTTTATTTTTTATAGATGATTTTTCTCGCATGACTTTTGTATTCTTTATTCCTTCAAAAGCGGATGTAAAGAATAAAATTTGTATTTTTCAGTCCTCAGTAGAGCGGGAAACAGGAGCAAAGATTAAGACACTGAAGAGTGACAACGGGAAAGAATATGTTAATGCTGAATTTTCGAGGTATTTACAAAATGAAGGAATTCATCATCAAACAACAGTTCCCTATAGTCCCCAGCAGAACGGCATCGCGGAAAGAACTAACCGTTCAATCATGGAGAAGGTCAGGTCAATGCTTTCTGACAGTTCACTTTCTCCGGCTTATTGGCAAGATGCTGCAGAAATGGCTGTGTATCTTAAAAATAGATCCCCTCACCGTGCCCTTGAAGGCAAAACGGCATATGAGAAGTGGTATGGTAAAATACCCAATCTTTCTCATCTACGTGTTTTTGGATGTAGAGCCCTTATACATGTGCCCGAGTGTAATCGGAAGAAATTGGACATGAAAGCGTCCGAGCACATTTTCGTCGGATATTCAGATGATCCGAGAACCTATTATTTCAGGGATGTTAGATATCCCCGAAGAATTGTGAAAAGCAGAGATATAACCTTCTTTGAAAATACTTTTCACGATCTGAAAGGAAGTGGTAATACTTGTAAGTCTGGGAATGATGTAAGCGAACCAGCAAATGTACCTCTTTTGTTAGGATCACAAGTGGACTTGTCAAATAGTTCAAATAATCAAGAACCTGTCGCAAGTGGTATTATTGAAGATGAGATGATTCAACCCAATTTTGAACAAGCATCAGAAGGTTTTCAATCTGATGTTGATATTGAAGACCATTGGCACGATGGAAATGAGCCGGATCAGCGTGCTACTGTACATTTGTCTCAAGAATTGGAGTCTGATACTGAAGTTGCAGAACCTAGGTATAATTTGAGACCTAGAAAACCCAACTCTGCTGCCAATTGTGTATGCATGCAGACTTCGTCCCCTCAGATTATGGATGAACCTACAAGCTATTCACAGGCTGTACATGCAGAAGATAGAGATAAGTGGTATAAAGCTATGCAAGATGAATATCAGTCACTGCTTGAGAAGAAGACTTGGGTTCTCATCGACAGACCAGATAAGAAGGTCATACCTTGCAAATGGATCTATAAGTTGAAGACAAATGCGCATGGTGACGTAATTAAATATAAAGCGCGCCTTGTCGCGAAAGGATTTAACCAAGTTTATGGTGTTGATTACTCGCAAACTTTCAGTCCTACTGTTTGGCAATCTTCTCTGCGCGTCCTGTTTGCTTTGGCTGCGGAAAAGGGAATGAAAATGCACCATTTAGATGTGGATACTGCCTTTTTGAACGGACATTTGGAAGAAGAGGTTTACATGAGTCAACCTGAAGGATTTGTGAAACCTGGTCAAGAGAAGTATGTTTGTTAAAACGTTCACTTTATGGCCTCAAACAGGCTTCTAGAGCATGGTATAAAACGTTAACCGATATTTTACAATGTTTAGGTTTTAACCAAACTCCTTCAGAACCATGCATTTATACCAAAAAGTTTGGTAACGAGTTAGTTATACTCGCTTTTCATGTCGATGACATTGTCATTCTCTATAGAGAAAATAAAACGCTCGACAACGTCATATCTGACTTACGAAAATATTTTAGCCTGAAAGTGATAGGCGAATTAAGTTATTATTTAGGTTTAAATATAAGCTGTAAACCTAATGAAATAAAAATAAGTCAGGAAAGTTATATTCGAGACTTACTGCAAAAGTTTAATATGTCGGATTGTAAGGCCGTTCCTACGCCGTTAGAAACCAAAAAGTTGCTGCCGTGTGAGAAGAATAATGTAAGAGAATCTTCATTATATCCGTATCAGCAATTAATTGGGTCCCTCAATTTTCTGGCTATATATACACGACCAGATATTGCATATGCAACTTCATATTTAAGTCAATTTAACACTAAATATGACAAGAGTCATTGGATTGCAGCAAAACGAGTGTTACAATACTTAAAAGGTACTATGGATTTTGGCATATCTTACAGGAAAGGCGGTGGTCGTTTGATTGGCTACGCGGACGCGGATTGGGCGAATTGTCCCATAGATCGTCGTTCATATACCGGATTTTACTTTTCTATGGCGGGAGGAGTGATCTCGTGGGAGAGTAAAAAGCAAAAAACCATTGCCCTGTCATCTGCTGAAGCCGAATACATGAGCTTGGCGAGTGCTGCAAGAGATGGTGTTTTTCTGAAGCGCTTGATTCTCGAGCTTACTGGTGAGTCAAATAGTGTTATTATATATAATGATTCTCAGTCTGCTCAGAAGTTGGCACTGAATCCAGTCCACCACAATAGAACCAAGCATATTGACACAAAATTTCATTTTATACGTGATTTATTAGCGAATAATGTAATTGATGTCACTTATACTCCTACTTCGGAGATGTGGGCTGATGTACTCACTAAGCCATTGGCTCGCATTAAGCATCAGAATTGTATAAAAGGAATAGGTTTATGTTTCTAACTGTATTTAGATTACGGGGGAGTTTTGTTGTAACTGGCTAATCTAAATTTGAATCTATTTCTTTTATAACTATATATTCTTTCTGATGTTCTTACTTTATGTCACTCCATTAAACTGACAACACTAACATACTATGGAATTTTATTCTGAAATAAATAATTATTATTATTATTATTATTATATTACCATACATCTAGGGCAGCAAAAAATGCAAATTAGAAAAACACTGCGTGGGTATCCACCTTTTGATTACTATTATTTGTTGTTATATCGGCCATAGACACATAATGCGAAAATGTAATGCCTCTACATCTTACGGTCGGAAAGATACTCCAAAAAGCCTCTAGAAATTTCGGCTAGTTAAGAAGAAAAATATCGTATTTTAGTCGTGCAATGTTGTAAAATCGGAGTAATGAAGAAAAAGCTTGTAAAAGTAAAACAAAGGAGCTATTCATGTCATGGCGGACAACAATTTGTCTGCATATTTTAACTAAAGTGCACTTCTGGGACGCTACTCTATTACGACGAAATAACTTCATTTCACATGACAACTACCGAAGAAACTTTGTTTTCATTTCGCTAATCTGTATTTCAAACAAGCTATAGGTAAAAACTTTAGTATTAAGCACCTTTTATAAAATATATAGATAATACATATTTCATATTTTTTTTATAGTAGTACCCTAACGAGTTCGAATCATGTCGGGCCGTTCCTGACAATTTTTACGTGAGTTTAAACCGTTTTTATAATTATTAAAGATGTCTCTCGATAGTTTTAATAACATTAAGCCTGTTTATGTAGTAGCGAAAAAATTAAAAATATGTATGCTTTGAGTGGGATATGGACCCACGTCCGTGCCCTGCTTTGAGCGGGATATGGACCCACGTCCGTGCCCTGCTTTGAGCGGGATATGGACCCACGTCCGTGCCCTGATTTGAGCGGTATATGGACCCAAGTCCGTGCCCTGCTTTGAGCGGGATATGGACCCACGTCCGTGCCCACGGCTTTCCGGGCCAGATGGGTGCAATACCAATTTATGTTATTAAAGCTATGCTACTAAACTAGACAAAGCATCGAATTTTTCAACCAGTTGCTTAATTTTTAGGGTTTCCGTAGCCAAATGGCAAAAAACGGAACCCTTATAGATTCGTCATGTCTGTCCGTCCGTATGTCACAGCCATTTTTTTCCGAAACTATAAGAGCTATACTGTTGAAAGTTGAAACTTGGTAGGTAGATGTATTCTGTGAACCGCATCAAGATTTTGATGCAAAAATAAAAAAATAATAATAAATATTGGGGGCTCCCCATACTTAGAACTGAAACTCAAAATGTTTTTTTTTCATCAAACACACATACGTGTGTGTATCTATGGATAGGTCTTCAAAAATGATATCGAGGTTTCTAAAATATTTTTTTTCTAAACCGAATAGTTTGCGTGACAGACGCTTCCAAAGTGGAAAAAAGTTGGTTCCCCCCCCTCTAACTTCTAAAATAAGAAAATTAAAAATCTAAAAAAACATATGATGTACATTACTATAAAAACTACCAACGAAAATTGTTTTGAACGAGATCTAGTAAGTAGTTTTTTTTAATATTTTAATACCTAACTTTGCACCTAATTTATATGGGGCGCTATACATACCAGGTGCAAACTTAACTTAACCACTTAGGGATGGAAAGTGTTTGTACGGAACCCTCGATGCGCGAGTCTGACTCGCACTTGGCCGGTTTTACATGCATTAGGTCGCCATCGTAGCGCCATCTACCGTAAAGAGTAATTATTTATTTCTTTACGTTCGGCACCAACGTCTCAAATTATGTTGAGAAATCGATATTAATAATGTTCTACACCTAAATTAATAAATGTTTATTAAAGCAGTATCGTCTGCTAGCGTAAACTAAATGTTTATATCATCATCATCATCATCATCATCATCAGCCCGGAGTCGTCCACTGCTGGACATAGGCCTTCCCCAGTTCGCGCCACCAAGAAAAAAAATGTTTATATAAAGGCGAAAAATTAAAAAAAAAAATGCCTTGAGCAGGATACAGTATGCAAGAGGAGTTTAGGCGCCGCCATCCAATTGCTTCTCGCGATCCTAAACAGGTCGTCGGTCCACCTTTTTGGAGGCAAAATTCAAAAATTCAAAATTCAAAATTCTTTATTGCATGTCACATTACACATATAGTTGGAATTAAAAATAAATAGGTCTACATGTGACGCCCTGCAAAGGGCACAGCAATGTCAGAGGGCTAGAAGTAGTTAATTTAATTACAATTATTTTATTCTATTCTTTAAATATCATACTAAATTCATAAATTATTACTACGCATTAATTTCAATTCTGATTATTCATGTTATTTACTTATTACTAAGCATAATATGTATATATTCCTACTCACATACTAACATGGTTAAAATATTCATTTACATTATAAAAACAAGCATTAACTAAATACAATTTCAATTGTTTTTGGAACAATCTAGGGTCCTCTAGATCTTTTATAGAGTTTGGAAGGTGATTATAAATTTTGATAGTCATATAATGGGGGCCACGCGTAATAAGTTTTAATTTTGAGAAGGGCATTTGGAGTTGATTTACGTTTCGTTCATTTCGTTTGATTTGTTTTGTTGCTTTAGGGGAATATAAATCAAAGTGTTTCCTTACGAATTTACACGATTCGAATATATACATAGAAGCAACAGTTAGAATTTGGTGTTTGATGTAATAGGGTTTGCATGACTCCATTTGGTCTATATTTACCAAGATTCTTTTTTTGCAAAATAAATATTGTATCGATGTCACAACTATTTCCCCAGAGAACCAAACCGTATGCTATTCGCGAATAAGCATATGAGTAATATGCCGTTAGGGCTGTCTGAAAGTCAGTGACTCGCTTAAGATGCTGAAGGGCGTATATGAAAGATGATAGCTTTTTGATAATTTTTGGATATGGCCTTTCCAACTCAAGCTTGAGTCTAAGTCTATACCTAATAGTGTGGCAGAACTAACGATGTCTAAATTTGAATTATTATAATGGTAATCTAATGGCAATGATGCTTTTTAATACGGTTTAAATTGAATAATTTTAGTTTTATTTATGTTCAGCTGGAGGTTGTGGGATTGCAACCAACCTGTAATTTTATTTAATGTTAAATTTAATTTATTCTGAATTTCTGCAGTATCAGCGCACGAGAACAGCACTGATATGTCATCCGCGAAAAGCGTACTATGTTCATCTAATATATCCGGAAGATCGTTTATATATATAAGAAATAGAACACACCCTAGGACGCTACCTTGGGGAATGGAACCATTTAGGCTTCATCCATGCTGCGTCTTCCGGTACGTGGTCGCCACTCAAGAACCTTTCTGCCCCTCAATGACCATCGGTATTTCGACCACTGTGCGTGCACTGCCGCTTAAGTTTGACAACTGTCTGAGCTATATGCTATATCTACAATCTTGGTCGTCTTGCAGATCTCCTCACTTCTGATTTAAACACGCAAGAAAACTCCGAGCGTAGCTCAATCCATTGCCCTTTGAGTTACTTTAAGCCTTCTTACTACTGAGACGTGGTAGTGGTTCACATTATATGTCAATCTAATTTATGCTACACGAAGACATATTATAAATATTAAACGCTGTATCATGACTCCGGTTTCCATCCAAAAATTACACGTTTGTAGCATTTCGGTATAAAAACGTCCCAAACAATCTTAATAATAATCGGCAGACTGAATTAAATCTCGGAATTTACCTCAGCTCAGAAACATTTTCCCAATGCATATTTAAGCGACCGCCATTGTATTTTCTTTTGAACACATTTCCTATTTAAATTGTGGACTGGTCGAATTTAAATGAATAAATCTCAACTTTGTTCTCTCGTTGTTAAAAGCTGTATGATTCTTTTGTATCCGTGCAACTTTTTGTGGATTATTTTTGAGTTCCTAATAAAAGCAGTGTTTTAATTTAAAACGTTGACTTGTTTTCATGTTGCTACGAATTAAATAATTTCAGTAACCCTGTGTTTTGTTTGTTCAGAATTATATACCCGACAGTCAAATGTGATATACTCGAGATATATACCTACCCAAGACAAAACTTATTTGGGCATATCTCAAAACACACTCATATTAGTGCCCAGTCTGTAGCTTGATTAAAATTACATAAGACTATTTTAATTAATTCGACAAATGTAATTTGTGAATAAAACTAAGTGAGCTCCACTATTTAATATCGAATGGTATTTTGTGTAAATTTATGTTGTTTGTTCAATCCTCGCACTAATGAATTAGTTTCTGTAACACAAACACGTAAACCAACTTTTAGTACCTAATGTGCGGCCTATTAGTTCATCTTGAGTAGGTAACCATTTTGCGTATTTTTGATGTATTCTTTTATACCAACTGTCGTGATAATTTCAAATGTGCGCAATTAAAACAAAATTGTTTTTAAGTTTAGATTGCATTGCAAATCTATGTAGTCTTAGGTTTATAGGTCACACAAATATTTTTTTTTTAATTCTGAATACTAAACTGATAGCTCCGAGGATTTTCAAATATTAATTGTACATTTTTATACATTTAATATGGTTGTGTATTTGAGCTCATATAACATTTTAAAATTGCCCATATATTCTAAATAAATACTTATTATAATAAATGAAAGATGCAAAATATTTACCTTTAGTTTTAACTAAATGGTTGCTTTAGTTTTAATTTTATTGACAGTTAGTATATTGGGTATGGCTAATGCGCATAAAGCATTTCAAAAAACATATATGACACAGAGGGCGCTCCAGTAGCGTAAAGAATTAAGGGATGAAAGATTTCGTGCGATTGACGTAGCGGTCGGATAGCTCAGTTGGAAGAGCAATGCGCCGGAAACGCAGAGGTCGCGGGTTCAAATCCCGCTTCGATTGCAGTAGATCGCATTCAATTTTTCTTTCTTAATTTACCTTTGTGTCATTATTTATAAAAATAAAAATGTGGTATTACCACATAAAAAATATGAATCGATAAAAAGATTCTATACAAATATTTAGAACAGCGCCATCTCTCTCGCAGTCTTCGCACTTGCTGTAAAGCAATGGGGATTGGGGATCGTGCGTGTAAAACGCACATCCTTGGGTATGGCTAATGCGCATAAAGCATTTCAAAAAACATATATGACACAGAGGGCGCTCCAGTAGCGTAAAGAATTAAGGGATGAAAGATTTCGTGCGATTGACGTAGCGGTCGGATAGCTCAGTTGGAAGAGCAATGCGCCGGAAACGCAGAGGTCGCGGGTTCAAATCCCGCTTCGATTGCAGTAGATCGCATTCAATTTTTCTTTCTTAATTTACCTTTGTGTCATTATTTATAAAAATAAAAATGTGGTATTACCACATAAAAAATATGAATCGATAAAAAGATTCTATACAAATAGTTAGTATATTATTATAATGTGAAATAAATTAACTTTGCCCTTAGTATGCAGAATAAAGAGGTAACTATAGTCAAATATGTGAAGAACTACAACTCAAGTTATTACATTCATCCCCATAAAACGACATCCTTCACATTTTCCGCGCACGTAAGATTGCCAAACACAGCTTGTATTAACGATAATTATCCCCAACTACCTTTCACGAAATAATCCCAGAATAATCTATTTACATGGCACGCACGATGTTTGATATCAAACAGCTTTGACACAATATAATTACAACTTTGGGCTGACATTATTGAGTCACGAAATATGATTAAAATGGTAAACCGACATGATAGTTACTGCTGCGAATTTCATTATCTTAGATTATAAGCATCCTTTAATCAGATTTGGCGGGAATGAGGATGGGATTTACACACGTTTGCTTGTGGTTCTATGTAGGAAGCTGTAAATTTGAACTCATATTTATTTATATAGGTCGTCCTTACTTGTACAATAGGCGTGTAGACATTTTTTTTATGTCAATCGATATTTTTTTTTATTGGGATCAAATGTCTATATGGGACTAACTACACTTGGACTGCTCTAAAAGTCAGAAATTACAGTCAAAGTTCCACATTCCTACGGAGCGCTACAAACGCTCCATACAAAATATGGCGACCTACAAACCTACATGTGTCCTTATTACCTATAGAGTCTAAGGGAGCTTTAGAGTTAAAATTTATAGGATCCTTTCCGTTGACCTAGAATTATGAAATTTGGCAGTTATTTTTTCGTCTCATTTTATCTACTAATCCAATCCAATTAGTTTGTAAAATAAATATAGGTACGTTACTAACCTCAAAGCAAAGATAGCATTTTAATAGCAGGTTAAATTGATATAATACATTTTTCATTCATTAAACAGATGCGTTGAGGTCGTTTCTAATTCGTATCTTAAACTAATTGTATCTCTATTCTTAAAGTAGTGTCGTGGTCATAGTAAACACTCGTATTTTACTTAAGAATGCCGACGGAAACAGCACTGTATAACACTTCCCGTTACTGAGCACACTTCCTGGAACTTTTCTGGCTGTACGTTAAATAAATCATGCACTTCTTAAAGGAGGATGGGCAAAACGTCCCCACCCACCAACAGAGATGGGACATATCTCATCTTGTAGATCTCAACAATGTGATTGTTTTTTAGTATGGGAACAATCCCCGGAAATATGGGGTTTTCCTGGAAAATCGTGTTTTGTTAAGAAGAATGTGGACAAAATTGGTACTATTTAACTCATACAAAACGACTACTTATGCATAGCCGGTGGCGCCAATATTAATTTACACTTTTTATTTAACGGTGGGGGGCAATGTTCCCGATAACCAACAGAAATGAAACATATCTCTATTTATAGGCCTTAACAACATGATGTTTTTTCACTAAGACAGCATTCGGCTTAAGCATGGTGTTGTCTTGGAAAATCGTATTTTGTGTTTTATATATATTTTGTCTATTTACTTAATGAGCACTCTGTTTTGGAGGTTGGCCTATTAACGTCCCGTGATAGTTTTCATTTTAAATGTTGTAGTAACTAGTGTTATCTTATTATTACACTATTGTATTACTTAAAACTTGATTCATGTGCAGATTTTTTATTTCTGTAAACTTGCATATGCTTAGTATTTAAGTTATATTGCATGGAATACAAATGTATTATGGTAGTTACTGTTTCTAATTACGTACTTATAATCGTATATATTCGTATATCAGTATAGTTAGAGCCATTTTACACTTTTGATTTAGCAAGATTGCAATTCTTCTACTCCTCACTAGAGTTCTCTAGTGCTAACAACTAGATGTATTAGACTACCGACCTCTGGTGGTGAGTAGTTATTTTTTTAAACATCAGTCTAGCTTTAGCATTAAAAATATTTAAAAGCATTGTCTATGGGCTAAAAATTATAAAGAAATTATACCAAACAAAAGTCACCTGTCACTTTAAAAATATGTCAAGTCTTCAAACAGTTGCAAAATTGAATTCTCATCGAGAAAATGCTGCAAAAATGAAAATGATTACCATAATACAGGTACGTAGATATTTTAAATAACATTTCTTTATAAGGCATCAACGATTTATGTATTTGTAAGATTGTAAGATTTCCATTTCAACCGTATTTCTATTCTCGGAGAAAGTATACCGAACCCAAAACCAAACAGAACCGCTTGTTGTACAAATCGCCAGGGAGATATACTTACGAGTATATATGTATAAAACAGTGAACGTCTTGGGGTTGAAATGATGATGAACTGCATTTTATTAGTTGTTCCTAGAAAATGCAAGGCGATTATTCATATTACGTCGCCATACAAGTGATACAAGTAATCGACGCTATGAACGGAGCCGAACATCCAAGTGTACGCTGATGCGCAGGCTAATAGCGCGGTTTGCGGCGCGCAGTAAGCCCATCATCGTCTCAGTTTCCTGTTCAACTAACGTTTAGAACTCTCGACGAAAAAAAAGGGGTATTATAAGTTTAATATGTGTATGTGTGTAGCTGTTTATCTACATATCTGTGTGTTTGTCTGTGGCATCGTAGCTCTCAAACGGATAGACCCATTTGAATGCAGTTTTTAAACCGAATGTCTTGTCTGTCCAGATGGTTTTTAGATTTGTTTGTTGAAAATAACCGCAGCCATTTCCTAGATACTCAACTTTGAAACAAGTCATAGGCAACATTTTTTACCACTCATTAAAATGAGGGAAGCAACCAGCATCTTGTGACGGGAGTTTCAAAATTTTGAATTTAGGTTATTGCTACTTACTAAAGATGATCTGATATCGAGAACATCCAGTTATGAATCAAGAAAATCTGTATAGCTGTCTCGAGATCATCAGGTTGTTTTCGGGAGATGTTTATCGTTTACCGGTGGAAGACTTAAAGAACAGCCGCCTTACATAGATAGCAGCAAGATGAATTTAGAGTTCGTACTGGACGAGTTAACTACAACTGATAGTATAGTTGATTTTACTGGTCAGATGTTTCAGTCCTCATTAAAATGATAATCCCTAATATTATAGATGCGAAATAAATCTCTGTTCCCATTTAAACTGCTGCACCGATTTAGATGTATCACGGAACTAATACTTAAGCTTAACATTTTGCGTTAAACCTAACTTATTTCATACTTTAAGGTAGCTAGGTACTTATAAAGTATTTGTTTTTCTTGTTAACAGAATGTTTTTTTTTTCAGCACAGAGTCATATTATAAAATATGAAAATAAGACAAATCAGGATGGTATTTAAGGTATTATGAAAATCCTGCATAATGTTATTTTTACATTACACGGAGGTGGCAAACATGGGCATGGTCCGCCTGAAGGTAAGCGGTTACTGCAGTCAACTCCATACTAAACGATCTTGAGAGAATTTTTTTTGGAACCGTACCATATGCGTACATTTAGGCTCCAAGGACGAATGCCCTGCTGTGGACAAGAACGGCGCGGTGAAGGAGGATACAAGTCTGATTTACTAGTCTAGCTGGCGAGACAACTGTTAAGCTTCTCCTATTCTCAAGCTTCTGCCTATCTATTTATGAGCCACGGACGTCCATTGTTAAACACAGGCAGGAGCTATAGGGGAGCTCGCTACAGAAAAAGACCCTGCTTGTAGTGCATCCACCGCCTCCCCGCGGCCTACACGAGGTCATCTGTCCACCTAGCTGGAAGCCTTCC
Organism: Apotomis capreana; assembly: GCA_947623375.1. Taxonomy (NCBI): domain Eukaryota; kingdom Metazoa; phylum Arthropoda; class Insecta; order Lepidoptera; family Tortricidae; genus Apotomis; species Apotomis capreana. The sequence continues at coordinate 6,662,461 of OX392506.1, read as the reverse complement.
TACGCTGAGTTTTTCTATAACTACGTAGTCGCTACTCCAGGACTTTTCTGCCCCAGTAGCCATTCGCTCACTCAAGGATGTCATACATAATATTAAAGTATGTATTGTATACGTGTCTGTGTATCTGTGGCGTCACAATAAACATTCTTTAGGTACAGCAGTTTGGATGTTGGAGCATAAAAGGTATACAGAAAAGAACTGCTTTACCCCTGCATAAATGGATTAAACTATTTCTGTCTGTCTGTCTATTTTTCATGTTTGTATGTATGTCTGTCTAACGTTTAATAACGTTTCTGTAATACACACGAACGATATATTATTATTCCACTTTTTAAAGCTTATTTTTATTGTCAGCTCACTGCAAGTATGGTGATTAGAAGTATTTTTTATCAACCCAGGATGTTGCGACTTGCGCACTGAGCCCATCTTGGTACGGACACCATCGTCTCAGTTTCCTGTTCAACTAACGTTTTGAACCCCCGACAAAAAAAGAGGGGTGTTATAAGTTTTATATGTGTACGTGTATTGTATCTGTTTATCTGTGTGTCTGTCTGTGGCATCGTAGCTCTCAAGCAGATGGACCCATTAGAATGCGTTTTTTTTTATCGAATGCGTTGGCTGTCGAGATGGTTCTTATATTTGTTTGTTGAAAATAACCGCAGCCGTTTCCAAGATATTCACTTATTATAACTTTGGATCAAGACATAGGATTTCGGCCAATATTAAAGTCAAGAACTCGAATTTTAAGTTTAGGTTTTGTAGAATTTTTTACCACATTTTGTATTTAGGTTATTGTTACTTACGCCACCTATATGATTCTGAGAACAGCGTGCTACAAGATCGCCTAATAAAACAAATACACTTGAAATCGGATTTTAAGGTGATTGTTTTGATTGTACACGTCGAAGAGAGAAAAAGTAATGATGATGCTCAAATCGTAGCCTATTTTATTGTTATTATCTGAAATTCCGCTCCATATAACATGGACATATTCATTCACACGTATCTGGTGTTCAGTTGTTGAGGGATGAATGTTACCTTATAGTATTTTCCATTATTTTTAACCTCGATTATGTGTCATCATGTTTACGTATGTAAGTATGTATGGCTGTATGTATTACTAAGTCTGTCTGTGCGTCATAGCTCCTGAACAGATGCTTTGATATTCATTAAACATCGAATTGTGTTTTTATCTAAAGATTCTAGAGCATGGAGTTCTGAACCAATAAAATCTGTACAGCTGTGTGGAGAGGATCAGGTTCTTTCTATACCGCAAAATATTAGCAGTAAAAGCTTGACCCTGCAATAAATCTAACTTTTGACATAATTTAAGATCAGTTTAAAAAGTAGCTTTTTTTTCATTTTAACAGAATGTTTTTTTTTCAGCTCAGTCATATTATAAAATACCTATGAAAATCAAAACAAATCAGGAAAGTATTTAAGGTAGTATTAAAATCGTGCATAGTTCGGAGGCGGCAAGCAAACGTATGACCCGCCTGATGGTAAGCGGTTACTACAGCCTATAGGTACGGACGCTTGCATCTCCAGTGGATTCACATAGGTACGTGTTGCCGACCCAGTACACTTTTTTTTTTAAATGCTCTTTTTTAGGGTTCCGTAGTCAACTAGGAACCCTTATAACTTTGCCATGTCCGTCTATCCGTCTATCCGTCTGTCTGTCTGTCCGTCTGTCAATCTGTCCGTCTGTCCGTCTCTCCGTCTGTCCATCTGTCCGTCTGTCCATCTGTCCGTCTGTCCATCTGTCCGTCTGTCCGTCTGTCCGTCTCTCCGTCTCTCCGTCTCTCCGTCTGTCCGTCTGTCCGTCTGTCCGTCTGTCCGTCTGCCCGTCTGTCCGTCTGTCCGTCTGTCCGTGATCATCACTACTAGAAAGCTAAAATTTTGTTTGAGTATGTGTACTTTCAATGAAAACTAATATTGAGTAAAATCGGTCGAGCCGTTTATGAGTTATTGCAAAATTTCATAATTTTCTTTAAAATGACGTTAGTGCTCGTAAAACCGATGGCCGCTGGGGCCATCGAGTTCTTGAGTGCCGACCACGCACTGGACGACACAGCGTGGGTAAGCCCCCACAGGGTGGACTGATGACCTGGTGAAGGTTGCTGGAGTCCGCTGGATGCGGGAGGCGCAGGACCGGTAATGGTGGCGCTCTCTGGGGGAGGCCTATGTCCAGCAGTGGACGTCTTTTGGCTGGTGATGATGATGATGATGACGTAAGTGCCGTGCGGTGTCCTTATACTTTGAACATTACACACACTGCAATCTGTCGCGTATAATCGATAACGTCCAGAAGGTAATAAGTAATTACGGTTACTTTGGAGTTTACTACCTTTTTTATAAAGCTTGAAATCTTTCTCGTAATTTTAGCAACAACAAGTGTCTATTGTGAAGGATGGGCAACTACGGGACCCTACACTGAGCGTGGCCCGACATGCTCTTGGCTGGTTTTTTTGTACGTAGTCTCCCGGGATAACCGGGAGGATGTTGTTTACCTCTAATTGTAATGTCTTGCATGGTATTTCTCCTGTATATTTTATGAGGTGTGCAATAAAGAGTACCTGTATTTGTATAACCTCGGCACGGACAGCATCAGCAGGGTCATTCCATAGCCTAAACGTTACCGGGAGAAAATTCCAAGCAGCATAGGAATGTCCTAATTTTAACGTATGTATTGTATGCGTGTCTGTGTATTGTGAGTCTGTCTGTGGCATCACAATAAACATTCTTGTTCATAAAGCAGTTTGAATTTTGGATTGCTTTACCCCTGCATAAAATAATTGAAATCTGTGTGTCTATCTGTTTTTCATGTTTGTTTGTCTGTTTAACGTTTAATAACGTTTCTGTATTACACATCAACGTTATATTATTATTCCACTTAAACCTTATTTGTAGTATCAGAGCAGACCAGCAGAGCCGTGTAAACACGACGATGTTATTAGCTCGCTGCAAAGTATGATGATTAGAAGAAATCTTTTTTATTAAGCTAGGGATACTGGGTTCGATGCCCAGTGAGAGCGCGGTTTTCCCACGGTTGCGTTGATGAGGTACCTAGGTGATAATATTTCATTTCCTTCGACCTCATTTCTTTAGAGAACTGAACAGTTGTACTGTTTTTGTATTGTCCACTAAAATTATAATATATATATATATACGTATATAGAATGTACAGGCAACCGAAATGAAACCAAACTGAACCGTACCAAAACGAACCGTTTTGTTATGGAAGTCTATAGGGAGACATGTATGAAACTATGGACATCTCGGAGTCAAAATGATGATGAACTGTATTTTATTGGTTGTTTGTGTAAAATTCAAGGCGAACGCTTCTTGGGACGTGGTGACACGAGCTACCGACGCGTGTCCACCGCTACGTCTTGCCATTGTATCTTCGACAGATACTCTGTCATATACCGCAGCGTTACCTGATTTCATACTTTTCAACCCTTTCACAATCTTGTCCAATACTGTGCATTTAATTTCCCTTTTATTTGTCTAGTTCAAATCGTCAAAGGGCTCTTGTCCTAACATATTTATACGGTATATCCTGACATATACCGTTTCGCTACGCTTGGTACGGTCACCATAATGTATGTATCAACACATGTGAACGTTATATCCTTCGTTTTTTTCTTCGAACCTGAAAGTGCCTCAAATCCTGCTTGCATGATTTGACCAAAACATACATACATAGATAGCAAGTAAAATAAAAGCTTGTAAAAATAATTGCTAAACTCTGTTTCAGAATAAAACAAGAGATAACAACTCAGCGTGCACTAACAATCGAGTGAGACGAGTAAATGAAAATGTTCTTAGAGCTGGCATACAAAATGTAACTGGCGCTGAAAAGGACCGGTTTTTGGGCCTCTGGAGGTGAAGGGTTTTTTTTGGGAATTGTGCATCGGCTACGCGAGAGGACTCATGACACCCGTTCTGGGTCAATATTGGGGCAAAGGCTGCCCATCGTGATTCAACGTGATTTAGGGGCCTTTGCGCCTGTATAGATTAGGGGCGGGTTATTTGATTAGATAGTTTATTTTGTACAGTTTTTTGTTATATTTGTAAATATTAATATTTTTTTTATCAAATAAACTTTTTTTTCTTGGTAACATAACGTTCGAAGGTTTAGTCCGCAGTTAAATTGTCTAATTAGTATTGAAAATGTTCGCTATCTTTGTATTTTACTCAAATATATTTGCTTCCCTCCCCACTTGAACTAACTCCATGTGAGATCTATTTACTGAAAAATAAGTTCTCCATAGATTTCTTAAAAGTGGATACAATAATGGATTAAGTGAAGTTACCAACGGGAGCGAAGCGTAGCTGTCTGGTGCGACTGCTTAAGAAGGAATGGGAAGGAATTTAGGAAAGCGTAAAAGACGTTTTAAACATTACGGTGGGTACCCGCCGAAAAGCCGAGGCCAGAGTGTAGTGGAGAGTAAGTTATACTGCGTTTTGAATTTGTGTAGGAGGAAAGACCGGAGACTGGTGCACGGTTGTAAATATGAGTGTCGGTTCAATATCCAACGGTAATAGACATGGATGTACGTGTAACGATAGTGTTTCTATTATTTATTTATGAAGTAACTAACTCTCTGACAGAATTAAAAGAGAATGATTGTGGATTGATGATGGAGTAATTACGTGTTCAATTCTTCTTTTACGATGCTGTCAGTTCAGTCAAGTATCGCTTTCGTCGACAGATTGAATTTTGCAGGAGATTGTGATAATCATAATAATGTTTCGTAAACGAAAGGAATTAAAGTGAATGCGAAAAAGGCGAAAGCCATGGTATTTGATAAAGAAAATAGTATAAAAATAGTGTGTGTATGGTTGCGAATGAGGGTGAGATATTAGAACAAGTGAATTAGGCTGTTCACAAGAGACGGTCGACTCGTTTGCCGAGCTGCCCAGCCATGAAATCTCTAAGATAAGGCGTCTCTGGATGTGCATAGAAGTGTATTGGTTCCAACATTTTTGTGTACGGAAAGTTGGATGTAGCAGACGAAGCAAGAAATTAAAATAAATGCAGTTTGTAAACTTTAAGGTGTGAAAAAAGATGTAGTAATTCAAATTGAGAAAGGGATGCTAAGATATAGTTTGGGTATGTTGGAGAGGATGCATGGAAGTAGATTGAGAAGACAAATCTTCAAGGTAAATGGATATGTTGCAAGAAGAAGACATAGACAAAGGTTTCTCGATTACACGTTCTATAAAAGGGCAGGTCAAACGTACTCTAAACCAACGATCATGCAGGCGAGATAAATTAGTGTTGAAGTGCAACCACAGAATAGATAATAGTACGTGCACGCCAGGACCGTAGCAAGAGTATGAACTTAGCTATGGCTACGCCGTTGGGAAAAAGGCGTGATTATAAATATCAAGTCACAAAATCTTTTACTAGATTCTTACTTCAGAACAATGGATCTGGGTGGAAAATAAACGCTGATGCTGAAAGTAGAATGGATCTTAAGAGAATGATGCAAACGGTATGCTAGGACATAAGGTAGGGAGAGATTTGCTGCTGAAAGAGAGTAAATTCAGTAAATTCAAATATCAGCATCGTCATGTACAATACAATACAATACAATACAACAATTCTTTATTGCACACCAACAAGAAAAATATAACATGAGAAATCATAAATTAAATAATGGTAGACAATAGGCGGTCTTATCGCTAAAGAGCGATCTCTTCCAGACAACCTTTGGGTGGCGGAGAAAACAAAATTAAACAGAAAATAGTAGGTGGTGAGATAAGAACTTTAAGTAATTTGAGAAATAATAAATAAACGACAAACAAAATATTAAAGACAGATAAGACATACACATACACAAATAATATCTATATATATAAACATACATAAACGTACATACATACAAAAAGGGAGAATGAAAAGAATATCACAGCAACATTAGACTTATAATGAAAAACGACAGCATATAATTATTAAAGGATTAGGCTACGGTAGAGATAAATAGTGATCTTTAAGTTTATATTTAAAAATTGCCAAAGTTTTAGCTTGTCTAAGATCCAGCGGAAGCGAGTTCCACAGTAAAATAGCTTGCACAGTAAAAGAATTAGAATAAAATTTTGACTTTGATGCCGGAACAGTGAGTATACAATTTTGAGCGGACCTTGCAGATGTGAGGTAACTAAAACGATCTTTAAGGTAGCGGGGAGTTGCAGGGTTAAAAAGAATATTATAGAGAAGTGAAAGTGTGTGAAAGTTACGACGAAGACGGATAGGGAGCCACTTGAGTTGTGAACGGAAACTGGAAACATGGTCATACTTGCGTAACCCAAATATGAACCTAATGCAGATGTTTTGAATACGCTCAAGTTTGTTAAGCTGCTCCTCGGAAAGGTCAATATAGGAAATAGTTTTTGTTTCAGACATGTTCAACTAAGTTTGTTACTTTACCACACCTACGAGATTCTGGAAACAGCCTGCATCAAAATACAAAAAATACCCCAATTTCAAATGATAGTTTCGCTTAATATATCCAATTTATGGATTTTGAGGTAATTGTTTTGAATTTTACTCGCTGGAAAGAAAACAAAGTAATTATGATGCTAAAAACATAGGTCTAAGATCCCGGCTATATAATTATGGACCTTTGTCTCGAATATGGTGCTCAGTCGTCACGTGAAAGAACAAACTGAAGTACACTCTTCAGCATTTGAGTTATTATACTCGTATACGTATTATTATACCGAGCTAGTTTTATTCGTGGAAAATTGTTACGTGGTCTTTTTCATTATTTCGTAACCTCGACACAGGGATGTCATAATTTTAACGTACATACGTATTTTCTTTTGTAAAGTCTTTCTTCATCACAAAAGTATTATTTTACGAAAATAAAGATACTTAATTTAGTAGTTTCAACATGCTGTATAATTAAGTCAAAAGTATTTGCCATCATGGCGTGTAGCAGCTGCTGGTAGGTATGTCAAGAGAACTCATCAATTCAATGCTCATGCTTCTATCAATCTTTCTATCAGACGCGGACATCCACTAAACTCGCCACAAAGAGAGATCCTGCGTACACTGCATCTACCGACTCTTCACGACCTAGACGTGGTCATCCGTCCACTTGAAAGGGGGCCGTTCTAAGCTGAGTTTCCCTACATGTATAGGTCAGTTTGTACATATATATTGCCTTAAAATAATCTCTTTTTCACCAAAAAATTACCGACTTCAATGAGCGAAATGGAACATACGATAACACTTATATGATTTTCTCATGGGTATCTTTGTCACATTGAAATAAGACCACACGGGAAGTACCAGATTTCTAATAAAAAAGAATCATCAAAATCGGTGCAGCAAGTTGAAAGTTCTGAGGTAACAAAAAAACTGTCGAATTGAGAACCCTCCTCCTTTTTTGAATTCGGTTGAAAAGTGACGTAAAAGCCATTTTGACAGTATGTTGTGTAGGTATCAAGGCATTGTAAAAGCCAAGTTTTTGAGCTTGGGGGACGCCACCGGCTGGTACCTAAATTAGATTATTTTTAAATAATGTCACATTGGTTGACTGTGTGACAAATGAAAAAATAAAGTTTCTGCCTATATCTCTTCTGTAAATCTTTTTGGTAAAAAATTACAATCGAAGGAAAATCTCTCTCTCTTGTCGTTCCCTCATGACTAAGGATCGTGGTCATGGAAATCTTACACTTGGAGTGGGTGATTTGCCTCCATCGGGACCTGTCCATTGCTTCCCTTACAACCGAGCAAAACTTGTCCTTTACTTGATCGGTCCATCTGGTTGGAGATCATCCACGAGCTGGTTACCATAGCATATCCGCTCACTTAAGCTTCACATTTATACGAAAGCAAATCATTTGCAAAAGTAGTTTGATATTTTTATAGAATCTTTTTTATCGATTCCATGTGGAATTTATGTGGAAATACTAAATTTTTATTTTTATAAATAATGACACAAAGGTAAATTATGAAATAAAAATTGGATGCGATCCACTATAATCCAAGCAGGACTCGAACCTGCGACCTCTGCGTTTCCGGCGTATTGCTCTCCCAACTGAGCTATTAGATCGCTACGTCAATCACACCAAATCCTCCATTCCGTAATTATTACGCTACACAACAACACACATATGACGCGGAGGGCGCTCCAGTAGAATTATGGAATGAAGGATTTGGTGTGATTGACGAAGCGATCTAATAGCTCAGTTGGGAGAGCAATGCGCCGGAAACGCAGAGGTCGCAGGTTCGAGTCCTGTTTAGATTGTAGTGGATAGCATTCAATTTTTTTTCATAATTTACCTTTGTGTCATTATTTATAAAAGTAGTTTGATTTTAATGATATTATTTTATAGGTCTACGATTGAAAGCGATCATCTACGAATTCAAAATTCGAATACAGTATGTTTCACGAGATATTCATGGCGTTCTACAAACTTACTCCACACGAATCGCTTTGTAAATAGGTTGAGTGGTAAGTTTAACAGTCCGACAATTTTGGAAAATGTATAGAATTTACGGACAACTCAATTTTATAATAATAGTAGCTGACCCTACAGTCATTCAGTCGAATCATAAAAAAAAACATTAACATTAGAACATTTATACATTAATCCTTACAAATTCCATTGAATTTAAGTTATTACAAAGTACTGCATTGCTCAGAATTTGTAAGATGACATTCTGTTCCATTAGGTGAAACTTGTCCCGTAGGAAGCCATAACACTTATAACGAAAACAATTGGCGCGAGTAATTAACCAGGTTTACATTCATTTCGTCCGCGCGCGCGACTGTTTCAATAGACTTTGCCACGTGTAAAATAGATGTTGCTTCTAGAAAGTGGTATATGCCACTTACGGACTTATCTACGTATATTATACAAAAAGGCCTAACAAACAAAATAGTAAATATGAGTAAAAGTTGCGCCATGTCCATCCGTCTGTATCACCGTTGTCGTTCGTCTGTGTGTATACAATACAATACAAGTACAAGTTTAACCTTGATATCTTATATTAGTTAACTGTGAAAAAGTACAATCATTTTCATGATATGTACTGATTACTTACGGTTCTGATACCACTATACGTATATAACGAAAATTTTACTATACTTTCTGAATTGCTGCTCATTATTTCAGGGCTGGATTTTGATTCATAGAAGGTTGTTAACTGATATTTTTAGGGTTCCGTACCTCTCACTTCGGTGTATGTTCGTCCGTCTGTCTCTGTCAAGTTTTATAATAAAGAACTATAGAGTATCCTCTACAAAGTAGTATTCAAAGTTTGACTCTGGCCGTCGAAAAAATCCGCAAAGCAATATCCCGAAAAATGAGCTTCTGAACCAACTGGTGATGCTCATGACATGATCAAACTGAGAAGATTACTGTGATCCTACTGGTAACGCTCATGGTAGCCAACGTGTTAAAAATGCATCGGCATATTCTGCTATTGAAGTGAGTAGTATGTGTAAGGAAAAAAAAGGAAATGTGCAGAAAAGAAGCTGATTAGACTATGAAGCAAGATTAGACCTCAAACATACAAACATTGCTAGTTAAATAAAAGCTAGTAAAATAATCACTATTTCACTCTGTTTCAGAATAAAACAAGAAATAACAATTGACAATGGACTGACAATCGAGTGACAAGCGTACTAGCTGATAAGAGCGCTGAACGCAGACTCGTGTACCTAAGCACGACGACATTATTAGCTCGCTGCAAAGTATGGTGATTAGAAGAAGTCATTTTTATCAAGCTTCGGGATCCTGGGTTCGATCCCCAGTGAGAGCGCGGTTCTCCCGCGGCTACTAAGTGATTGTGTCTACGATTGTAATTACGAGTATGTTATTTTATTTCCTCCGACTTCATTTCCTTAGAAAACTGAACAGTTGGACTGTTTCTGTATTGTGCTCTAAAGTAAAATGTTCTCCATCCATAACATGGGATGTATGTTATGGAAGTCTTTACGGAGACATATATTAAACAATGGACGTCTCCGAGTCAAAATGATGATGAACTGTATTTTATTGATTATTTGTGTAAAATTCAAGGCAAACGCTTCTTGGTACGTGGCGACATGGAGCTACCGACGCGTGTCCACCGCTAAGTCTTGCCACCGTATCCTCGACGGATACGCAGCCTTACCTGATTTCATAATTTTCAACGCTTTCACAATCTTGTCAATACTATGTATTTAATTTCTTTTTTGTATATTTAGTTCATTTCGAGAAAGGGCTCTTGTCCGGATACCCTCTCATATACGGTCGTATGTATGAACACATGTAAACGTAATTTCCTTCGTTTTTTTCTTTCAACATCCATCAATCAGTCACCGAGACGATTATAAAGAGTCCAAATTCGGAAGGATTATGTTATTTTTTTACTGACTTCAATCGGTGACTAGAAAGTGCTTCAGATACTGCTTGCATGATTTGTCCAAGATATTCTAAGCTTGGTTGCTTTTAAAGCTTGTAAAAATTATCACTATATAACTCTGTTTCAGATTAAAACAAGAGATAAAAACCCAGCTTGGACTGACAATCGAGTGAGACGATGTTCTTAGAGTCGGCGTAGAAAATCATACTGGCGGCGAAAAGAGGGCCCATGACACCCATTCTGGGTCAATCTTGGTGCCAAAGGCCATCGTGATCCTTGGTCCATCGTGATTCCACGTTTTTTTGTGACTGTAATGATAAGAGTCGAACTATCTGATTAGATAGTCTATTTTGTACTGTTTTTTGTTACTAAATATTACATATTTTCTTTGTTTCAAATAAACTTTTTCTATTTAGTAACATATCTTTCGAAGATTTAGTCCCCAGTTAAAATGTCTAAGTATTATTGAAAACGTCCACTACATAAAACAATTAATTATGTATTTTTAAGAATGTTTACTTCCCACTTGAACTGACTCCATAAGGACAAAGTAAGATCTATCTACTAAAAAATAAAAGTTTTCTATAAATCCATTTCGTAAAAGTGGATACAATAATGTATCAAGTGAATTTACCAACGGGGGCGAAGCTTAGCGGTCTGGTGTATCGAGTACCTAAGAAGGAATGGAAGGGGTTTTGGGAGAGCCTAAGAGACGTTTTAAAGATAACGGCGGGTACCCGCCGGGAAACCGTGGGCCAGCCAGAGCGTAGTGGAGAGTAAGTTATACAGCGTTTCAATTTGTATTGGAGGAAAGACCGGAGACTGGTGTACAGTTGTAATCGTGCCTCTGTCTCTGTACACATAGGATTCAATAAAACTGCAGAAATTACCGCAGAATTAGCCTCTGTCAGTTTAACATCCAAGAAGGTATTGTAATGGATGTATAACAGTAGCTGTTCAATTATTTATTCATAAATAACTGTCTAATAGAATATAATAGAGAGTGATTGTGGCTTGATGATAGGGGAATTACGTGTCAATTTATGTTTACTTTGCGCCGATGCTCAGTCAAGTATCGCATTCATCGTCGGCACTGGCCGATGGATTGAATTGCAGGAGATGGTGACAATCATGAATAAAGGAAAGGAATTAAAGTGAATGCGAAAAAAGCGAAAACCATGGTATTTAAAAAGGAAATAGTATAAAAGTGGTGTGTGTACGGTTGCGAATGACAGATTTTGCACAAAAGGCAGTCGAGCCATTTGCCGAGTTGCCCAGCCATCAAAAAATACTTAAAATCCATTAAATTAAGTAGGTGTCTCTGGATGTGCATAGAGAGGTGTATTTGGTTCCAATACTTGTATACGGAAGTGAACGTTGGATGTAGCAGCGGAAGCAAGAAATTAAAATATAGTTTGTAAAACTTAAGGTGTGAAAGAAGATGTAGTAACTCGAATTGAGAAAGGGATGCTAAGATAGTTTGGACATGCAGAAAGGGAGATTGAGTAGACAAATCTACATGGCGAATTTAAATGAAAATGTTGGAACAGAGAAGACCTAGACAAACATTTCTCGATCAGATTGAACACGTTATAAAAATGGGCAAGTCAAAAGTACGCTAAGCCGACGAGCATGCAGGCGAGATTAATAAGTGTTGAAGTGGAACGTTCATGCCAGGACCGTAGCAAAAGTTTGGACGTAGCTCTTTCTACGCCCTTGACAAATACTCTAACTAGATCTATCGCAGAGATTTGGTCCAATTTCTGAATTTTCCATGCTGCGGTATTTACCAGATTCCGTTTTTTACGGAATCGTTTATAACCAAATTATGAAATTCACAAATTCCGATTTTTCCACATTCGTTTTATTCCTGATGTTGAATTATCCAATTTCTGATTGTTTATTTGTTGTAACTTATTACTTCATTGATTACTATACAAAATACGTATTATGGAATAACACGCATGCGTTCAAAATAATAATGGGTTAATTTAATAATGTGGAAAATTCTGAATATGACAAAAGTCGAAATGGAAAATAAATAAATGTGTAAAATATCTGAAATTGGATAATTCAGAATCAGTAATAAAAAGAATGTGGAAAAATCGGAATTTGTGAATTTCACAATTTGGTTATAAACGATTCCGTAAAAAAAAGAAGCTGGTAAATACCGTAGCATGGAAAATTCAGAAATTGGACCTCATCTCTGCGATCACTAGATCCTTATTTTAGAACGATGAATCTTGAGTGAATGATTGCAAACCTTATGTAAGAAATAGATTGTAGAAACCATGCATATTAAGGCAACTAAATGGGCAACTTTGAACCCGTTCAGCCTAATTTCCACATCATCATAATGGTTATGGTGATTGGATAGCAGTCGCTTAAAGGTCACAGCACACATATCAACTCGGAAAGGGATCGTCACCCTATCAACTCGAGCCGTTCAGTATCATTTGTATGAAACTATCTACTGCAGACTAATCGGAATCGTAACGTAATCGCCTCACCTCGGGACAAGCTCACGAACCGCGTCCACGCTCGGCCGGCGTTACCGAACAACCATACGGTCGTCGAGCCGTAGGCACGGCGTCGTCTATATAGCCGTAGCCGAGTTGACGTGCCGGAGCTTCTTATCCGCTTACGTTACGTCAGTTACGTGGTTACGTTACGTGGACGCCTGTTTGACGGGGAAAGGCGAGGCGGTGTTGATCTGCTCCTGAATTGATATGTGTGCTGTGACCTTAAGGGTGAGCGTCAGGATGGCTGGAGCACTTTATGTTGTGTGGTTCGGGCGGAGTTTAATAATTAATGGGAACCTCGACATAACAAAATTATACCTCGTTTAAAAGAATTAAAAGCTAAAAAGGATGTGATTTAGGCATTCTGACACCAGAATGGCCTGATCAAGTCCGTGTCACCTTGTTCATATTTACAACTTGCATGCATCTTTTCATAAAAAAATGGTAATAACGTCCTGACTTCAAAATGGTTGAACCACATTCATTATAATTTTATACAAGGTTTGATTGAAGTTTCTGAATAGTACTAAATAGGTCCTTAATCTGGAAACTACATCTTAGAAAATCGCGTAATTCTGACGATCACTCTGAAAAAGGTATAAAATGATTAAGCTTCAGCATATAAAATGATCAGTCAGAATCAAAGCGCGCCGTGAGAAACGAACAAAACATTAGAGAAAAAATCCACATTTAACTTCTAGGGAAAGTGGTGGTACGGATAGTCAGAATCGGGGGCATGATGATGATGGTTAATTTTCTGTTAAGTCTAGTCACATATTATATAACTTTATACTACAGTGATGCATGCACGACTTTATTGGAATTAACAACCAACTTCTCATGTTTACTGATAAGTACTGATTAAGTACTTTAAAACATATCCTGGTTGGTCGGAAATATTGACATAGGTAAGTTTGTGTATAGTCCCGAGGAGTTTTTTTATACCCATCATAATACCAGACATGGAATAATACTTAATCTTATCATAATAAAACGAAGCTGCCTGGTAGTCATCTGATAGAGCAGTTCCAGAGTACTATATTTTAAGGAGAGTAGGGATGATTTGCATACTTCACTGAAAATGTGCAAGCGAAAGTATTTTGGAAACGACAAGTATAAGGCTACCACTGCGACAATACATTTTTTGTCTCTTTTTCACCATCATAATGAGAAAAAGATGGTATACTGTCAAGATGACAGTACCTAAATCAAAATCATGCTTTCGCGTTTAGAGCCAACAGTAACTCTGAACCTGTGAACACTCGCTACCTGCTGTAGTAGATGTATAATACATGAATCTACTTGACCAAGTATACTTGCGGAATCAGCTAATCTTGTACAGTTTGTGAGCTGACAGAATATGATTCGAGTTTTATACCTGTCTCGCTTGCACATATGCGACTGAGACAAGAACCTTTCCGATTTCACCCAATCCCGAACTCCAATCTTAAAGCTTAGAGCCTGTATGTGAAACGCTCCTTATGCTATGGAATGCTCGAAATATGGCAAAAGCTGGCTTATTAGTAAGTAATGGGGACGCCCAGGTATCAAGTTGCAGGAATGTAGATAAATATCGTAACGAAATTATTGTATCATCGTCCCGCTCTAATTCATACCGCATGAGTAAAATAGAATGTACATTTATGCTCTGAATTTTCGTTCCTCCTATACAAACTTTTATGTATTTTAACTGTCTTTTGCGCGCGGCGTGTATAAACGATAATATGGTTCTAGCATTATTGGCGTATATATTAGTTCGGCTACTCAACACGTGTAGTAATTACTGTCAAGAATAATGTCAGTGTCAGTTCGCCTATTCCACACTAGATGGCCAGTGTAGTTTCAATAAAATTGCATTTTATTGCAATATAAACATTTATGACGGCAAGTTAAGCATATTTATTTAATAATATAATTATATCATTCATTTCCGACCATTTCTAAAGTTGTCAAGCTATTTATTAATATACTGGCGCTACCATCTATGTAAAAGCTCTAAAAATATATGAGTTAATTAGTACCAACTTTCGCCACATGCAGTTAATTACCGAACTTTAAACTCTAATTACGGGAGAACCCCATTGATTTTTAAGTTAATAATTATCTAACCACCTTTTTTGGGTCATTATAAAACTATCTACACCGGTCTCATCTCTGTTGGTGGGTGGGGACACCCCCCATACAAATTTGCCCATCGTCCTTTATTGCCACTATTTTTCAACAATATTAAAGATGAGATAAATATAATAAAGAAGCGTCCACGATTTTCACATATTCCTCTTAAACTTCACTTCAAATAAAATTAATATCATTGAATTATTAGGTACTCTTCATTATTATTAGTGTTAATTAAATAAACATTGGAAACAGAACGATTGCGTGAAATCGTTGTAAGAGTATTTTTTTTATTACTGATTGAAAAGTTTGATAAACAATAGTTCGTAATAAAACTCCTAAATGCAAATAATCTCATCTTCACTAATTTAGGACTGTAAACTGTCTAATCTGTCGACACTATAAGACTAAACTATAAATTATTCGACCGTGCTAGAGAAAATGTGTAATAATATTTCCTGAGTAGGTAATATTATTACACATTTACGTTGCAAGGCTTGCGAATTTTATCGCAGCGGTTTTAATGTCTCGCTTTCAACCAAAGTTCAATTCATTTTTTCTTTTAACCAACTTAAAAAGGGTAGGTTCTCAGGTGGACACGCATTTTTTTATGTTGTTCCAGTTTCCTAATATTGTCAGAAAACGACGTAACTTCTCATTAGTTTTTTTTTTGTATGTTGGCAACACAAGTGGCCCGCTTCGTCTGATGGTAAGCGAAAAGGGGAGGCAGCAATGGCAACGGACAAGAAACCAACAGTGCCCCGCCAGTAGACACTGCCAAATTGAAATGAGAATGTCATCTTTGAAAAAAAAAGGACGGGTTGCACTCCGGGAGTGCCGGCAGAAGTGAAAACTCCGTTTTATTATATCTCACTGACACTTGATTTCTATTTTAATCTCTATTTCTTACTAATGTATGTTTATGATTACGCTTCACCATCTGTCACTTACAACATTTTGTTGTTCGAAGGCCCCCTTTCTTTGAAACAGACACGGTTGCTAGGTTACCGACTGACTGTTATCTGTCGCGCGGATCTGTCGCGAGTTTAACATTTTTTACCCATCTAAAAATTGCCAAGCGCCGCTAAAGAAGTTTTCACTTCAAAATGATCTTTGTATCAACGGTTCAAAAAAATCTTTTGTAATGTGGGTGAAAGCTAACTAGCCGTATCTTTAACCTGAGAGCGTTTACAGATATAAAAGAGTTTAGATAAAAAAAATATGTCATAGAGGGCAAACGAGCAAACGGATCGCCTGATGGAAAGCGATTACCGATTACCGTCGCCCACATAAACCTGCAACACCAGAGGAGTCACAAGTGCATTGCCGGCCCTTCAGGGGGGAGTACGCTCCTTTCTTAAGAGGGCGCCAACGCGTTGGCTAGCTCTCTCTTTCACTGAGCGTAAGCGTGAGCGAGGTGGAAGTGCGTGCTCGGAAGCGCGGAAATCATGTTTTTTGAGTTGTGTCATAAACGTGTGCATTTTATATTGAAAATAGTTTTACAGTTTTTGAGAACTTATAATTGTGCATCTATTAAGCTAAAAAACATTGTTAAAAACGGAAGGGTTTTGAAGATCCAACCGAAAATATCTAATAAAAGGGTTATGTTTGAGAGATAAAAGTATCGAGAAAATTATTACCAATCGTGTTTTCACGTTGACAAGATTGAAGAAAAAATGTTTGAGTTTCTTATTTCCAAAGGGGCAGATTTTTAATCACTATGGATGTTGAGATCTAAGATCATTCACCTGACGAATTTTGCATGGGTGGGTTCTTAAAGTTTTGAAGGTTGTATCAGTCTGGAAATACCGCAAGCGACAATTCATTCCACAATGCAGTCGTGCGAGGCAGAAAATTTCTAGAAAAACGCACAGTTGTGGACTGCCAACTATCTAAGTGATGAGGATGGATTAAAAACTCTCGCGTAGTTATTTTATATACTTGTACCACCGGCATTGGCATAAAGCCAAATTGTTTAGCTCAAACATCGCAGTTCCAAGTTCCAACCGGCCCACGTTTGCTAAATAAATATTTCTACGAGCAAGTTTGTTTATTTGAATTACCTGTTTTATTGTGAAGTTAAACTAGGTAATGTTAACACTTGTTGAACGTTTGTTGTAGAGCGTGGGCTGGTAAGTTTTGTGTACACTGAAAAAAGGATTTGTTAACAGTAGCCCAAATGTTAGCTGCTAGTTACCTATATCGGAGGACTAACAAACTGAAGGCTTCTAGTAACCAAAGAGAGAAACGATATTTTCCCAGAATGTTGCGCGATAAAATCCGTTTAAATTGTGAGCAATTTTAAATAGTTAAATTTTAAGGATCGCGCAAATACCTAGGATCTGGGACATTCATGAATTCACCGCCCAAGGAATGTTATGTTATTGCTGTCGTAATAAAATAAGACAAATGTTGAAATGAGCCGAAAAATAAAGATGAGCTTGTAAATCGGTCGAAAGGCCGCTTCC
The DNA here is from genome assembly GCA_947623375.1 of Apotomis capreana. Taxonomy (NCBI): domain Eukaryota; kingdom Metazoa; phylum Arthropoda; class Insecta; order Lepidoptera; family Tortricidae; genus Apotomis; species Apotomis capreana. The sequence goes on along the minus strand of OX392506.1, from coordinate 6,644,984 downwards.
ATTGTTTTTAAAGTGTATCGTTTCCTACGAATGAATAGAAACCTATAAGCTGACATATAAAGGGTGACTTTATAACCTTGGGACCTGCGTCGCAGTGCGAGGTACGACCTCGATTTAGACGATTTCTGCAGATATTTGACGACACCTGCCTACCGAGCCGTTTTGATTCCCTGCAACATGTTACGTGATACCATGGTATAAGAAAATAAGGTATGAAATAAAGACATAAATTATGAAACTCTGTAAAAGTCTTACTCTACTGCCCAAAAAAACACTGCTAAACGATGTTATAAATAAAAAACAGCTGCATTCACACAATCTCCAATGAAAAAAAAAACATATTGTACTAAGGCATTGCTGCCAACTTAAAAAAAAGTTTTATGGATGTATAGTATAGCGAACGTATGCCTTTAGGTATAAGTTAATATTTTTTTGACAGGCCTATAAAAAAAAGTTCATCAGACTATTTTATTTTTATTTTGTTGGTTCTGAGCGGGAACATGTAATTATTTTCTTTGTTGTTTATTTGCATTAAATGTCGAGTCGTAGAAAAAGTATTGTATGCAGCGCTGTATAAGTAGGTCAAAGAACGCACGTGGCATCTTTCTTCCCACCCACCCATGCCACTTGCGTTTTTTGCCCCCTCTTATACAACTGTTGTATAAAATACTATTATGAGATTCATACAGGTAAAAAGAGAACCGGGGAGTATTATGATACACCACTTACGACTTGACAGAACCAACCAACCAATCATAGCGCGATGACGACAAAAGTCTCACTTGTCATTTCGGAGTACTATACCTTATTTTCTTATAACATGCATGATACTAGCAACTTAGAGCTGACATATAAAGGGTGAAGCTATCAGTGTGCAGTATGAGTCTTCCAATAGACAAACTTAGTGTTTTCATATGAGACGGTCGTGGATTCACTACTAACGCGGGTCACAGTATATACAAGGCGGCGACCATCCAGTATAATTTTGTCAGTGGGGTGCTGACTTGCAGCGAATGTGGTCGCACATTTGCGGCAAAAATTGGCTACGTCAGCCACCTGAGAGGTCGTGAGTAACGCCCCAGCGTTCTGTCACCGTGTCCTAAATCGGCCGGATGCAATGATGATGATGATGACAAGGCTACAGCAATCAAATCGTACATAATATCTATTATACAAAGGCAAGACGCTTTTTGCAGCTTTCATTAAGGAACTAATAGAATAAAAATGATATAACAAATATAAGATCTAAAATTGTCAGCTTCTTTTGATGCTGACTATACACCATGCACGCGGTCCAATTGTGTCGCATTTTACACTAACTATCAATAAAATTCAGTTTCAAATTCAGTTTTGCGAAGGGAGAACTTTGTTTCATAATTAACGACGACGCGGTCGGTGCAGTGGTATTGCAGCTACCTACTGATCTGGTGGTTCTCGTTTTGAATCCCGTCAAGGGCAAATAGTTGTGTGATAAACTCGAATATTTGTTTCTCGATCATGGATGTTTTATACGTATTTCAGTTTCTATTTATCTATTCAAGTAACTATAAGCACAATGATTATGAGCCTACACAAGCCTAGTAAAGCTTACCATGGGATTAGATTGATGTGTGTGAGGTTGCTTGATATTTATTTAATTACAATTATTAAGATGGACAGATAGTTAACATACTGCGTCAACTATGACATTTACTGTGCCCGCATCTTGTCCCACTAACTCGACGCGCGTTGGATTTACTACTTTCATCTTGGCCCTAAACTTAGGTTAACAGTCTGCGTCCTAATATTAACTCACGAGCCCAACAACTATTTTATTGTTCCATGTAATATTAAAATTACTGCTCAACTTCAGCAATTCATATCAGAACTGCAAGTCTAATATGCTAACTTAACAGGAGTTCTCCTTGTAATAGTCATAGAGACCGAAAATGAAATTGGATATTAATTTTGTGTTCCAATTATGCAAATATTTTGAGCGTCTAGTTGGGGGAATTAATTTTAATATACAAACTTTTGAGGTTGAATGAGAGTTGTTGTATCTAGGAATAAAATTCTCTCCATCTTTTCTTATATACCGTGTCACGCTATTTACACAAAGACATACACACACAACAGATATACACACTAGGTACCTAATGGCTATCTTATTTAATAGTATTGTGCACCCGTTACTTATCAGTTTATTTTTTGCTACAAACATTCAAAAGATGCGTGTAGACATTACCGTCCCGACTTGTTGTCGCTGTTCTCGCCTACCTACCTCAGGTCCCACGGAAGACCAGCGCTGCGACATTTCCCTAATGTAGCAGCATTATGCTGAGTGGTGTCCTTTTGCGGTGGACATGGCAACACCATCATATACCCTCTACCTATATTTATATAATTTTCTTTTTAAATTAAATGTATGATATTGTATGTTATTGTTAAGTTATAAATTTAGTTTTTAACTCCTTTGTAATGGTGGTGCGTCTTCTTCGCTGCAATAAATGTGTTTCTTTCTTTCTTTCTTTATTGCACACCTCGAGAAGAAATAAATACAAAGGACATGTAGAGATCGTAAAATGACAATAGATGTAAACAACAAGCGGTCTTATGGCCAGACAGCGATCACTATAAGATTTCTATCCTTGCTTATCTTCAGTTAGAATATCAAATTTCTAACCCTGCGTCCGCGATAATAGTCCCAGCAAATGAACTTTCAGAATTCCTCGAAGTTCGAGTGTCAAACTACGTGGAAAAGTTACTTATAGTCCGACAAGAATTAAAATTCCTACACAAGGAACTAATCTCTTTAATGTATTTACCACAAAATCAGCTAATTTCGACGCAATCCTGTCAATCCATAATACTGAATCGTATGTTTTTACAAAACAAGTAATTTACATAACTTCTTTGTATGTAGTTAACGACGGACTTGAAAGAAATCCCTAATTTATCGTCCAGGATTCAAGATCCAAGCACCAATAAAATAACTTTGCTAAGCGTATTACTCGGGAACATATTGTATGATTTATGTACCCCGTTTCATTACTTCCCGACTAGGCCGGGTAAATATAATCATCATTTTCAAGCTACGACAAACATACAGCGATGTTTACTGTGCCCTTTAATAAGGAACGTTGTATGCGCCGCTGGAATTCTATAAACATAAGTCATTGGGGAACTGGGTTACACGAATTATGTTCTAGTATATTGTGTGACGATTCAGTGTTCTTGGTTGAATAACGTAGTATGTGACTGCGAGCAGTATATCTACATAGGATTAGTAAGATTTGGTGCTTACGTCATATATCATTTTCAATGGACTGGGTTGTCTCATGCTTAAACTTGTCATGTTCTGAGCGCAAAACACAATGAGAAACGTAATGTTAGTCACATGATGGTAGATATTCGTATAATGCTTAAGTGAAATGTTCACTAATCAGTGGGTTTTATCCTCGTACAGCCAGCTTGAAAAAAAAAACAAACAAACAAATATTTTATTTCAGACCAAGTCCATATCTTGTTAATAAAAATAATTCTTAGAAACTATGTTAGGTTGAAAATAAAATACAAATTAGAAAAGAATGTTTGCACTTAATTTTAACAGGTATGTCCGTATTTTAACGTAGTACTACCTTGCTCAATCCACTGCATCAATATGGGGCAGTTAAATCTGTCAGCAAAAGTATGACCATTTGACATAAGACTGTAGTAAAATTGTTAGCTACTTTTGATACTATAAATAAATAAATAAATATCAGACAACCTCACACTAAATCAATCTAGCCCCAGATTAAGCTCAAAAAGGCTTGTGTTATGGGTACTAGATGACGATATACGTACTTATATAGATAAATATATACTTAAATACATAGAACAACCATGACCCAAGCACAAATATTCGAGTTCATCACACAAATGTTTGCCCTGGTCGGGATTCGAACTCGGGACCGCTGGCTCAGTAGGCAGGTGCTTACAAACTGCGCCAACCGCGTCGTCAATACTGACCGTACTTACTATATAAATGAGTAAAATAGGACACTTTATCCATTTCGTGCATTAAAATGCACCTAAAAATAATTTCATTTTTGAAATTAAATATCGGTTTCCTGTCGTCTTTAGAGCTCAGTCTTTTCCAATTAAGCTCAATTGCGCAAAGTTTACAGCATAAAACTTGAGTTTTCTTGTATCAAAGAATATTTGTGTACGAAGAACGGACGTTCTGTGCCATTAAGAGAAGCTAGTACGCTCGAAACTTAATCCTCTGGGCACACAAAGTTTAATTTCAGAATTGTCACAAATTTGTTTGGTGCTCAAGTTTTTAACCGTTTTTAAAACGTACCTACAATACGAGCTAATTAATTCCTCATTCATCATCATTCCCTTGCCCTTATCCCATTTATACAGGGTCGGCGCAGCATGTTTTCTTCCTCCATTTTTCCCTATTACTCGTCATCTTGCTACTTACTTCTTATTCATTTTCCAATTAATACCTCTATAAGGGTCAAAAACCACTTTAACACGCCAGTGCACCAGATCCACCTTCCGTTTTTTTTCCCGTAGTCAGTCGTAGCGGTGTGCACTCGCCAGTTTGGTCATATTACGTAACGTCCAGGATTTCAGGGCGGGAATAGATTCAATAAAATACGTAAACGGGTTAACTATGGACCACGACCTGCCCGCTCCTGTTGACGTCTGTCATATTAATGGCGGCAGCGGGCAGGTAGCGGGGACACTTTTTTTTTTTTTTTTTTTTTTTTTTCTTCTGGCTTTACAGTGATTAGCCAATGTCAAGTGTTGAAGTAAAAAGATAGGGAAACTTATCAAATTATAATAAACAAAGGAACGGAAATTTGGAAAAGAAAGGATTGGGATTCGGGATTACAGTCATACATGTTTTATTTAATAAAAATATATAATTTTCTAAATTTTGATATCATTTTTTTCTAAATATAATGATATTATTTTATATACGTCATATGATTTTAAATATAATAAGCAGGTTATGGATGTTGGAAAAGGAATATTAATACTTTGGAGTTGTAGTAGGAAGTCAGACCGATCGTACAGCGAGCATGAGAAAATAACATGGTTTAGGTCTCCATATTCGCCACAGGGGCATAGAGGGCTAGGGACGATATTCAGTTTGTGCAAATGAGCCGGGGTACTAACATGTCCCAGGCGCATTCTGCACAGTACAGAAGTAATTGCTTTTGGGAATGTTAATTTACTAAACCAAGGCTTGCTTGGGATCGACGCCTGTATAGATCGGTAATGTTTTCCTTTAGTTGTTGTGTAAGTCCATAGATCATTCCATTTTTCATACAATTCTAATTTTGCTAAGTTAACCAGATCATGACAATAATTTGTATAAGGAAAGACATCTCCGCTATGTATGGCCTCATTTGCCAGTTGGTCAGCTTTTTCATTTCCTAAAATACCTTTATGTGATGGGACCCAAACCAATACCACGCCACTACTCTTTTGAGAACATTGTAATAGGAGTTCCTTAATCTTAAAAACAGTCGGAACCTGTTTGTGAGACTTAAACGAAAACCTAGCGATAGCTTCTAAGGAACTACGTGAGTCAGTAAAGATCATTACTTTTGGCAGCTTTAGGGCATATTCCAAAGCCTTTAATAGACCAAAACATTCACCGGTAAAGACAGATGTTTCCGGTGGTAATTTAATTTTTTGTACAATTTGGAATTGCGAATGGTATACCCCTACACCGACGCAACTTCTGTCTGTATGCTTTGAAGCATCCGTAAAAATACAGTGCCAATCTGACCATTCATCATCAATGAAATTACGGAATGCCACGTTTGCATTAGGGTCATCATTCGATATTCCTATATCCAATTTTATGTCTGGTTTTAATACGAGGCTTCCGTAGTTGCATTGATAAAGGGGAAGAACAGGACTACGACTGGTAGGGGCTTCAAGGCTTAGGTATCTTTTATAACTATTGACCAAACATGGTGGTTCCCTATGAGCCCAGTAACTGAAGTTGTCAATTTTATTTGAAAGGTCTTTAAGTTTGGGTAGCAATTGATGGGAATTTAATTGAAGCATACGGAAAAAGAATTTGTCACAAAGAAACTGTCTTCTTAACTTTAATGGGGGATCACAACATTCTAATTGCAAACAGTTTATTGGGCTAGTTTTCATCGCGCCAGTAATAAGCCTCAAGCCACTAGCCTGGATAACGTCTAACTTTTTATACGCACTTACATTAGCCGGGTGCAATAAGAAAGTACCATAGTCTATTACGCTCCTTATCAAAGCATTATAAAGGAGTCTCATTGTAAAGGGGTGGGCGCCCCACCAGACACCCGAGAGACATCTCAATATATTTAGATTACGTTCGCACCTTAAACGTACATATTCAAGGTGAGGTACACCGGTAAGTTTAGAGTCTAATATAAGCCCTAAAAATTTTGTTTGATCTTTGATTGGGAGAGGTATGTTATTATATATAATATGAATAAGTGGTAATATTCTTCTTCTCGAAAATAGTACAACAGAGCTTTTAGATGGTGATAAATCTAGGCTATTGTTATCCAACCAAAACTTTAAATCCGTTAACGCAAGTGATAACAATCGACTAATATCATTAATTGATGGGCCAGAGACGTAGAGTAGTAGATCGTCCGCGTATTGAAGTATATTAGCATGTCTTTTCACAGAAACTTCCAAGTCGTATGTATATATATTATATAGTATCGGACTTAAGACTGAGCCTTGTGGTAACCCTTTCCATACGGTTCTAGTGATAACTTGGTTTTGATCCACAGAATACTTAATAAATCGTTGACTCAACATATTTACTATAAAATTAGTGAGACGGGTTGGAACATTTAATTTCTATAATTTATGTTTTAGGACTGATATGTTTACGTTATCATAAGCAGCATTTATGTCTAAAAAGGCAGCAATCAACGAGTCATTATTGGAAATACTTAAACGTATATCTGTGGTAAAAATACTCAAGCTGTCAAAAGTACATTTGCCTTTTCTAAATCCAAACTGTCTATCTGATAATAACTTGTTAGACTCCAAAAACCATTCCAGTCAACACAAGTCTTAACAAGATGTTCTGCTGTTTTGGCTAAGACGGATGATAATGCTATAGGCCTATATGATGCTGGGTCGGAAGTTGGCTTATTGGGCTTTTGTATAAGGATTAATGTTTGAGTTCTCCAGGATTGAGGGACGGTACCTGTAATCATAACGCTGTTAATCAGAGAAAGGTAGTAGTTGAGGCTATTGTCATCTAGATTTGAAAGGAAAGAATAAGTGATCCCGTCTTCTCCGGGCGCAGAATCTTTAACAGACGAAAGAATACCTTTCAACTCGTCAAATGTAAAGGGGGCATTCAAGTTTATATAACTATTGTGACTACTAATGGGTGGAGCACTGAACACTTGAGTTTCAATGCTTATTTGTTCAGAGACAAAAGGAGGAGCTAACCGATCCATAACTTTCTCTGCTAAGTCTGGGGAGATTTTGTCTTGAGTAGAATCTTTAAATGCTGATCTGAACCTTCTGATGTTTTGCCATACAATTGACGGTGGAACATTAGGATTTAGAGATTTACAAAATCTGTGCCAACCTTCTAGTTTTTTGTTCTTAAGGAGGTCCTTAGTGGAATTAGCAATTAGTAAATAATGGTTAAAATTATCCTCGGTCATGTTGTTACAGTATTGTTTTTCAGCTTCCTTTCTCTGTTTAATTGCAGCAGTGCATTCGGAATCCCACCATGGAGGGGATGGAATGTTATTGGGACCACAACTTTTCAAGGGAAAGGTTTCATTTGCAGCTTCAATCATTGCAGTAGCTAGCAGTTGAGAGCAATCCGATACATTAATTTTAGTTGTATCTGGTAAATTATTAACTTTTTTTTCAACTATTTGTTTGTATAGACTCCACTTATCTTCTGTGAGTTTGTGTTTTATGCGTGGTTGTCTTACACAGTCCTGGGGCTTTGGAAATGGGAAACTGATAAATAGAGGGAAATGGTCACTACCATGTGTGGAGTCTGCACGTGTCCAGGTAAGCGAAGGAGCAAGATCAGGGGTACAAATGGCAAGATCTATCGCACTAGGGGTGCGAGCAAGTCGTGTTGGTGATCCAGTATTTAAAATGCACAAATTATTGGAGTTAATTATCTTCAACAGTTGTTCCCCATGATAGTTTGTGTTCTCACAGCCCCACACTTGATGGTGAGAATTAAAATCACCTAGACATACAAATGGCTTTGGTAAAAACTTTAAAAGTTGATGAATTTCATTAAAAAGATCTTCATTGGGCTTTGGCAAATAGAGTGATATGTAACATTTATTGTTTATATTAACAGCAACTACAGATAAGTTATTGCTGTGTGCAGGAAGAGTAATAGTTGAGTAAGTAAGTGAATTTTTTATGAGTATGGCTACTCCACCATACCCATCAACTCTGTCTTCTCTAAGACAGACATATCCAGGAATTTTAAATAACAATTCCTTTTTTAGCCATGTCTCTTGGAGACAGACAAGAAAAGGTTTATGTTTGTTAATAAGATGTATTAAAGCTGGTTTCCTAATGGTGGCACTAAGACAATTCCACTGAATTGCTCTGGCTTTGTGATCCATTGTTGTTTGAAATTTTAAGTAAAGCATTAATAACTGCTGCAACGTTGGACGGTGAAATCGTATTTGACTGTGATAACAATTGAATAAGTAAACTAATGATATCTGTTATATTTAAGTCCTTATTATTATCATTGTTAAAAATTGGTTTTTCTTTAGGTAATGTTGGTGTTCTAACAATATCTGCATGGGAAATGTAGTCATATCCCTTAGGTGATTTGGGAGGAGTCCTTGGTTTTAAAAAGATAGTCTTTTTGTGTGAACCCATATTTGGTGTTGATGATGGCATAATGTTTTGCGGCCCCATACTGTGAGCTGAGAAGGATGGTGACTGTGAAATCAATGCCTCAGCATATGATATTTTCGAGACAGGTGGGTGCAATTTAGTTGCCTCCATGTAAGATATGCAGCTTTTACTCATAGTTTCTTTGATGTCCTTTTGTCTACTGTATTCGAGGCATTTCTTACTGGTAGCCTGATGAGCTCCTTTACATAAACAACAAAAATAACCTTCCTCCTCAACATCACACGAGTCACCAGAGTGGCCTTGGCCACACTTATAACATTTTGGTACCGATCTACACTGACCCTTTACGTGCCCAAACCTGCAGCAGTTGTAACACTGGATGGTAGGATATATATATAGCTCCACTGGTAAAGCTGTATAGTACATATAAACACGGGATGGAAGAACTTGACCATCAAAAGTTATTATAACTGTACCTGTGTTTACATATTGAGTTGTCTCATTCATAAAAACTTTCCTTTTAAGGCGTCTTACTTTAAGAATAGGTCCGCAGCCGATGGGAACATTTATGCTATTTTGAACATCTTCCTCGGTCCATTCATTTGGGACTCCCTTGACTACTCCCATACGGGTAACATTAAATGTCGGAATGAAAGCTTTATATTTTTCTTTTTTTAAGTTATCATGGCCTAGAAACCAGTTGGCTTCATCATGTGATGAGAATGCTAGACTAATCCGGTTTCTACCTACTCGCTTTAGACTACCATTTACAATTCCTTTTATGTTGTTAAATTTCAAAAAGCGACCAAAAGTAACAGGGTGTAGAGTAGTGGCGTTGCTGTCAGTTTCCTTTTGGACATGAACTACATAGGGCGCTAAGTCCGACTGTTGATAGCAGGAGCGACCAACAGGCACACGAGGCGCATCCATATTAGCGGTATTACTGTGTTGATGTTTACTACTATTACCAGGGGTCGCACCCAAGCCTGCCTGTGTTTGAGTAATGGGCTGTTCTTTTATAATGGTATTTGTTTCGCATTTACAATCAGTCTGTCTGCCTTCCTGACCCTGTTTCCTCTTTCTTTTGTTGCAGTGAGAACAAACGCGGGGGAGCAATTTTCGTTTTAATTTCGGCTCTACTACATTATGAGTCGATCCATCTGTGTCCATAGATGACTCCAAAGCGGAAACTAATATATCTATTCCTGATGGGGGGGTTTCATTATTTTGTGGCCCTGGAGGAACTGTTCGCGGGGACACTTTATTATATAAAGATGTCTATACGTCAGACTTACATTCGCGTGGCATTTGACATAATTCCTTGTTTCTTAGTCTATGTCAGCCACATTTACATTACTCGAACGATTGTGGGATCAAAATCGTATGTACCGGTTGGATCATAAACCATCAATCGAAAATCGGCTCGCAATTTGAGGACTGGTCATTTATGACGTCGATTTTTGTCATACATCAGAGGCTAGTACAAAATACATCTTGCCGCGACTTCGCTTGTCGAGCGACGCAGCATTACCTGTCTTGTTCGCACGGTATTGAAAGGAAAGTGACAAGTAGTATTTCTCGCGCGACAAAGAGTCGCCTGTCGCAGTTATGCTAGACGTGCAGGCAATTGATACTTTTCTCACAGTTTCACGTGTCATCTTAGAAAAATCTACCTATTGTTTAATACGTTGTGTAAACGCATGGGTATGGCGAATACGCCTAAGCATTTTAAAAACGTATGACGCAGAGGGCGCTCTAGTAGCTTAGAGTTATGGAATCAAAGATTTGATACGATGTGATAGCTCAGTTGAGAGAGCACTACGCCGGAAAGGGTCGCGGGTTCGAGTAGTGCTTACATTGCAGTGGATCACATTAAATTTGTCTTCCATGATTTACCTTCGTGTCAGTATTTATAAATATAAAAATATGGCTTTTTCACATTGAAAATAGAATCAACAAAAAGATTCTATTCAAACATTAATACATAAAAATTTCAGGTAGGTACACTGAAATGAAACAATTCAACCGTAATTTACTGCCAACTCAAATAAAATTCCAGAATTTCCCAAAACCTTATAAATCTTAATTTGTTCGTTAGATGATCCCCTTAACTTAAGCGTCTTTGTAATGCATATTCTTTTCCAGGCTAATTTTTATTATTCGCGGCACTGAATTTTTATGAGACACCCGAACTCAACCTGGAAAGGTAATCCTCGGATAAGAAAATACTTGAAGAATAAATTTAAAAAGTCAGCCGACTAAAATACCTATTTATCTGTTCTCTCTGAGGATTGTAAGAATGTTTGTGAAAATTTTCTCGGTGACATTGTAATTGCGTCTAGACAAACACGATTTAACACCATCTTGTGTAAAATGGATGAAATTACAGTCACACTAATATTATAAAAGCGAAAGTTTGTGAGTGTGTTTGTGTGTATGTTTGTTATTTTCTCACGCTCAAACGGCTTGACCAATTTCGATAAAATTTGGTATGGAGGTAGCTTACACCCTGGGTTATAGGCTACTTTTTATCCCGAAAAAGTGTTCCCGTGGGATGAGCGAGCAACGCCGCGGGGCGCAGCTAATGTACAATATATTTTAAATATAATTTATCAGACGCATTTATAAAACAAAACATTTCAACTATGAATGATATATTAATTAATGTGAAATTGGCGTAGGTTTATCAAAACTTCTATATATACACAATGCAAATGTCAAAACAAGAATACAATAATACTTTGATTCATAAATATTATATACATTAGAATGTAATATAAAACAAAGTAATATTTTGAAGAGGTGTTTGTTCACCATTCTGTAAGTCAAATAAATCCACGGAAATCCCCTCAACCCTGTGGTAAAGATATGCCATTACCTGACAGATAGTGGATTTCTCAGCAATCAGTCTACCCCCATAAAAATCTGGAAATAGTGAGTGATAATTTATAGCCACGGTGAAAGTAAACCACCTTTTCCTGTCCCATACTATGTCCCACTATGCCCCGGTAGGCGACTGTTTGACATCAATACTATTATAAAATTCTAGGTTTATATTAAAATTAATTTTTCTATGAACAGGGATCACGATTCCAGGAAAAATATTAATAGCGTGATGCAGGATCGTCATTTGTATTATATGGGCGCACGGCCCCGTGCAAACCTGGCGCCATCTGTTTTCATAAATTCCTTTGTCCTCGCATCACGCCGAAACGGCTTGACAAAATTCAACCAAGTTTGATACAGGGAGCCGGACATCCCAATTTTTAATTTTATCCGTCTACGCTAAAGAAAAACAATACGGCGACGAAGTTGCTGGCACCTATTTTCAAATACACATCAACATTTTTTCATTTTTTTGTTTAAAAACTTCGCATTCAAGCATTATTATTAGAAATTTATCACATTTTGTAAAGTGTCCCGGTGATTACCATTGCCTTGACCCAAAGCTATAACTCTTTGATCAGAGCGATATATCGATCATACCATACCTACATATATGTGTTGTCGCCATAAAACGGCAACACTGGCTGACGTCACATCCGAGCTGGTGCGCTAGTAGGGACCCTGCAGCGAAGGCATGGAGGGAGGAATGCGCCCGACATCCATTACTTTTGTACTGGACTTCGAGCAAGAGTGTAGACTATGAATTGATTAATAGATAGATATATATTAACTACTTGTACAATATAATACCTTGAGTTGATTATACTGTTGTTCATCCATATCGCCCTTTCATTACTAAAATATGTTAAACATGATGGTTATTATAGTATATAAAAAAGCATTTAATTTATTCAATAAAGTGGATACAATAGAATACAAATAAGTACAATAAATTGTCATAAAAAAATAAAATTCAGTCGATGTGTGGGAGGGCAGCACCGTCGTCGAATCCCAGCCATTTCACTAATGGCTTGAACCTGTAACGTGTGCCACGAATGCACATGCTATAGTTGCACGTATGACGGCAACGTTTACCCGTGCTCTAAGCCAGCCCAGCACGGTACTTAGAGATCGGTGCCAGCGGTCTGAAATGGCTTCTGCCATGTGTTTCATGAAAGAAGACATTTGTGGGGCAAAGACGCCATCAACTGACGTTACTAGTGGGGTGAAGGTGGCGTGGCGCATTTCGCAAGCGTTTGAGTATTTTCTTTTCCTTTCATCTTCAGCTGATTTTAGGATGGATATTACGGGTCGCGAGATGTAAGAAGGAGCGTCGGTGTCAACAACACGGATGTCAAATAACGCCTCCCTCTGAGCATCCCATACTCCGAGAAATTAAGAAATTTTCCATTGAGAAAGTGCATTTAAGTTCATGGTTGTTGTACAATTATTGTTTTGTAAAATTATGAGGATTCCGAAAACCTTTTCAAAATTTCTTTTGGATTAAGAAAATATATCATAAAATTTGCGTACCTTTGAAGTCACATATTTTTTTTCTGGATTTATTTTCTTTGTTTCGTGATATATTTAGCTAATTTTATACATATAACTACAGTAAGCTGTAGAATTCAACATCAGTCAACATGTCTATTGACATTGTGCGTGATGATGAGGGTAGCTTTTCGCCTCCGCCGGTGACGCTCGCGTCGAGCAGCCGCGCGGACAGGGCGCTTGCCCGCAGTGTTCGATTGCAGCCGATGATGAATCGCATACCGATTCTGATGATGAATTGCATACCGATTCGAATTATGTCGAGCGTTATTCAACTTCTACCCGTTTATGTATTTTAATATTATATACCGCAATAAAACGTTAACTATTGGCTCAATTTTGGTTACATGTTACCTACGCCAGCTAACCGCTTCGATCCGGTTTCAATTACCGGCCTGAGGCAGTTTTCCTGGTTCAGCGCTTTGCGGTCAATCAGCTCAGTTCATACTAGAACACTTACCGTGTAGGTACGAGTACTTGAAAACATTTTAGGGCACAATTCACAGATATTGTTATATAGAAACGTACAACGGAATAATTGTATTTCCTGCATTAAAATACTAAGTACAGTCTTTATTCGAAAAATAATAATTAAATCTAGTTTTATTTTCAGTACGATTTGATTTCTTATTGTATTCTCTTACATTATAAGTTCTCCTTTCATTGGTTGAGCAATTCATGACCAATTAAAGAAGCCCAAACACGATGGTGTTATCTTGTGCTGCTTAGGAGTTCCTATGGCTACCTTTCGTAAACATCATCAGATCAGCTCCAAGATACCAAATTATTGTATTGTCACGTGTTATTTTAATAAGATGATTAGAATTAAATAATGTTCCAATTTATTCCTTTACGCATATCATGTCCATTCCCGGGATTTTCAGTGCGCGAATGATGTTTGTAATACCAGGCCAGTATACACGTGAAAAAGTGAAAAAAATTATTTAACTAAACAACACAACATAATTATTTATGCCTTTGGGTCCTGAGCTAGGATTCCGTGTGTTACAGGACTTAGTAGGGTATCAAGGAAAGTTAGACACGTTCAAATGCGTACAGAGTTAAAACTTAATGACTATAGGTAACTATAACTAGTAGTGACAGAAAATAAAGCTAAAAAAAATAATTGACATGCAATAAAATAGTCTGGATAGTAGGCGCCTAAGGGCCTTATCACACTTGCGATTTGTGAGCGAATTTTGTATGAAGGCGAACACGCAGCGAGTTCGCCGCGACGCTTATTTGTATAGAAAACTCGCTCGCAAATCGCAAGTGTGGTAAGGCCCTAATTTTACGTGCACCGAAGACATGTGGTCATGTCGGTGACCAGAGACCAGCTTTTGTCATCTTACAGTTCCCTCTAGATACGATTTACGACCGCTTTGTGGCGCTTTATAGCCCAACTGGGTATTTATCAACCCACTCCATATTGCGGGTTTTTAGTGGTACTAATTTATTTTACTGGCAACGACAAATTTTTGGTAACTGACGTTGAATGTTAGTGAATGTCACTGATGAAAACAAAAAGGAAACGGGACTAAATATTCCGCAGATTTCAAGTATTTTTTGCATGATAATGCTAAAACTATTCACAGTGATGAAAATCAAGTTTTTTTCAACAGGATTCAGTATTTATTTCGCAAGAAGAACGAAGAAGGTTTGTGCAGCATTCTGGTAGGTACATAATAATGTTTTGAATTTAGTTCATGACAAATCCTTGACAAATCGCTTGAACTTTAATAATTTTAATATTATATTACGTATGCACATGCATTAATGCCATATTAAGAAAGCTGTTTGTAGGACCACAGGGAAACAATTGGAATATACCAAAAAAAAAACACCATTTTGTGGTGCCGTCAGGTACCGGTTCATTCATTCACTCCACATGACTTGCACTGAAAATGGCAACGACGAATAAAAGTCGAAAATAAGATGTGAATAACTTTTCCCAGGTGTCCTGTTTACACAATCTAATTGTTTATTGAGATGTAAGAACCCTATCCCAGAAATTGTTTCCGAATTAACATAAGTCATAAAAAATGGTATATCTCAATTAAAAACTACTACCTTTTTCAGCCAAATCATTAGTTTTCTATCATTTGTTGCTCAAGCGGGCTAGCCTATCTAGCCTATCTTGACAACATTTTCATTCTAATATAAAAAAAAAAAAAACTGAATGAAAATAAGACATAATCTAGATATATATAAATGCAAGTTTCCTGACTGACTGACTGACTGACTGACTCATCAGCGCAGAGCCGAAACTACAAATGATAGAGAGTTGAAATTTGCACAGTAGGTTGCATTTATAAAGTGTACAAGAAATAAGAAGCGATTTTGAAAAATTCAACCCCTAAGGGGGTTAAAAAGGGGATGAAAAGTGGTATAAAATAAATAATAAAAATCATTTATTTCAGAGCTTGGCTCCATATAATGTGTTAGTAACATAGAACTTACCCCTAGTGTTAGACAAAGCAATTTATAAAAACAAAAATACAAAAACAAAAATTAAAAATAAAGTACAACAAGCCAAAGACACAAGACAGAGTGGGAGCGTGGCTCACAAGTCAGTCGTCTCATGCACATGGAGTTGCACCCAATGTGCCTGTATGGGACAGTCCAGCCTGCCAGCCACAACCTTTAGGATGCTGTTGGCACTGCCGCGCAAACGTCGCATCATTGAGGCTACTCGCTTGCGTAAAATAGCATGAAAGCCATCAACGCGCGCCTCGGCGAACATTCCCGATGCGCTGCAGTAACGCGGCAGCCCCAACAGCAACCTAAACGCGTTATTGTATTGCACCCTCAGTGCGTTTGCAGAACCCTTGGTATAGCTGACCCACAGGCTACACGTGTAGAAGGTTTGGCAATATGCCTTAAACAGCGTCAATTTGACTTCCTTACTACAGCGTGAAAACCTGCGAGCCAGCATATTAGCTCTTACTGCAAGGGCCCTGCGCTCCCTCTCAATGTCAGCCACGTCAGACTGATCATCCGTCACCCAGTGACCCAGGTATTTAAATTTGGACACGCGCGCAAGCTCACTACCACAAAGTGACACTTTTGGAACCGTACCAACTACTCCACCCCGCGGTTTAAAAACTAACAATTCACTTTTCTTTGCGTTATACCTCAGTCCATGGGTGCCAGCATACTCCTCGCACATAGAAAGTAATTCACGCAGTGCGCAAATTGAAGGGCTCAGCAGCACCATGTCGTCAGCATAGCTGATGTTGTTAATCATTGTATTTCCTATCGAGCATCCGACTCTGACACTGCTGAGACCCTCAATCAACGCATTAACGTACAGGTTGAAGAGTTTGGATGACGTGAGTCCCCCTTGTCTGACACCACACTTCAACCTGTACGTATCCGACAAAGAACCACCCCACCTTACATTGTTTTTCTGATTCCCGTACCAAAACTTAAACAAATCAATGACTTCCAACGGGAGCTCCGTCTCACAGCGCAACTTCTGCCAGAGAACATCATACGACACCATATCGAAGGCCTTTGACAGGTCGAGAAAGCATGCGTACACTGGAGTCTTCCTGTCAGTGTAGTATCTGACAGTGTGCTTGAGGCAGAGCATCGCGGCCTCAGTCGATAATCCAGGCCTAAACCCGAACTGGGCATCATGGAGTTTAAGGTGCTTAGTCAACATGCCGTCAAGCAGACTGTCCAACACCTTAGCCGTAATAGTGGCCAACGATATGGGTCTGTAGTTACACTTGTCAGCTACATCCCCCGTTTTATTCTTGACAAGTGGCACCACTATTGTACGCATCACGTTCTCCGGCAGATACGAGTGCCTCATGCACAAATTAAACAGGAGCGCTAAGACCCTCGGCAGGTGGCCACCAGCGTACTGCAGGTGCTCGATGCTTAAACTGTCATGTCCTGGAGACTTACCTCTCGTCATCCTCTTTATGACGCTGGCTACATCCTCATCATTAATGAGTACAACAGGTGTAACCGGTGAGGCAAGACAGACAGGAGCATCCAGCACCGGCCCCATACTGGCACGTACAGGCGGATCTACTTTGAAATGCTCCATGAAAAGGTTAGCAATACCTCTACTATCCACCACGCCATCGACACTCACCGGCCTGCTCGGCCTCGGATTCAGTCTATTTGATTCCTTCCAAAACTTGTTAAATTTCTGGGTCTTATGGTGAGATGAGATTATATCAAGTTTAATTTGCTCCTGATTTCTTTGGCACCACCTCAATTTAGCTTTAAAATTACTTCGCGATAATTTCATACGATCATAAGTGGCGCCACGAGAAGGCTTCCCCACCATAACCCAGTTCAAAAAGCAAAGCCGAGCCTCCGCATGAGCCTCTTTGACGTGCTTGTTCCATCCAGTTAAGTACTGCTTTTTACCACTCACCCTGCCACAGAAGCATTCCTCAGCCGCTCCCCTAAGTACACTAATCGTGGTATTGTACAAGTTATCTATAACTGACATATGTTCGACATCGTTACACATTCCCTGCGAGCACCCAACAAGCTGTTCCGGAAAGACGATGTTTTTAAGCTGGTCGTTACATAAGTCCCTATACTTATCGATTTGCGCGCTATCCCTTTCTCCCCACACAACTTTGTTAGGTTCGATTGCAGGACAGTGTACTTTCGTCCTGACCACATTGAGGTTGCACACTATTTCCAGCGGGAAATGATCTGACCAGTACGTGCCATACTTTACATTTACACTCTCTACCGACTCCCACGCTGCCTGTGGTCCAAGTACCTAGTGCAGCCATGAGCATCACTGACAAATGTGTACGTATTCGCGACTGAAGCTTTCAACTTTTCCACGTCCGCACACAACCATTTCTGTGAGGTACAAAAATTTACTAACTCTTTCCAGAACAACTCATTAGGATGCGCGTTAAAATCTCCCAATATAAAAACCGATTCTATGTCACATGTTTCAATAACAGCGCTAATCTCGCCAAGGCACTGAGTAAACTCCGGCAAGTTATCGGTACAGTCAGTAGGCATGTACACGGAGAAGAAAAGCGCAGACCGATTACCCATACTCGTCTTAATGGCCGTAATACGCGCACTGTTACAATTCACAACATTAACTACATCGAACACACTCTTACGCCATAACATTACGGTACGGTATGGGGTACAAGTTTTTTTTTATGTTAGAACTTAAAACTTCGTAAGAATGTATTAAAATAAAATAAAAGAAAACGAATTTCAGCGTTTTTGATAATTCATCCCCTAAGGTAGTAAAAAAGGGGTAGAAAGTTTGTATGAAGAACAAATATTTTTTTGAGCGCGGGACTTGAATCTTTGTGTAAAGAAGAAAATTCAGCGTTTTCCAAAATTCATCCCCTAAGAGGGTTAAAAAGGGGTTGAAACTTTGAATCCATTACAAATTCTGTGAAACTTCTCATTAAGGCATATATAAGAATAACAAAATAAGATTAATTAAACGTTATAAAAAATTCAACCCCTAATGGGGTTAAAAGGGGGGTGAAAATTTGTCTTGGGGTTCAACTTTAATTTTAAGCTTGGAACTTGAAACTTCGTAAAAAGGTATTAAAATAAAATGGAAGAAAAGTAATTTCAGCGTTTTTGAAAATTCAATCAAGTGGTAAAAAAGGGGTTAAAATTTTTTATGGAGATCAAATATTTTTTTGAGTGCGGGACTTGAATCTTTGTGTAAAAACAAACTATTAGAATATAAGAAAAGTAATTTCAGCCTTTTCAAAAACGTCCCCTACACGGGTTTAAAAGGGGTTGAAAGTTTGTATGGAGATCAAACCTTTTTCTGAGCGCGGGACTTTAAACTTTGTATAAAGGTATATAATTAGAATACAAGAAAAGTTATTTCAGTGTTTTTGAAAATTCAGCCCTGAAGGTGGTGAAAAGGGAGTTGAAAATTTGTATGAAGATCAATTTTTTTTTGGGTGCGGGACTTGAAACTTTGTATAAAGACATTATTATTCGAATCCAAGAATTTATAAACGTATGTGTTAATTCTTAAACTCATCGAATTTATTAAAGCTATTCGTTCGTAGATGTACCTGATTTCATAATGATACCGCGTAATTAGAGCAATTTCGCCGAAAAAAAACTAAAAAAGGGCCAAGAGCGATTCGGACTCAAGTACGAAGGGTTCGTTACTATTACCTAAGAAATGGCAAAAAAAAACACGTTTAGTAATTTCAACATTGCTTAGATCTGAAAATAATAAAGATGTAAAATTTTCAAGTTAAGGTTCCACGCGGACGAAGTCGCGGGCAACAGCTAGTCTTAAATAAAACCCAGGCCGGATAAAACCTCTTCATTATTCATAAGTATAGCAAAGACTCAGACTTTCTTAAGCGCGCCTTTTTACTGAGTTCACACAAATTCTGAAAGTTATTAAAATTAGACGAACAAATTCCGGTATTCATTTTAATACTAGAGTAGATTAATTTGCTTGCAATATTCTTGTTTATGGCTTAATAGTTTGGATATGACTGGATTAAGTCTGGATACTGTTTGTATTTTTACAATTTAAATTTTAACTTTAGGTTTGAATAATGAATAATTTTATTTATTTACCGAAGATTTTGTCGTCTGTATTCAGTAAATCGTCCGCGAATGTAATAAATATTTTCTTTTTCTTGATAATATCATCAAAGCACAAACAGTTTTCTTACAACTTCATAATAATAAAGATGATGAAGTCATTAAAATACGATTACGCATTCTATAATTAAAAACAAAAGCACGCTGTTATTTTATGAAGCGTTCCAATTTCGAAACAACGGTCCCTCTGAATCGGGCTAATCGCAAGATCAACTGTAATTATAAACGCGATGGGTCTCGTCAAACGTCGAACAGAATCCGCAATTTTGTGCCGCGGAATTAGTGGGCCAAACAATAATTGAGACACCTGTACAAAGGAAATTTCAATTAAAAACGTGTTGAATGCCCACCCTTGTTAATGAGATTTCGCTAAAAAGGCTTTACTATTTCACCGAAAAACGAAAACCAATCACGCGTAAATTAAACAGACGAGTTTTTTGCTCGCAGTTGTGTTTTCCTCGTTTGACTCCGTGATTACAGTATATTATAAAACAATAATAATCGGTTACCGAATTCCTAATTTACGGCGTGAAAAAGCAATTAAAACCTATGGGTCCAAAGCAAATTACTTACCGTGAAAACTTATTGTAACCGATTACCAAAGCGAAAATATTCGGCACATGTTGCCGCCGAAATTCTCATTAATTTGTCCCGGCTTGTTAAACGGCCAATTTATCTAGACCCTTGGGATTCGGGGCTCGTGAACAAGATTCGTTTATTTCGCACGGACTGGTTGTGTTGTAATAGATCACAGTGATTGGTCGGACGGATGTGACGAGATCAAAGAAATACGTAGGGTGAGACGTCGATTCTAAGTCAGGGGTCGTAATTGCGTTAACATTACACTTTTACACCCTGTCGACTCGGTTTGCACATTTCGCCTTCGGCTCGCAGAGCAAAGGTGATACAGAGACATTACCGCGGAGCGAGCGGAGTATATAATTGTAATTGTGTTAAAGCTCCTTGCTGCGAGTATGGATATAATGAAGCCTCTGGAGGCGCAAATTATTCTGTAACGTAACGTTTTAAAAGGAATCGTAAAATTAAATACGTGAGTTTTAAAGTCACAAGGTGGAGTAAATTTTTTTAATTGAATTATAAAACCTTCAGCGCAAAAAATGTATAAATTGAATCTACAATTCTACATTCAGGTGTGTTCCTTCAGGGGCTTGATCGCCACTAACCGTCAAGATAGAATTTGAATATTTTTGACTAGGCATTTAGTTAACTGTGATCCTTTTTCTTCTTAAAAAAACTAGATAAATAAATAAATAAAAAAAAATATGTAGATCTGAAGAAACATATAAAAATATTCAGTCGTCTTAAAATACTCTTCTTTCTTAATGACAACTGAAAGCCCTCTGAATCCTAATACTTATCCCAAAATTTAACAAAACCTTCTACCATCTATTCCGTGCTCGCTTTGCATAATTATTTTACAATTCTGTCAGAATAAATAAACTAAGAAAATGGAGGCTATTTGGGTATTATTTGATTACTCTGTGCTGAACTGACCCGCCACTTGTAAATGCCGCTAACGAAATACAAACAGTCGCTGGGGGCGAAACAGATGTCAATCCTTTTAATCCTCCTTTCGCTTTTAATAATAAAGAAATTAAGCTTCATTTTATTCCACTTAAGTCGTAATCTTGTTAGGTTTAATGTCAATACAATTTTGTTTAGATTACAAAGAGGAGTGTACTTTTAACTGCCTGGCATAAAAACAAAAGTCATGATCTCAAGAGGGTTGTTATGTACATAGAGCTGTCCGTAACTTGGTTCGAAAGAAAAAGTCACAACTGACTTTTTGCGTCTCCGTAGTTGGGCAAGGAGTATTTATATAACTATCCGTGGATGCCAAACTACAGTATTATATCAGAAATAGTGATTGTAACATATTTAGCCTTCCAGGCCTGATTCAACCGCAAGGACATACAAAATAATTGAGTGAACTCCAAATAAACTATTTCGCGTATAAAAAAAGTCATCAATCATCGTCATCGCCATCATCACGATCCTATACAGAAGATTCGTCTGACTCTGCAAAGAGTGTGTGTTGTTAGCTCGGCAACGTGGCTTTCCCGATAAGCCGCGTAAACTGTACAAGCATCGCGTTTTCCTCTAACTTGCTATTTCGGAAACTTTTGGAATACTTACACTTAAGGTGCCTTTCTAATAAACAATGCAAAGATTGACACACAAAGCATAAGGAAAAATTAGGAAGGTTGTTTGGGTGGTAGGGTGGCGGAAAGGTTAAGGCGCTGGATCGGTAATCCAGAGGTACCGGGTTCGATTCCCAGTCTCTTCTACCGGGTTACGCATTTCAATTTTTCTTCGAGCTTTGATCTTTGTATCAATGTTTTAACACTTACACTGTTTCAAAGTGCTTTCATTCTTTATTATCATACAACAGGTGTAGAGATGCCTGTTATATTTTCAAACTTTTTGTTTGTAGGCAAATTACTATAGATTAGGTATCCTCTCGGAAAAATTAGAAATTTACCCAAATTTACCCACCAACGCTGATATTTAAACAGGTGCTGGGTTACGGGTTGTCTTTAGCATAATTACGTTTTATACAGTAATTGTTTAAGCGTTTTAACCGCCTGATTAATTTAATCATTTTTGGAAGAAAGCATCATCCACAGATAGTTGTAGGATACTTTTACTCGACTACTGAGAAACATAAAAGATTCATAGTTATGAGTTTTTCTCCCGCGTGGGGCGTGAGGCGCCTGTTAGTATGATATATTTTAACAGATATTATGGCCGTGATATAGTAGATACATATGAAGTTTTGCTTCTCGATGTTTTTCATTTCACGTACAACAAAACTCTTGTTTAAACTTTTTAATACTGCTATGTTTTAGGGGTTTTAATTGGAATTTTTGTTCAAGCTTTTTTTTTAACGGCTTAATTGAATCAACTGCCGTTCGGCGGGTGATTCTTGAAAATCGTAGCGGTATTTAATTCCCAAGACGGTTAGTAATTTCATTTTGCCATGCCCTTTAGAGAACAAATTATTTCAAGTCTCGATTTTTTCTTTAAACGTAGCAATAACGCCCCTCGTGCCTAGAAAAAGTTGCTCCTAATGGTCTGGCGAAAAAAGTGGAGCAATTTGAACGCCAACGGCTGGAAGACCAGGATGCCAAGAGACATATCCGCAAGACTCAACCGAAGCCCTCCTATACTTACACTTACGACCTTGCTGGACAACTTCATTGCGTACCTTGTAATCGCATCTTCAAGACGAAGTTTGGTTTTGCGAGTCACATCAGAACCTTTCATAACCCGGACTAGTGATGGGTCGCGGTAAGTTACCTGTTACCAGTAACATTCTGTTTGGAAATATTACTAGTAACTTTCCAATCTTACCAGTAAGATTCCGAAAAGGTGGTAAGATACGAGACGAATGAAATACACTTAAGTTACTGGTTATTTGCGGAGTTCAATAAGCCTTATGCAAATAACATTATCATCTTTTGTCTCTTTCACCCAAAGTTCTTATCTTCCATAGGACAATCGGCTTGCAATCCAAATTCATATTTTTAACTGTCCGTCCCGGGCGTGAGCTGTGCTCATCCCGCATGATCAAAGCCACTCTTCCGTCTTACCATACCGGTTTTAAGTCAAACTTCTTCGCGATTCAAGCAATATAGGTGTAACCTCTTCTTCGCTCTTCTTACTCGCTTCCTCATAACTGAAGGGTCGTGACATTTGAGGCCGTTATCCGTTGCACCGAAGCTCTCCACTACACACGGTTTTTCGCCTTCCGAATTGAAGCCTTTCAGGAAACTCTACTCCTGAAAGGCTTTCATTCACGGCATCGGTCCATCGGATCAGTGATCTCCCACGGGCCCTTTTTCCTCACGTGGCCAACTACAATGACCTTTTTCAAACTTTCTGGCTGACCGAAGTACTGCAGGATCCACTGAAGGCAAATGATCGATAAGCGGCACTTGATCTTTAATTCAGCCAGGATGGACGCATTTGTGCGACGTGCCGTCCAAGGGATTCCTAGCATTTTTTGCCAGCACCATATTTCGAATGCGTCAATGCCTTCCGAATGCATGCTTTAAGGGTTCAGGTTTCTGAAGCGTATAGAAATATAGAAAAGATCAGGGTTCTCATCAGCGTGGTTTTAGTTTTTCTACTGATACCTCTGTTCCTCCAGATCTTCTTTACCCCCTTCACCGCTATTTGCTATCTGGGCTCTTCTCACAGTCACCATCCACAGCAACCAAAGTCCGAATTCAATTTGTCCACAGTATCGAGGTCGGATAGATCTGCCGTTCGCTGCAACATGCCTGCCCGATCTTCAAACATGAGTTTTATTCTAGCCCGATTAATATGTAGACCAACTCCACGCTCACTTTTTGGGCTCTTTGCAAAAGCTCAGCTAGTTCCGTTTCATTAGAGCCTATAGTGGTAGAGTCGGTGGCAATTTGGTAGTATCACCTGCAGACCGTAAATTATTAATGAGGTGTCCTCCGATTCGTACGCCTCCATACCAATCCTCCAGAACTCTTCTCATGATGTGTTAGCCTCGAAATTGATCAGCTGTGGTGAGAGAATACACCCTTGCCTAACTACACTGGTGGTCTGAAAGGGTTCTGATTCGGTGTCTTCTACTCTGATCCTATAATTGCCGTCGAGGTACAGGTTCTGCACAAGGAAAATTAGGTGATCTGGTATACCCACCTCTCTCATGACTGCGAACATCTTTTTCTATCTGATGCAGTCAAAGGCCTTCGCATAGTCAATAAAGCATGGGCCCATCGGCACGTTGAACTCCCAAGCCTTCTCGATGAGCTGCCTGATGTTCAATATCTGTTTGCGTGTTCTCTACCTCTGACAAAACCTGCCTGTTCCTTTGCAATCTACCCTATAAAACTTTCAAGCCTTTTATTGAGTATATGCAGAAAGATTACTCGCATGGGATGATGATAGGTATAAACGCATCCAAATATCCAATCCCTGGATCTGTGACTGAGAGTGAAAAATATAATGCGTCACAATAAAACCAAAACACTACTAATAATAAGAAAAGTTACACGTGTAACTTTTGCAGTGTGGTGCATAACTTAAAAAATGCTACCAAGTTTGAGTATCATATCATATGATATCATATTTAAGAACATATCATTATTTATTTATCCATGTAAGTATCCATTTTTTTTTCGGACCTAGCAAACTTTATCTGGGACGACTAAAAACGGTGTGTGTAGATTTACGAGGCGGTAATATTTCTAGTAACATAGGTAAGATACCTGGTAACATTGGGTAAGTTACTGGTAAGATTGGTAATTTACTTTCTGGAGAGAGCCGTGCATTTCTCTTCACTACGAATGATGTCTATACTGTCCATTTTCAATATTACGCAAAACAAAACCTTGAATTTTAATTAAAATCCTGAATCTTACCGTATATTTCCAAGTTTTAGTAATATTACTAGTAGCATTACTGGGAAAATACTCACTTTGGTAGTATTACCGGTAGTGACCCATCACTAACCCGGACACGAATAATTGACGGAGTCGCTGTCGCCGGACACGGCGAGGAGGACTATATGTGTGAATTAAATCTAATCTAATCTAAATCACATATAAATGTATGTATATAAGTATATCATATAAAGTATTCGTGTAAGTTTATGGTAATTAACTTATATTATTGATTTGTGTTTTAGGAACGTTTTTGTTTGAATGTTCGTATTTTATAGAAAATTACAAATAGTGGTATCGAATTTTTCTATTGCGCTCGATTTTTTTTTTTCTTTCTTTCTTTCCTTATTCCTTACTAACAGCAAACATTCAAACGTTAAAAAACATTCAAACATCAAATCTTTTTTTTTTTTAATTACATTCATATTCCCCAAGGCGTGGCACTCTATATAGCCTGCCTCTGACTATGGAGATCTAAATGTAACGTTAGATTCTACTCTCATAACCGATCTCATTTTGTTTAGTGACATAAAAAAAAACAATTTACACAATTTATTAGACTTCAAAGTGTACCGTAAATTGCGATTATTCATTTGACGTATCTTAAAGATAAACCTTTATTCTAATATCAGTATGCTGTCAATTTATCGTTAGTATTGGATTGCGTTCATTGAAAATAACATTTAACTCGTACCTAAGAAAAATTAAGACTGGAGATATTTTTAAAGAGTTGCAGAAAAACAGATGGTAAGTTTGAAGAGCACAATCAAACCTTGCATTTAAGCCTCATGGTCCGAGACATCCTGTATAAGCAACTAATTAAAGAGAAACCCTACTGTAGTATCTATTGTGCCTTAATAGGCTTACTTTATACAATGGCAATACTATAAGATTGCTTTGTAATTAAATTCGAGTATTTATCTACAAAACCACCAATTAACTACTTACATTCTACTAGTATCCCCGGGATTCCTCATAAAAAAAGCCTTCTACTATTTATATTGTATAATTCATTATACTCAGTAAATAAATGAATATAGAAATGTAATTTACATTGTTAACGATAAGGATTAACGATAACGATCTAATAGCTCAGTTGGGAGGGCACTACTCCCGAAACGTCGTAGGGTATCAGGTTCGAGTCCTGCTTAGATTGCAGAAGATCACATTACATTTTTCTTTCATAATTTACCTTTGCGTCAAATATTTATAGATACATTTAACCTCATTCAAATGTTTGGCCTTATTTGACTATAATTCTCTTTTTTGTATTTTGGAAGGACATTTTTATCTTTCTTTATTGACATTATCTCAATTTTTTTAAATTTCGACATGTAATTATTTTATCTGTTTTTAAATCAATTTCGCTGTTTTTATTATTGTAATAGATTATCTATTAATATTAATGAATGAGACGATCATAGTACACGTGCATGTTAAGTAACTTAGCGTAATTCATATTGTCATTTTATATTATGAAATAAAGAAATCTAATCTAATCTATACACTTAACCCTGACTTAAGAGGCCTTAGTCCTTTAAAAAAAAATCTTTTTTCATGTTATAACAAATATTGATAATTTCGACCAACTTTTTGAAGTTAATAATACTTTTCCTTGAGTTCTAGAAATGTTCATATTTTCATTGCGTGCAGTCGAAAATAAGTTTAAAAAAACTGTTTTCCGTGTGAATTTTGTAAAATTCGCGTAGTTCTTTTAACAAAAATTATATTAATTATATATTTAAACCGTAAGTTTCAAATATATACCAATAAACCGCAATGGCCCTGTTCTAAGTTGATAAAATGTTAAGAAACATATTTGATTATAGTGACAAATGTCTAAAACAATCAGCATTTTTGAACGGATAAGGAGCCTAAGTATACTAACTCGGAGTCCCAGCCAGTCCATTTGCCGACAAAGCTGCAGGTATATTTGATTGTGGTCCGCAAACTTGCACTAATGGTTCACAAATGGAGTAGTAATTTTCTTGAAATTGAATGCAGAAACGGTGTTGGCAAAAAGTGTGAATCTGAATAGTTTTAGTATGAACGTTCAGTTGTTTTAAATTTCGACTACATTCATTTGTTTAAGCGGTGGCTTAACTGCTGGATTTAAGATTTTTAATTGGATTTTATATCAGTACAGTATTTTTTTTTCTGAGGATCAATTTATCAAAAACGTTGGAAATGAGTAATGCAAACAACACATAATTATATGCACAAAACAAGTAGGTAATCTCAAATTTAAGAAATCAAAGCTGCCTTTCTTTTTTTCAGATGGTGACAAAATATTGAGTTGGTCTTGATTTCGTATTTATAACTGTTTATTTGTGTCAATAATGGATGTATTTATGCATAAGAGAACCAACCGACACAGAAAGTTTTTATTATATTGAACCCTCGCACTCTAGCAAAAAGTACAAACACTTATTGTGGGTTGGTTCCAGTTTGCATACATACGTCCAATTGTTTTAAGTGATCGCGTATGTTAATGTGGCTAAGAGTGCATAAGAGTGCAACGTGCAATGAAAAGGGCTCAGAGTTTGCGCGATAGGATCATTAATGCGAATATCCGCAGAAGAACCAAGGTAACCGACATAGCTCACAGGATTGCACGTTTGAAGTGGGAATGGGCAGACCATGTAACCCGGAGAATGGACGGCTGTTGGGGCAGCAAAGTCCTAGAGTGGCGACCAAGTATAGGAAAGCGCAGCGTTAGTCGACCCGCGACTAGATGGACGGATGACCTCGTGTGGGTAGCGGGGAATATATGGATGCGGTCTGCACGAGATCGCACTTTGTGGCGAGTCATAGGGGAGGCATATGTTTAGCAGTCGATGTCTGTGGCTGATAGATAGATAGTATGTTAAGCCTCACCTTGAAGTATCCTTAAAAGTTCTCCGTTAACCCTCAAAAAAGCCCTTGAAATTACTTATCTAATTTTAGCAAATCACGTAATTTTGTCGCCCATGTGCCACGTCGACTTAATTACGAAACGGCGTAACTTAACACGGTACTTACCGAGCGGGCCATATCACTTTATATGTTTGCGTAATGAGGACAGTCT
This sequence comes from Apotomis capreana, assembly GCA_947623375.1. Classification (NCBI taxonomy): domain Eukaryota; kingdom Metazoa; phylum Arthropoda; class Insecta; order Lepidoptera; family Tortricidae; genus Apotomis; species Apotomis capreana. The sequence goes on along the minus strand of OX392506.1, from coordinate 6,616,577 downwards.
CATTACATGTCTGTAAACGTCATGATTAATTATCTTTAAACTTACACGATTGTCGCATATCAATTATAACAATAAAACTCCTTTTTCCTTCGCCGCAGTCCGGTAAAACGGGACTAAAACGCGTTGAAAAACTTATTTGACACAAACAAAATGAGTCCCTTCTAGACCATGGAGATAACATCACGTCCGTAACGCCGAGGTGATTAAATAAACACTTCTTTATCGGAAGAAAACCTACTAAAATAATAAATTTACTTATACCTCCGAAATAATCAATGTGAGTTATTAGTATGGAATCATAGGCAAGGGACTCACAATCACAAAGTTTTCTTCAAAACAGTACATTTAAAAAAATACAAGTTATGTAAAACCAATAACTTTTTTTAAGTTAAATAATTATATTTAAAGTTGACACTTTTACAAAATAGCTTACACAGTATAATAATGACGATTCATTAACACGATACGGTTTGCCAACAGAGGTTTTAATTACTCAAATTTTCTCCGCAATTTCATTGGTACTTGAATTTCACAATCAAAACACGACGAACTACAAGAATCAAATTTAATATGGTTAAATATAATACTACAACAAAATCTAGCGTAGGTAGGTACTTTGGATTTGCCTCTCCTAACCATAGAGTATGATTATGATAATCATAATCAAAAGAATCTTTATCTACGCACATATCATTAGTGCTCTAAAATGCGTTCAGAAACCGTAGGAAATGACCAGCATTACTACAACCAATTTTACTATGAGAACTTTCTTATCTGTGGCAGTAGGTAAAATCTGTACTGTAATGTTATAACAGTATCAATTTTTGTAAGGTTATGAGTTTAAATTTGGAACAGCTGTCAAAACTAAAGTAGGTCTCTATTCTAGTATCCATAGATATTAATATTGTTATCGATACGAAACGTCAATTCAGTATGTTTTTTATAAAAACCGCACGACATTTGATCTCGAGTGACATGAGAATATGGATACATTCGTTTGTATATGATTTAGAAAAAAAAACATTCGTCTTGACGGAGGTTCGAATTTCCGCCATTTTTGTTGTCATTTGTTTGTTGGTTCTTTGCTGTTACGAAAGTATAATTGTGATAAGTTTAGTAGATTACAACTATTACAATAAATAATCTGTTTATGTATTTGTTCAGATTTATTTCTTACTGCATTAGTATATCTAAAAACGACATCGTTTTTAGATATTTTACAGGTAGCACTAGTGGTGCCGGTCATTTCCTTATGGCTTCTGAACCCATCTTAGAGTACTTATGATATGTGTGTATACAACTGTACATAATTAGGCCTTAAAACACTCGTGTTTTAAGGCCCCTCATTATGTATCAGTTGCATAAACTACTATTCTTAATGCTCCTTTTATAACTCGTCCGCTCATGTTAGAGCATTTTTCAAAATATGTTCCGTGACACGTATTGAAATTCCACCCAGTACAAAAAAAATTTTTTTTGATAAAAACGCTTTTAATAAATTCTCCTTTTTCTATATTCTTTGAAAATACTACGTGTTTCAATGTAAATTACTTAATTTGGCAAATAATCTACTTTGAACCTAACTACTACCACTGGGACGTTCCATTACGTTACAACATTTAGGTACGTTTTAAGTAAAGATCAATGTATTGTTTGAAAATCAGTCTTTATTAAATGAAATTTAACACAATAATACTCTTTTAAAAATGAATAACATTTGCAATTCTAATTATCACAATAAAGATATAAAACAAAATCTTTCCATTACGTTACTATTTGGTCTTCATCATAGCTTAACTATCATCTTAAATTGAGATTATACTAAGAAACTATCATTAAGTTATATTTTTATCAACATTGTTACATGTTGTTCTAACGAATGAGATCTAAATTGTACAATTATCCTTAATAGTTAATATAAAATCTTAAAAATTCAATTACAGCCACAGTAGGACAAAGTGACGGGAATGGACCATTTGTCACGTTAAGGAACGACATGAAAGGTTTACATGGCGTGGAAAATAACTTACAACTTCTACTAAATTTTCGGTCCATTTTTTTTTTAATATAGTATACCTAGTTAGTGGTTCTAATTAGTACTGTCCACCACTGAACATGCCAACACAGTCTGACCAGCATATCAAATATATTTGGGTGAAATGCAGAAAATATGTACCATTTCATAACCAGTTCGTTTTCTCAGCTTTGATTACGCATGTTACGCCTATACAAAATGTACAAAAAAGTTACAAAACTGAGAATAAATAAAAAGCTAAGTCTTAGCTTTAATGTTCCTATACCTCTATGTACATATTTTCTGCGGTTTTTCTATGTAATCCTAAACTTTAAAAAAACAATATTTTTATGGTTAGGTAAACATGAAAATAGTAATAATATGTCAAAAATATAAGTCACAAATATATTAATTTTTTTCAATAATAGAAATGAACCCGAAAAGTTTAATATAATCAGAGGAAGGTCATCTCATCTGGCATCTCGGTCTCTCAAGGCAAGATAAAAGCCAGCTATGGAGGCATCATAAAAAGACAACTCATACTCATTCCTTAAATCATTTAAAAAGTAATTGAATATTAGAATTAATTAAATGTACATAACATGTATTAATAATGTTATTATTTCTTTAACTGTTTTTTTTTATTGTAATTGTTTTATCTGTATATGTATAGGTTTTAATCTTTAGTTAGTTTTGATCGTAACTCAGGATGGCTATAAAATAAAGTCATTTCGGGATTAAAAATAATAATAAGTATGATTATATTGATTATGAATAAGCGTTGTCTTTTCATGTTCGTGTCTATACTTCATACCTCGTTTTGATCTTACGATATAATGAGATGTGGCCCCCGCTAATACAAAAAGTTCAAACAAAGTGTACGTAAAAAACTATATTAACTTTAGTAATTATTTTGACCCCTTATTGGAGCCTGTTTTGATTTGAAATTTCGTTTGTATTTCGGAATTTTGCATTCGATGAAAGTTTTTAGTTGAGTAAACATTACTTCATTTCGGACTAATTAATTAATTAATTAATTGTTGTATAAATGGGTCTTCTAAAATATTATCGATGTAAATAAAAAAAAACTTTGTTAATGTATATGTATAACAATAGCTAACTAAACATTTTATGAAAAGCTGGTTCTTGAAATAGTGTTACATCTTATAACTATAGGAACCAGGCCGGAATTTATAAAGAAACTGTTTTTTAATTAACTTGTTTTCGAAACGGTTACTTGTCAATAAGAGGTGATGTTTCGTTTTATCGAAAACGCGTAACGAACGACTCTGAAAACCTAGTTTTTAAGACTCTCTTTCTGCTTTTGCTTACCTACTCCTTTTACTCTGTAGAAACTGCTTATGTGTACCCACTGTGCTAACCATTTCTTTTGTGTGCCGTCGTAACTAAACAATAAATTGTGTGGCAAGCCTAAGATATTCATACGTGGTATTGCTGAAGCCTGTAAAATTGGCTCATTTATCTTGTAATTTTAAATTAGGTTTAGGTGTAACATAATAGTAGTAGCTGTATTATATTTTTGTTCATAAATTAGAGATTTTTATTTCGATGAAAAGATTAATTTAATTATAGGTACAACTTTTTAGGTATGTAAGTCTTTTTAAAATTGCTTACCTACTACTACTATTTAATTTTGCCCAACTTTACTATTTATAAATAAATAAAAATACGATGCTAATGGTAATCCGTGCACTTAAAACCAGCGGCATGTAAACCATGCATTTTCGTTCCATACGTCACGTTTTTTTGTTCCCCTAATACAATACGTATCGTAGTGGATGTGACGTAAGTATGCCGGCAGTTACTTAAAGTGAATTAGTCCTTTGATTTCTTGCAATCTACTACTTTTAACGTCTTAATAAGTTACTGCACAAGTCAATAAATTAAAATTCATAAGAATTAAATCACAAAGTGGCTCCTTACCTTCAGTACGTCCCGTTCGTATTGGATAAAAAATATGACACTCCGTGACGCACGTCCAACTTTTTGCATTTCTAAAGCGATACTGACTGCCATACCTAAACAACGGCTATAGAAAGGATCGAAATGTTGCCACTGATATAAAAACACAACTATTTTGGTAGTTTTTTGTTGTCAAGTAGGTAAAAATGACGTGACGTAGTGGAATTTTCCACCGAGGTGGTTTTGGAGGACATGAAACAAATTGTAATTTTACAATTTTATTACACTAGGCGTTAAAAGATAAGGTTTAAAATCAGTTTAAGACTATATAATCATTTCACACAATAGCCATGTTCAGGCCTAGAACGAGACAGATATACTTAAAATTCGCTTCAAAGTTAGCAAAGTGTACGTGGGACACTCAAAAATCGGTACCTTTTCTTCGATTTTTTTGACAAAAAAAATACTTTAAGTGGGTTTTAAAGGCAGTATTTACCTTAATTGAATAGTATATAAGTTACTTTACAATTTTTACAAACAAACATTATACTTTAGAACAATATTTTATAGAAAAAAAGGAGTCCAAAGTCATGTGACAGCGATATTTGTATCAAATATTTAATTTGAAAAATGCCCGTTATCTTTGCAATTTGTTTAAAAAAAACAATCAGTTTAATGGCTAGACTTATTCCATGACGATTTCCAGCACCCTCTTTTGAGGTATCTTTTTCCTTAACACAAAATTCTGCTTCACAATTTTGTTTTTCTTTTTCTCCAAAATTTCATATTGTTTAAAATTGTAAGCAACTCTTTCTCTACTACAACATTTACTTACATTCTTCTAATAATTTATCCCCGATGCACTCTGGTGAGACTATCTAAGAACCTATTTATGTTAACACAACTACTTTAAGCAAAATGTATCATAATCATAAAAATTAAAATTTCAATGCTATTGGAACACGTAAAGGAGATCAGAGAGAGATAGAATCTCTTAATCAATCAATATTACCAAATAGTCCTATTCAGTCCCGAATATAACTATTTAGTCACGCGCGCAATAGTGCTGTCGCGATGCTGCTTAAATCATCTGTCATAGATGAGCCCTATTACTATTACCAAATTTAAAAACAACTTTTTTTCTGATTATATGTATAATATTTTTTCTATATTCGTTATCACGTAGTCTTACTCAGCAGCCGTCAGCCGCCGTTAATGAGCGAGAAATAATTACGACACACGCCGCCCATTACTCAGCATTACGCCTCCGAATATGCGCCGTCTAATGTGTTCCGTCAGTGCAGCCAGCACGAAGCATTCTCTGAAATTCGAAATAGAAGATATCGTACCGTGCCCTTCACTCAAACACTGTTTAACATAAAAGCGAAAGCAATGACACGATGCGAACGTCGAATATCGTAAGTCGGAATAACCCCTCAGGTGTTTTGTTGCGGGAGACGCCGTCGCTGACACGAGAGACAGGTTTCTACTAAAACAGCTGAATATTGCATCATTTGAAGTGAAGTTCTTTGTAACTAATCGCAACAGACAATTTCGTTCCAATTTCAAATTGCAATATCAGTTTCGATATATTCGATCTCAATACCATTTATGCAAACAAACATTATCATTGTTTTCCATAGGTATCTTCTTAGAATTGAGAAATTTTCATGATAACACTACCTATCACCAATAATGTCTCAGTTTGACCTTGTGGTTGATTGCCTGATGGCATTACGTCCGCCATTTGTACTTTTAATTATATATTTTGAGCAATAAAGTTTAAATAAATAAATAAAACACCAGTATAATTAATCTTCGGGGAAATACTTACAAGGATTTCCGCAAAGTGACACCTGAATGAGTGGCTAATTTTGCTTATCTTCATTTTGATGAAATTGATTGAAATCCTTCAATTACTGAGACCCCAGAGCTGGCGCCTACCTCTGCCAGAGAATCTCTCTGGCCATACAAAGAGGTAACGCCGTCAGCATACTGGGGACCATAATACGGTGAATAGAGACTAAAGTACTATGTGTGACCTTACAAACGGTCCGGTAGGTTTGAATTTTTGATATGTTGTCTAGGATGGTTAGTCAGTGTTTAAAATGCAAAATGCACAATTCCCCCCCCCTCCGCGCCCGCCGCCATATTGAAAAAACCGTCACTCTCTTCATATTTTTGCTCATATCTTCCTTTAGGAGCATTTTAGCTAGAAGAAAGCTTCGACTATGTTATAGAAAGTTAAATTTACTACATTCTCCATTTTATTTTATTTTTCTAGGACAGCTAGTTATGGAGATATCCACATTTAAAAAAACGTAAAAAATCGCAATTTCCTACTGAAAAACAAACTTCTGGGTTATATCTTCGTTTAGGAGCATTTTAGCTACAACAAAGCTTGGGCAATGTTGTAGAAAATTAAATTTACTATAATTTACACTTCAAATTTTGTTTCAAGGACGGTTAGTTACGGAGATATGTAAAAAATTATTTAGAGGAGGTTATTTAGAGTAAAGTTTTATAAATATTTATATTTGTTTTAACTTTAAGATATAATTATGTAAGTAGATTGAGTTATGATTTTAAATAAATGTTTACATTAAGGTACACAAACCTAACCTAACCTCAATTACTTAAATTCGCAATATTCTTAATTTTTCAAGATCTGTATTTCCATCTGTTGACACCCGTTCGCAGTCATAATAAAATTGGAGAAGAGGCTGTCTACTGCGACCCAAAATGCTAACGCGGCGAGCGTGTTGGGCACCGATTCGGGCGGGCTTTTTGATTAGATTTTTTTTCTGCAACTAACCGAGCGAGCGAAGTCTTCGTTTCAGCTTGGCCCAAAATTCTTTCGTATATCCGGATGTTTCGTTGTTTTGGTGTTTGGATTTCCGGGCGCTGTCCGGCTTCTCTCGCTTAAAGGTCGCATTTCTCAAAACATAGTTTTTTTTATCGATTCGGTTACGTTTACGATTCTTTTCAAGATGAATATGGGGGTTAAAAACGTAAAAAAATACAAATTTAGAAGATTACAAATCAAACTTGAGGTCTACAGCTCATACAGCCACTGTAGCATAATTTTATGCCTATTAAAAAAATCTTAACAAGTAGTGCGGCCCGCACTAACTTCATTTTACATCTTAAATTACTCTAGTTGCGTTGTGCGATGTTACCTATACTCACCCGACGGGAACACTAATTTTTTTTCGGGAAAAAGTAGCCTATGTGTTAATCGAGCTATCTTCATATCAAAATGTATCAAAATTGGTTCAGCCATTTGAGCGCGAAGAAGTAACAAACATAGACATAAACACGCACAAACTTTCACCATTATAACATTAGTGGGTTTTTATACGCTTTCTTCTACATTTCATACGCTTGCGTGCTAAAAGTTTGCCCAACGCTTAACAACGTTTGTAGTTCTAATTATTAGCTAACTAGATCCAACTACAAATAAAGATTACACGAGCACGAGCTCAGGTACATAAGTGTGTGTAGCCACGTAATTACTGTCAATGCAGGTATCTTGCTCAAACAGACTGCAATTTGAAGCAATAAACCGATGCACCGATAACACTGTTATATAGTCTTAGGATATAGGTGGCTATAGTTACTTTACTTTTGTGTATACGAGTACTTACTTAACTATTTCAAAACGAAGCTCATTTACATACATTGTTAGAGTCTGGCTAGCGAAATAAAGTTGACCGATATTTCCTTGTGGTATCACTAATTGTCTATGACAATTTAGTAGGTGGGTCCTCTATAAATAATTTTGATACTTTATGTACTAGTTCTAACATTCCGAATGAGTTGAAATTTGGCATAGTACTTATGAAGTTTTTTTGGTGATGGATTATTATTATGGTATTATCGAGCTAGGTCTAGTTTTTTCACCTTGTATATGGTTAGAAAGTGTAAACATAATGTCTTTGTCGTGCCGTTGACTGTACTGTACATAGCGGTAGAAATTATGTGAGCTGACTATGAGTGCACGTCAACATTATAGTTAACTTAATTCCTTAGGTACCTTACATGTGCATAGAAAATCAACAATATTTCAAAACTGTAATTCCTAATACACAAAGTGTGACCAGCCGCAGATTTTTTAAATTTACCGCCAAATCTTTGAGTAATATTTCATAACCCAGACTGTAGCGTTGTTATTTTATTATTAACACGCTTTTGTCACCTTTACTTATATCTAAGTTTGTTTGTAACTAACAATGTAATCTTATGAAAACTTTCGTGAACATATTTAATTATTGTATTAAGCGGTTTACACTCACCTGAAGTTGTTAGGAACGGCCCGACATGTTTCGAACCGGTACGGAGCTCTTCATTAGGGACTCGTCTGGCGGAAACATGTCGACGATAAATAACAATGTAATGGAGATTGGAGGTTGGACTACTTTGAATTGTCATACCAAAATAAAACTTTGCATGTACACGTATATATCTAGTTCATGTGACAATACAATAATTTTGTATTTTGCAGCTGATCTGACGATATAGACAAAAGGTACCCGTAGGAACTCCTAAACAGTTCAAGATAAATCTATCGTGTTTGGGCTCATTTATTAGTTTTGACGAGGAAGTAAAATTTGTGTAAAAAGTACAGGCGGTAATAAAAACCTGTCTCAAACAAACTTTTTAGACTTAAACTTACTTATTTGAGTCATAGTAAATTGTCTACTGTTGACTTTGTTTTTTACATAAATTTTCTATGCTTAAATTAAGAAAAAGCTCGATTTTTAGGGTTCCGTAGCCATATCTCGAAGTCATAATTGCATTTGAAGTTCCTTGAATTCAGATCTACTCTTACGTTCTTCTGGACGCGTATTGCAATTCTTTATGCGTTTGTGAACTTTGCTCCAACTGAATTCGACAACTTACTGTCTAAAGTTTTCACAAGTAAAGTTGTAAAAGAGTTAGCACCTGAATACTTTTTGACGCTTGAATATCTTTTCAGCTGAAAATACTTCATTTTCAGCTGAAAATACCTTCCTTTTCAGCTGCAAATACCTTTGAAATAGCTTCACTAAAATGTTTAACTGACCTGATCGTATATACTAGAAGGCGCATGTAACTATGTACGTTAGTGCGTCGAAGAAAAAGTTAAGTACTCCCTTTGATTTATCGTTATTACTTAAATATTTATTAAATACACCCTTTTGGTTTTATAAGGCCACAGGTACACACGCACGTATACGTATACAAGCATATTAGTTGTACATTACTCAGATTTTTACAGTCTCTACAAGAGCAGAGTAATTTTTTTTTGACGACGCGTTTAGCTCGGTTTGTAGACACCTGCCTACTGAGCCGACGTTCCTGGGTTCGAATCCCGGCAAGGACAAATATTTGTGTGAACTCAAATATTTGTGCCTGGGGGTCATGGATGTTGTTTGTATTTAAGTATATATTTATCTATGTAAGTGTGTATACCGTCGTCTAGTACCCATAACACAAGCCTTCTTGAGCTTAATTTGGGACTAGATCGATTTGAGTGAGGTTGTCCGATATTTATTTATTTATTTATATTTAGATGTACCTACCTGTTTCGTTTTTTTCTAAACCATTTTAATTGAATTCAATGATTTTGGAACAGAATGGTGCTCAATATCCTGTTGTCGCATGTTTCTTTGGGTATCGGTTACTGCGCTAAGAAGATCGATGGACACAACAGGAAACAATTCCCTGTAGATTATATCCTTTTGTGCGATATACAGCTGTCTACCTTCCTGGTTACGTAGCCAGTTAATATTCAGAGGCAGCGAGGTACCAAACCAAGCAATGATTGAATGAGAAATTGGCTCTATACAATCCAAGGCGACCTCAAGTAGCATTTCTCAACGCAGTAGCGGCACTAGCTTGAGATTTTCGTGACACTTTGAATAAGCTCTGGCCATTATAAAATTAGGTTAGATATTATGTATAATGCACTCGTAGAAAGTATAATTTCTTATGGTTTAAGTAGTTACGGTCGTTACCTTACCCAGTTACCTTTAAAAGTCCTATCTGGACAAAATATATAACTTGCTAGTCAGAATACTAAAGATAATTGTACCTTATAATATTAAAAAGAATTTAAAATATGATCACGAGCTATTTAATATATGCAAAGTCTTGCCCATACATGTTAAATTTAGATGCCAAATTTTGAAAGAACAATACTTCAGAACCGAAATTCAGCATTTAACATCACACCCAAAAATTACACGGCGAGTAATTAACTACGTACTACAGAAACCTAAATTTCATAACTATTACGGACGTAGAACATCAGAGTACATAATACCAGATTTAATAAACAAACTCCCAACTGAATGCAAGGACAAAATAACACCAACAAATATAGCCAACGTTCTCAAAAAACAAATGTTAGAACAATTTGTTAGTCAATCTTTATAATATCATTGCATCGCTTATGGAGCATCCTGTACAGTGGGCGCGCGGACCGGTTATTGCAGCGCGCTGGCTGATAACGCTCAGTGCAATTCTGTTTAGGTACTATAAGATGTGTTTAAGGAATTATTATTATTATTATTTATTATTATTTATAATGAGGCAGGCAGTTTAACAACTGATAGTGCCTATATCCAGCAATCTGTGTCTTGAGATCGTTGCTCAGTGGTATGCTTGTCTAATTTATTCTTGAAATTATTGACGTTAGGTGCTGAAATTACATCCTCGGGGAGTTTGTTCCAAGCACTCACAACTCTATTGCCCAGAAAGTGTTTATGAGGGTTGTTGTGCGACCTGCAGGCAACTAGCTTTAGGTGATGACCTCTCAGTCGGGTATTGTTGTTGCGTACAAATATTTCGCAAAAGTCCTTGAGGTCATAATGCCCAGTCAGAATCTTGTAAGTCTCGATCAGGTCTCCACGTTCCCTGCGGCTCTTCAAGGTTGTTAGCTTCAGCGCCTGCAGTCTATCTTCATAAGATTTATTTTTTAATTCCCGTGGTACTTTGGTGAAACTACGCTGAACTTTCTCCAGCATCTCAATGTCTTTAACAAAGTAAGGGCTCCAGGCTTGGCAAGCGTATTCCAATAAGGGTCTGATATAGGTCTTGTGTATCTTCAACATCATTTCTGGTGTCAAGGCCCCAAAGGCTTTCCTGGTGAGGTAAATCAGGCTTTTCGCTTTCTTAGTGATTGTGATTATGTGCTCTTCCCACTTAAGATCTTCTGAGATTTTAATACCAAGATCTGTTTGCGCTTTGACGGCCTCAAGTGGAGTATTTTCCATGTAGTAGGTTAATGAATTAGTTTATAATTATAATGTTTTATTATTTATTGCGGAATGTAGCATCGAGACAAACCAAATTGGTTTAACGATGCTGTTATAATAAAATGTAATGTTGTTTGTACTTACTTATGAAATAAATAAAAATAATAAAAATAAAATTAAATACCTACTTTTTTGGCTGATAAAAAGAAGTAGAAGCATCCAAGGACCATGGTTCAGCCACCTAGAGAAAGGAAAAAACTTAAATTCTACATTATAATAATTTGCGAATTTTCCATCCTTTTAGCAAAATCCCGTTGATATTCAACGGCCCGAATCTAGTATTATTATTGCCTGTATTACAGCGTTTATTTAAGACGTGCCACGTTTATGCGGCAAAATGGTTTGAAATTGCTGTAAATTTTAATGAATACCAAAAGATTTATTTAGTAGTCTGGATTCTACCAGACACCTCAAAGTTATACAATCTGCAGTTACTTCAACAAAATGGTGTCCATGAAATTGAAGCGGTTGAAACCCTCGCATACGGTACTGTTGTGATGTGACACTTCACATTACCTTAGGCCATAAGTGGAATGTACTGCCCGCTACTCGTGGAGAAAATCTCACTCCTGCACAAAACTTTAGACAAAACACGGGCGGTAATTATTAAAGCCCCAGATCGCATATTTATGGCCCTCATCTTCGGTTCGGGCAAACACCTGCGATCTCGGACATTCACGAATCCACCGCCCTAGGTATTGTATGTACGATTCACTTCTTAGTTGGTTAAAGGGTTCTATATACATTGTGTGTCTCGTTCGACCGCAGCAGCGGTCACCTATTCCGGCCCGACTGCACATTGCGCGCCAATTCGGAATAAGCTGCTTCGCAGATGTGCCGCAAGTGGAGTGTGCGGTTAGCACAGCTTTGCATAGACGGATTCTTGGAGCAACAAAGTTGCAAGCGAGTCTATGCCTATGCCTAGATATCAGAAACGTTTATCCCGGCATAAATCCTCACACTATGGGTATATACAAAAAAATACCCAATTTTTATTAAAGACAATATAGGCCTATTTATCGAATGATAAAAGTTTACACTGCGTGCTTATAGACTAAATTTTCAATTGGTCATAGGATCAATAGCTTCTCGTGATACAATTTTGAGGTTTTCCACTTGACCTGCGTATTTTGTTAGTGGGCTTTCCATAACAATGTGGCGTACAGTCTGCCACGAAATTTAAGTCCCGAAACCTACCGGCACTGGCACACCAACCACACTCCTATTGGAACACGAACGAGGTCTTGTCGTGCGACATAGTCCGTCACTCTCACCACGCACTCGTCCACCTGAATTTGACGAACAATGTTCGGTCTGGCGCATGCTCAACCGGCTGAGAACAGGAGTTTGTCAATGCAACCAACTGAGGAAAAAATGGGGCTGGACCAAAGACGCCAACAACGAATGCGGATGCCCGGAGCAGACTGTACGCCACATTGTTATAGGCTAATTTAAGTAAGACACTAATTCCTCAAGTATACGTATTTTGCGGTGACGTCACTATCTGACCCGAGCGTACTATATGACCCGGACGATGAGATCACGGAAACCATCCAAGCTATGGTGGCCGCCGGCGGGGTACTTCCGCTACTTATTTCGCGTTTTTCTCTGTCATAGCCCGATCCTCTTTCCCCTCTCCTCCCGCCCTAAGTCAGACTAATTCGGTTTAGTCTATTCACGTAGCAGTTTATGCGCCCAGTGCGCCCGCGTCACCACTACAAAATTACTCCTGTGGCGCGGAGATAATCCCATTAGCGGGTTATACTCCTACACAAAGCCCGGCTATTGATAGTGAGGGCTAACCAGCCCTGATATAGTTTAAAAAAAAACAGTGACGTCACTATTTAAGACTTTGAATCTTCGTGAACGACCTGTAGGTAATAGACGTCAAGGAGGAGTAAGATCAAGTAGCAGTTGCATGAACAATTTACCTTTAGCTCGTATACAAACAAACCATTAAATCCGCAGCACGCGCTCTTGCACACGCTTCCATAAAGTGACAGGTGCGTTGACTTGCTTGCTCCCGAAATAGATCCATGATAACAATAATCCCACCAAAAACATTTCATGTAAAAATGGCGGCCAAGACTCATATGGTCTGGCTGTAAAAAAGTTATCAGATCCCTCGAAAAGCCAAGCCCCTAAGCCCTGAGTTTACTAATCCTACACCTTGGCTTCAAAGGTATGGCTTGGCCGTTTCATAAAGTACCGTAAATAAGTCCAACGGACCGTCTTGCCCATACGATATCAAGAAGTTAAGTTTATATCTCCATGATAATATATATAAACTTAATTCCTTACCATACAGGCCGGACAGTCCATTAGACTTATTTACGGTACTTTATGAAACGGCCAAGCCATACCTTTGAAGCCAAGGTGTAGGATTAGTAAACTCAGGGCTTAGGGGCTTGGTTTTTCGAGGGATCTGATAACTTTTTTACAGCCAGACCATATGAGTCTTGGCCGCCATTTTTACATGAAATGTTTTTGGTGGGATCTCATTTATTTTTGTAAGGTGCTCTAGTCTTTTTCATTTATTTGGGCCATAGCGTCTGTAAGTAAGTAGTAATAATAGCAAAAGCGTTATGAGCATGTGTCTTGGCCGCTAATTTTACATGAAATGTTTTTTTGGTGGGATCTCATTTCTTTTTGTAAAGTAGTTTTTAATTTTTAGGTCTATTTTTTTATTTTTTTTGTGCCGTAGCGTTTCTAAGTAAGTAGTAATAATTGTGTATTTAAGAAATACTTACGTTTAGCCCCCATTATGGAAAACCCATACAAACTTTCATCCCCTTATTTAAAGGGTGGGGGGTAATTTTCTAAAAATCCTAGAATATATATTTTATTATTTATAACAAGGAGTCTCTATATCAATTTTCAGACCTCTAGTATCAAAATTTGCAGAAGTCTCATACAAACATCCATCCCCTAGTTTAAGGGGTTGGGGGGTAACAGTTCCAAGTTTCAGAATTATTCTATTGTTTGTGTACTAAACCTAGCTTACATACCAAATTTCAGCTTTCTAGGTCATCGGGAAGTACCCCAGAGGTTTTGATACGTCAGTGAGTGAGTGGCAAAATCGGCGTATTTTAGGTACCAATAAAACCTAAAGTATAAAAGCTAGATCAATTAAATTAAGTACATTTCATATGTTCCCTAACTGCATCTTAACCTGTGAATTTGGGCGCTCTGGTGTTAACTGGGACGAAGATGAGGGTTTGAAAATTAGACGAAACTGTTCGAGAAAAGGTAGGTAGTGCCCCGTGCACTACCGTGCCCCCAGATAAAGAAATATTTAAAATACGAAGTCGAAGTGTAGATATGGAAGTAGTAATAATTGTGTATAAGAAATACTTACGTTTAGCCCGATATATACTACGTTTATCGCCCATTATGGAAAACCCATAAAAACTTTTATCCCCTTATTTAAAGGGTGGGGGGTGATTTTTTAAAATCCTAGAATATGTATTTTATTATTTATAAATAATAAAGGAGTCCCTATATCAATTTTCAGACCTCTAGTATCAAAATTTGCAGAAGTGTCATACAAACTTCCATCCCTTAGTTTAAGGGGTTGGGGGGTAAAAGTTCCAAGTTTCAGAATTATTCTAGTGTTTGTGTACTAAACCTAGCTTACATACCAAATTTCAGCTTTCTAGGTCATCGGGAAGTACCCCAGAGGTTTTGATACATCAGTGAGTGAGTGGCAAAATCGGCGTATTTTAGGTACCAATAAAACCTAAAGTATAAAAGCTAGATCAATGAAATTTAGTACATTTCATATGTTCCCTAACTGCATCTTAACCTGTGAATTTGGGCGCTCTGGACGGGACTGGGACGAAACTATGAGGGTTCGAAAATGAGACGAAACGGTTCGAGAAAAGGTAGGTAGTGCCCCGCCTCTTTTTTTTTCGTCTTGGCGGGGGCACAACCGTGCCCCCAGATTAAGGCTTTGTTACACTAAATCCATTATTATAAAATTCTATATATATAGGTTTTCTATGGAGAGGGGTCATTCATTCAGGAAAAATCTTAACAGTGCGATTTGTATGGGCAGGCGGTACAGCATCATATAATTCTATTCTGTTGTTAAAAACTATTCTGTTGTTAAAAACTATTTGTCAGCTGGCACGACGCCGAAACAGCTGGACGGACTTTATCCGCATTAGGTAGAGGGATCTAAAGATAAAGAAAAAGTTATCGTGGATGATGTTGTGGGTATTAGGTACTTTGTACTAACTGCACCTATTAAAACTTTCAAAATGAAATGTGTTGTAATAATACTATTAAAACTATCGTGAATTCGTGATACATCTTTAATAAATTATAAAAACGGTTTAAACTCACGTAAAAATTATCAGGAACGGTCCGACATGTTTCGAACTCATTTGGAGCTCTACATCAGGGGCAGGTTCTCTATTTTTTACGACAGATTTTTATTATCAATAATCTTTCTTATACAAACGTTTATTTCTCATGAAGACAACGTAAATGACCGTAAACACGATTGGTTTTATCTTGTCATGTTTAGGAGTTCCTGCGTTCCACCTTCCATCTCCATCAGATCAGCTCCACTATACCAAATTATTGTATTGTCATCTACCCATCTAGCACAAATATGCTTCGCGAATCTTGTCGCGCAACATAGCGCTATCCGTTACTCTCTCACATTACTGCATAGAAAGAGACGCGTGAGTATAACAGTTATGCTAGAGGTTCCGATTACATTTACATACAAAGCTTCATTTCAATACGACACTTAGAAGTAGGTTAAAATGTGCTCCCAACTACTTGAGATCGTTGAAATCGGGTAGAGTCTGCCTCTGCCTGCTAAGGCTGGCCGTCCACTGGAGTGGAGGAGAGCGAAGCTAAGTAAAACCTCATTCCCCAGATTTCTCTTTTTCTTGTGTCATATTCCTCATTGCTGAGGGTCGTGACCTCTATTCATCACTCTCCAGACGATTGCTCTCCACTTCTTTTAATTTATTGCAGACTGCATGGCGTCGGGAGACTTGGTGACCGTTGTTTCTCGAATCTGATCGGTCCAGCGCAGCGCAAGGGACTCCCTCTTGGTCTTTTTCCTTGAAACTTAGATTTAATTGCAGTTATTTTGAGCTTCGTTGGTATATTTACGCACCTTGATTGGTTTATTTTATCCGCTCCGCTTCAGTGAACAGGCAGCCTTAATAAATGGACTGCATACCAAGCCACAAGGCGGCAGGACGCAAAACGCATTCGGTGTGATTAGACCTTTACAACATTGATAAACAGTACCTACCCAGAATCTCTTAGTAGGTACCTAGATTTGTCTAAAGTAATTGATAGAATATAAACATACCACAAAAGCCTTAACTTCTTGCCTTATTAGGTTAAATAAATATCAATATTTGAATAAAACGCCTACTTTACACAACTTGTTGCTAGAGAGATAAACTACGTTATTTGCTTTGCCGTTTCAAATATTTACTTAAATTAATCTTCTCTATACAATAAATGCACAACGTCCGTCAATCATTGCATTATTATAAGTTCATTGTTCCGGTTGGTGTTTGCTATAAATTCTCGAATGTAAATTTTAATTTAGACCTTTAGGAAACTGATAAGCGGCTTCTGATAAGCGGCGAGATTAACATTAGAAAACTAAGCTTAAACTAGGGGTGCGCATTTTTTCACATAACGATTGATTGTCATAACGTATTGTTTGTCATAAACTTGTTAACCATAACTCTGAAATTATTAACTTTACAAGACTTTTTAGAGTAAAACCCATTAGCTTAGGTTAGGTAAGGTTTGTATTATAACAATCCCGAAAACTTATTCGTTTCAGAGTAAAGTAGAAATTATGACTAAATAAATTATAAATAATGATAATTATGAATAACAATTTTATGTGAGCCAATATGGAGCCCTAAACTAGTGGCTATTCTGAGCAGGCTGTTGGACCTCACAAGTTCGTTACGAAATTGCAAAAAAAAAATACGTTTTCACCCCCATATCTCCGCCATTTTGAAAAATTTCGACAAACAGAATCGACAAAAAAAAATCTATATACTTATCGAACCTACTCACAAAACGCCATGAGAATTGGTTGAGAATGTGGCGCGTAGGCGAGGAAAGTCGGAAATCAGGACGTCCGACCATCCATACATCCGGACGTACAAAAAAAAACTGGAAAACCTGAAACCGAAACGCTTCAGCGATTTAAAATGTTAAAAATACACCACTGCGAGTGGGACTCGCGCACGAAGGGTTCCGTACCATTATCTGTAAGTTTGTTGTATGGGAAACCCCCTTAAATGTTTATTGTATTTTTAGTATTTGTTGTTATAGCGGCAATAGAAATACATCATCTGTGAAAATTTCAACTGTCTAGCTATCACCGTTCTTGAGATACAGCCTGGTGACAGACGGGCGGACGGACGGACGGACAGCGAAGTCTCAGTAATAGGGTCCCATTTTTACCCTTTGGGTACGGAACCCTAAAAAGTATATCTAGTTATTTTTAATAAATAATACTTAGAAAGACCATACTTTACTGTTCAAAAGACGACGCGGTTGGTACAGTTTGTAGTGCACCTACCTACTGAGCCGGCTGTTATTGGCTCGATCCCGGAGCCAATACTTGTGTGATGAACTCGAACATTTGTCCCTGGGTCATGGATATTATCTATATAACGGCGCGCGCTTTATTTAAGACGATTGATTGTTGATTTGTCAATTTAATCGGGTAGTTTTGAATAAAGTTGATGTCAAGATTATTATTGGAGTTTATTGGAGTTTACTCCTTAAGAATCGATTTTCATATATAAGCCCGGGGTATGAAAATTATGGGGTATAAAATCGAACGTATCTGCCGTGCTAATTTAAAAAGTCGTATCTCAGTATACGATCGGGGTAAAAATACGACTTCTTAATTTAGCAGGTTATGCGTTACGTTAAGCGTTATAGACTAAGATCCCTATATAAAATGACCTTCACCGAGATGTTTATTTCATGAAATGTATTTTAAATGTACTTAGCAACGGGAAAACATGGCTCCCGTTAGAGAAAATTAATATTAATTGTTCTCTGCCATTTATTTATTTTAAATTACCACAAGAGGCTTAACAAATAACATAGACAAGAAACATATTCATAATTTCTCCGCGGAGACTGCGGCGGCGGCCGGCGGCCTACACGGCGCGTTGCTGCGCAAGTGCGCGTCGGGCAGCTTGACTGACAGTTGTCAATCTACAACAGCTGAGAAATGTGTTTTTGTTTTCAAGTTTTTGCTAATATTTTGCGTGAATCTCTATCATGTTACGAGTGTGATTGCTATCAGTGCATGCGTACAATCTAGTTATAATATGTGCAATTATAAACCACCGCTTCCCCCAGGAACTTTATGGGGCAATTTGTATGCCGAAACTTGGAGCGGTTTTTTTAAATACTTTATTTGTTATCGTAGCCGTAAGTTTTTATCTATTGCGTTTTTTAATAGTTTACTTGATGAATCCTAATAGCACGGGCTCCTCTCAGAATGTCGCTTCCAGGTCTGTGTCGCTGTCGCTGGAGAATTCCGTACAGTGCCCACATTGCTCCCAGATTCGTTTCTTTAAAGGTCAGAAAGGACTTAATATACACATCAGTAGAACCCATGGCATTCGTGCTGGCGCAATTACGTCGCCACCAGGCAAACAATTCACAACCAAGTCAGATCAGGCCTTTTTCTGAAAAAATCAGTGAGCTTAAACATTCAATTCCAGTGGTCAAACGAATTCCTCGCAGCGCTCGAATTCAGGTTGCACAAAAAGTGTGCCTACCTTTTCGTTCTTGTTTGCAGCGCCCAACAGGGTACATAATGTGATACTTAAACTATTTACTTTCACCTGTATAATCATTATGTGCAATAAACGTATTGAGTATATATTTTATAAACGTTCTTAAGGCCAGGCGCGCACCACGATTTTAGTCGCACGATAATTTTGTCGCATAAATGCAAGATATGGGTTTATATGAGAGTGCGCGCACCACGATTTTCATAAACCCATAAGTACGCTTATTTCTGCGACAAAAAAGTGGTGCGCGCCTGGCCTGAAGAGTAAACTCCAGTCGTGCGTCGGAGCTGACACACACACTTTTTTTTTTTTTAAGACCGGGTAATCCCGAATGGAGTTGTAAGTGTCATGGCGATGGGGACGTCATTCGTTGACAGCTACCCGCGCGTGATGGTTGCTTGCAAACCCATTAGCTCTTAATCGTTAATTACTATTGTAATCACTTTGTATTTTTAGTGTTTGTTAGTTTAATTCAGTAGTACAGTGACCTGATTTCATCATACGTCTTTTATTTTGTGAATACCTGCGCGAACTCGCCCATTAGATCCTCTCGCAGTCCCAAGATGGCGGACCAGCCTCCGGACTGCCGTGATCGGCCACCCAATCCTGCGATATATGTACCTATGTATTTATATATTATGT
This sequence comes from Apotomis capreana, assembly GCA_947623375.1. NCBI lineage: Eukaryota > Metazoa > Arthropoda > Insecta > Lepidoptera > Tortricidae > Apotomis > Apotomis capreana. The sequence goes on along the minus strand of OX392506.1, from coordinate 6,596,880 downwards.
TCATCGTCGTCTAGTAGGTACCCATAGTACAAGCTTTGCTTAGTTTAGGACTAGATCAATTTGTGTAGGCCTTTTAAAAATGGAAGTCATGTCTGGAAAGTGGTGTTTACTTGTTCTTCTATCCTGGCAGACTGGTGATATCGATTATCATGATAGCTATTCCGATATGCAGGTCTCCCAGTGTTAACTTTCACCCTAAAAACAATTATAGAAAATTACACAAGTACCTTGGTAATTAAATGCCTAATCAGCACAAGACAATTGGCATGAACACATTTTTTTAGGATGTTAATCGATCCTTTTTTTATTGGGATCAAAATATCCTTATTTTATTGGGATTAAAATGCCTGTGTGAAAGTAACTACACTTAGACTGCTCTAAAAGGCAGAAATAACCGTTAAAATTCGACATTCTTAAGGAGCGCTGAAAACGCTCCATACAAATGGCGCCAAACCGTGACGTCATCGTTCACTAAAGATGCCAATATCAGTATGGATAAACAACAAATTTCCCATTTTAGCCGTAAAAAAGTGTAAAATACATACATGGTTGTTATAACATTATTGTTTTGTTGAATTATAACAAAACAACGAAATCTTTAAAACTACGCAACGGATTTTGATGTGTTTTTTTGTTAATAGATAAAGTGATTCAAGAGGAAGGTTTATATGAATAATACCTACATGCATAATTTATCAGCATTGCACCCGTGCAAAGCCGGGACGGGTCGCTATGAATGTGTATCAATCAGTCTGTTGTAGAATTTAACATCAGTCTTCGACCCTATGCGCGAGTTCAGCCCCTAGTCACTACGGAACCAACACTCCAAGGGTCTGGCCTCTGTTACTTTAAAATAAAGTTAAACACAGCATAAGGCGCAACGACAGAATAGTTATATGTATATTACTATATGCTTATAGTTTGCCAATAGTTACACACGAGCACTTAACAAAAGGTTATCTCGCTGCGATCTCTTGTAGACATTGTAATGCGACGATTTTTCCAACGAACACCCTCAGAAGGGCTATACGTGCCTTATCTGGCATCGCACCTCTTGGCTCCCGAAATTGCTTATTAATACCCCTGACTGCCGATATGCGAATAAACAGGGCATTAAAGTCGTTCGAAGGTGCATCGTATGGTGAAAATAGATGAAATAATGGAATGAAGTTTCTTATCGTAATTTACACTCCAGATGTTTGGCCAGGCGGTTTGGTTTGCCAGTTGACAAGTTTTTAGGCTTTTAGCACTCGGTTGACAGCTTTTTATCGTGAACTCTTCATTATTGTCTCAAATGGTAATAATTACGGATGAATATGGAAATTCTCAAAGTGAAATTCATCTATTTAGGCTATCAAACAGAACGTGTGTGCAGTCTTTGCCGGCTTGGGTAGGTACAGTATTAATGAATAATGACTCTTAAAACTATTTGCAAAACTTATACAAAACAAAATGGTACATAGATCCTTAACAATATTAGTACTTAGTAGCGGCTCTTTTATTTTACATCAATACAATACAATACGCAAGCGGTGATAAATTAAAAGTGTAAATTTTCGAAATCATTTTAATCCAATTTCATTCGATACATAAATTATTTTGTTTAATTAAGTGATTATTAAATGAGTGATTATTAAATGAGTGAGTGTTAATTGAGTGATTATTAAAAAGTACTTGATACCTTTTTTAGTAGAAAATCATATAATTTCCTATATTTTAAAATCTTAGTCTTATCGAATATATGTATTTAAGAAAAATCTTAAAACCGTACCTAATGCAGGTTTTACATAAAATGTGATGGCAGTTTGCCGCCATATTAACTTATGGATATGATAAAAAAAAGCAAAACAATAATCAACCAAACTGACAATCGGGAATACGCGATCTCTATTCATAATGTAGCTTAGAAAAGACTCCCCGTTCGCACCTACGAGCTGGTGGCGGAAGGGACTCGTGAGTTACCTCCCTTTTAGTGTTTCCGACCTCATTCGCATGGCTTAAAAGCAGCCATTTTGATTTCTCACACAAAAATATAACCCTAGCACCACACTACTCGCGAAGTTGGCCGACGTTGGCGAATACGTCAGTGTGGAGAGGCACTTAGCTGCGGAAACCCATACTTCGGCCAACTTCGGTCAACTTCGCGAGGAGTGTGGAGCCGCAATTATGTTTTAACAGCCGCAGACTTTGCTTACAAAAAGTTTTACAATCTTGTTTTAGTAACAAATACAAATCCTCTATTGCATATTAAAAACACAGGGAAACAAATCATAAGAGATACAATACAACCATTCCAAACGTAGGTAAACAATAGGTGGTCTTATCGATCTCTTTGAGACAGCCTTTAGTGTAACCTATCGAGAAACAAAGTGAAAATTGTATTTTCTTGTTATGCCTGGACACTTCATTTAAATTAAGAAAACATCATATTCACACTCCACGTTCAAAAATACTCGTCCGGTTGGTTGCTTTCCGGTTTCATTTATTGTTGAGGAAGCGAACCTAATGTATATTAGGCAACAAAAAAATGAGAAATTTTCATTTTTTTTTTTGTCTGACTTGTTGATTTCAGCATCGTTTATGTGTTTGTTCCACGATTACATAATTACACATTTAATCACATGGTACGGTACTCGTTCAATTTCAAATAGAGCCCAATCATCCCTCATTTTTGACAACCGTGAAAATTACTCCAAGCATCAATTGCGACACTTAGTAAGATCGATGGTATCGCCAGGGATGAATATTTATGTAAGTAACCTTCGGAATACGGCCGGATATTAATTAGAACCCGCTTAGCTCTGGATCATCGCTTATACAGAGTGAATCCTAAGGCTGCGTTCATTTTATTGTATTCCAAGAATAACGCTTAGTCTCGATTAGTAATGTCAGATCCCCATATCCAGTAATAAGTCGTCTACAATGTACATGTACAATGGTTGTAGTGTATGTTTGCTTTACGAATACGCAAAAAGTAATGTTTTTTGCTTACCAAAATTAACTTTCAACAGCAACACAAATACAATACAATGCAGTTTGATAGCTTAAGGGTGATATCTTACAGAAAATGCATTGATTGCATATAATGTATCATAAGTACAGTTTGTGGCCGCAGTTTAGCATGTAGATTTAGATTTAGATTTAGATTTATTTATTTCATAATATAAAATGTCAATATAAATTACACGAAGTCAATTTACATGCACTTATACTATGATCGTCATATATTAATATTAACAGATAAAATGTGATGAAATTGATAGTAAAAACAGCGGAATTAATAATAAAACAGATTAAATAATTACATGTCACAATTTTAAACAAACAGATAGAAATGTCAAAGTAGCTCATAAATGGATTGTCAAAATACAAGAATTAACACGATAAAAATAACACTGAAAATAAAAAAGTCAAATAAGGCAATAATTAGGAATAAGGTCAACAGGAACTTAGGTATTGTCAGTATATAATGTCATAATTAACAAAACTGGAGTATAAATAAAAACAATGTCAATTATACAAATATAAATTACGTTTCCATATACTCATTTACTGAGTATAATGGATTATCCAATAAAAAGTTTCTCAATTGTCGTTTAAAACTGTCGTCAGATGGCTCGGTTCGTAATTCCGCGGGTAGACGTTCATAAAACGTGGGACCGATGACGCGCGGGTTTTTACAGGCAAGCGCCAGGCGACGCGGAACTGTCCTGAGTCTTCCTGTGGATCTAATTTGTTTGCCCGATACCTCAACACGCGCAAACATTGGCAAATTATTTCTCACGTACATTAGAACCTCAAACATGTAAAGTGAGTAGTGCGTCATGATGCGATACTTTATAAAGAGATCTCTGCAAGAATGTCTGGGTTCCACTCCAGCCAGTATCCGAAGTGCTCGTTTTTGGATTATAAGAACGCGTTTGGCATCGGTGGAATTACCCCAGATAATTGAACCATAGGACATTATTGAGTGGAAATGCGCAAAATATACAGTTTTTAATGCATTATTCGATATTAATGGTTTCAATTTTCTTAACGCAAAGACGGCACTACCCAACCTATCACACAGTTGGTCGACATGACACTTCCAGTTTAAGTTTGAGTCTATCATGAAGCCGAGAAACCTACATTCAGTGCATAATGGCATCGGGACGCTGGTAATACATGGGGGCACTGCGGTGTGGCGGCCCGAGAAGACCATGACATTGGACTTCGTTATGTTTAAGAGTAAACCGTTCGACGAGAACCACTTTTGGAGTTGCCCGCAAGCATCATGGATTTTATTGGCTAGCTGTTCGTACGTTTTTGCGCTAACTATGACTGTAGTGTCATCCGCGAAGAGCACCGACAGACCAGTCGTGATTGCCGATGGCAGGTCATTGACAAATATAGTGAACAAAACATTCCCGAGGGCTGATCCTTGAGGGATGCCTAGACGTACGCAACCAGCATCCGATGTCACCGTTTTGCCATTGGTAGACACTTTTACTACCTGCTTCCGGTTGGATAAAAAAGACGTCAACAATTGGTGAGCGGAAGTGTCAAAACCATACAGACTTAACTTATTTAATAGTAACCTGTGACTAATAACATCTAACGCCTTGGAAAGATCACACAAAATTGCTGCCATTTTGTGTCTGTCATCCAGCCCAGTCGTTATGCAGTCGGTAATTTTATGGGCAGCCGCAGTGGTGGACCTATTCTGTCTATAGGCATACTGGTTTTCTGTAATGAGGTCATTCGATTCTAAGTGTGTCATTAGGCAGGAGGAGATGATACACTCGATTAATTTTGAAATAGTGGGTACAATTGTGATAGGTCTGTAATTATTAACATCAGTCCTGTCCCCTTTCCCCTTATAGACAGGGCATACCCTGGTATTCTTCAACACATTCGGGTATATGTAAACTATACCCTTAGGGTCCAATCGTTTGTAAGAACAAAGATAAATTAATTCGGCTCTAAGAAAATGCACTGATGAGTGTGTGCACAGAACGAGTACTTATAAGCCAATCGCTAAAGATAGTCTCAATAATATTACGAAAATATATCTAGTAAAATAAGTTAAGTATGTCCAGAACTTGAGATTCACACTGTATATCTGAGACTGTAAGTGAAAGATGTCAGTTAAACTATTCAATAGACAGGCGATGGGAAGTTAACACTTCAGAGCAATATGACGATTATGTAAACATCAATTAACATTAATTTGTATAAATGAAAAGTTTACTAGTTTGGGTTTGTTGCCGTTATTATAGGTATGCACTGGAAAAAAAAGTTGTATTAACAGTAACCTAAATGTTGGCTGCTAGTGTTGTAATGTTGCTGCCGACGACACGGTTGGCTCAGTTTGTAGATACCTGCCTACTGAGCCGGCGGTCCCGGGTTCGAATCGAATCGGCAAGGGCAAATATTTGTGTGATAAAAACGAATATTTGTGCTTGGGTCATGGTTGTTCTATGTATTTAAGTATATATTTATCTATATAAGTATCTATATCGTCGTCGAGTTCCCATAACACAAATTTAGATAACATTTAATCCCATCAAAAACATAAATGTAAAATGAGAGCCAAGTTCAATATCGCGTGCACTTCGCCGACAAAAGAATTGAGATCTGCAAGGGTGCCAAGTTCTTTGCTCTAAAATTTTTAGATACAAGGACATGCGACATACTCAATGCATTTATTTTACTTGGGGAGTAATTCAATATCAAGATTTGACTTGGCTAGTTTTCATAAACTAACTAAATTTTATAAAAGTAACATATTCATAGTCATAGTTCATTATCAAGCTAACAGTATAAGTAACAAGACGTACACTAACTTGCGTACTTACCTTTACGAAAATAGGTTAATGATTTGATTGATTTTGATTTATAATATAAATTTATATTTTAAAACTAGCCAAGTCACGTCTTGATATTGAATTACACCCCAAGTAAAATAAATGCATTGAGTATGTCGCATGTCCTTGTATCTAAAAATTTTAGAGCAAAGAACTTGGCACCCTTGCAGATCTCAATTCTTTTGTCGGCGAAGTGCACGCGATATTGAACTTGGCTCTCATTTTACATTTATGTTTTTGATGGGATATCATTACTTTTTGTACAGAATTTATTATGATGTGTAAATTACTTAATTATTATTTGTTAATTAGTTCTGTGTGCTATTCTAGTACATCTTTTGAAAGTTTTGAACAAACAAAGAATTTTCCAAAACGGTTAGTACGTATTGGATTTTTATGTGCATGTATGTGTAAGTGTGTGCGTGTGAGTGTAAGTATATGCTATTCTAGTATATCTTTCAAACAAAAAAAGAATTTTCGAAATCGGTTTATAAATGACAGAGTTCTGAGGCAACAACCATCAATAATAATAATAATAATAAAAAACATAAAAAAATCACTGTTTTAGATTTTTATATGTATACACACACAATTACTAAGCTGGATGCCAAATTTCACCTTTCTAGGTCACCTGGAAGTGGGTTAGGTTTTTGATTACTAGTCAGTCAGTCAGTCAGTCAGTCAGTCAGTCAGTCAGTGATAAAAATACCGTTTTTTGGACTTTAATATCTCAATAACTATTTAACCTATATTAATGAAATTTGGGGTTCTACTTGTTCTAAAGGATCTTAATACATAAGCCAAATTTCATTTTTTTATGTTAAATAGATTTGGAGTTATTGGGGGGTCAAAAGTGGCTCCAAACGGTTCGTGTAATATAACACACGGCTGCTGCTCGCCAGTTCCTGCGGTGAACTTGGCTGGACACGCTGCCGCGTGTCTAGATTTAATGTCGGACCACGCTCAGTGTAGGGTTCCGTAGTTGTTCATCCTTCACAATAAACTGCTGTTTTAAGCCCGAGGTTTAAGTTAAGAAAGATTTTAAGCTCTATAAAAAGGTCGTAAACGCCCTAGAATCTGTAATCACTTATTACCTTCTGGAAGTCAACTTACGTCCTTTTAAAGAAAAAATATGAAATTTGGCGATAACTCAAAAACGGCTCGACCGATTTTGTTCAATATAGTTTTCATTGAAAGTACTTATAAGGCCTCATTTTCAAGAATTTTTCCGATTTTTTTTTGACCCGTGGTTGAAAAGTTAGAGGGGCGGGACACTATTTTTTTGTTTTCGGAAAGAATATTTACAAAACTGCTGACTTTATCAAAAAACAATGTTATAAGACCCCTATTATTTTTACAAGACTTATTCAACGACACCCCATTCACCAGTGTTGAAAAGAAAAAAAAATCACCCCCACTTTAGGTGTTCGAGATACCCGAAAAAAATTTTTTTTTTTAATATTTATTTTACCGTTCTGTTGGCGTTATACATACACATACTCATACTAAATTTCAGCTTTCTAGTACTAATGATCACGGAGCTAAGCCGCGGACGGACAGACGGACCGACGGACATGGCGAAACTATAAGGGTTCCTAGTGGACTACGGAACCCTAAAAAAGGAGGAGGGTTCTCCATTCCACTGTTTTTTTTTATGTTTGTGACGACAGAACTTTCGATTGGGTGAACCGATTTTGATAATTATTTTTTATTTGAAAGTTGGTGCTTCCCGTGTGGTCCCATTTAATCATCCATTTTGGTTCAGTTCTGACAAAGACATCCATGAAAATATCATATAAGTGTTATTGTATGTTCCATTTCGCTCATTGAAGTCGGTTATTTTTTTGTGAAAAAGTGATTATATTTTAATCACGAAAAAGCAATAAAATATCGGCCAAGTGCGAGTGGGACTCGCGGACGAAGGGTTTCGTATACCATTATCTGTAAGTTTCCCCCCCCCCCCCCCCCTTAAATATTTATTTTATTTTATTTTTAGTATTTGTTGTTATAGCGGTAATAGAAATACATCGTCTGTGAAAATTTCAACTGTCTAGCTATCACCGTTCTTGCGATACAGCCTGGTGACAGATGGACGGGCGGACGGACGGACAGCGAAGTCTCAGTAATAGGGTCCCGTTTTTACCCTTTGGGTACGGAACCCTTAAAAAAGAAAAAAATAATTTTTAATAAAAAAAAACCAACTTAAAAAAACTGAAAGCTAAAAATAACCCGATCATGTAGGTACATATTTCTTTTGAGTCACCTGTTTGAAGTCGGCGGCAAACCCCACGTAAACTTGCGCGGCATCTGTTTTCATAGTACCTAATCATTGAGTGGCTTGGCACCGACTTTAAAAGGTATGTAATCTGTACATGATAGGGTTATGCTTGGCATTTCACTTTTTTTTTAAGTCGGTTCTTTTTTGTTATAGTACATTACATCAGAGGCCGGGAAAATGAGGATTTCCGGCCAAGTAGGTATATACGGCCGAGCGAGCGTGCGAGCGAGGCCGGATAGTGATACGAGGCCGGGAACCCGTTTTCACGACGAGGCATGTAGTGCTTTTCTCAAACATACAATGAAATAAAAAAATATACTTCAAAGAATAACACTTAATATTGTTTGTCCGATATTTTCCGAATTTGACCGAATTTAAAAAATCTGATTTCAGATTCTGACTCAGGAGCCCCAAAAACCCCCGGATACCGAATTTCAGCCTTCTAGGACCAATTTGAAATTTTCTCTATACAAATCGTTTTTTTTTCGACATTTTCCGAATTTGACCGAATTTTCGGACAAGATTTCAGATTCATATTTTTGAGCCCCGAGAGCCCCCGAATCCGAATTTGACCGAATTTTAAAAATCCGATTTCAGATTCTGACTCAGGAGCCCCAAAAACCCCCGGATACCGAATTTCAGCCTCCTAGGACCAATTTGAAATTTTCTCCATACAAATCGTTTTTTTTTTCGATATTTTCCGAATTTGATCGAATTTTCGGACAAGATTTCAGATTCATATTTTTGAGCCCCGAGAGCCCCCCGATACCGAATTTGACCGAATTAAAAAAATCCGATTACCAGATTCTGACCCAGGAGCCCCAAAAACCCCCGGATACCGAATTTCAGCCTCCTAGGACCAATTTGAAATTTTCTCCATACAAATCGTTTTTTTTTTCGACATTTTCCGAATTTGACCGAATTTTCGGACAAGATTTCAGATTCATATTTTTGAGCCCCGAGAGCCCCCGAATCCGATTTGACCGAATTTTAAAAATCCGATTTCAGATTCAGACTCAGGAGCCCCAAAAACCCCCGGATACCGAATTTCAGCCTCCTAGGACCAATTTGAAATTTTCTCCATACAAATCGTTTTTTTTTTCGATATTTTCCGCATTTGACCGAATTTTCGGACAAGATTTCAGATTCATATTTTTGAGCCCCGAGAGCCCCCCGATACCGAGTTTTAGCCGCCTAGCACCAATTTGAAATTTTGAAAAAAAAAAGTCGCCATTTTGATTTTTTTTTCCACAAGTGTCTAACAACCAACCTTTAAAAACAAAACCTGCTTTTTGTCAAACCAGCCAGCTGTGTGAATGACCTTGTTGTTGAAACCAAAAAAAGTTACTTTGCAGGCCTAGGCCTGAAAAGCAGTATGAAATCCCTTTACAGTCCTCTCGAGTTGTTGCGCCCAAAAACCGATACTTCCGAGCCTATTATAAGGAACGCAAAGACAATATTTCATTGCACGTTTGAGAAAAAAATTGTTTTCGAAACAAACTCGTGAGTTCTCCATTACGTAGCCACCAATACCCTTACGAGTACCATGAGTTGGCGTGACCGTACTCGCTAACGACTCCGTAAACGATTGGTATGGAGAATTGTAGTTCTAAAAAGTAACCGCTATAGGGACGCTGTGTTATTCTCCGTAAAAATCTACGCTGTCACTGTGGCACAATGGCAATTCATGTCATGTGTTTGGTACTGTCACTGTAAACTCGTGGTAAGGGCACAGTTCTGTACTGATTGCGTCACATCACCTTACGACTATCGTCAACTAAGCTGACACAAAGGGAGGAGTCGCAAGGAGTTATATTACCTACTCATCCTCCTAGCCTTTGTCCCATATTGTAGAGAATGAGAATTCTCAACCGGGGTCGGCTACCTAAATCCCAAGATGTGGCGTAGGCACTAGTTTTTACGCAAGCGACTGCCATCTGACCTTCCAACCCAGAGGGGAAACTAGGCCTTATTGGGCTTAGGTGGTTGCCTCACGATGTTTTCCTTCACCGAAAAGCGAGTGGTAAATATCAAATGACATTCCGTACATAAGTTCCGAAAAACTCATTGGTACGGGCCGGGTCCGAACCCGCGACCTCCGGATTGAAAGTCGCATGCCCTAACCACTAGGCTACCACCGCTTCAGTTATATTACCTACTATTAATATTTTAATAGTTGACAACCAAACTCGCTTGAAAGTTTACGCCACTTTAGGAGACAAGTTTCTAGCAATTATTCATATTCATATTATTTATTGCATACCATGGTAATTACAAGAGATCTTAAAAATATACATAAGTATCACATGGACCCTGTAAGGGTATTGCAAAATCTTAAAACTAAGCCTGCTTAAGCAGACATCTAAGGGTGTACAAAAATCTATTTAAAATTAACACAGCCGCTGTTAACTAGAATCTAATTAAAGTTAACTAAAATTACAAAAAATAACAAATGATAAATAACATAAATTCAAATTAAAAAGAAAATCTTTAACGACTGATCTCAAACAGTTCTTTTGCATTATAATCGCGTATCAAACGAAAGATTTTATGATTTTGGTGCGTATACAGATTTTATGACATATCAAATATGATACTGTGAGTAGCTACGCCATAACTACTCTTATGACTTGCACATTAGGTCAATATCAAAATATTTTACACAGATTTTTTACGCGTTGAAACTCAGATAAGTCAGTTTTGCGTTGACACAACGTAATCTGACTCCGCCCTCTTTAATCGACAGAATATTATTTCCGTTAGTCAGAATTCTCAACTGAATTACCCAATAGCTACACCGAAAAACAACAAAATTGACTTCTTCTAAGTTAACAATATCAAGTTCAGTTTTAGTATAATATTTTAGATTTAGATCAAAACATCGTTTGACATGGTATCGTTTTATAATAGTTTTTCTAACAAACGTCGCAAATTTGTATGTATTTACGGGACATTACTGTTGATCCACAATGGATTCGAATGGTTATACGTAAGTTATAACCCATCAAAAACATAAATGTAAAATGAGAGCCAAGTTCAATATCGCGTGCACTTCGCCGACAAAAGAATTGAGATCTGCAAGGGCGCCAAGTTCTTTGCCCTAAAATTTTAAGATACAAGGACATGCGACATACTCGATGCATTTATTTTACTTGGGGTGTAATTCAATATCAAGATTTGACTTGGCTAGTTTTCACAAACTAACTAAATTTTATAAAAGAAACATAGTCATAGTTCATTATCAAGCTAACAGTAGGTATAAGTAACAAGACGTACACTAACTTGCGTACTTACCTTTACGAAAATAGGTTAATGATTTGATTGATTTTGATTTATAATATAAATTTATATTTTAAAACTAGCCAAGTCAAGTCTTGATATTGAATTACACCCCAAGTAAAATAAATGCATCGAGTATGTCGCATGTCCTTGTATCTTAAAATTTTAGGGCAAAGAACTTGGCGCCCTTGCAGATCTCAATTCTTTTGTCGGCGAAGTGCACGCGATATTGAACTTGGCTCTCATTTTACATTTATGTTTTTGATGGGATATCATTACTTTTTGTACAGAAATTATTATGATGTGTAAATTACTTAATTATTATTTGTTAATTAGTTCTGTGTGCTATTCTAGTACATCTTTTGAAAGTTTTGAATAAACAAAGAATTTTCCAAAACGGTTAGTACGTATTGGATTTTTATGTGCATGTATGTGTGTGTGCGTGTGAGTGTATAGGTATGCTATTCTAGTATATCTTTCAAACAAAAAAAGAATTTTCCAAATCGGTTTATAAATGACAGAGTTCTGAGGCAACAACCATCAATAATAATAATAATAAAAAAAATTAAAAAATCACTGTTTTAGATTTTTATATGTATACACACACAATTACTAAGCTGGATGCCAAATTTCACCTTTCTAGGTCACCTGGAAGTGGGTTAGGTTTTTGATTACTAGTGAGTCAGTCAGTCAGTGATAAAAATACCGTTTTTTGGACTTTAATATCTCAATAACTATTTAATCTATATTAATGAAATTTGGGGTTCTACTTGTTCTAAAGGATCTTAATACATAAGCCAAATTTCATTTTTTTATGTTAAATAGATTTGGAGTTATGGGGGGGTCAAAAGTGGCTCCAAACGGTTCGTGTAATATAACACACGGCTGCTGCTCGCCAGTTCCTGCGGTGAACTTGGCTGGACACGCTGCCGCGTGTCTAGAAAGTACCGCAAAGTCCGAACATGGAAATTGAATTTCCCCCAAAAAAAGTTCAATAGTAATCGTTGGCGTTTTTCATAACAGAACATCGATGGCAACATAGAATTTTCTGAAGTATGGTTCGGGACGGCTTTATGCATGATTAACTTTTTCTTAATAAATTAATAAATAAATAGAAATAAATATTAAGGGACAATCATACACAAATTGATCTAATCTAGTCCCAAACTAAACAAAGCTTGTACATAAACATAATATATAAATACATATATAGATAACATCCATGACACAAAATATTTGGCCCGGCCGGGATTCGAACACGGGACCGCCGGCTCAGTAGGCAAGTGTCTGCAAACTGCGCCAACCGCGTCGTCTATAATAAAATAATGCTTCATGTAACCGAGTAATTACGAAATAGATAAAGTATATAACATGGCTTTGAGTGATAATCGGAGAGGATCCGAACTTCATCGTTCAGTGGCTATATTTAGTACCTACTTATAGAAAAAGTTTTGGCGCGGGATTATTTCACATTTCTAGGGAATGAGAACATTTTTATAACACGTATGATAATTATTATTAAGTACTTTATAACATAGTAGAAAGTGCCCGCGAACTTTGTCTGTTCGTCTTTTTTTCTTCTCCGTAGTCGGATAAAAAGTATCCTATAACCATTTGGGGTTGTGCAGCTACCGGAATATACGTACTAAAAAAAGTTGAAATCGGTTTAGCCGTTTAGGCGTGATAAACAGACAATATTTCATTTAAAAAAATAATACCTACTTACTAGAATGTGTTTGCGAACTTGTCCGCGTAGAAAAAAAAGTAGATCATGACCTTTATTTTGCTTCTCTTAGTCGGGTAAAAAGTATCCAATACTCATCTGGGGATGTCCAACTACCAAATCGTGTACTAACCATTTTAAAAATCATTCTAGCCGTTTAGGCGTAATGAGAGGACAAAGATTTAATCTTAACAATTTTATAATAGTATAAGATAATAGAAGTAGAAGAACATTTTGAAAAAGTGAATGAACAATTGGGAATTACTTATAATATAAGTGATCATTCCTAGTATTGTTTCTGAAATCGAGGTGATTTCAAGTACTTTTTTATTAAATCAAATTACTACGCAAAGATGCGATTTGTGAGATATTCAAACTAAACCGAGTTCAAAATGAAATATCTTCAATATTAAACATACCTATAGTCTTAGAGGCATTATTTTTTTTTAGTATTCAAACATTTTAATTTTAAAAAGATAGAAAATTAATGAAAATTTCTGAATTTTATATAAATAAAACAAATAATTTAAAGATTATTTGGATAGAAAAAAATAGACGGTTTATTTGCTGAAAGTGAATTGTCAGCATTAGTTTCTAAAACTTTTCTATAGTAAGTAAGGCTCCTTTCGTACAAAATAGACTGCAGATATGATAGATGTATTGCCGCTACAGTACACAGGTAATTACAATATCACCGACTCACATAACTAAAGTAGTGTGGTCCTCCTTACCTCTACAAGTACTACTTGCAGGAAAATCACACTTATGCACTTATGAAAGATAATTTTAATAGCCAAAATCCTATTCTTTTCAATACTGTAACACCCCGAAACCATTTACATAACACTGCGAAACAATTTATACACTCGTAATCACAAAAAAAGAAGATGGACCCTTATTTCATTACAACTTCAGTACACGACAAATAACCCAAATAGGGTTTTTATGACAAATTATCGTTTAGGAAAATACTTTTATTTGTTGTTTATAGCTTTGATAAAATTTATAGCCACTTAGGTTGGGAACTTCGTTTGTACGGTTAGACGAAACAGAAGAAATTGTAAAACACAAAAAGTTAGTTCTTACATGGATTACGAGTAAAGCAGGCTTCATAACTTATTAGGTACGCTTATAATCACTTTAACGAAACGAAACGAAGTTATATTATACATCACAATAGGACCCACTAGAAAGTATGCTCATTGAATCAAACGGTCCAGCCATTTTAGAGAAATCGGTGAAGATACAATAAAAAAATATCTCCAACGAACTGAGAAACAACTCGGTTTTTCGACGTCGGTTGAAAAATAAGCAATACAAATTTGTTTTGTTAATTTAGACTTCACAAAAGAAATATCTACTTTAAAAATAACTACTGATATAATATTAGCACACACTTAGCTGAAGGAAAAAACGTAAACATTCATGCTTTAAATTAGAACTAAGGACACTATGCTATCTTGAAAAAAATTCCAAAACAAAACCTACGATTTACGTAGAGTAAAATCCTGCGCAATATAAATTACCCAGAAACAAGTATGACATGACAGTTTTTTTAATACGCCACGAATATTTTACTTTTTCGGTGCTTTTAATATTTCATTGGTGCTGTGACCAGGATACATGTTTAAAATAATTACCAACGATAACCACATTATTTAATTCACGTATATCGACCTAAATGCAATGATTTTTTATTTATTGCTCACAAGCACTAAGCATTCGGAAAATAACGTGTATTAATTCCGCTTTTCTTCCTGACCCTATTCCACGAGCGGCGGGTGGCAAATGAGTTCGTTGTTTGCCCCAGTCCATTTTTTACTCCCACACAGACTAGTTCGAACAAACCGTACAAAGCAAACTAGGGGACTACATTTTCGGCGGAAAATGAGAAAGGCTATTTAAAATTAAATACACAAAGGGAACGGAAATATCCCAAAAACGTGTTTGACTCGAATTTAGTCGCATTTACTATTAAGAACTACTAAAGCGTAACCAATATAATACGAACTCAGATTCCTCTAGTAACGCTTTTGCTGAATGAATTTAATGAGCAACATTTTTTGCAATACTAAATTATCGTATTTACTTCCCTTAAATTATTAACCTAACACAATTATGCAAACGAGGTTGCAGCCACACTGTACTACACTTTGTATATCAATATTAAACATAACATGTAATCAAGAGAATCATATGACCAGAAGATCACTAGTCAACATAATGAACGTAGTCAAAATGCATGACTTAGATCAAATATTGTTAAAAGCACGTGATAAGAAACCACGAGGGGTTTTATTTGTTCCAAGCATGAACAAATCTATATTTGATTACGTTGATAACTAAAGGATACACCACGCTGTATCGAAGTCCAATGAACCTTGCAATTGGTGCAATTACCCACTAGTTATTTTAATGATTTTAGCCAAAAAAATAATAATTACAATCTAGCCTTAAAACAGATTAATAAATAACTTATTAGTGACCTATTTTAACAAAATCATGTTATGAAATACGATTGGCCTTTTTAATAAACAAAACAAAAAACCCTGTGTATCTGTGTGTCTGTCTGTGGCATGGGAACTCCCATACGGAAAGCCTTGTCTATCGAGTCGAGATAGTTTTAACCTATGTTAATAAACAAAACAAAAAACCCTGTGTATCTGTGTGTCTGTCTGTGGCATGGGAACTCCCATACGGAAAGCCTTGTCTATCGAGTCGAGATAGTTTTAACCTATGTTTGGTACATTTAGGGTTTTTTTTTATTTTATTTAGATTATTAGTATCTCGATTTGATAAAAAGGCAATGGAGGTGTGTTTTTTAATTCATGAAAGAAAAACGGTTAGATTCTTAAGTAAATGTAAAGTAACTAGACCACATCGCTAAAGCTAGCACAAAAGTAGTGGTCGTATGGTATGACAAACATCAAAGGCCATAGCAATGACTAGTTAGGGTTCCGTACCCAAAGGGTAAAAACGGGACCCTATTACTGAGACTTCGCTGTCTGTCTGTCCGTCTGTCACCAGGCTGTATCTCAAGCCCGGTGATAGCTAGATAGTTGAAATTTTAACAGATGGTGTATTTCTATTGGGATCCCTTTGGATCGCATAATGTTTTTTAGACTAATGCTGTTTCGCATAATTGATATCGCATAATTTGTTTTGGCATAATAGTACTTTCGCATAGTAATATTTTGGCCTACTGTTTTTTTGGCATACTACGCTATTAGCATACTTTTAGTTGGACTAATTTGTATTGGCCGAATATATTTACGCATACTATTGTATGGGCTAATAATTATTTGGTATATCTGTCATTATATATAACTAGCTGTGCCCCGCGGTGTTACCCGCTCATCCCACGGGAACACTAAATTTATTCGGGATGAAAAGTATCCTATGTCCTTTCCCGGGTCTCAAACTATCTCCATACCAAATTTCATCTAAGTCGGTTCAGCGGTTGAAGCGTGAAGAGGTAACAGACAGACAGACAGACAGACAGACAGACACACTTTCGCATTTATAATATTACTAAATGAATGAAACTCAGTTACGTGGTTAACATGCATTTATTATTATTGTATGTATATATTTCAAAACAAAATATTACGTTACGTAACGTTAGGTCACATTAGGTAGGTACATTAGGTTAGGTTAGGTTAGCATGATAACCAGGCGCGAAGCGCCTAAGCAACGCGGAATAGGGGGTCTGCGAAGCGGACCTCCGTCGACCTCGCTTTAGTTCCTAAATATATATTTTACACACTATACTAACCTTCTCTCGTAGTGCAACTTTTAATAGGATAATAGCGTTATGCATTTTGATATGATGCCAATTGATTATTATGCCTATTTATGCTTATGCTTTTTGTTATTAGTCTTCATGACGGTTATGCTTTCTGTATTTATGCTTTTTAATGTTATGCGTAAAAAAATATGCGTAATGAGGCTTATGCACATGTCATTTTCGGCGAAAAGCAATTATGCGTAACCATATTAGTATTAATGATTTTATGCCTTCCAATAGTAAACCATTTCTATTGCCGCTATAACAACAAATACTAAAAATAAAATAAAATAAATATTTAACGGCGGCTCCCATACAACAAACTTGTTATAGATTATGGTACGGAACCCTTCATGCGCGAGTCGGACTCGCACTTGCCCAATTTTTTTTTCTACATATGCAGCTGCACTGCTAGATGTAACTGTAGAAAAACACCGGCTCATTATCATAAAACAGCATTTCTACTTCCCTTATCCTATTACGGCCTTTTGACCATGTCCCATAATATAATAATATACATTTGTCAGTAAATAAATAAATTTTGTACAACCTCACACAAATCGATCTAGTCCCAAATTAAGCTCTAGAAGGCTTGTGTTATGGGTACTAGACGACGATATAGATACTTATATAGATAAATATATACTTAAATACATAGAACAACCATGACCCAAGCTTAAAAAATATTCGAGTTCATCACACAAATATTTGCCTTGGCCGGGATTCAAACCTGGGACCGCCGGCTCAGTAGGCAGGTGTCTACAAACCGAGCCAAACACGTCGTCAGTATTAAAATAAATATATCTTTACAAACTTAAAAACTAACCGGGTAGGTACTAAATATAATTCAAAAGGTAAACTACAGATTACAGCACTTTGACTGCGGAAAATGATCCATTAGGTCCCTAGGGCCGCACATTCGTGGCTATGGCACCCTAAAAATTATGACGTCATACGCGTAACAGATTACGTTGAAATTATCACGTTTAAAATATCAACAATCAAGAGTAAAATTCGGTTGAAATGAATCATCCCGCAAGCACCGCCTTTACATAACATCTCTGTCGTGGCGATATGCAAACAGACCTGGAACTCTGCAAGATAGAATTCTTATAAATACGACGGAGTCGCATATTCGAGCACAGTTTACCCGCGCACCTGCGCCTCACGTACTGTCCAAATATATTATAATAATTAACATTTTACTATCATCCTTCTATTAATATCTTCACTTCTTTCTTCCCGTTAAAATGGCGCCAGGTGTAATTTCCAATACCGACGCTGTTATAAACAGCTCTTTAGACGAAATCTCTTCCGTCCATAATGAGACTCTGATTAGCGGTTTGATTGCTCAAAAAGAGCTTTCTCGTGAAAAATGTCCCATAGACCATACCAAACTGATTATCAATGGGCTCTTAGCTACCGATGATATTGAGAAAGTAATGGTAAAAATGGGCGTGAATGGAGTCGACATGAATGGAAAAGCGGATATGTTAGCTATTGAGAAGACTTGTCCTATTGAGGACGCTGGTCTTACCAACGGCGAATTGATTGAGAAAGTGCAAGACGATGTTAAGGATGAAGTAGCGGTGTGTAAGCAGCCTATCCCTAAGCTAGCCCGAAAAGTTGTGAAACCCAAGGTGTTGAAGAACTATGAATCGTACGATTATCTCTACGATCGTCTCTACGACAGTGGCTGTCCAATGGCGGTAAGTGAATTAAAAAAAAAAATATTCCGCAAATAAGTTTCTAGAGCTTTTATGTAGCTCAAATCAATCAAACCTCAAACGTCGTTTGTGTTATGGATTCAGAAGTATCCGAAATGATACTGCCTTAGTATCCACATGACCACTTAGGACTGTTAGACTGCTGAGTTAGTGACTTATATCGCAACGTAAAATATAAAAATATATCAATATTCATATTATTTTTTAACAAAACGTAGTAAAAACCCTTAGTAAGTCAGACTTTCATTACATACAAAAGCTTAAAGTTGTCAAATCATAAACTGATGAGACCTACAAGTTCAATTTTTAATAAAATTATTTTATTTTACGTTAATTGGTAATACCTAACAAAATTCAAAATTAGTCCGCGAGCAGTTTAATCGAGAGCCGTTTAGAATATTTTAATTTCCTTTCGATTTAATGGCACAACTTCCAATTCCTGTCTTAGGATGCCACCAGGAACTTATAAATCTTTACTTGCTCATTGGTTTTATCAAATTATAATAATTAACTATTTTGTTATTGTTTCTGCCCGCGCCTTCGCTCGCGTTGAAATCGCATTCACTATTCTGCGGGATCAGTGCTTTTTTTGGGGTATAACAAGTTGTCCATGGTTTAGTTAGGGTATAAAGTATATCTGTTCCAAATTGCTTGCTCCGTACAACTATATCAGGAACGGACATATGGGGAAGTGGTCATGTCAAGAAGTGGTCATATCAGGAAGTGGTCATCACCAACCGAAAGGGTTCATAATATTTTGCTTATACAAGCGAACACACTTTTACCACTCGTATAATTATAACAAAATTGAATAATTAATATATTAATTTATATTAATACAAGCGTAAAGCTAACCAATATTCGCATTTTGGTTGGACTCTGCTACAGTTTTGATATCAAATATTAATAATAACGAAATTCATAACGTTTTACGAAATAGTTTACAGATTATATTTGTATTGCAATAGTTGATATATAAAAAAAAAAACAAGATTTATTCAAAGAATATGTTGAATTCAATGTATGTTTGGTAAACATAAAATCCTTATTAACATAAGTTTTGTTAATGAACTACAATATTTATTTAACAAAAGCAATAACACACTACTAAGTAAACTTATCGTTTAAACATACGAGAGTTCAGATCTCTAGATAGGACAGCTTATGACCGAGTTCTGCTCAAAATGACATCACTAGCGACATTATAGAACTCATTTCAACTTTGCCAATTAGTATTTTAAGCTAAATACTAACGTTATCTTAAATTTAGCTCATTTAACGCAAATCCTATGACATTTACTACGATAGCGTGTAACTAACTTCTAATTATTTGCTTGACAAGGATTCTTGAGTTCTTTTCTCTGGATAGCGCAGAGAAAATTTACAAAGTTGCGGATATTTTCTAGGGGTACACTACATAAATACGAAAAACTAAATTCCGATTATCGGAATCACGAATTTCATAATACCGATTATTATAATTCCGAATGTTTTAAAACTCCGAATATAAGTATGTCGATTTTTCATTTTCCGATTTTTATAAATCCGAAATTTCAAAATGTCTAACGTTTACAATCACGGTATACAAT
This sequence comes from Apotomis capreana, assembly GCA_947623375.1. NCBI lineage: Eukaryota > Metazoa > Arthropoda > Insecta > Lepidoptera > Tortricidae > Apotomis > Apotomis capreana. Next base: position 6,576,651 of record OX392506.1, on the reverse strand, counting down.
ATTCCGAATTTCAATACACCGAACAATAAGAAGTCCGAATGAATAATAATCCGAAATATCAAAAATACGAATTCCGATTATAAAAATACCGATTTTCAAAACTCCGAATAACATTACACCGACCAATAATAAACCCGACTAATCAAAAGTCCGAAACATCAAAATTACGAATTGCTGTTATTAATTTACTATAAAATATAAGCCTAAATATGTGAAAGTTTTTCGGGCTAACGGGGCCTGCCTCGAGGTGAAATAGGTAATACTAGGATTTAACCTAACCTACAGTTTTCGGGGTTCAGTAAATCTGTTGACGCTCCGCTACACGTGGTCACAATACAAACCTAACCTAACCTACAGTTTTCGGGGTTCAGCAAGTCCTTTGACGCTTCGCTCGCTCCGCTATACGCGATCACAATACAAACCTGACCTAACCTACAGTTTTCAGGGTTCAGCCAATAACCTAACCTATAGTTTTCGGGGTTCAGCAAGTCTGACGCTCCGCTATACGTGGTCACAATACAAACCTAACCTAACCTACAGTTTTCGGGGTTCAGCCAATAACCTAACCTATAGTTTTCGGGGTTCAGCAAGTCTGACGCTCCGCTCGCTTCGCTCGCTCCACTGTACGTGGTCACAATACAAACCTAACCTAACCTACAGTTTACGGGGTTCAGCCAATAATCCAACCTACAGTTTTCGGGGTTCAGCCAGTCTTTTGAGGCTCCGCTCGCTCCGCTATACGTGGTCACAATACAAACCTAACCTAACCTACAGTTTTCGGGGTTCAGCCAATAACCTAACCTATAGTTTTCGGGGTTCAGCAAGTCTGACGCTCCGCTCGCTTCGCTCGCTCCGCTATACGTGGTCACAATACAAACCTAACGTAACCTACAGTTTTCGGGGTTCAGCCAATAACCCAACCTACAGTTTTCGGGGTTTAGCCAATTCGATATTTGTCCAAATCCGGTTTTCTATTTTTGTTTTAACGAAAAAAATTGGCTAAAAAAATAATCTTTACCCAAATACTCCGAAATATTAAATTCCGAATTTACTAATTCCGATTTTTAAAACTCCTAATTTCATAATTCCTAAGACATAAATTTCCGATTATTGAAAATACGAATGTCATTATCCCGAATATCAAATTTCCGAATAAGTAATGAAGTTTCGGAAAATTCATAATCGGAATTTTGTTTTTCCGGCCAATGACACTTCGGGCTTTTCATTATTCGGAGTTATAAAAATCGGAATAATATACAATCGGAATTTTGAAATTCGTTTAAATAAATTTCGTGTTTTTTAGTAATCGGAATTTTATTTCCTAGGAATTATGAAATTCGGAGTTTTAAAAATCGGAATTAATAAATTCGGAATAAAATATTTCGGAATATTTGGGTGTTCCCATTTTCTAGTACAGTACGTGAGATCTTAGAAGAACATTCGGGTTCGGATGAAAACTGAGAAGTTCTTGTCTGGATCGCGTATGAGCGAGCGAGACAGGTAAAAAACCCGAATGTTCTACTAAGACCTCGCGTACTGTACACCCCAGGCCAAAAGCATGGAAACAAAGTTTATTCCTTGAATATTCAGTTTCCAATAATTATTCCTTGTGTAAATGTTAGTAACCGTTAGGACACCCCCAAAAGACAAAAAATAGAACATCCACTATTAAAGCATCTGCATATTGTAAAAAATATATATATATATATATATATATACTTACCTAACTCCGGGACAAAGTGCATGTCGTCTTTTTTTATTGCCTGTCTACAAAATGTTGCACTGGCAATTTTCATAAGCAGAATTTGCGTTATTGACTTTTAAAATGTTTATAATCGTTTTTATATTGTGATATTGTAATTTATTCCGTAAAGAAATCACAGGTTTGTATAGTAATATAAGCTTGTTTACATACTTTTGGCCTGGGGTGTACACACAACACACAAGTATAGTATGTTTAGCCTTTCTAGTATAATTCATCCAGTATAGCTCATTTGACGCAAATCCTATGACATTTTCGACGATAGCGTGTAACTTTAAACTTCTAATTATTTGCTTGACAAGGATTCTTGCATTCTTTTATTTGGGATTATTGCGTTCCGGATATTTTCTAGTATATACAATTAGCCTTTCTAGTACAATTTATGTTCATGGTTTTGACGTACGCTTCACTGATATCACTCAACAAGCATGACAGTGTTTCTGATTTTATTACCCCACCGATTTGTGTGTTCCGAACGTCAATGTTTACTTCCACAGCCGGATTACGTGGGAACCTATTTTCTATTGAAATTCATAGATCCGACAGCTGTTAGTATGCTGGTTTAGTGCTTTGTATTTAATAATACGTAATTAGTAAAGGAAAACGTAGAATACGTTTCGGTACAATGTATCACGGCTGTTATAAACTTATTTTATTTCCAATGATGTCACTGTTTGTGGTGAAGAATTGCCGTTGGTTTCGGTTGCATTTATTAACATTAATTGCCCCTATTCTTAATGATGAACGCTGCTTGTTTGTTTGAGATGGTTAGTTAGGTAGTCTTCTAAACTCGGGCTATCCAGTCACGTTTGTAAGTGCCGGACTTTTATGGACGCTGCTTAAATCATCCTTTATGGATGAAAGAGGCCAATGATGATGATGATGAGACTCCGTCTGAACTTCCTTAAATGAGAGGCTCCCAGCCTCTTAATCGAGATAAGAGATCTTGTGATATCACCACTGTAGTAATATCGAGGCTTTATCATGTTATTGGATAATATATATCTATACATTGAGTGGCGTTGACCAGATGACATTTGAATCAGTGGCTCTGTCGTAGACCTCGCGATTTTTTTCAAAATGGCTGATATATGTTTCTTTTTACATTTTCGACCCCATTCTTTCGCCATTTTGAAAACTTAAAAAAAAACGATCAAAAAATCTTTTTACATTAATAAAACTACTCACAGAATTTCATGAGAACCGGTTGAGAAATGCGACCTCTAGGTAATAATAGCCGGAAATCCGGACTTACGAAAATTATTAGGCCAAGCTGAAACAGCGACGCTTCGCTCGCTCGGTCAATTATAGTTATTGCTAAAATGGGTATATAGCATTACCACGTCGATTTACGGTCCAGAATTTCAGGATAAGCCTAACATTTAACGTATTTCAAAACCATATCATAAGCAGCAAAAAATATTCCAGCATTAAATCATGCGACGACATTCGATTTCCTATATTGTGTTATCGCCTACGCCCAACAAACTTGGTTGGAGATTCATTCCCGCAGTTGGGAACTGCCTAAGGCTTCGCAACGTATCTTTGGAAATGCAATAGTTAGGAGTTGAGCATCTATTGGTGTGAAATATTGCTTTTATCGAGGTTGTACGTTAAAATTTGAAGTTTATAGGATTCTGCACCACAGTATGATCAAACCCTCTAAACTCAAATCTCAAGGTCGGAATAAAATACTATTTGTATGGATCGTTTTCAGCGGTCCGAATATCGAACTTTAACGGTAATTTCTGACTTTAAGAGCAGTCTACGTGTCGTTTTTTGCTGCCTCGCACCTTGGTCGCACCACCAGGTTTGCACGAGGTGAGGAGGCGGCCTGTAGGAAGAGGGGCAAGTACTCGGCACTTGGTGGTTATATATGTATCTCATTCGCGGTCGTGACGACCAGATGTTGGGGTGCTGGGGCGTTCGTCGCAGCGATTGGGCGGCGCTTACAGGAGAGGGATATTGACCCTCGTTCCGGGTCGTTCCTGGTGCAAAGGATGTCTATCACAATTCAGCTGTAATGCGGATAATTAATTAAGGTAGCTTACTTGTAGATTCATAACTAGGTTTAATATTGTCATTGTTAAATAAATAATAGTATGTACGAGTAGGTACACCCGTCCAATTAGTCTCATATAGACATTTGATCACGATAAAAAATAAGCAACTGGTTGAAAGATGCAATGACTCTGACATCTGGTTGGTGGTCCAGTTGGTAGGACGCCTGTGTTGGCCCGGAAAGCCGTTGGAAACGCAGGTTCGAATCCTGTCCGAACCATTAATTTTTTAAATTTTTCGCTTCATTGTAAACATAAAAAATAAGATTGATTGACGTCCTAAAAAATATTTCATCATGCAATGCATACCTATGTATGCATGGCATGCCTATTGACATCGCTTTAGCTGTTTATATATACTTTCCCCTATGACTTCTAAGTATCTTCGGCTATCCGTCTCAGCAAGGTTGCTACTTTCGATATTCTGCTCACGAATCTTCGTATTTATCGATGTAGGTTGTAATTCCTCTTACTGTTATTGGATACACGATGTAGGTATATAAAGTAACTGATGAAACGGCGTTCATATTATTTATTTCGTAGACATATGAATATGCGAAGCGATTTTCATACCGAATGAGTAGGCTACTTCGTAAGGTTTTTTTAACATCCTTCCTTAGCATAGCCTAGTACAGCCTCATGCGCATGCGTCAGTCTGATGTTCAAATAATTTGTTTTCTCAAAATACATTCATTTATACCTAAAAGTGGAATCAAGCATAGCTACATGATGTAGCCCCTTTTATTGTTAACTAGGTCCTCATAAAGTTATTAAAAAAATATATATGTATTGCACACTATACAAAACATTACCATATAAATGGCACCGCATTTAACTTTCAAAACTACTGCTGAATACAATTTTACTTACACTTCAACTGAACGCAATTGCATAGTCAATTTATGTACTTTACTTCGAGGACTTTCTTATATTAGAATTCTATTGTACTGAATGTACAATGCTCGAAATAAAGAGATGGAAATTGATAACTAACATTTATCTTTAAATGCTAGCAAGATTTCAGTCTAATCTAGTATGTTATAAACTACACATTTGCTTAAACTAACTCCTTGTTCTAGCTGGCTACAAAAGCATACAAAACTATTTTTTTTTTTCGATAACAAAATATACCGGCCGGTATACAATACTAACAACACCATTCATAAAATTAAATTAACAACAAAATTCGGAACATAGTCGAAATTCGTTTGTTTTGGTTTTAAACCGTGATTAAATTTTGGTCACGCTGTAGAGATTCCAATTATCGCTTCTGGGGTTATTTTATTTCGATTGTTTTTTCAGAGTAGGTTGTTCGCTTAAAATGTAGTATTATCTGTATACGTTAGGTACATATAGTTATATTACACTCGCTTTCTGTATTTCAAAGTAAAATTGGTTCACTAAATTGAGACAGGTTAGTAATTTACAAAGATTCCATATTTACCTTACGCTGAATCTTGATGTAAGTAAAATGTATTTTGCGAGATATTTCGAGCTCAAAGTCAAAGCTTTGATAGGAAAACTTCGGTTAAAACGACACGAGAATATTAGTGAAATATTTTCGTCAGTTTTCGAACTTGCATTTCTAAGATTGGAACAAAATATAGAGCAGAAAATATTCTATCACTACCGATTTTACCAACGATTCGTTATTATTGATTTTAAAGTTAGAATACCTACTACATTTTATTTCACACGTTAGTCTTCTTAGTTTAGTGCCTTAGCTACCCTACTTGTAAATAAGAGTAATGAATACAGCAAATACTTTAGAGACGTCATATTTAATATGTGATTTTCGTTGCCATAAAACATTGCTTGTGAAATTTATACAGGCAATCGAGCATAGCGCACATTTGGTGGATTATTTTATGATTGCAGTAAAAATTTACAGTTGTTCATAAATCATCCATGACCAAATGTGCCCATTTATTATTGTCGATATTTGTTATTACGAGACCGTAGGAAGGGAATGCTCAGCGGCTTCAAAGTTCTAAATCATACAAATTAGAAGTGTCAAAATGAATTTCTCGCATTATATTTTGTCAACTCCACTTGTCGATAATAAGGTTTAAAGTTTTGGCTAGACGTACAATGAAACATAAAGTAAAGATTGATACTGAAATGAGTTCTAAATCCTAAAATCCAGCAGGAAGAAAACGGGACATTAAAACATTAAAGGATTATTTTCAACAGTGCTAGCAGAACATTTTCGACAAATTCAACTAGTTTTCATCTGCGGGGTTTTTTAAAAGGCTTGAAACATTTCATTTTTGTGCGACAGAAACCACTTATCATCACGTTTTTCGTGAGTAGCAGAGACCACAAATCTTATCGTTTTTGTACTTAACACCCTATTATCATCAACTTCTACTGTGATTTTATTTAAGGACGTCAAATCGGTAGGCAAAAGCTACATATTGAATAAGTTTTCAAACCAGAAATCTAAAAAATAAAATAAAAATAGAAAGGATTTTAACGAATTAAAGGAATATCTGACTACTTCTGCAAAGATCAGAAAAATTCAAAATGAACGTTCTGAAATATTTTATTCTATGGCGCGGTGTAAAAACATTTTTTTTTGTTGCAGCCCACACTATGCAACGAGAAGTCCTGCCTTGGCAGCGTCATGGCCATCCCTGGGCGCGGAGACGTGCCAAGAGACCCAGAGGAGGTGCTCAACGACGCCAAGGACTTCTTTGGCCAATACTTCGCTTCTATACGGAGGTAGGTTGTGTCCACGCTATGCAGCGAAAAGTCCTATCTCGGTAGTTCCCTGGGAGCGGAGACGTGCCGAGAGACCCGGAGGTGCTCAACGACGTCAAGGACTTCTTTGGCCAATACTTCGCTTCTATACGGAGGTAGGTTGTGCCCACGCTATGCAGCGAAAAGTCCTATCTCGGTAGTTCCCTGGGAGCGGAGACGTGCCGAGAGACCCGGAGGAGGTGCTCAACGACGTCAAGGACTTCTTTGGCCAATACTTTGCTTCTATACGGAGGTAGGTTGTGCCCACGCTATGCAACGAGAAATCCTATCTTGGTAGCTCCCTGGGCGCGAGGACGTGCAGAGAGACGGAGAGGAGGTGTTCGACGACACCCAGGACTTCGTTGCCTAAAGTTGCGCTTCTATATAGAGGTCGGTTGTGCCCACACTATGCTACGACAAGTCCTATCTTGGTAGCTTCCTTGGCGCGGGGACGGGCCGAGAGACCCTTACCAATACTTAACTTCCATTGCTCGTATTTTTTTTTAAGCTGTTGAAGCCACTTGTTAACTATTATTCCATTTTACATTCGTCGAACCTTTCATCATATATTTTTTGCTGTTGCTCATTTCTGATTTCTGTAGTCCTACATCATTCCCTTGCCCCTATCCCATTTATTTGCGGTCGGCGCAGCATGTTTTCATCCTCCATTCTTCCCAATTACTCGTCATCTTGGCGTTTACTTCTTTCTTATTCATATCATCTTTCACACAATCCACCCATATTTTGATCTTCCTCTTTTTCTATATCCGTCCACATTAATGTTTAAATTTAAAATGTATTTGCTCTAGGGCCAACACACCAGCCCACGAGGCGCGCTGGAATGCAGTTCAAGAAGAAGTGGCGAAGACCGGTACCTACCAGCTTACTACCACGGAGCTGGTCTTCGGATGCAAGCTAGCATGGAGAAACGCCAGTCGCTGCATAGGAAGAATACAGTGGTCGAAACTACAGGTATGTATAGTCATCATTGCATCTGGCCGATTTCGGCCATGGCGACTGAACGCTGGCTAATGAGAGCGTCGCTCATGAGCTCTCAGGTGGCTGATGTAGCCAATTTTCACAAAAAAAAATCGCGGCCACAATCGCTGCAAGTCGGCACCCGACCGACAAAACTGTACTGAATGACCGCTGGTGGTCGGGCCTTAAGCTCTCGCGCTTAGCGTCGAGCTCACTCTTTATTTTTTGCAGGTTTAACGCCACTGTATGCCTACCGCCCTCTTTCACTCTACCTCTTGGGGCATGGGGAAAATAGGTAGGGGTTATCTGCAGTCTAAAACGGCCTAAGGTTTTCTACTTGCTTCGTTAGCTGTTATACGGCTGATATTTCAAGGTTTAAAAGGTCAATATAACAATATAAGTAAGACGAGGAAGAGATGCTTAATTATTCTAATTTTTAAATAAATACAGGAATATAATGATCAAAATATCCTTAATGCAATTAAAACTGGTTGTTTACGTCAACTTCCTCAATCTTCTAACATAATAAACAATTGAATTCAATTAGTTAGAATATGAGAAAATATAAACAGCGTTTTTTAAAATATCAAGGAAAACACAGTTTCCTTGACTATTTGCCACTAATAGATGTTAAAAGTTCTAAAACCAGCAATTTCGGAAAAGCTTATTCCAGCTTCATGGTCTGAAACCGGGCATGCTAAGCAGAACACTCGAATCAATTTACCTTGTTCTTGCCTAGTGGCTCCTAAGTGGCGGGAGCAAAGCAACTAAATGAATTTGCCGACTGTAATGAGAAAACTCCCATTTCGCACTGCAACGGGGAAAAAACATGGGCAATTAACGAGTAGTTCGTATTTGGGTACCGCGGGCTTGAGGAAAAGGCGTCAGAAAATTACTACCTACTGAGAAATAATTTCTAAAAATACACTTGTTTATGACCCGTAGGATTTTAATACCCACCTTCTTCCTCTTAATCTTACGGCATGATGCTTTGTTAGTTTCTGGAATGCCAAACATCCAAACATACAAGACCGATAATACCCAATTAATGTGTGTCTACACACACACACACACACACACACACACACACACACACACACACACACACATAGCTTATGTAGAAAAAGCGATGTATTTTAATCTAGATTAAGGTTCCAATTTATATGTTTATGTAAAATGTAACCACTGTTGAACATCAAACAATACATTTTGGGGGAGGAGCGCTGCTTATCCTATAGTACAGGTCTTGCACCTATTTAGGGAGTAGAGTTCTATTTTAAGAAATCTTTGTAAAGATGTTATTTGTGGAAATAAATTATTATTATTATTATTATTATTTTCTTTCTTTTTTCACTTCTTTCTCTCCAATCGGAGGTAACTTTAATACCATACTCGCGGGATTTTGGCCAAACGAGTATGGCAATTTTGACATATTGGGGAGGATCCTACTGGTCCAGCGCTAGAAATTTCCGGACAATTCTGCAAGTATTTAGAATTACTGCCTTTTGTAGGGTATTCTCAAACAGTAAATAAATGTCCCAAACAGTAGAACTCTGTCGTAACCACGTCAGGACTTCTTCAAAGCAGATCAGTTCTACCAGATCTGATAATATGGTGATTATACTATGGATAATACTTTTGTTAGGTAATGTTTGCTAGGGTTTCTATTAGAACTCTACGAAAATTAATTTAATATGTGGTCTTACCTTTGTCATACCTTTTTGAATTATTCACTTTACAAGTCTGAAAATATCGTAACTATCTTTGTCCATCAAAATACACTAAATTTTATTACGAAATCGCACACATTTTCAAGCTCCACACCAAATAAAAATGCGACGCGCCGTGCAAACGGTGCAAATGTATTCACTAAAGCCACTTCCTTTGTATTTTCAAGGGAACCCAGCAAACAAGTAGCAATTAGCAGCTTGCCCGTGTAACAATATTATCTCATGACAAAATAAACGATGGTGTTACCGCAATTTCGCTCCGAACTCGACACTAGCTTTTTTGTACAGACCACAGCTACACAGATTAATTGTATGGCATTTTTATGACTTTTTATTTTCAATGCTTGGTAGAAGATTCCTGGGTAGATTGCCTGAATAGATATCAACATAATTGATTTCTGTTGGACAAAAATGTATTAATTGCATTGTTGTGTGCCCATTGAAAAAGAAAGTGAACTAGCATAATTACAGGAACATGGAATATATATACATACAGCTTGTGTGATATTCGGCCCTTTATGTACTTAAATATGTATTTTAATACCGGTTGCGTGGTTTATTATTTAAAATTCTAATATTTTTTTATTTGGTGACATGTACCATTTAAATTAAAGATGAAAATTAAAACAAATATATAACTAAGAGTGCATTAGGCATAAAATGTAGTGTAGTCACAAGTGAAACCATGTACCGTCTGCTTGTTTTACACTCGTTAGTGTAGGAAAATCCGACTTACAACGGATATTCTGGATTACATTCAAATTAATCCGTCAGAACTAATCGGTAAAAGGTACTTACCAATATTTTTCAAATAAGCGCCCCGATTGGCTTCGAACGCCATTAATTTATTCATTCACTTCCATTCGCTCATTCAATCTTCGAGTGTCGCGGTTAGAGACTTAAATGAGCATTACGGAGCTTAGTGTTAAGTCGTCGACATGATAGCGAGCGATTTGTAATTACCGCTCATGATTGCGCGGGCTAATCGGGACAATTTGATGGATTTCGGGGGCCTATTCCGGCAAGGGGCTGATTGATTGTAGTTAAAACGCGAGCCTTTGTGTAAATAAGTACATTGGTAATGGTTTTGTCAGCGTGAACTAGCGAACAAATAAAGTGTTAGGAAGCGTACATGTTTGCGCGATTTTAGATTTATTTATCAAGTTACTTAATTAAGCTTATTTCTATTCAACACGTATACTATAGAAATATATTAAGTATTTGAAACAAATACATACAGTGATCGTTCACCTTTCGTAGGTTGTAATACGGTGAATAGAGACTAAAGTACTATGTGTGACCTTACAAACGGTCCGGTAGTTTTGAATTTTTGATATGTTATCTAGGATGGTTAGTCAGTGTTTAAAATGCAAAATGCACAATTCCCCCCCCTCCGCGCCCGCCGCCATATTGAAAAAACCGGCACTTTCTTCATATTTTTGCTCATATCTTCCTTTAGGAGCATTTTAGCTAGAAGAAAGCTTCTATAATGTTATAGAGAGTTAAATTTGCTACATTTTCCATTTTATATTTTTTTTCTAGGACAGATAGTTACGGAGATATCCACATTTAAAAAAACGTAAAAAATCGCAATTTCCTACTGAAAAACAAGCTTCTGGATTATATCTTCGTTTAGGAGCATTTTAGCTACAACAAAGCGTGGGCAATGTTGTAGAGAATTTAATTAACTATAATTTACACCTCAAATTTTGTTTCAAGGACGGTCAGTTACGGAGATATGCACATTTAAAAAACAGGAAAAGTCGAATTTTCCGAAAATTTCTCAAAATTCTTGGTTTAGAACGCTGTGATTCAGTTACGGACTAGTCTAGGACAAATAAAAACATGTAGGAAATATAATTGCTTATAAAACTCATGTCCATTTTTACATACATTTTCGGAAAATGTGACTTTATTTTTTACATATCTCCGTTATTATCTGTCCTAGAAACAAAATTTGAAATGTAAATTATAGTAAATTTAATTCTCTACAAAATTTCCCAAGCACTGTTCTAGCTAAAATGCTCCTAAACGAAGATATAATCCAGAAGTTTGTTTTTGAGTTGGAAATTGCAATTTCTTAAGTTTTTTTAAATGTGCATATGTCCGTAACTATCTATCCTAGAAACAAAATATAAAATGGAAAATGTAGTAAATTTAACTCTCTATAACATTGTAGAAGCTATCTTCTAGCTAAAATGCTCCTAAAGGAAGATATGAGCAAAAATATGAAGAAAGTGCCGGTTTTTTCAATATGGCGGCGGGCGCGGAGGGGGGGGAATTGTGCATTTTGCATTTTAAACACTGACTAACCATCCTAGACAACATATCAAAAATTCAAAACTACCGGACCGTTTGTAAGGTCAAAATCCTTTATTCACTGAATTATTGTGAGATTACAAAAAATCGTGGGTGCACGTCTCATTTGCGGAAACTCAAAGAGAAGGCTCTGGGGGCCTATGATGGTTGCGTTATCACGTAATAAATAAGTGACAAAGCAGCTGTCACTCACACTCGCATTTTGTCAAAACGTGACCGGATGCTTTGTCACTTATTTATCGCGTGATAAAAGCAACCGTCTCCCACAGGTGTAGTCAGCATCCTTACCAGATACAGACGAAGGGTTAATAATGCAAGTTACCTTCGTAATTTTGCTTCGTAAGTCTGTATTGATAAAATATGGTCGCTGATTCCGTTCTTGTTTAAACAGCAGTACCTACTCAGATTGTATTATTTTGTATTATCCTGATATGTCGCATGATTCAGAATAGACCCCGGAACCCGTCGCCCCGTGATAAAATGGTCGTCAATTCAACCGACGCGCACTAGGCGATGAGCTCCGTGACGATCAAATATTTACTCCCTATTAGCCCACTTAACTTAGCACTATATTAACTATCGTCATAAATAAGGAAGGCTTTTAGCTACGATGTATAATTAATAAGCAACCCTACTACGTATGCATTTGCATAGATTCTATAAGAAATCCGTTCTTAAGATATAATATACCTTTATGAACCTATATGAATGTGTATCTTTGTTTTTTAGTACAGTTGCTCACACTTTACATACACTATATTAGGACAGTTTAATTAGAAATTTAATAAATCGAACTTAAGTGAAAAACGTTGACTCCTATTCGTACTTAACATGTTTTTAAATTTTAATAAAATCGATACAAATGTAGGGTGCACGGAAAGAACATGTCTAGTCACCTAAGCAACTGTTTGAGGTATCGCAATTTGAAAGTTCGGAACGATGTAATTATCCATTTAAGTATAATTTTCGTATAAATATTTTTTTTAAGTGATAAAAAATTAAAGTTACATAAATATTTTGTATCTGTAGGTATGTATTTTGAGTTCAAAATCTCGTTTTCAAAAAAGTGACTAGATATATTTGTTTTTTCCGTGTGGGTACACTTGCGAATTCCGAAATGTGGTTAAACAGTTGCAAAATATTTAATAGCAGAACAAAGAAAACAGTAACAGGATGGTTGCCGACACGTCTGGGAGGCTCAAATAATTAATATTCGCTATATAATCCGTTTAAATTGTTTTATTTAAATGTTATAACAAAGACATATAAACTATATATTCCTCAACGCGTGCTCCAGGCAAAACAAAGTTGTAAAAGCAATTCGCATCTCAGGTTAAATATTGACAAGTGAACAGTTCATTGGAGAGCGTATGCAAGCACACAAATTATCCTATGCCGATTTCCTTGCTTCCATCGACAAGTACTGCGGTATTCGGGCAAAAAGAGCTTGTTTGTATGGATTTTATAGTAAGATACGACCTTTTAAATACGGTAGCACGACGAGTTGTGTAATGTGTTCCGATCAAAGTGCCCCTTGTTAAATAGAATCAGGCTTTTGAGGTATTTCTGTTACACTTTTTTTTTCGTTTTATTTATGTATCGTCTGCTGTTTTCAGTCAAACTTAGACCACTGAAATTAAAGCCTTTACCTATTAAAAGAGTGCTCGTTCTAATAATGTAACAATATGTATGTACATAAACACGTTGAGATTGGGCCCATATTGGCTCACATAAAATTCTGATTCATAATTGTCATTATTATTAGTCATAATTTTCGTAAGTAGTCATAATTTCTTTTCTCTGAAACAAAACTGAAAAAAAAAAAAACTTTTCAGGGTTGTTATAATACAAACCTAACCTAACCTACGCTAATAGGTTCTACTCTCAAAACTCTTCTAAAGTTAATAATTTCAGAGTTATGGCTAACGATATGACAAACAATAGGTTATGACAATCAGTCGTTATGTGAAAAAATGCATACCCGCCACGATAAGTGTTTTATGTGTGCATAGAACATGTAAAGATGTGGACGTGTATGTTGCTCCCGGATAGGATTACATAGGCACGAGAGGCGTTGCCTCTCGCAAACAGACGCTGCTTAAAATCATGTCAAGGTATATAAGGCCTTTTTTTTCCTTTTTTTTTTTTGTAGAACTAATTTAACAAAATGTTTCTTCGACAGGTATTCGACTGCCGGCAAGTGACGACCACAAGCGGCATGTTCGAAGCGCTGTGCAACCACATCAAATACAGCACCAACAAAGGCAACATTAGGTTTGTACTCGTATACTAATCATGGTATTGGCTTAAAATCAATCCACTTTCATTTAGAAACATGAAGCAGTAACTTAAGACTGTATATAAATCAATATCGGACAAGCTCAGTAGCTCATGTTATGTGTACTAGACGACGATATACATTACTTACTTATTAAAAAAAAAACTTTATTGGTTGATATAGTGTTTTACAATTAACTAAAGGTTGGAACCTCCTAGTAAGCATAAAATAATACTTGTGGCAGGAGATCCCGCTCTTATATCTGCATAATTTACTGCATAAATTGCAACCTTGTATATTACTTTTATATTCTACATAACCAATGTAGAATATAAAAGTAATATACAAGGTTGCAATTTAATATTGTCTTAACATCTTAATACATATTTTAGTGTTTAAGTTTACAATTATAACATGTAATATTATAGCTAAGAACAAAAAGAGATAGATAGGTAAATACGGACATAGAAAACATTCCATAACCCAGGAACAAATATTCGAGTTCATCACACAAATATTTGCCATTACCGAGATTCTTACCCAGGACCGTCGGCTCATTAGGCAGTGCTTTACTACTTAGCCAACCGAGCATCTAAATTATATGAATGTGACTTTATGTTAAGTCGCGATTCAGTGGCGTTGGCTATTTTCCTAAGTCCATGGTACAATGCGTGAGCTGTCAAAATGCGATTCGCGTAATATAGCTATCTCGCTCGCTCTAACGCAATCCAGATAAGAACCTTTCAGTTTTCACTCAAATCTGAATCGCAATCTGAGAGCTCACAGACTGTAAAAGTAAAGCTCTTCATTAAACAGAACAGAAATATCATACAACCTCAAAACATACAAAACCATAAATATCATTCATCCATAGCCATCATTTGATTTCAAAGTTATACAGTATTCTCGCAATTTTTTAGCCCACAATTTATGTGAAAACAAATTCATAACACCGCATTTTTAGACATTTTCCTAAGAAATTAATATTAATGTAAGTATATGTCAAGAGCTTCTTTTCTATCTGTCACTCCACACCAAATTACAATTGACGTATTGGATTAATTCAAAGAAATAAAAACTCAATCTGAGGCGAACTTACTGAAAAAAAATAAGAAAATTCTAGACCGTTCATTCAAATAGCTTAATTGTAACACTAGCACGATATAACTTTGATAACCGATCACTTGTAGTTTCCAACCATGGCGCTGGCAGAATTTTCCCAATGGACATAATGGATAGCCATTATGTTAAAAATTTAATTGAATTCAACCAATATAGACACCACAATGTGATATTCCATGGGTAAACAAGTATTCCCACCGGGAATCCCGTGCATAGCGTCGTTCTATGCAGATGCTGATAGGGGCTAGAGGAAGTTCAGTTTAGAAGATTGAATTAGTGTGTCCACCGTCACCTGACTGAGGACGTTTCCTCATGGGAAATCGTATGCAGATACGTATCCGTAACGATAGTGCTCCAGACATCGGACTTATGGAAGTGACGGTAGGGTGTTGCCTATATCGATAAACTCATTTATCGCTCCCAGCTTCGTTTGTAAAGTTTGTATATCCATACTATGTAATACTTTACTATAATACTATACTATTAATATTATAAATGCGAAAGTGTGTCTGGTCTGTCTGTTACCTCTTCACGCTTAAACCGCTGAACCGACTTAGATGAAATTTGGTTTGGAGATAGTTTGAGACCCGGAAAAGGACATAGGATAGGTACTTTTCATCCCGAATAAATTTAGTGTTCCCGTGGGATGAGCGGGTAACACCGCGGGTCACAGCTAGTACCTAATATATTTTCTGACCAAGTTATGTACCATATTTCAAGCAAAATAAAGACATTTGTATTGCTTATGTAAGTACAATTTTGGAGGTCGTTTATTTTGAAAATGTAAATATGATGACAGAACTTTTAAAGATCTTTTCAAAATAAAGAAGAACAGAATTGAGTTATTATTAATCATGAATTTTCATCAAGAAGATTATATTTTTACAAACAACAGATGGAGCATGCATTAGTAGAGGGGTAAGAATCGATATGCTAGTTTAATGATATGGAAATCCCTACCTGTCGCTCTCAATATTCCGATGCGTGGATGTACCTATAGCTATTGTAGTGTGTGTATAGCTATCTGTGGATGTATAGCGAGTATCTAACGATGGCTTTTTGTATTTGTTAAGAAACGTTTAATCCTTAACTGCTTAAAATCTGTCCATCCGTTTCGGCGCCATGAGCGGACAGAGAAACGTTTACCAACAGATAGCGCAAAATCAAAACCGTTTTGCCATACAATTGTAGAATCTTTATAAATTATAATGGATGAATATGATATTTTAGATATTTATCGAATTTAATGGGCCAAAGTACTTCATGATTCATGAAGTTATACGTAAGTATACCTTACTTGTATGTACAAGGAAAAACACGATATGCAAAGTATAAACCTTGTGTCTTAAACGCAATTTTTAAGTTTAACCGGCTATTAAGGTAAGCGGGTGTCATTCGATTCAACCCGAAAAAACTCAACTTTACAATCGATCCCAAGCCCATATCACGCGTAGCGAAATTTCCTTTACAATACAATTAAAACGACGTATCTCTCTTCACCCCTTCCACACATACGCCCTTTCAATCACACCAGTTGCTTACTGTATTAAGAGGCTTTTTTTTTTTTTTATTTATATCACTTATGACCAATATATTGATAGTTTCAACCAATTTTTTCAAGTGAATAATACTTTTTCCCCGAGTTCTTTCATTGCGTGCAGTCGAAAATAATTTGAAAAAACTAATTTTTCGCTTGAATTTTGTCAATTTCGAGTAGTTTGTGAAACAAAAATTATCAATGAAAAATTCAAACTGTACGTTTCAAATATATACCAATAAATTAAAATAGCCCTGTTCTAGGTAGTAACATCAATAATATGTTAAGAAACATGTTTTATCATAGAGAAAAATGTCTCAAACAATCAGCATTTTAAAAGACATAAGGCCTCTTAAAATCATATCTCAACCCGCTCCCAAGAAATAACGACTTTACGTATCAGCGCGCGGAGTCGATTTTCTTCAAAGTAGCGATTTCGGGGTGGTATTCTAAACCCGTCGATATTCCCAGGTCCGCTATCACGGTGTTCCCACAACGCACGGACGGGCAGCACGACTACAGAATATGGAACAGTCAGCTGATCAGCTACGCGGGATATAAACAGCCCGACGGCACCGTTCTGGGCGACCCGATGCACTGCGAATTCACTGAGGTAAGTTTTTCAAGGATATAACAGCATTGTTTTCAGATTCGATATTTTACATGCAAAATCTTAATAAAGCATTTGCCACCAAGTGTATTTAGGCAAATTTTCAACGTGATTTGTTAATAATACTAACGACTAACTGTTAATTAGACCACAGAAATAAAACGTAATTGAGCCTTGTGTGACATATATATGTGTTTACAACAGACTTTATGAAAAAGGAGGTTCTCTATTCTCCTTTTTTTATGCGGTACAGACCTCGGTTATGTATAAAACGACTAGCTGCGCCACGCGGTGTTATCCGCTCATCCCATAGGCAGACTACATTTTTTCGGGATAAAAAGTTACCTATGTGTTAATCCAGATTGCAGTTACCTTCTTACCAAAATTTATCAAAATTGGTCCTGCCGTTTGTGCGTGAAGAAGTAACAAACATAAACACACTCATAAAGTTTCGCCTTTTTTCTATAAAAGAAGAGGATTCTCTCAATGCTCACATGCATGTAATATCATGTCAACGTCAATCAAATGAAGTCCCATTTCCCATTTTAAACGTGGCGCAAACTATTCCTCATAAAGGATAAGCTCGCGTCAAACAATTCTCATCACAAATATATCCCTCATCGATAACTCCCAAAAGCAATTAATCGAAACAAGCCGCTTAATTGCTTGAAAAAAAAACAGTTGAAATCGAAATTGAAACTTTATTTAACACCGTCACCGAATGAATTTATTCGTTATCTGTGGCTTGTGCTAACAGTATGAGTCACATGAGTGATTGCGGTGGTTGGGGGGTTCAGTAATCCTCATTAAATATATTCACGGCTTTTGGTCACTAAAAGGGAGGTCGCATACGGCGACTTTACACTCCCGCGATTCTTTCTAATTTTTTTCCAGAGTGGGCTGTACTGTGTAAGCACAATATTGAGTTTTGTGTATTTTACAGAAAGTATTCATGCTCACAAATCTCTGAGGTAATATGGTACAGGGCAGTACAAGGATAGGATATAATATATGTAGTAGGTAATTTATTGATTAATACTTCCTCATCTTCAGGAAGTTTCCTTTTAAATGTGTCCTCTAATAATTAATAGACCGCATTAAATCAATTCATTTTGCTAAATCATCATAAGTGAGGAAAATTGTCGTCAATAAGCAAATCACTCCAATAAAGTAGCGTATGGAGTCAAATTTTCCATAGAGTGGAAATTTTAAATCCAGTATGGAAAAAAAAATAGGTACAGTCATTATCTCAGAAGTAACTTGTTTATTATTTACTCTATTTAAACCAAAAGTAATGGAGGTGGAAGACAATAAAACTGTCACATACTAATACCCATACACAGTGTTACTATCATTGGTATCATTGATAAAGAGATATATTGATACAGCTTTTTATTCTATTGTAAATTTTGTAGGTAATTTATTCTTACATTTATTTAAGTCGTGTCTATCGCGGATTATTCTTAGTACCCTTCATGGATTTTATCAATAATCATGCTAGGGACCTAAGTGTTAAAACCAAAATATTTTTTTGACGTCCAGCCGGTATGGAAACGAATAGGTATACATATAGCCTCTCGTTCCGACTATATAGGTTGTCCAGGTAAAATCCTAGTTACCTAGTTTTCGCCTTTAAACTCCTCAGCCCTTCTTGTGGTAAGGGCGTTTACGTCAATGAGAAACTCAGACGAGGCAAACCCTTTAAAAAACTAAGTAGGTACTACATTTTACACCTCAAACCTTACTTATATGTTAACAATATGCGGTCAAGTCATGAATAGTAGGAAAATATATGCGGTTTTTATTCAATTGCTGGCTTGTTATTCAATTAAATAATTGATGTCGCAATACCTATAGAAGTTTTACCTTCTTTACTAAGTAGTTACTTTGGTAAATGTATTAATTTGTATCCAAGAAGGGGCACTACCATAGGTACGCGTACGGCCATCTCTACATGAGCGAGATACGATGTTAATAAGAAACCGATATTTTCAATTGCTAGATTAATCAATTATTGCTATTTGACTTGAGTTTTCATAGAGTAACCAAGCATTTCTATAATGAATAATTTGACAAAACCTAACTTAAATACAGGCACTAAATTGCTATTGAGGAGGCCTGTGTCCAGCAGTGGACGTCGTATGGCTGAAATGATGATTAAATTGCGGACAGAATGAGCGTTCCAGCCCTGGGACTAAATCATCCTGTTATTCACAAATCCCATTTCACCTAATGTGTCACTCGCGCCTAACAGGGCTCAACAGGTCGTTAAATATGTATTAATATCTCATCCATACGGCTCAATACACCCGATATGTGCCTAATATCCCCAAAGAAAATACGTTTTCATGTCAACATTATTATCGGGCAAATAGAAAACAAACATGCGACCCTGATTCGAGCATAGAAGCATACATTAATAATCATCCATAAAGCTTTGAGTGATTTTCTTGGTAAGTAAAGGTAATGTAAGCCGTAATACTGTTCGACCAAAGTATATCTATAAGCCAAATGAATACTTAGTAAACCTAGTATAATAATAATAAATCCCTTTTTGCTAGTGCAGTACTTTTTTCTGACATTTATATAGTTACTAACTCTAATATAAAGACAAACATTATGAAAGTCTGTAAAAGTTTATACTCTACCGCCCAAAAAACACTGCGAAATGCCAAAAAAGCATTCCTAAAGTACCTTAATACCACAAAATTTAAGTTAAGTAGTCTATATTCAATGTGTTCCAAACGAAAGTTAAATAAAATACTTCATGTTACCAACTAAATTCACAGCTGCATTCACACAATTTGCAGTTTAAAAAAGAACTTATTGAACTAAAACATTGCAACCAAATTAAAAAAAAAGTTTTTATCTTCTGTGCATGAATGTATAGTATAGTGAACGTATACCTTTAGGTATAAGTTCATATTTTATTGACAGATAGACTTCAATAAAAACAAAAGTTTATCAGAGACTATTTTATTTTTATAATTTTGTTGGTTTCGACTCAAGCGGAGACGTGTAATTTTTATTTCCTTCGTTGTTTATTTGCTATTTATTCATAAACATCAAGTCGTGGAAAAAGTATTGTGCAATGTTGCATCATCACCATCATCATCATCTCAGCCATAGGACGTCCACTGCTGAACATACCGGTATATATGGAAGTCCAAAGGGGAGGCCCCTTTGGACTTCCATATATACCGGTTGGAAGCGACCTGCGTCCAGCGCCTTCCGGCGACCTTTATAAGCTCATCTGTCCATCTTGTAGGTGGACGTCCTACGCTGCGCAATGTTGCATAAAATACTATTATTCCACATCTTTAGTAATTTGACATTTCAAATGTTGTTAGTATTTATGTTGTACCTATCTAGTGTTAGTTAAAGTAATTTATTCTAATTAGTCTAAGATATCGATCTCATTTTGGGTACAGCCCCCCCCTAACTTTTACCATCTTTCCCTATCCTTGCCCTAGTCCATCCAGTCTCTCTCGACTATGTCGGCTGCCCATCGCTGCTTTGGTCTGCCAACTTTTATTTTGCCTAATGGTGATCCTTTACATTTGGTCTCTATTGTCCACCTTCTGTCTGTGATATAAACCTAATACATTTATATTTAAGGATTTTCGTTATATAGTAAATAAAAGATTAAACTTTCGTGAGACTGAAATATGTGACGTTATAATTTCCGGAACATGAGAAGAACGAACAAAAGGCGAAAGACGTCCATAGACGAAATAGAGCACTATAAAGGATCTCGATAATATCAACAAAAATTTCATAAAGAAAATATATTGCGTTTATTATCCAACAATATATTATATATATATATTGCAGTTACCAACATTTGTACCTACTGAATAATATTAATAATTGTTCATTAGCTGCTATTACATAATAATGGAAATACCCGACCCCTTATATATTTTCTTGGCAATAATGTAAAAATAAACTTGGTTGGATGGTTAAAAGTAATACTGCTAAATAATTCTACAAAGTCTATCTTAGTGTTTTGTTTTCAAAACTACGTGACTTTAGTAGCAGGACAAAATACTGTCTACAAATTGTCCTGCAGAATATTAATTCCCATAGTCAAATTAATGGGTAATATAATAATAAATAAGGTAAATGACATATTTACTACAATTTATGATCATTTAGGGATTTTACCGGGTAGTCATCTATTGTTATTATTCAAATGTACGTCCTTATGCAACTAATGAGGAAAGACTACTTGCTAAACATTATTTATTTTGACTGTTTATTGAATTTGTTTATTAGTTGCTTCTAATTATGAAGGGGAAAATATTGTAAAGAGAAAAACATATACTTAATGACATTTAAATAATATATCTTTTATTTTCATATTGTGTTCCAAAGTATTCTTTTGAAATTAAAATAAGTATAATATGTAAATACGTACCAATGATGAGTAATATGTACCATAATTTACACGTGTATCTGCTGCTGTATAATAATGATATTTAAGTATAACATGTTAAATAACCACTGAATATGAATCGAAAATATTTTCATTATAAGAGCCGAAATGTAACCAATATTTACAAGGAACTATTTATCAACGTTTTAATGCTAAGCAGGGTTAAAATATAGATTGTCTGATTGATAATATTATTCATACAGATACATGATATTCTATCGAAACCACGCTATTTTCTGTTCGTTGTTTGCGGTCGAAATAAATTACTCCATATTTGACGTATTCAATTTACCTGCCTCTCTTTTTCATTCATTTCCCGCCGTTATACAATAATATTTGTTTTATTTCCAAAAAAATTAAAAATGCAGCACAAAGGACTTCAAATAGTGCCATGAGATTACCTATAGACAATTAATAATTGGATTTTCTTCAAGCCTGAGCAGGGTTTTACCAAATAGGCTACAAAAATAAATTAGCAACAGATTTAGATTTTAATTTTGTCGTATCTATATTTTTCATTTCATGATAAAATCAGTTTCATTTATGTTATGTGACAAGCTTTTATAGCTGACTGTCCTTTTTTTTCAACATCCATCATTTGCTGACTGAGACGATTCTAATGACCCCAGACTCGGTAGGATTGCTTTATCAATTGCACAGTTTCCCGGTTCCATCATCAGACCAGCCCCATGGTACCATGGTCGAAGATATTTGCTTCAAAATTGAGTTGCCTGATTCCTACCGAACAAACATAGTTACTTGTACATTACAAGTTAAAATAAAAGCTTGTAAAAACACTTATAATTAATGCCTTTTTAAAGTTAAAACTTAATCAGTCTATTACTCAGTGCGACCACTGAAAATCTGCTTGGCTTTGGCGCCTCATTTTAAACTTACTAATTAAACCCTTAGGGCATTAACTTCCCCTAGTCTCCTGTAGCAGACAATAACAGGACCTCCCAGACATTATATGCAAAATTAACTTAAAACAATTGTTTCAGCTTTGTCTAAAACTCGGCTGGAAACCGCCTAGGACTCCCTGGGACATTTTGCCGCTGGTACTCTCCGCCAATGGGAAAGACCCTGATTATTTTGAGATCCCTAGGGAGCTGATCATGGAAATTCACATGACCCATCCGACGTAAGTAAATTGATTTTCTGACAGAGCCACATTAGATATGTAATGAATATTATATGAACATTTTTGCCGCTTAATTTATTGTGGAACGATTTCCTTTATTGTTGTCCAGAAATTGATTCAACTATTAATAACGTAATTTTTAGATATTAGACTACTTCACGTAACTGTGTCTGAAACATTTATTTGAATGTCATTCACTTTGTTCCGAAGAAAGGACTTAACAAGAAAAAAACTGCCTATGAAGTGATAGAATATATATACCGATAGAATAGAAACCAATTTTTCTCGTAAATCGCAATAAGGCCTATATAGATGCCTCCGTGAAAATAAAATGCCGGATTTGCATACAAGATTTACGATTTACGACAGTGAACTATGTATTACACGGCTACTTACGAGCAACACGTCGCCCTATCGCTTTCCATCACAGATTTATGCCAACATAAAAAGTCGGGGAATGCATATTGTGTCTGGCGAGTAAGAGCCTGCAAATAGGCGAAAAGAGCGCCTTGCCCATACAGAGCAGATTGCTTATCGTAAACTGTGGTCCAGTGATCTCCAATCTGCGTTTATGGCCCATAAATCTTAGCCATTCAATAATCTATTGCTTTGATAATAGATATCAGGCGTTAATGCAATATAAACTGCATGATTGAGTGTTCGGATTCAAGGTAACCCATTATTTTTCGAAGGGTTAACAAAGTTATCCTTAATTAATGACAACGCAACGGTATCCATTCGTCACGGTTATTGGAGTTTTATAACAGTAGGTACCAACTAGTGCTAAGTACTTCTCTTAACGATCAAATCTTGATAAGATTGATTGAATTAATCAACATCATTACTCAATCTTGGATTAACAGGTTATTCCGTTTATTTTATTTTTATATTGATGACAAATATATTGATAATTTCAACTAACATTTTAAATAATACTTTTCCCTGAGTTCTAGAAAGTAACATAGCTATTTCATGCTTTCATTACATGCAGTCGAAAATAAGTTGAAAAAAACTGGCCAATGAGCATGTCGGGCCACGCTCAGTGTAGGGTTCCGTAGTTGCCCTTCCTTCGCAATAGACGGGCTTAAAACAGCGGTTTGAAGCCCAAGGTTTAAATTACGAGAAAGATTTCAAGCTCTATAAAAAGGTCGTAAACGCCAAAGTAACTGGAATTACTTATTACCTTCTGGAAGTTATCGATTATACGTGCCAGATTGAGCGAAATGTTTTATTACAGTATGACACTTAACTAATACGTGTATCGTTCGAAGTATAAGGACACGGCACGGCACTTACGTCATTTTAAGGAAAATTATGAATTTTTGAGATAAGTCAAAAACGGCTAGACCGATTTTATTCCCTATTTTTCATTGAAAGTGCTTATAAGGCCGCATATTTATGAATTTTTCCATAATTTTTTTGACCCGTGGTTGAAAGTTAGAGGGGGGGGGACGCTATTTTTTGGATTTCTGAAGCGAATATTTACTAAACTCCTGACTATCAAAAAATTATGTTTGAGAACCCTATTATTTTTAAAAGACCACGACACCCCACACGCTAGAGTTGGAAAAAAAAAATCACCCCCACTTTAGGTGTACGGGAGGGAGACGTAGACGTACCTACCCGATTTTTTTTTTTGTTTTTATTTTACCGTTTTGTCGGCGTAATACATACTCATACCAAATTTCAGCTTTCACGGAGCTAAGCCGTAGACGGACAGACAGACAGACAGACGGACATGGCTAAACTATAAGTTCCTAGTTGACGACGGAACCCTTAAAACCAGTTTTCTGCGTGAATTTTATCAATATCGAATAGTTTTTGAAACAAAATTCAATCAGTGAAAAATTCAAATATATATATACATATACCAATCAATCTCAATAGCCCTGTTCTAAGTCATAACGTTGATATGTTGAAAAATGTCTAAAACAATCAGCATTTTTGAACGGACAAGGAGCCTTAATTAGTAATTTTTAGAGATCGTTGGCCTGTAGATATCCAAAATGAAAACGTAACCATCAAAGACTAACATTGCCGTAATTTGCGCAGGTACGAATGGTTTGATGAGCTGAAACTGCGCTGGTATGCGCTGCCGGCCGTATCCAGTATGCGTTTTGACTGCGGCGGCATCGAATTCACCGCGAATGCCTTCAATGGCTGGTACATGAGCACAGAGATTGGATGCAGGAACTTCTGTGACGTTAATCGACTCAATATGCTTGAGGTAATTATTCTACGAAATTAGAAAGACCTATTACTAACGCAATCTTCCTATATTGCGGGTATCTTGTGTTGTTGTATTGCAAACTAGCAACGTAGGCATGAAGTGATGTGAGGCACCAACTGCTTAAAAAATTCGATGTCAAGCACAACTTCGGTCACTAATTGAAGACGCGGGCTCAAAGCCTGCATGAAGCATTTTCTTATTTTGAAATTTCGCTTTACTGCGTATTATACGCTATTTCTAACTATTTATTTATTTATTTAATCTTTATTGCACAAAAGTAAACTTATTGTACAAAAGGCGAGCTTGATGTCATGAGGAATTATCAACCAGTCAACCTATAGTCAACTTTATCATACTTAAAAACGAATCAACCTATACGCCTTGTTATTATGCATGACTCAAAACGAATAAAGTCGAAAGATTAAAATGTACTCTTCGGTAAGTAGATTTTAAGGGACACGCACATGTTTGGATATTTTCCCACCTGATCCTAAACATGATAATTTCGTTAACAGGAATCACGTTGGATGTATAAGCAACAAACGTGACCGGACCCTTAGGGTAATAAAATCACATAAAACGGGCGTGAGATTATTAGCCAAGAACCCATGAGTATGTTTACAACATGTTCAGCAATAATACAGAAACCTTGGTTTTTATTATTGATCCTTATCTCAGCTGTGCCAATTGTCTCAATGGTCCTTGGTTTGATTCTCGCTCTTGTTTAATTACGGCAAAGCTAATTTGTTTATCCGACACCTTTTTCGTAAGGTGATGGTGGTACAGCTTACAGTGAAGATTTTACATTCAGTTTATTTCCTACCTTACCTCAATGCTCCAATAATTACAATGTAGATATAGATATTATGTAGATATTAATGATAAGTTGTTAAATTTTATAAGACAAATATTTTAGAACAGATGCGACCAAGAGGTTAACATGAGGACTGCTTACTACTGATCGTGATCACAAAAAAATCAAACGTTCATCTATATTACATTTGAGCAATTCCAAACAACAGTTACAATTAGTTCACAGCCCATGATAAAATTAAACTTGCTGGCAAATAAATATCGACGAATCTTCTTAGTACCTTTTACGATTAGTTATCATATTTTGGACGAAAGACATTTCCATTTATTATAACGGGAAGAGAGAAGTTGTAGGAATAAATGCATTAATTCTATCCGTCAGAAAGTGGCCCAGAAAATGGGGTGCGACACCAGAACACCAGTGACCCTGTGGAAGGACAAGGCTCTTGTAGAAGTGAACGTGGCAGTACTGCACAGTTTCCAGCAGCATAATGCCACCATTGTCGACCACCACACCGCTTCAGAGAGCTTTATCAAACATCTCGACAATGAGAATAGACTACGGTAAGGACTTATCCAAGGCATAGAATAACATTGACCCTGTACCTATAGAAGTGAACGTGGCGGTTGACCAGCTTCTGAGAGCTTCACCAAACATCTCGACAATGAGAATAGACTACGGTAAGGACTTATCTAAGGCATAGAATAACATTGACCCTGTACCTATAGAATTGAACGTGGCAGTTGACCAGCTTCTGAGAGCTTCACCAAACATCTTGACAGATAGAAGACTACCGTAAAGACCTCTCATAGCCATTATCGATCCTGTGGAAGAACTAGGCGCTTGTAGAAGGGAACAAAGCGGCTGACCATCACACCGCTTGTGAGAGCTTCATCAAACATCTCGACAATGAGAATAGACTACGGTAAGGACCTCTCTTAACCACAGAGTAACATTGATCCGGTGGGAAGACAAGTCACTAGTAGTAGCAAACGTGGCGGTTGACCATCACACCGCTTCTGAGAGCTTCACCAAGTATCTGGACAAGAAGAATAGACTACGGTAAGGACCTCTTAGCCATAGAGTAATATTGATCCTGTGGAAGAACAAGTCCCTAGTACAAGTGAACGTGGCGGTTGACCATCACACCGCTTCTGAGAGCTTCACCAAGCATCATGAATCATGATCTTGACCATAAAGGTCCCAAAATTGTCGAATAAATCTAAGGGTTATAATAATACGGTAAAGTTTTTCACTCTAGGACGAGCCGACGACCGAATTCGAGTAAACCGTGTTAAGATCTTTGTTGTGTATTGTTTTTACGTAATAAGTGGCCCACGGTTTTGTTAATTATCTTTAATTTGTAATAACTTAAAGTGATAACCAGAATGCACAACGACTTTCACAAGTAAATTTGAATCATTCGGAAAAATGGAGCAATATCGCGTTGCAGTTAGCTCCGAATTATATGTAAATAGTATTCATATCCACAAACTTACAATCCAAGGCAATTTGCTGCTATTGTCATCAAAACTTGTCAACATCCAGTTATTACGAGCAAGAGTAGTTAACGATCAATAGTAGTCGTTACCTACTAAACAATTATAACGATGACTCACACATGCATATACCTTACAATCATTACATTACATCTAACACTTAATTCTTAGCGGTTTCCGGAACCTTAATATCCGTAAATCCGTCTATTATGGTAGCTCCAAGATGACCTCGCCGACAAAAACAGAAAAATCCTCGGTTTTGCTTAAACCGGCTTAAAAGCCATAAATCGTTCATCACCGTCCTTGCAGTCTTGTGAACTAAGGCAAATTGTAAACATAATAATATTATGCACATGTTCACAGACGGATATGTAAACATAATGTCGTGTGATCGCGAGAAACTATTGTGAACTATTTTGGACCCAGATCCCTTGGAACAATAAACAGTTTGTATGTATGAGTGCAATTTACACCTTATTTGTTTTTCTATTATGACTGCGCATGACACGCCGACCGCTAAATATGTTAATTAAATCCCTTAAAACTGATAATTGATGGACACGTTTTCCTCAAATACAAGCATTTTTAATATCAAGGAAAAAGATGTGTATTAGAATTTGACTAAAATAAAAATAAAAATCTGGGAACCAAACTTCCCAAACTCCAAATAAAGTTGCAGGTGTTTAGAAAATGAGTAATTTTTATCATCAACACTCGTTGATATAAAAAAAAAACTATTCCATAAGTCACTTAAACAATTTTTTCCCTGTTTCATATCATCATATTTTTTTAGTTGGCCAGGAAAAAAGATGTGTATCTCAAGGGAGTTTGACAAATAGTAACAGAAATTATTGAGTTCAAGCTTCCCAAATCTCCGAATAAAGTTGCAGGTGTTTGGAAAAGGTGTTATTTTCATTTACAACGATACTGAAACCAGTCTATAAGTCACTTAAAAAAGCTTTTTCCTGTTTCAAATCGCCTTATTTTTTTTAGTTGTGCATAGTATGAATATTTAATATTTCCCACAGTTCGGGCTGTCCCGCGGATTGGATATGGATCGTCCCGCCGATGTCGTCATCCATCACCCCGGTATTTCATCAAGAGATGGCGCTTTACTATCTTAGGCCTTCCTATGAATATCAGGTTTGTAATAACATAATAAAAAATATATATATCAAGCACAATCAACATAGTGAAAAATACAAAGTAAGTACAATAGGAAATAACGCTTCATATTGCTTCAAAATCAAGCATGTAGCTTCCATAAATTCCAGACATTTATCGTCGGTTCGACGTAACAACATTGACCCTTCTTTTATCTTGTTTGATTAAGAAACAAAAGCTTGCTAACGATTCACTATTAACCTCTGCGTAAATTAGGAACCAGCATGGAAGACCCACCAGTGGCAGAAGTCGAAGCCGATCACCGGTAAAAAGCCGATAAACAGAAAGTTCCACTTTAAGCAGATAGCTCGAGCTGTCAAATTTACATCGAAACTATTCGGCCGGGCGCTTTCCAAGAGGATTAAAGCGACGGTTTTGTATGCCACCGAGACCGGCAAATCTGAACAATACGCCAAGGAACTAGGAGTCATATTTGGACACGCCTTCAACGCCCAGGTACTTCGTTAGCCCACTAACTAGATGAAGTATTAATGAAACGAACATAGCTAATTTGTGAACTTCTTTTGTTTTAGGTTCATTGCATGGCAGACTATGATATAACCTCAATAGAGCATGAGGCACTTTTGTTAGTTGTGACGTCTACGTTTGGCAATGGTGATCCTCCTGAAAACGGTGTGGTAAGTATTCATTTTGAAATTAATTTTGTTGGGTTTTAGAACGAAATATTATTTAATTTACTAATAACTATTCATTAATCTAGGCTTTCGGAGAACATCTTTGCGAGATTTTATACGCTGATCAAGTTGAAGACTCTGGGTAAGCATTCATAAATAATATTATCTAAATAATTCAAATCTTCTCATTTGTGCCGTTGAATAATTTAAACTATTGGTAAATTTCAGAACTCAAAATATGCCGACACCTAAGTCCTTTATTAAGGCTAACAGCCAAATGGAATTACAAAAATTCACTGTTGGTAATCCTAAGCAGTTAAACAGATTGGAATCACTTAAAGGTACAAAACTAGAATAATCAAATTATAAATTTCAAACATATACTCGTATATACGAACGCAAAATATGTTCTTATCCTTGATTATTTATTTTAGGGAGTGCTACTGATACAGCATCCATCGACAGTTTTGGACCTCTTAGCAATGTACGTTTCGCTGTTTTTGCGCTAGGTTCAAGCGCATATCCCAATTTTTGCAATTTCGGAAAGTATGTAGACAAACTGCTGGGTGATCTAGGCGGTGAAAGAATTCATGACGTTGCTACTGGAGACGAAATGTGTGGACAAGATCAGGCATTCAGGAAATGGGCGTCCAGCGTATTTAATGTAAGTATTATATAGAAACTAGCTTTTGCCCGCGACTACGTCCGCGTGGAACTTGGAAGTATGGAAGCAACCTCGTACAACACGATAGATATCGACCTAATCACCTTAATTAATAAAAGAGCGCCTAAGCAAATGTAAGAGCAATTGTGCTTTTGGTTTAATCATTACATTTTCTACAGGGTCATCAATGTCATCATGAATTACTTACTCACTTTTTGCTTTTTAGGGATAATTTCCAGCATGAAAACTATCCTATGTCCTTCCTCGGATCTTAAACTATCTCCATACCAAATTTCATCAAAATCGATTCAGCGGTTTAAGCGTGAAGAGGTAACAGACAGACAGACAGACAGACAGACACACTTTCGCATTTATAATATTAGTATGGATTATTATGATAAATTATTCTAAACATGATATTTTTATAAAGAGAAACAGAAATGAATTGTACCTAAATATCACCGAATGTTCTTAGGTTGCTTGCGAGACATTCTGCTTAGACGATGATGAAACACTTCAAGAAGCAAAGAGAGCGCTCGGAACTGTAGCTTTGAGTGAGGAAACCGTTCGGTTTTCTCAACCTGAAACTAAGGCCCCGACTTTGACAGTTGCATTGCAGTCAACTCTGAACAGGCAACTAGTTACTTGTGTTGTAAGAGCTAACAAAGATTTGGGTGATGAATCTGCTGAAAGATCGACTATTTTCATTGACTTGGAGCCAAAGGTAAAAATAAACAAGATTAATATAAATACAAAAATCAATGAGTAAATGCCTCATGACTATTTTTACAACGATGCCTTTTTCAGGATGAGATTAAATATGACCCTGGAGATCACGTTGGAATTATCGCCTGCAATCGTAAAGAACTCGTAGATAGTTTGTTAGCACGTTTAAGAGACGTTGTAGATTACGATGAACCATTGCAATTGCAACTTATGAAGGAAACCCATACATCAGCTGGTAAGATATACAATCATAATTAATAAGACGTACATATTGTAAATCGAAAGAACTTTATCATAAACACGTCTTTCTTTTAGGGCCCGTAAAATCTTGGGAGCCCCACGAAAAATTGCCTGTGGCGAGTGTAAGGGAACTTTTCACACGTTTTCTGGACATCACTACAGCGCCAACCACAATACTTTTGCAGTATTTAGCGACAACTTGCGAAAATGAGGAGGAGAGGTTACAACTAAATTTATTAGCCACGGTAAGTAATTCATAGTTATCATGGTTACCATCTAAAACAATGCTAAACTGAATTGATATTGATACTTTTTATTTTGTGCCGTAATTCTTGTATAGAATGGTGATAATAGTTAAACTTTGCGTTTGGTGTCTCTTAGGATCCTGGAGCATATGAAGATTGGCGCCACTTCCACTTTCCCACATTGCCCGAAGTTTTGGAACAGTTCACTTCAGCTAGACCATGCGCATCACTTTTGGTTGCTTTGCTGTCACCCTTGCAACCGAGATTTTACTCGATATCCTCCTCGCCTATTGCGCATCCTAAACGGTTACATCTTACCGTTGCTGTCGTTACGTATAGAACTCAGGGTAAGCATTTTCCTAAACTGATAATAAATTGCTATCACACTACTTGAGCGTCCTTATAATTAAAATGTATGTTTTGATAACAGATGGAGAAGGCCCTCTTCACTACGGTGTCTGCTCCAATTATCTTATGGACCGCAAGCCGGGTGATGAAGTGTACCTGTTCATTAGAAGGTATTACTATTTCATTTATACTGATGACATTATCGGGAATGAAATTATATCTTAGAACCTGATTTTATTTCATTTTTGCAGCGCGCCGAACTTCCACCTTCCCGAAGACTTGTCAGTACCATTGATCCTGATTGGACCTGGTACTGGCATTGCACCATTCCGTGGATTCTGGCACCATCGCAGAGCTCTCCTGAATGCTCGGTCTCGAACTAACACTGGTCCAGTGTGGCTATTCTTTGGATGTCGAACGAAGACTATGGATTTGTACCGCGAAGAAAAGGAGCAGGCTTTGAGGGACAATGTCTTAACAAAAGTTTTCTTGGCCTTATCACGGGAGAAGAATATTCCAAAGGTATACGTCATTAGTCAAAAGTTGTAGGCATTCGGTCTTACGTTAGCCAACTCTACAATATTATGTTTCAAACAAGGCATAAAATAATTGTCTTCTTATTGTAGATGTACGTTCAAGAGTTAGCTGAAAAGGAGGGGCAAGAAATTCACGACCTGTTAATAAACCGAGGAGCACATTTCTACGTCTGTGGTGACTGCAAAATGGCTGAAGACGTCAATCAAAAACTAAAGGGCATCATAATGAAGTACAGCAATATGACGAAAGACCAAGTGCAAAGCTTCATGTTTAAATTAAAGGTTAGTAGTCTAGTAAATAGGTCTGCGTGAAACAGAAAATTCTGGAATCATGATATGTATCAAAGGAAATCTATTGATTTTGATTGGTTTTTGTGTTCTTAGGAGGAGAATCGCTACCACGAAGACATCTTCGGCATCACATTGCGTACCGCGGAGGTCCACAGTGCTTCCCGGGAGTCTGCCCGTCGCAACCGCGTCGCCGCACAGCCCTGACGCCGATCCTCCCGCTTTCGACCCAACTCGCTCATCTAGCCAGAATGTCTCATGACTAACTACAACAGTTATTGCATAGTGATGCGCTGAAAAATGAGCCCTGCTGAACGAAGCAACGGTGTACTTAAAATTTGTCAACGACATTATTGCTAAGGGATTTACGACTAATTCGAAGGGATGCTCCAATAATAATACAATGTAAGTTACGAAGGTTTGACCCAAAATTTTATGACGCCAAGAAACTAACATTTATTAAAAGTTAAATGTGTCCCTTACATTTCTGTGAGCCTCATTTTAGGTTTAATCCGCTGGAATGGATTTTGAATAAAAATCTTTATGCAGTTGCCTAAAATTGTGTTCTATCATATTGGAGAGGTTTATTTATTGAATAACTTTTAATTAAATCCAAGAAAAAAATGAGAACATTTTGTTGCTATCAGATAAGTTTACTTTTGGCTTAGCAAAGTCAATTACAAAATTTAAGAGGTACACCAAATTATGATGTTTCGGCCCAATTAATATTTCAATGATCTCTTAATAGGTTGTGCAAAATGAGAAAAATACGTGTAAATAATCCTAAATTGCGCTATTATTTACATGATTAGGCATTATCATCGTGATTGTCGCTTTATTTGCTAATGAGTATAACTAAAATGACCAGTATCCATTTTTCTAAAGGAAAATTGAGTATTTTGGAATTAAGTAAAGCAGGGTGTTTGTAAATTATTAACGCACAATGCATTATATTTTGTATATTCTCTTAATATCTTTAAATAATAATAACCTTTTATTATTAGTTCCTTAGTCAAAATTAAAAAGCGTAATTATTACCTAATTGAATTTTTTTAAAGATCATATTTTAATTTATAATATTGTCCAATATATTGCTTTTAATTGATTTAAAGAGAATAATAAAAGTTTATAAAAAGGCGAACCTATTATACTTTTATCCTTAGATAGATCAATACAACGATGCTTCTATCATTTTAAACAAGTTTTGGTAGTTTTTAAGTTTTGTACAGAATATTATATTAATTTATTAAATACTATGTAAATAAAAGTAATTTTAAGTTTTATATTTTAATTGTATATTATTTCAGCTAAGAAAATTTGGCTCTGTATTACTCTATTGCAGATATAATATTAATGGATGCATTGATCAAGTATTTTGTAACGTAAGCAAGGACAGTAATTATTATGTGTGTAGATAAATAGCAAAAGTGGTCCAAATCAATCTTACCCAGGTAGCACACAGACTGCAAAAGCACTTATACAGCCTTTATACAGCTTAAATTAGAGTTATAACCGCTGCATAAGCTCTTATACTTACAGCATGTTTGCTATATAAAAAAATGTATAAAAAAATACTGGGTATATAAAAAATATGTGCGGAACTGTAGTCACAATACTGATGGCTGTTGGAGGGTGGGAGCGGAAGGTACGAAAGCGGTGTCTCGCTCCCTCTTATGACCACCGCTCGCCGCGGCCGCTTGCCACCGTGTCGTGGCCAGCCCGTATAGATTGACTACTTTTGTCATTTTTCTCCACGCTGCATTTAAAGATTAATCAAATTAAATATTGTGAGATTTGTCTCCATTCTGTGGTATTCCAAAAATTGTTCTGTCCTTTTACGCTAGGTGTGAGTGTTGAATTTGTGATCTTGTAAACTAGTTGTAAGAAATGTATTCATATTTTCTATTATCCATGTTACAAGAATTTTAATATACAAAAAAAATCTTTTCTGATACCTACTATTTCTATATTAAAATATAAATCCTAATTATGTCTTATTATAATAATATGAGATATTTACAAATAACTCAGTTCATATCTAATAAATGGGATAAGGTGCACGAATTAAATGATAATGTTACTGTCTAAACCATATCACGCAAATGTTAATATATTATTATATTATGCACTATTTGAAATAATAAAGACTACTGAACATGTTACGCTGTCGAATATAATACTTGAATTTCAATATATTTGTCTGTAATTGGTCAAATAAAGTTCCTTCATATTCGAAAATGTAGATTTTGTTTTATTTGACCAAACCCGTCGGTTCCTTAATTGCAGCCTCGGTTACAGTATCAGTAATGCCTTCATTAGAGACGGTCCACATTTTGTGTTAAGTTTTCTATTAAATACCTAATGATTTAATCTCAAATGAGTTTTATCCAAAACTGTTGTCGGATTATACTTTTTATGAAGAAATATCGGTGGCTATTGTGCAATTCGTGACAAAATCTAAGGAGATACATAGGTTAGGTAGTTGGACACCTTATTTTCTATTGAACTCCATCCATCCCATCCATCGTTGCCATATATATTACCTACATATATTATATTTCATTGACGCTAGCTGTCATTATTTCCAAATATACCCCTTGAATTATCCAAACATTCTTTTACATGTTAATTAAAATTGAACTTTTAAACAAATCGAAAAACATGTTTTAATTTGTAAATGTTGTTTCCATTTTTGAGGATGGCCCAGGTACAAACTAAAAACGAACGCTTCACTGTGGAAGTTTAGACAGAATATAATTGGACGCTAACAGCTAACCGTTTGTATTTCCGGGGATAAACGAAGAATACTGAAGCGTAAAATCTTAATCTGATGGTTCTGAATAATAAGACATTTCATCATGAGTCAAGAGCGCAATATTTAACAGGCTCACTGTTCCAAATAGGAAATGCAAACCGGTAAATTTTTGTATAGACATTGCTTGTTTACCAGTAAATTACCAGTAATTTCCATAGAAAAAATTACTGGTTTGTATTCCCTAGTTCCGAAGCAATGCAGTTTTCGACACGTCCCCATATTAATAATGGCATTAAGTAAACGCTCATTGGCCGTGAGTCCGTGAGGCACAAATGTGCCGCGTGGACGTACCAGCGCCAGTGAAACCACCCATGAGACACTGTGGACTATCAACCCGTTAAGCATCGTTATAGGGAAACTATTTAAGTAGGTATTGAACAAGAAAAAGTTGATCTACCCAAATAACGATATTTTTGATGTTATGATTTAGGCTGTTACATCGTTACTAAATTGAATTTTAATCGTGGAAAACGGGCCAAGTGCGAGTCTGACGGGCAAACCGAGGGTTCCGTACAAACACTTAGGTATCCCATCATAACTGACCGGGTTAAGTTAAGTTTGCACCTGGTATGTATGGCGCCGGATACAAATGACGTGCAAAGTTAACACATCCGATCACGTTTGTTGTGTGGGAGCCCACTTATTTATTTTGTTTATTATTATAATGATTCTGTTGTATTAGTATTTTGTTGTTATAGCGGCAAGAGAAATACATAACCTTTAAAAATGTCAAATACCACGGGTCAGTTCATTATAATTATATCATTATTTTTTTTTATAATAGAAGATTTTACGTAGGTTACCTACGTAAAATCTTAAATATATCATGGCAGGACAGGATAACTGAGAGGGTTTTGGAAATTGCACAATTACCAAGCCTGACTGCACTACTTAAACAGAGGCGCTTGCGCTGGCTGGGTC
Organism: Apotomis capreana; assembly: GCA_947623375.1. Taxonomy (NCBI): domain Eukaryota; kingdom Metazoa; phylum Arthropoda; class Insecta; order Lepidoptera; family Tortricidae; genus Apotomis; species Apotomis capreana. Next base: position 6,540,809 of record OX392506.1, on the reverse strand, counting down.
ATGTGCACAGAATGGAACCCTCTCGTTTACCGCGACGTGTTCTGCTTGGCGCAATAGCGAATGCAAAACGTAATGTCGGAAGGCCCTTGCTTCGCTTTAAGGACTGCGCGAAGCGTGACATGATTGCCTTTAAGATCGATTACCAAACCTGGGAAGAACTCGCGGTAAGGCGCACAGACTGGCGCAAGTGTGTGGCGGACGGCCGCAAGTGGTGCGACGATGCTTGGTTTGGCGCATTGACTGACAAGAGGCAGAAACGACATCTAGGCGACCATACTACATCTACAACGGTCAGTGTCTCTTGTCAAGTTTGCGGTCAGATATGCCGATCGCGTATCGGTCTTTTCAACCACCAAAGACGGTGCATCGCAGACTGAAGACCACAAATCGTCTGTAATAGACTGAAGGGCCGATGATGATAATAGAAAGTACCCGTAAAGTACTTAGGTACTCGGTACTCGGAAGATCACAAAACTCATATCTTTCAGAAAACAAGGAAACTCGTTTGTGTGTCTCGGCAAGTTCTTGCCTCACTTGTGTTGTGTTTGTTTGTTATTTTAGTATTCTCCAGCGGGGCATCCCTTTATCCCTTATCTATATTTTCCTGTGTTTTGTTTTCCTAAAGTGGCAATTAATTTGTCAGCGGTTACAGTACAGCGTAAAATTATAATTAAGCTAGGTTTTAAGACGAGTTGAGTCATAATCTGTCATAGCTGAAATATTTATATTGATCAGTTATTTTAAAAGAACAGGTTTGATAATTAAGCTCACTTGGTTTAAAAAGTTTTTAAACAGCCAAAGAATTTACTTATTATGATGACCTTTAAATCACCTGTTTTAGCCCTTTAAATCTATAGTTACCTAGTTAAAGGGTCACCTGTCGCGTTGGTGTCATTTCAACTCTGTTTTAATTTTTGCTAACTAGTATTATTATGTATGTAAGCAGATTTTTTTCACGACTTTGCCAGTGTGGCTAGTCTATTATGCCAACTCTGCATACGTTTCACCAAACATCTTAAAGATACGTATCATTTAAATACAACAATTCAAACGAATTATATTAATTTATTTATTTTAACTTTATTGCATGATAAAAAAAGTACAAATGGCGCACTTAATGCCTTTAGCCACTAGATTGCTTTTGGTAACTACGGCTACCTGTCATCGCTCTTATTTTATTATATAAATAGAGTCCAACTCAAAATTCGAAGCAATTGAGTGGTTAGGCATTCTCTACCAGTCAACCACTGAGTTATACAGAAATATGCAGTCAGTGCAGGATCAAAGGTTAGAAACAAACAAAGTAATTAAAACACAAATCGATTGCCTAAAGATATATACTCGTAAATACATATAATTACTTACACGAACATTTAATATGATATACTTACTTACATATATATATATACCTATTATGTACTTAAGGTAAAATATATCGAACAAAGTTAGGAAGAGAGATTTACACCTCGTATATTCATTATTTGAGCCTCCCTGACATCATAATCCGTTTAAATTGTTTCATGTAAATATTGTAAATGTGTGAGAGTCGGAAACCGAAGAAAATATTTTACGTATCATTCATACCTGGGATAACTCGGGGCATCTATACGAAAGTGATGTGGAAAAATATTTTATCGACAAAAAATATGTCGATATTACTGTCAATGTCAAGATCTAAATGTTATCCAACATATTTTACTTCTTTTCATTTTAAAATAAAAGCAATATCACGTCTATTATTAGTTTATTTTTAAATAGTTTTCATAGTAAGTGCACAATCAATATTTTTCCGATACTTATTCGTCGGTATAAAATATTGCCGTCTAGTTGAAAATATCCACTTTATCAGAAATGATATCGAACCTTTTTATAGTAATCGAGAATATTCAATGAGCACATGAATGAATATTATATTTATATATCGACACCTTCTTATCGATATTAAATCCCTATTGACGTGCCCCGAGTTAGCACAGGTTTCATTATTACAAGAGAGTTTGTGTAAGTTTCTCATGTAAGTACAGTAAGCTGCAGAGAAACCTGACCAGTCATATCATAGCAAATACTATGGGGAGGGGGGGTTGGGTTTTTTGCAGCTAAGGTACTGTACAATGGCCAAAAATGAGGAAACATAATTTATTAAATAAATAAGTAAGTAAATATGAGACAATCCTACACAAATCGATCAATGTAGGCCCAAATTATAAGCTCGAGAAGGCTTGTGCTATAGACGAAGATAGCTAATATTCATCTAATTTATATTTTACGTTTGTATAGACAAAAAATGTACTAAAACGCATGTGGGATTGGTACTAAGTAGTTGAGTATAAGGAGCTGGCTAGTTGACGATTAATGTTAGTTCGAATAGAATAAATGTATGTACATATGTATGTATACATATATATTATAATTATGTATGTTTGTATTAATGTATTTATTGATTATATTGTATTTATTTATTTGTTTTACGTGTATATATTATTCCTTCTATCTGATGTTTGCACCGCCTGATAACAAACTATTTTTGAAGTTAATAACGTATGGGCCGCCGATGGGAATAACAGTAGAAACAACACTTAATGTTCAAAGTGCGTTTAATCGGAGTTAATACAGTGGTGCAGATAATTATCACTTAATTAAAACTTAATCTATTGATCGAGGTCGATCACGACCTTACGCGACCGCGATGGAAGGCATAAGACGCCGCGGGCACTTCATTCTCATCACACATCACTTCGCGGGTTACTCACTAAGGTATGTCCACTTGGCACTTTTCGTGAGAGTCCGGCAATCGATTATCGGGAAACGCCGATGACTCGATCGATGAACACCTGTCGCGAGCGTGGGACCTCTGCTCGTAACAAGTTCTCCAAAGGTTGTCTGGAAGAGATAAATAAATAAATAAATATTAAGGGACAATCATACACAAATCGACCTAGTCCCAAACTAAGCAAAGCTTGTACTATGGGTACTAGACGACGATATACATAAAATATAAATACATATATAGATAACATCCATGACCCAAGAACAAATATTTGCACAAATATTTGCCCCGGCCGGGATTCGAACCCGGGACCGCCGACTCAGTAGGCCGGTGTCTACAAACCGAGCCAATCGCGTCGTCGCTCTTTAGCGATAAGACCACCCGTTGTTTACCCATATTGTGATTTTTTGCGTTTTATTTCTCCTGTATGTTTCACGAGGTGTGCAATAAAGAGTTGTATTGTATTGTATTGTTATTAAATAAGGAATGTGTTAGATTTGTTGTATGACGGAGAGTGGCAGACGATAGCATGATTCCCTAGAAGAGGGAAGTTTTACTGAAACTATGTACATAAATTGTGAAAATCACACTAATATTATAAAGGCGAAAGTTTGTGAGTGTTTTTATGTGTATGTTTGTTACTTCTTCACGCTCAAACGGCTGGACCAATTTTGATCAATTTTGGTATGAATGTAATAGCTGACACCCTGGATACTTTTTCATATACTTACACATAGGCTACTTTTATCCCGAAAAAATGTAGTGTTCCTGTGAAATGAGCGGGTGGCACCGCGTGGCGCAGTTAGTATGTAAATAAACGACGTAACAAACATCATGTGCGTTTCCCTGCCTCATCCCTACATTCATAAACAACTTCTTAGGCCCAGGAACAAATATTCCCGATCATCACATATATAATACCTGCACTTGCCCGAATTCGAACCCAGGACCGCCAACTTCGTAGGCCGTCGTGCAACCAACTTAACTAAACATGTCGTCGTCATAATAAGAGTTTCAAGTAATCTACCCCAAATAATTCAGTCAACATTAGAATAGATAATGATATACCTCGAGATTTACCTAGCACGAACGATGTGTTGTTAGTGCGTGACAAAATAAAACAACGACAATCATGTTATCGATAAATACCACGTCAACGTCATAAAGGAAAAGTAAGTGGTAAAATCGTAACATGCATCTTCATTCATTCTAACGTTAAATAGATTTAGTAATGAAAGCTTATACATTCATAGACATTATTATTTTAAGATTAATCGACATAACAATGTGAAAGGGTTTCAGCAGGCTAAGCGAAGAAGAAGTGCCTCCAACGATGGATTTGGTCATTCTTTCAGGTGAAAAAAGAAAAGGCCAAAAGAAGATCGAGGACTGATAATACGTATAGAGTGTTCTTAGGATCTGCCATTACACCACCTGAAAGAATGACCAAATCCGTCGTTGGTTGGGGGCACCTGCTAGACGGGTCCGTAATGTTTCATATAATGTCAGATAAACTAACATACACTTGATATACAATCGATTGATATAAAGTTGTTTCATATAATGTAACGTTTCATATAATGGTTTTTTCCTATATTTTGCTTTTCTCTAATTATCGATTGATATAATAGGCTAAATGACATAATTGACAATATGCATAATTATACTTTCGTATAACATATTTATCACATACATTTGTTTAACATACATACTATTTAGAATAATAGCGTTTTCATATAAATACTGCCTTAAGGTGAAATAGGTAATGTTAGGAATCGTAAAGATAGTGCGCGGCTCGCTCGCTTCGCTCGCTCGTTAGGGTCGCAGTTCAACCTAACACTCCTCCTCGCTTCGCTCGTCGTCGTACCTAACCTAAGCCAAGTCGGACCTGCCTTATGGTGTAATAGGTAATGTTAGGCATCATAAGCAAAGTCGGACCTGCGCGGCCCGCTTGCTTCGCTCGCTCGTTAGGGGGTCATCCACAAATTGCGTCACACAAAATGTCGACTTTTTGAACCCCTCCCCCCCCTATGTCACGCTTTTTTGCTATACCTTTAACATGTACTGTCACGTTTGGTATGACCCCCCCCCCCCTTAACGTGTGACGTAATTGATGGATGACCCCTAGGGTCGCAGATCAACCTAACACTCCTCCTCGCTTCGCTCGTCGTCGTACCTAACCTAAGCCAAGTCGGACCTGCCTTAAGGTGATATAGGGGGTGACAGCCTAATATATCTAGTCGGAACCACCTTTTTTGGTTATAGTATAGTCAACTTATATCTTCTGTAGTTTATAGCATTGACGAATTATATCAAGTAAGTCATTATGATAAATGCGGTTTATACCAAGTAATAAATATAGTAAATGTACATTATAAAAGTAATTATATCAATTGTTACTTTAGATCATTTGAAAATTATCTAAAACAATATTATACCATTCGTTACATTATACAAAGCAATGGTATATCAAACCAAAATAGATTAAGTCAAGTTATATGAAACGTCGGGCACCCCTGCTAGACCCTTTATTCGAGTTCCACGATATTGTAAAATTCTCTTCATAACGTTGACGTAGTTATTATCAATATCAGGTTTGTCGATATTATTATTCTGTAATCACTAACCACATGTTGTTCCTGCTAGAAATATATCCATCTAGGTATAGTAATGAATAACATCATTATCTATGATGGCTTTATAAATATTGAACGTCAACATTTTTAGCAAACATATGACCTTCGCTGGTCAGAAATTAGACGAGCTGTACATAATACGCGGTATTATAACGCGTGAGCAGTTAAAATGCGATTCGCTGGTTATACCTGTCTCGCTCGCCCTTACGCGGTCCAGATAAGAACCTCTCAGTTTTCACCCAAACCCGAATCGTAATCTTAGAGCTCACGTACTGTATCTATATTGAGTGAGTCAGAGACTTGCCACAATTTTGAATATTTACAAGTTATATTGTTGTAGCGCATTTTGTACTTACCCGTTTATACTCAAAGCGCTATATTATTTATGTACCAGTAAAAAAAACCTGCGCAAGTGTCAATAACATTATTTTGTATTATGATACTTTGGGATTCTTTTTTCAGAATATCTTAATAATGCTGGTGTTCTAAATATGCTAACAAAATTCACGTGCTGTACCTAGTACTTTACGTAGCTACCAACTATGAGACTACTAACGCTGCTTTCTCATAATGATAATATATAATATAAACTACATAGGTTTTTTACACACTATCCATAGATAATATAATGTGGATTATGTTTGAGTTATGATTATGGCTGAATGTTATATCTATCAGTCTATTCCTGGCAAAAACTAACAAAGTCGTTTGAAATTATACGCAATAACCATAACACATACATAAAATACGCAATGAACAATTCATAATGCTCGAATTCCTCGACAAACTGCGGGCATTTTCTATTCTTATCGCCCCGCATTCAGCTCTGTTTGTTTGACAGACTAACTAATTTGATAAATCTAAATTCCAACAACAAATCATAATCGGAAAAATCAAATCTTCCTCTCTTGCTAATCTATGGTGATTAGATTATCTACTACCAACACGATCGCGGCCGGATTCTGATATTATCTGCTTTAAAACGCGACCAAGATAGTATTTAGTTTGAAGGACACTTACCCTAAAGTTCACAAAATAAAAAACAAGCCCAGGTTCAAACTTCGGTGCCGTTAAAAATTGTCAAAGAATCTGGTAAACTATATGTACCCTAAAATTAAGAAATTAAGGGTTAAGCCGGTAGCCATCCCTGCGAAACTAGTCAGATACCTATTAATATTTATTACGAGACTTGCTTCTACGATATCAATCTCTACTTTCCTCTAAATAGATAGTCCGATACCGTAAGAATAACATTATGTCAACGTTATTAAAACAGCTGATACTGTAGTAGATAATACAGTAGTTATTCACTTATACCGGTTTGCATAGTTCTCAACCATTCTGCAATAATTGATTTAGTTTGGAATCCGGCCTCATTCTTCGTTAGTATTTTCTTTAGACTTTATTGCACAATACAAAATAGTAAATAGTAAAAATAGCGGACTCAATGCAAGGAGGCATTCTCTACCAGTCAACCTTAGGGCCAAACAAAAACTATAGGAGTTGGTGCAGAATCATTTTTGTTTTTCATAATTGTTACCTCAAGAACCGTGTCATTTATGAACTGAAGAAAATCTCCGATGTTTGAAATAAAACCTTCGTATAGTACGACTCTTCCCAGGTGTATTTTTCGCTTCGAGCCCTAATCTTTCAAACAATGGCCATTGTCTCTATTATCGCAAAGCCGCTAGCTCGAGTTTGCCACGCGCCACTATAACATTCATATTAAAAACAAACGGTATCGTCATAGTATTAAGGTTCAAATCAAAATAATATGAATGCTGTATTTCGTCGGGGTGGTCTATTGTCCTACACTACCAAAACGCAATATCTAGAATATCAGTGACATTAAATTTGAACCTTAATACTATCACGATACCGTTTGTTTTTCATATGAATGTTATAGTGGCGCGTGGCAAACTCGGTTGCTAGCGGCTTTGCGGTAATAGATACAATGGCCATTGTTTGGAAGATTAGGGCTCGAAGCGAAAAATTCACCTGGGAAGAGCCGTACTATACATTGCCGTCCGTCTCACACATAAACAGGACCTTTTAAAGGAGATCGAGATAGATGGTCCATTTTACGTATTTGCCAGAAAGGTGCAGATGCAGAACATTAATCGTAGGTTCGCAGAAATGGAACAAAATATAATTAAAAAAATAAAAACATATTTCTACATAACTTTTATAAGTTAAAAGTAAATGCAGTCGTCTAGATATTTTTTCAATATCACGTTTTGTTTTAGAGATATTAAAGAAAACACTATCATCGATCAAGGTCATTATGCACTTCAACTCTGCAAAGTTATTAAACAAAACGATTTAAACGGGTTATATCGCGTTTTAACCATGGAACTGTCTTTACACATTAGACCCATCTGGCATATATGTATACACCTTTATTTTTAATTCATATTCATAGAATGGGTAATTTGCACAAATATAACTTTGACAGAGAAAAAAAATATTTTTCTCAGAAAATCTTTGATAACGGTAACTGGAAATCTCAACGTCAGGGATGCTCAAATAATTAATATACGCGATATAATCCGCTTAAATTGTTTTCTTTAAATGTGTGACAGTCGCGAAAATGTCCCTTAAAGTTTTGTTAAAGTTCCAATGCAGCTCCGCTCTACGTAACTCGTGACGCTTTGTTGATATTTTTTACCGTGTTTAGAACGCTGTCGCCTCGACAACGTCCACTCAGTATTACTCCGCGCTCCGCCAGCATATATACTATGCACGAGACAAAAATCGTTCAGTTTGACAAATTCACACGCGCAAACCGTACGGCTAATGTCAAATCTCTTTAACTGTTGCATGAACGATCCCATTGGATCAGAAAATAAATTACAAGAAAAAAAAATACAAGTAAAAAAAATAAAAGAAAGTAAAACAACAGAGACAATGGAGCAGGTTGCTGTTAACGGTAACCATCCCCCTTTAAGTGGTAGTGTTAATAAAGTGAATGATAAAAATTTGCGTGTGAAGGTGAGCAAGCCGCTGAAACTCCGGAATTACGAGGATGCCTCGCTGCAGAGCGTCGACGTGCTGCACACTAAGGAGAATGACATGGCATTACTGGTAAGTGAAAATAATAATATTGCTTTGCTATTCCGCGATATAATATCGTGCCAGTTAAATTTGTGCTAACCCGTTATACTTATTTGCGTATTTTTTCATGCATATATGCATTTAATGGTCCCACCCTCCCACCACGATAAGAAAAATAAATACGCAAATAAATATAACAAACCACCACCAACATAACAGAACTTACTCGACACGTGTTTCCCCCCTCTACGAGGCATCATCAGGAGATGTTGACGGTCTGGAGTCCGACAACCGAATATTTATTATTATTTTCATTAATATGGACTTCCGCAAAGTAACGCCTGATTCAATTAATTATTAATGGTAAGTATTTTTGAGTAATTTATTTCGTAGATTTAATTAGCGGCAAAGTGGACATTTGTACTATTGGACACCTCGAGAGTTAGTAACATCGCCATTCATTATACGATTAGATTCTAGGGTTGATAGGTATTCTTATTTAGCTCTATTTGCAGGGTCCAACAATTACCAGAAAGTAAACAAAAATGTGAGTGCATTTTTCATTGATACAGAGTTACTCTATAAAGTAACATAACGCCTTCGCTAAATAATATTAGATTCCCCTGAATATTGAAATAGTTTAAGAAGTATATGCAATAATTATCAAAGCTAAATAAAAAGTGATTTTCAGTTGAGTGACTTCGTATCTAATTAAGAAAATTAACATGCGGTCTGAAAACATTAGTTCACAATTTACAAGTATCGTGTAACAAACATAAAAAGTAATTAAATCTAAATGGTATCTTTTTCTAATATATTGCACTACTTTTTATTAGATATTTGATAGAGTAGATAAAACTCAGTCACGAATGCGGAAATCAATCGTCCAATACTCGACGCAATGCATCGCAAAATATTCTAATGTTAGTCGTAAATCTGCTATTTTTTTTTTCACGTTTTTGCATGGCAAAAGCATTTACATATAAATTAATGTGAATTAAAGAAATTGTCCGTGATTGTGATAAAAAACAAATGACATGTTCGTATATTTTTTTGTAATATTACAGGCGAATACTCGCAGTGAGAGCACCCTAGTCGTGTTTTTAATAAAACCTGTCTCCATCAGAATGTTATTATACCGATCAAGCTACCGTCCAAATTAATTTTATTCTAACTATAATTAGTTCTCAACCGGTATTGCTTCACGAAGTGATATTTCTCCGAAACAATTCGTTATAATAACATGCTCCAATAATAACTTATTACTGTGTAGTTTGTAGTTATTACTTTTACATATATAACATTAAAAAAAGGATAAACCAATAAAAAACAACAATAACCAACTTAAGTTATTCTAAATAAAAATGTTACTTAATCTTTTATGAGAAATTATCCTTTACCGGAAAAAAATGCTTGAAAAACGCGGAACGGATTTTCTAAATCGTGACAGAAGCGACTTTTTTGTAAACAAATGCGCCTACGCCACCTTTTACCAATAATAACAAACAACCGTGTCAAACTCTTGCCACAAATTACCGACCCGATGATTCGGGTAATGACTGATCATAAAATATATTTAGGTATGACGAAACATTACTATAATCTATAAAAAACGGTCACAGCTACGGTCCGTCTAAAGATGATGTAACGCAAATTGTTCTACCTTATCATAATGTAGTTTGGCTTGTCTAATGTAAAACACTTCTGAGAACCTGTTTGAGAGATGGTCTCCATTCCACGTGGTAATGATGTCTCGAAATTGTAATGTTAATTGTGATAGTCTAGTACCTACCCATAACACAAGCCTCCTTGAGATTAATTTGGGACTAGATCGATTTGTGTGAGGTTGTCTGATATTTATAAAGAAAAAACAAAATTGAATTGTTAGGTTTTCGTCAGGGGTGTGCACCGTGCTGTTTAAGAGGAAATATCACTGTTCATTTTTTCATCCAAATCGAGGTTTTCGTATTTGTCTGTTTTCTCCCCCGAAATTTAACCAATCTTTAAAAAAAATAGGAAATTAATAGAAAAGTGTTGGTCTGTGTCGGACCTGTTCGATTTTTGCGTACTTACACAAATTTTATGATAATAATAATTTTACACACAGAGTTTGACTAACTGGTAGTGAAGGCTAACCAGCCCTGATACAAATCAAGTCTATACTCACGTAAATTGTCAGGAACGGCCTGACATGTTTCGAGCTCATAATATATCAGGGACGTTACTGCTACCCGTACAGCAGCGCGGTAACTTCCTCACACAATAACGGATCAAACTGCTTAATACAATAATTAAATATGTCTCTCGAAAGTATTAAAAAGAAAGGCAAACCAAGTTAAAAAAAGAGCTATATCGTTTAATTTGGTTCTGTTGCAAATTTCGTTATTTAATTTTACCTCTATATCAGTTGTATGCGTAATCAATCAATGCGACCAAAAGCTGCCGGAATTTCAGATCCGATTAAAATAATGAAAGGCATCTGATATCGTTCCGTCCGTTTATAAAATAACACTCTGTTAATGCAATGACATCCACTTTGTCAACGATGGGCTGGTTACAGACAATGTGACTGTGGCCTGTAAAAGTACAGCTGTAGCTGAATTTGTAGTAAAATGGTCACAAAATAAATGTGTAAGCAATGTAGTCACTGAAATGAAAAAATACTTAGTTACCGATCAACTAGTAATTTTGGAAATTTTGTCCCTATTTTGGTTTCATAAAGGGAACCTGAAACAAAATTTGAGCCCTATATTAGCGGAGTTCAGACTTCGTTTCGTGATGTGAATAATTTATTTTGGAGGTATTGAACTGACCCGTAGTAAAATAATTTTAATTCAATAATCATACTATTATTATAATAATATATATCCGTTTAAAACGCAAAAATCACTTGCAGGCGTTTTTTGCTGAACATCCACATCTCGTATTCACATACTATAGGTTTAAAATTGTAGATTGTTTGACAAGGGGCTAAAACAAGCTATTGTGACACGAGGTAATTATTTGGACGAGCGAACGAAGTGAGCGAGGCCAAATATATCTGAGTGTCATAATGGCTTGTAGCCCCGTGTTAAACACGCTGCTTTTCACTTCGACTAAAAAAAATTAAAAACTTAAAGATCATAATAATTTATTTTAACAAAAATTAAAAGCATTAAATACAAAGATCAAAGCTTAAAGAAAAATTGAAAAAGGAGCTACCTGGGGGAAGAGACCGGGAATCGAACCCGGTACCTCTGGATTGCCGGTCCAGCGCGTTAACCATTTCGCCACCCTAGCTCCAGGAAGATCTGACGAATTTTTCCTTATGCTTTGTGTGTCGATCTTTGCATTGTTTATTTGAAAGGTTTTTTACACCTTAGCGACCTCTATGTGAATACGTTAATATTCACATCTTACCGCACCACTTTACAGTTTTTCTTTAAGCTTTGATCTTTGTATTTAATGCTTAAATAAAAATTGTGGTGTACCTACCCACATAAAAAAAATGAGACATTATATGTTTCATAAATTTATAAAACTAACAGCGCCCTCTCTCGTTTGCTCGGTCACCACTGTAAAGTGGTGCGGTAAGATGTGAATATTAACGTATTCACATAGAGGTCGCTAAGGTGTAAAAAACCTTTCAAATAAACAATGCAAAGATCGACACACAAAGCATAAGGAAAAATTCGTCAGATCTTCCTGGAGCTAGGGTGGCGAAATGGTTAACGCGCTGGACCGGCAATCCAGAGGTACCGGGTTCGATTCCCGGTCTCTTCCCCCAGGTAGCTCCTTTTTCAATTTTTCTTTAAGCTTTGATCTTTGTATTTAATGCTTAAATAAAAATTGTGGTGTACCTACCCACATAAAAAAAATGAGACATTATATGTTTCATAAATTTATAAAAATTAAAAGTACAATTTGAGCCATTTTTTATATTTAATGTTACAGCCTTTCCTGGTAAATTTATGTTGGCATTGTTGTTATTTTTATTGAAGATTCGCGCATATTTTTTTTAAGTGGTAGCAGGTCTTGTCGCGGTGTGATCAGAAAAATATAAGAATGGAATAAAATTTAATTTATTTTATCATTTAATATTCTTAGCCAAGATAAAATGTTTCAAATTAAAATAAAACGTGCTAAAATAAAATTTCAGTTAATATTCCAGTACATTGTAAATAAAAACTGTTTGGTTTATTTTTTTAATTGGGTCGATCTGATCAGGTTGCAGGTTGGTTTATTTTATTTGTAAATAGTATGTAGCTGGCCGGTAACAAGAATTTTTTTTCAGTGTCATAGAAATTGGAATGGGATTATATGGTTTCCTTTTAAACCCTAAGGGCTAAATGTACTATTTTAGTCCCGCTTTGCGAATTTAAAACGACGTAATTTTTGAGCAGGAGAAGTGAAAAAAACATTAATAACCACATAACCAGTTACGACAAAATGAGCAAACATTTAGGTATACGTAAACATTAATAGTCGGAAATATTACTAGTTGTGTCGTCACTATATAGGTTAAAGGACCATTATATGACATTATTTAATCTATAACTCAATGCTTATTATAATAATAATATTTTGAAGAAAGATAATTTTAACCAAAAACCCTTTTCAAGGATACCGTGAACCGTGCGTGAAAACATCTGTTAACGTTGACTCGATAAATAATTTGCATTGAAGTGCGAGACGGTGTATAAGGCAATTAAATAGTTCGTCTATGTTAACAAACCAGCTTGCTGAATAAAAGGTTTTTATAAATAACAAACTGCTTGAAAATGGCATGTAATGAATTTTTAATTTCTGTGAGGCGTAAAGATGCATAAAAATATGCAATTGTGCAGCAAGTTATGAAAACTTTTTTATATAATCGTGTAGACAAAACAATGTCTGTGAACTAGCCTACGTTTCCTGTATATGCTATTTATTACCTACCTGTAGGCTGCCTGTCCACAAAAGCGGAGCGAAGCAAAGATGTCTAAAATGGGCCAATCTGATTCCCCAGATTTAAATGCACTTTTTTAGTATTATTATTGTACATAATATGGTATAAAAACTTAGACATGAGTAGAGTAAGTTCCTACAAAACTGTATTGACAGTCTGACTGTAGGTATCGTCGTATTATAGATACTTTAATAAAATAATTTGGGCTGTACAAAGACAGTCTGGTTGGTTTATTTTCTCTGCTCCACGTCTTCGAACAGGCAGTTAGTGACGTGTCCATATTTAAGAGGTGTGCCGTTCATGGGAATATGTTATGATGCGAAATATGACCCAAAATCAATTATAATTCAATGTTATACGCGGACTCCACAGAGAGCTCAGCAAGCGAGGGAGGCAACAGGGGACCCACGCGCGGGCAGTTTTCTCGCGCAAAGGCTTTCCATAGCCATACAGCGTGGGAATGCTGCCTGCGTCATGGGCACCCTACCTAGAGGTCTTAGTTTTATAAATATTTTTTAATCTTAGTTTAATTTTTAGTTTTAATCCCATAAATTTGTTATTTTATATGTTTTATTTTTTGAATGTTTAACAATTATATAACTCGTGAAATTGTCAGAAACGGCCCGACATGTTTCGAACTCGTACGGAGCTTCATTAGGAACTGCTACCCGTACACCGGCGCGGCAACTTTGTCACTTGCGGAAACCGCTTAATACAATTATTAAATATGTCTCACGAAAGTTTTAATAACATTATATGCCTCGTTTATTATTTACATTTTAGCTTTGTGACAACACAATACCATCATTATTTCCGGACAAAGCGTGTATTTTAGCATTATTATTAAATAATGACGGGAACTAAAACAACATTTATGTCCATTAATGTAATATTTACGTGCGGAAAGCCGATAAAAAGGTCCCCACGAAATAATTGGCAACAACAGGCAAACCGAAGCGACAAGGTTTATGAATATGTAAAGACTGAACTAGTTTGATCCGACTTTGAGAAACTATTAATTCCATTATAACTCGAAACATATAATACTTCCGTAGATACTTTAACGGCTTCTCCGAATACGAGGTATGAAGTAAGTAGTATAAAAAAATTAGTTCGAATTGAGAACCTCCTCCTTTTTTGAAGTCGGTTAAAAAGAAGTATTAACCGTTCCAATAAAAACAAAAAAAATAATTATTCTTGAAATCAAAATATTTGTGCACGTAATAAACGCATAATAACGTATTATTTGTAGGGCTTGCACACGGGGGAAATTGGTTATTGGTTAGGATTAAGTTTTCGTGATAATGTCTTCAGTGATAAAGTTTTCGTGATTATGTTTTCGTGATATGGGCTTTTCGTGATAAAGCCGATCGTGAAAAAGTTGTCGTTGTCGTGGTTAAATTGGGTGGTCAAACGTGGTTGCACGTTAAATTTAGCCATTTATTGTATAGAACACTAGGTGAAGGCGAGGAATATAATAATCATAAGCTCAAAGTGAGCGGGTAGTTTTGCTTTATTTATTTGTTATTTATTTATTTTGACTTAATTGAACAATACAAAGTAGTAAATAGTACAAAAATGCCATAAGGCATTCTCTACCAATCAACCATGATGGATGGTTCTTTTACCAAATATGGACAACATATCTTACTTTTGTGATTATGAATACTTATACACATAAGTACCAAAAAATCAAAACTACAATCCGATTAACAACGCTTTAGTAGTTGTAAAGAATTATTAAAGTTTAACACAACAATTACTTAAAACGAAATAACCTACTTCGACTAAAAAGATAATGCTAAATCAGTTCAGCCGTCTTCGAGTAATCGGGTAACACACGTAAGAAAGAACACCGACAAACCGAGGATCTTCTTTTTTGATGTCAGTTAAAAACTGTTCCCTTCTCTTTTCAAAATCACATAAAATAGAAATTGGACCTTAAAGACACCGACTTAGTCAATAGTGGTCCATAGAGCATTAGTGTTCGACTTAATTTGCTCAGCACACACATTATGTTGCTTCCATAATATTGATATTGCATTTTAATGACTAAGCTGATATTGTAGAATAACCTTCGGCGGTTGTGAGGAGCAAACATTGTGGTATATAAGTATACCATATACAGGGTGAATCCTATGACGTAAACAGAAATGTGCGTTTCTTACTGTTTAACTTTAGTTTGTTTAAACTAGTAGACGTGATAACACGCAAAAATATATAAGTAGGTAAACGTTGTTTTTTAATTCGTTAATAAAAATAATTGTTTTACATAAATTTACTAAGTCTCATGGTCAACCTAATTGCTACGTTAGACTGTCATAGACCGTACAGACAAAGACTTGTCGAACAGGGTGACCATAAGGTTGGTGTTTTTGGTATTGAAAACGATTATCAATAAAGTAGAATTTTTTGCTTCTAGAGTTAATGCAATGAATTTGCCTTAAAAAACTGCGATAGAAACAAAATTCTGTTTTCGACTTAGGTTTCATTCTGTATACCTATGTGCATAGCGCTAGATCCGAGTATAACTTTTGATACTGACATACTGACATCGGATTTTTGGAAGTGACAGGTAGAGACTTGTTGTATCGATAAACTCACTTATCGATACTTTTCCCCTACACTAAAAACTGCTCCCAGCTTCGATTGTAACTGTGCATTTCTTTTGTAAAGCCTGACCAGAAATATATGAGGATTGTCAAGAAGGCGCAATTTATAAGATTTACATTTGTTTTGTAACCAATCGCAACCCACTATAATGCCATTCGTTTTAAATACCACTCACTCACTCACTCTTTTCCTGACTGTTTTTCGTGTAGCAAACACATGTACACTTTATTTATAATCTTACGTTCACGATTGTGAATGGTTTTCGACATTTTCTTTTGATAATTTTAAATATTTGTCTTAAAGAAATCACCACGAATGACATTGACATTTTTTATAAACCATCATAAAATTATTGCCAGTGTAAGAAATTAGTTCCAGTGAAATTCCGCAATATGGCGCATCCTCATATATTTCTGGTCAGGCTTTATGTATTATTTTTGGACAGAATTGTTTATTTTGACAATAGTAAATAGGAAAAGAATATTGAAATACACACTGAAAAAGTACGACTATAACTGCAATCTCAAAGGAACAGAATTAAGTTATTATATTGTATCATTTTCATGATTTCAATAAAAAATATTTTAAAACAAAACTTAGAGTAATATTATTGTATAGTATATCTACTTATATGGTTCATTTTCCAATTTAGCGGTTAAAACAAAACGTAGGTTGGCGCAGCGGTTAAGCAACTGCCCACTGAGCCGACGGTCCTGGGTTCGAATCCCGGCAAGGGCAAATATTTGTGTGATGAACTCGAATATTTGTGCCTGGGTCATGGATATTAGTTGTATTTAAGTATGTATTTATCTATGTATTTATGTTTATCGTCGTCTAGTGTCCATAACACAAGCCTACTAGAGCTTACTGTAGGACTAGATTGATTTGTTGGGGGTTGTCCGATATTTATTATTTATTTATTTATGTCAGCTGTCTCATAACTCTATGGAAACTGTATATTTTAGGATTATGATTCAAATATAAGAATCGCTTCAATGACAAACCACTAAATGCGTATTCTACTTAACAACTCGCCTATTATGTTTATGTACATGATCAACCTAGGTACTTACTCCATTGGAGCTCAGTAGTGCTAATTAATTGTGGTCGTTTAACACTTATAGTTTTCACACGAGGATTTTAAACGAGCTGACGACATGTTTTTGTGTTACACGTGTCCAAAAACCTCGGGTGAAAAGACCTTAAATGTTAAACGACCACACAATTAATTAACAAAGGCACACGAGGTTTTTAAGACGCGTTTAAAAAAACGTCGCGTGCGCACGCGCAGTCCCTTTCCCTTATTTATACATGTTTACTCGTATCACCATGACGGTGCACTTATAATCCAGAATATTTTTAGATTTATTCTAAGGATGACGTAATATATTTGTCGAATAAGTCTTGCTGTCGTGGCTCTATTTCAGTTCATTTTGTAATGATAAATACTTACGTATTCCAAGTAATAGCGATATAACTTTTCTATTAAAACATGTCAAAGGTATCTCAAACACGTCATGTTCATGAAGCGCTAATAGCTTTAATATCCGTGTATAAAAACGTCAAAGTAATCTCACGGGTACTCACGGGTTTTATCCATCAACAGACATCCTGTACCTATCTCAAACGGTTCCAACAACGTCGACAAAGTTATCTACATACATTGAACCAAGCAATCATATACTGTTTGCCAATGAGGCGTAGACAACAGAAGCTTTGAATAATTTGAAAATGGAACACATAATATCAGCCGACTTTGATAGCTTTTGTTTTTGGTTGTTAATTGGTTTCCCTTTTAAATCTCAACCTGTAACGGATATTATCATCTTCAAAGGGCTTTTATCTCAGTGCTAAATATACTTTGTATGTCAACGAACATGTCAATTGATCATAAAAATGTTACGATGTTATCAGCACTCAAAAGGTTTCACGGTTAGATAATAAGAGCAAACAACAAAAATGTTTGGATTGGGAGGTTATTTTTATACATTTTTGTTAGACAGAAGCAGGATGTATTGCAAATAATATCGAAATGTCATGTCAGTAGGATAAAGAGGAATCATAGATTAAACAATTGTTGTAAGCTTGCCCCGAATTCCGAGCAGAACCAGAGATTTATAATGATTAAGGATAGAATACCTCACTGTGTTAATAATATCAGAACTTTTAAATTTATCCTGGAACTTTTGATGCCCGTCTCGATTATCATTAAATTTTGACTGTATTTTTTACATACCTAATACCCATTAAGATTAAAAATATGATACTTTTCTTAAATTAGCCATACACCAAAATTTACACAGTTTCGTTCCATAAATTTGTGGCACGGTGTAACACATTTGTATCCTGACACAACCACGTCTAGTGATACATGCTCGTTAAATTTATGGTGTTATTTACTAGCGTGGGTAGGGCCTCGATCTCGGTTTGTGTAAACCAGGATTCTAATTGACCCCAATTGAGGAGTGCCTTTACAAAACGGCTTAATGTTGTATCGCTTCCGTAGAGAAATAAGACATTTTGAAAATAAACTACTAAATTGTCTAGCAGTTTGAACACTGACAAGCAATGATGATGGACAAATTCCGTGTTAGACAAAGGTCTGTGAGAGGAGCTAATTGCTTCGTAAAATGTCTAAAATCTCGATGTTTGCCAACCGTGTCATTATGACGAATAACATTGTGAGAGTGAATATTTAATCGATTGATTGCAATTTGTAAACACGATAATCGGAATAGGTCCCAGGAAACATGGTTCACCAATCAAGATATAGTTCTAGCAGTTTATCGTATAGTTAGCGAATTGCGAAAATAAATGAAACTGTAAATTTTCCTATAAACTACTGCACACCATAATTTGTAAACAATTAACATTTTGAAGTTGCTGGAGCTGACGTGTTCGTTAAAATTATCAAAGCTCCGTAATTAAAATATTAAAAAATAAAATTTTTGGAAGTAGCGTGATTTTTTTTAAAGTAAAATTAGAAATTTGTATGCTTCGAGCGGTATTGAATCCATAGTTTTAAGCCGTTTTTCGGCTATAACTGAGCTAATGGCGTACGATTTTTTTTCCTGAGTCGCAGTAGCTCTTATAGAAAAGTAGACTTACGTAAAAACAGGGGTGATTTGTCTACGCTATCGAAACTACGACCGGTCAACTGGTATTTTTAAGTCCAGTCCCAATTAACAAATAACTTATAGTAAATACAATAACAACATTTTATGACATACTTTCATGACGAAAACAAAAACAGGTAACAATATCATATTGTAAATTGTAACGAAAACAGAACTCAACGTACAACGTACATTGATAATTGAAAAACATACGCTATGCACCGTAAAATCAGTCAGTCAATATAAAAAATCATCTCCACATTCAAATTGCACGCCATCGCTTCACACAATGCCCTCGTAAATATTAAAACCGTAATTAAGTTACAATCACTCGGATAAATGGGTGACTCCAATGTTCGCGAACAAAGACGACATAAATATGCAACAGGCGGTTCCATTCGGAAGCACGGCTTCATTTCCCGGGCAACCCTGTAGACGAGAGAATATTTGAGGTATTAAGTAGTAAAATGTGATATTGAAGTATTAATATATTATATCTCTGCCACTCCTATTCATTATTTAAATTGTGGTGATTTCCAAATCACGGGAGACAATGAACAATATAATAGACCGTTCCATTCAGAAGCACAGCTCAGCTTGACCATATAACAATCATCTTCATATTTAAATTTATCTTCATATTCATATTCAAACGTCCTAGTAAATATTGAAACCGTAATTACATTACAATCACTTGCATAAATGGATTCGGACAAAGGCGGCATAAATATGCAACAGGCAATTCCATTCGAAAGCACAGCCTCTTTTCTCTAGGAAATCGATGTGACAGAATATTTTAGGCAATATACTTAATCTATACTATTATAAAATTCTAAAATTGTATCGATAATCTGTTTTCTATTCAGAGAGGTCATTATTTCAGGGAAAAAATTACCAGCGCGCTGCCGCTACGACACGCCAGTCGTACCTACAGTGTCACTGGTTGGTAATTTTTAACGGTTACTCCAAAACGCCTGGATGAATTTTAACCAATTTTGGTACAGGGACCACGTGGACATCCAAACTAACCGTGTGAATCTATATTAAGACCAATTGTACCATGATTAATTCAAATAAATATACATTTATTCCTTTTAAGATAGTTATGCGACACTTTTACCTATGATAAAAAAATATGCGGACGAAGTTGCCTTTTAGTTATTTCATAAATTAAAACAAATTTACTACTTGATGTAATTTGAAATCGTATTAAGAAAATTAAATTATACATATTAAGACACAGCCCCGAAACACAGCCAACACAAGCATCTAAATATAATCGAAATAAAATTTTACAAAATACTCTATAATACAGATACAACAGCATTGTCAATAATAGTTGGTTTGGCAATAGAATATACGCGCAATGACTAGAATAATAAATAAATATTACTCGGTTCATTTGCGAGAACACTTTTCGTATCGTATTAATAAATGTAAGGAAACCAGAACGCAAATATGCAACAAGCGGTTCCAAGCATGTTTGTTGAAAGCGCGGCCTTATTTCCCCTGGTGCTGCAGCGACACTGCACGCTGGCGGAAATTCGCGCAAATTGCGAGTTTTAATTGCTTTCCTGTGGTCTATTTATACAACTAATAAAATAATTGGGAACATGCAACAAAAAACTAGTTCAATCTAGTTATACTATTATAAAGTTCTAGATTTTTTATTGCGAATAAGTGTTATGGATAGGGCTCATGATATGAGGAAAAATCTTAATAGCATGTATTTGTGTAAGTATATTATAGAAACACTGTATCTCCCTTACATACTAACAATTCATCCCTAGCTCCAAAAAAATAAATATTGTTAACAGGTTTTAAGTAAAAAACTCGAATTCACTCAAGGCTTATGCCAGAACAAAGATCAGATTGAATGATTCTGCAAAATTAAAGCATCAAATGTTCGTAAAACCACAATCAAGTTGTCAATGATATAGGTAATTACATATAATGCAATGTAGGCAATAGTTCCGTTTTTAATCTGATGTTCTTGTGTATATTTTAACCATAACCTACCAACAAAATAACGTAATAATGTTGTTACGATGTAGGTTTAATAAAATTCCTGAAAATAACCTTCATATTTCTATATCTAGTGCAGCAGTTATACAGGAATAATAACTACATTTACCGCGTAATTATTACCTGAAACACTCCAGCAAAATAATTAACATGCCATATTATTGATTCAAACAATTTATAATTTAATTAAATGTTAATGACTTATTATTAATTAACTGCGTGATGAAAAGTAGGTACTACCTATTTTAATTAACTTAGTATAATAAACGGGCCATAATAATTAAGTCATAATTTAACCATACAACTGACATGATAAGCATCGCAATCAATCACATCGATTAATTAGATTCAAAACCAGTTAAAAATGCGACTGACAGTCAATATAAGTTTATTTGTAGCTCATTATAGTCATTATAATCGTAAATCTGCACGATAATGTGACGTATTACACACAGGTGTGCACTGGTTTACCAATGTTTTGCAAAAAATTGTTTTACCGAAATAAATGTTTCGCATAATGCTCATTTCGCATAATTGTTATTCTACGGATACCGTAGATTTTTCTGAAGAGCTATAAAATGAACCTAACCTAACCAAATATATCAGGATACACAAAAACATTTAAATATATATTTCCCATCTAAGCGGCAGAAAATTTCTGCGAAATGAGCATTATGCGAAATGTTACTTTCGGTAAAAATACTTTCTGCTAGATGAGGGTAACCCGTGTGCACTTATACAAATATTACAAATATACTTGAGCCCCGAATCGACGAAAACATGCGATATCAGAAATATAGTGATGTCTGGGCTTTATTACAGCATTATAAAGGACATATGGTAAAGTACAGTTAGACAAATTGCTCGCACCTTTGCAGCATAACTTGCCTGAATTTTACGCCAATCAGAGTAAAAATATTCAACTCAATGAGAAATAAAGTGCCATTACGTTAACGGTGGAATTGCAAATATCGTTAAGGTAAAAACATATAATGTAAACTCCTTATTGCGCATAAAACAAAATAAAAAATACTTGAAAGCTAGAAATGTGTACAATGGCGAACTTGTACCTTGGGAATTTCTTCCAGTTAACCTTTGAGCAAATGATAAGAGTAAGCATCAAGAGAAGCTAGGCAAACGAACAAGTTAATACAAAGTAGCAGCGAGCTAGATGTCATATTATATCTGCTTTAGTTACGTAATAGCTTTATATGGACGTAAGCTTGCCATTTTAAATATCATTCAAATTCCACTCACACGCAGCCTTAACGTTATCCTAACAATCAAACATTTGTCCAATGCTCCACGGAAATAATCACGAAACTGCGTATCAGCGCCGTGACCAAAAATGGTATTGTATTGATGTTTGACATGTCCATGTCATTTGTCTTTTTATTTAAAAGGTACCAACACCATAATTAGCTAGTCATTTGGCACAAACATTTTGTACAACTTCAGTGGATATGGATACTGATGAATGGAAACGATTAGTTAAAACGAAACGCAAATTAAAAACTATTTGCAGGAGTTTGATAAAAACGAAACAGAAGAAGGATTACAATAATCGCTGCAATTTTTTTATTAAGTATCGAAAAGCACAGATGATGTTAGTAGCATGCATCTAAGTTAGTAGCATAGTTTGTAAGTTGGCGACAGTAGTATTAAGGTGTTCTTTTCGATATTTTTATGGTAGCTACGCTTGCCTCATGTAGCCCTCTTGTCGCCGACTGACCTTACACTATCATAAGGTATAGATATCGCTAAAGTAGAAACATCTTCTTTAGCGATTAGAACTGCATGCCCTATTTATATATGAATTCATTCATACATAGGCCATGCAATTCTACAGATCATAGTACATGGTAGATACGTAAGCGACAATATCGTACAGGAAAATCAAGAATAAGTTAAATAGAGAGCCGTTAACTTTTACTGCTTTACATACACTACAACTACCGACAAACAAAAGTTAAGGTCAGTCCCACGACCCGCCACTCGCAAATGTTCTAACCTTTGAAAAACGTGAACTGCGAAACCAACCCATATAGATAAACTAGGCATAAACAAGCCATTTGCTGGATAAATCCCCATTCCAATTGATTAATTGTCCTAATAAGATGTAATAATTGGAAATCAGTCAAACGATATGCCTGCATACTGAGTTGAGCAAATGGCTCAATTGTTATCCAAACGTAACTGTTTCGTATTGCATTTAGCGACTGTATATTTTTACATATTAATAATGTTATTATTAACTAGATGGGCCAAAAATATTTGGGCCTTAAAAAAGCGATGAAAATGAATGAACACTTCTAGAAAAAACCTAATGTCACCGAATATTTTTTAGCAGTTTTAAGTTATTTCTCCACCGGACCTTGGACGTTTGACAATAAATTTTCCCATATTTCCGGTATTTATATTACAAAATAGTCCCATTTGGCACTCAAATTACCACTGTATTACCAGTCCCCAGATCTCTTCGAATAATATACACTTGTTTTTTTTTTTATTATTATCTAGTCCTATGTCGATAAAATTATCGCTCGAATAAACATAAAATGGTAATATTATATATTTGTGAAGATTATCCTACCGAGTATGAAATTATGCGTTAAAATATACAAGGGGTGTTTTTAAAGGCATCGAAAAGAATTTTGACCCAGATAATGTTTTGCTTATATCTGGATACATACACTTGTATAGTAGGAATTATTTTTATAGGCCGAGTCTACTTACCTTTGTAACTGACAATTATTTAATTATGCAGTGTGGCCACAAACCGCTACTCTAAATTTAAAAAAAAATATATAAGTTTTGTTTCTCAAGTAACAATAGAGTCAGATTCCTAAAATTTATCTTACTATATACTATCCTTTTTTGAAGGCACTGAAAACGTTTTAGATCCCTTTATTATGGACGAAGATAGGAGCCTGAATTTTCAGTGACTAAGAGGACATAATATAACATACTTGATACTAAAACTGTACCGTGACAAACAAGTGTACGAACTACCTAATTTTAAAACAGTCACAACAGCTACTAGAGGCTTGTAACTTCAAACGTATGCGCGCAGAAGTTTACAATCGAAAACCTAAAATTTAATGAAGAGTAAGAAACTTGAAAATCGAACAAAGTTAACTTTTTAAACCCGCCAAGTACTTATGGCCGAAAGGGCCAATTTGCCGCCCTTCGTTAGTCGGTAACGATGATAAAGTACCTTTTGCCTGACGGCCGTGAGAACTTCACGTGTTAATTTAATAACAAAGCGGCGCTGTAGCAGACGTAGTTAAACACATGAGTTTCCGAACGACTTGTTAGTGAGTTATTATTAATTTATTGGTACGAGGAATTCGCACGTGAGCGCCGACGTTTGGATACTACATATGTTAAATGCGTCGGGCGACTGAATGATTTTTAAGGAAAATATTTTTTAGAATACGTAGTCATAGAGCAAAAAAACGGGATTGGTTTTTGGGTCGATTGCAAAAAAAAATTACATAGTTAAGGGCTTTATTTAAAACAAAATTTAATTGATTCCTTTGTGGAAGCGATCGTGACTTTTTGTTAACTAAGCTTTTAACTATGTACAATTTTTTTGCAATCGACCCTTTTATGTCACTTTTGTATAATAAAATTATATCTGTCCGTGATGTAGTTATTAATAAATCAGTTACATTAAAATATATATGCTTAGTAATAAGTAAAATTTAACCTAATTAATAAATATTAAATAATATTAGTGAGATACGTGATTTCGTTTTGCTTTTGAACTTGTGGCTGGCTAGGCTTAAAAAGAAAATACAATTGTTGTTGAATATTATTCATAAGTTAATTATAAAAAAAAATCATTTGGAAAGTTTTATTTAGATACATTTTTGCCACTGGTATAAAAAAACAGTACTTACAACCAAATATTGAATGTATCATTATATGGATAACAAAGTACTGCTGCCGTGTCATGACAAAACACTGTAACTTGAAAAAAGTGTTTTTTCAGAAATCGCAAAAAACATTTTTTTTCGTTGTTTGGCCATAAAACTGTGAGTTTTCGTCCGATTCTGATGAAATTTGGACAAAATATTTTTGATGTTGTTCTTATGGTATACAAATCATAAAAGAACAAAAAAATTACTAATTTTATTTATTTAAACACTAAAACTTGTTTTGTCTGGACATACGTTGCTTCGTACTTATATAAATTATCGTGACAAAACACTGCAACTATCATGTTACAGTGTTTTGTCACAACAAAGTACCATTTTTGTATGGAGTTTACGGTCAAACACTGTAACTTTCCTTTTGTCGTATACTCCTAATAATAAAAACTGTACTTTTTAGTTCTTTAGTTAGTTACTTAATACCATCGATTCTTCTTAGACCAGATTTGACCAAAAAATAATAATGTTTATGCCAAGATAAGATACTGTTTGAAAGAGAACAAATAAATATAATTATGATAACTCAAGTAATCTTTTATATTTTCATTATCATTAAAGTTTTACAAATCTCAATAATTAAAAGTCAACATCTCGTTCCGTAGCCAAATCACATCAGATATGACTAATTCTTCAAAAAATTGTCTTCTCGTTTCTGGCATAAACTGACATAATTTCAGAATTTCTGTCTTCTTTTCTTTGCTTATTCCTCTCGGGTTTTCTTGTTTTTTAATCATACCTAACAAACTTTTTTTAGCATTCATTAGCTTTTGTAATGAACTTTCCACAGTTTTTTTCAAAAAAGATTATTTCCTTGTAACTCGTATCATCATAGTTTGTTTTTACAAATAAGGACAGAGAACTTCTTCTTAGTTGTACGATTTTAAATCTGTGTATATTAAAACCATCAGGATATTTAACTTTACTGTCATCCTGGAATAAATATACGTTTTTGTGTGTCAGAAGTAGCGTGTCATTTTTTTTTCCTCGACTGTTTTATTTTTTGTTCAAAATCATGAAAATCGTATATTTCGAACGTTCTGTTCAGTTTACTAGTTATGCTAGCGTGCACTTGATCGGCAGCCATATATGTATGACCAGGTTCTAGGTATTCAATATGAATATTTTCAATTGAATTTGACGGATCGTTGACGACTCTCACCAAAGACGAAAAAAATACTAGAGATTTATTTTTTTACTGATAACTGTAACGCACTCCTGTTACGACAAAATACTGTATCTTAGGATAACGGTTGACAATAAACGTAAGTGCTGTTTTGACAAAACACTGTATCTAAACATAAAGTGATTAGTCAAAACAAGACCCTATGTTTTACAAGTTACAGTGTAAAACGCCTTAAGGGTTTTCATTGATTTTGGTACAAAATGAGTGGTCTGTTAACAGGGGTATATAGATAGGGACCCGAAAAGCTTAATTATTGATGTTACCACAAAACACTGTATCTTGAGATACAGTGTTTTGTCATGACACGGCAGACTGGTGATCAATTTCAATGGCCCGACTCTTTAAAGTGTCGAAATGTGCTATTGTGATTTTATTCTCTCACCTTGACCCCGAATTCTTACAATAGCTTGTACATTTGTAGACAAACAGTCGCAAATTAGGTGGTTAAGTAATACTGACATAACGAATTAATTTATGTTCATTTTCTATTACGATGAATCAAAAAGTAGGCTGATATTGACTACTATGTACTCGTATGTAGGTATGTATGTATGATTATCTGTTCCCTCATTACTTCTAAACTACTTGTCATAATCATAATTATACAAATGAGGTATCGTTGGACGCGTTTTTACCGTCCGCTGGTTACATTACATTTTTTTTACGTCTCCTTAAGATGTTGCCCTCTAAATGGGAGAAAATCTCACTTCCTGACCAAGGCAAGATAATAAACTTTAGACAAACCATGGGCGTTAATTCGTAAAGCCCCTGATCGCATATTTATGGCCCTCAACATCGGTTCCTCAACAAACACCTGCGATCTGGTACTTCACGAAATCACCGCCCTAATCCGAGCACTGCGCTGTTATATACGAAGATAACTATAATATTGCTTGTACAATCCAATCAATGGAAAAAATGAAAATGAAAAATGTTTTTTTTCCTTTTTACGCCCGTATTCCAGCAGTGATTGGGACTTCCTTTTAGGTAGAAACTGTGTTATAAATTAAGTTCCAATTAATAATTTGCACGATACAATAATAGCTCTATAATTATCATCATAGCTTAGGTGTTTTAGCCATGTTATCACTTCAATTTTACACTTATGTAGCAGAAGTTGGTGTATGTTGATTAAGTCATTCACTTTATTGTAAATATGTGCCGATTGTTGACAGGTTATCAATGGGTACAAAACATACTAAATGCGCCCAGTACTCTCGTTCGGTGGGAATGCAACGAATCCGCTTAGCCCAATTGGGTCCTCCATAATGAAGACATACACTTCCCGTCTCCCAACAGATTTAGATATATGTTGTTACAAGCAAGAGGAGAGGCTCACTAAGAGCCGCGAGCCGCGCTAATAGCCTACGCATCGGTGCGCACCATTGTACTCCGCCTTCCTCTTTTGTTCGCGTATTTAGGCCGCGCGTAGTGTCCTACGTACGCTTCAGTTCGTCGCGTAGTCTCGCTCACGATCAATTGCGGCGCATTTTACGCAAACAACCAATACTATTAAATAGTTTTCAGGCGGTCTATGTGAAAATCAAATAGACAACCTTCTCTGGTGGTTAATTCTATGATAAAATATTCTGATCAATTATTTTGTTGCGACTTAGGTATCCCTATTACGGATCTCCGCTTAAATTGTAAAAACACCGCTTAATGTATGTGAGAACGAGCAGTGTTCCATATTTAATGATTTCTGTCAAATTAAATATATAACCAGAAGCCGATTATGCGGTAAACATCATAATTAGCGTTGGTTCATCTTTATTCATGAACCACTAATGGATCGATTTCAAACCAACATAAAATAGTTCTCAAATTCCTGCTTCATTACATAATTCTGTTATGAAAACAAAAATATTATATGCCTATTTATAAATATTTGAATCAGTAAATATTAAATTAGTTTCTACTAACAAATTAATAGGGCCGGTATTACAATAGTATAAAGATATCTTTTAAATATATTTACGAAAGTATATTGTTTGCATTAAAGCACTTAAAATAGTTGCTTTGCATGGCAGGGATCTCCAAGTCTCTATTAACCCTTAATTTGACAAAAAAACGAAGGTCGCTAGTTCAAGGCTCGTTACGGTTGAAGAGAAGGAAACAATTCTCGTTCGAAAAAAAAATAGAAAAAGATGGTCAAAGAGTTTGTTCATCCTGGTGAACATTGTCAAATTAAGGGTTAAACAACTACGCGTAATGCATTAGTGCGGCCACACACAGTCTGAATTCCGGTCCGGTTTCAAAACGGAATGACGTCAGCAAGCGAGACATCGCAATATGACAGTCAGAGACAGATCAGTTCAGAAACCGAATAGGAATTCAGACTGTGTGTGACCGGCCGGGGTTACACCGATCACTCGTAATGTTATTGCATACGTTGTGGTAGACGGTGAATTTGTTAATTAAATGTCTGCTATTAAGGTTTATAAATTCAGGGGATAAAATGGGATTTAATAAAGTATCAAGTTATATACATAGGTTCGGGATCACGCCACTTCATATACTTACTAACTATTAATGAGGATCACATAGCACGCAGCCGTCGTTGTAACCGAAACAAATCTGTCCAAAAGTTTAAGACGAAATAACACTGCTCATTATTTCATACAAGAGTGTTTTTAAGATACTTAACAGCGAAAATGGTTGTCAAGTTTATTTAATTAATTAATTAATTTGCATGTTGACTTCATGTTGACTGAATGCTGATTCTATTATGATGTAATAAGACCAAATATCATTGTAACGCGTTCTTGCAAATAAATATTTCTATTTCTATTTCTATTTCTATTTCTATTTCTATTTCTATTTCTATTTCTATTTCTATTTCTATTTCTATTTCTATTTCTATTTCTATTTCTATTTCTATTTCTATTTCTATTTCTATTTCTATTTCTATTTCTATTTCTATTTCTATTTCTATTTCTATTTCTATTTCTATTTCTATTTCTATTTCATACAAATCGAGGTTTCCTTCTCCAAAACTTAACCAATCTTTACGAAATTTTAGGAATTTAATGGAAAGGAAATATTTGGTATCGGACCGTTTCCAATTTTCCGCTACTTATTATAAAATTTGTTTATTAGGCGTCTGTTTTTGGCCCAAATTCCGCCTCAAACGGCCGCCTCGTACACACATTCTGTAATAATTTGTAAATACATAAATCGAAACGGGCCAAAATAAAACATTTTATCCTAAAATTTTAGTGGTTAAGTTTTGGAGAAGGAAACAGACGAATATGAAGTCCCCATTTGTATAAGCCGGCTACGTTAAGTTTGGACCTGATTTGTATCCGACGCCATGGTTACCAGGTGCAAACTTAGCGTAAACGGATAGTCTGGGAAAATGAGCAGTAATATATCCCCTTAAATCTTCGTAGTGAATTTTCACATTAAGTAATGGCTTATCTATGTTTAAATTTATAAATAAATAAAACTTTAAATGTTTATATCAACAGAAAATATGTAAATTTGAAGCCCAATTTCTTGGCAACTCCAGAGACAGTTTGAGTAACACCAAAGACAGTCAAAACTGTCGGCCAGAATCGATTCGCCTAGCCATGTGATCTTGGTCTTTAGGTGTGCTTTTTAAAGCTTTTATTTAACTAGCATTGTATGTTTAAAGTATGTTTGTTCGGGTGAAATCTTGCAACTCAATTTTGAAGCAGATATCGTCAACCGATTGAGCTGAAATTTTGCATACTTACTTAACTTTGATGACAATACAATAATATGGTACCATGGGGCTGATCTGATGATGGAGCCGGAAGGTGGCCATAGGAACTCTATAATAGAAAACGCAATCCTACCGAGCTTGGGCTCTTTAGAATCGTCTCAGTGAGCATTTGATGGATATCCAAAGAAAAGTACAGTCGGCTATAAAAGCTTGCCACTAAAATGTCATTTTTGACAGAAACTTATTAGTTACTTAAACCATTTACATACATATTTACTAATATCTCATAAATAGTACTATACATATACATATCAGCTTTACATATCGGTGACTTCATAAAAAAATCCTTAATGAATTCTAGGTATATAGTATTAGCTGTAATTTCTCTTTACAATGCATAATTTTTAATTTTTCTTCAGTTGACTAATTCAGTATTATTTAAAATGTTAAGTACGTAATACGAAGGTGCATTTGTTTGCATATTGGTTTGTTATCTTTTCACACAATAATGGAATAACTGGGTTCGAGCATTCCAACCGCTTCACTTTCGTGGACATAGGTATTTTGGAAGAATTGGGCGTAGATTTTGATGCCATTTTTGGATATTTGTTAGATGTCCGGTAAACTTAGATACCTAACCAGACACGAAATCGAAATCGGCAGCCACTTCTACAAAAACGTGACCACGAAAGTGATTCGGAACAAACGCTCGAATAATTAATGACCCAACTAATCGACGCTTCTTTTTAAACACGCATAGAATTTTAATTTTGACTGTTTATCAATTCCTCATCAGTAATCTTTTGGTCCTTGATGAGGACCAGTTAAAGGACTCCTTATGGTTAACTGGTAGAAAATACATCATTAGTAGCATTAAGTCCGCAACTTGTAAATAACATAAATGTAAGTAAGTAAGCTAGTTTTATATGCTTAGCAACCTGCGCTTAACTACGTGAAAAACCTATTTACTCCTAGCTAATCATAATGTTTCATTTCGTTTGCAAAGCCAAGACCACCATGTCCAATGTAACGGAGTCAGCTTATGACGTCACGCAAGGTGATCAATCGCCTCAACCAATCAGAGGCCAGCTCGAGACGGATACGGGAAATACCGGCGCCCGCGCACCTCGCCGTAAACAATGCCTTCTAATGCAATCAAGATAAAAATTCTGTGAAATTTCCTCACCCGGATACTATTCTAAATTAGATCGATGACAAGTCGTTGACCTTGCTGGTATTATACGCTTAATCAAAACAAAATGGCGTCTAATTAAGCCCGCATTAAAGTTGAATTGAGGAACTGCTTTCTTAGAAACTGATAAGTTTGTAGTCTTGAAACTATAAGTTTAGAGCGCAGTTGTAGTAGAGACCTGAGGTAGAACGATAAATTGAATTAGGATTGTGGGGCATTAGCGTAAGGCCGAGTTCACATGAATATTGGACAAAGCATGGCTCAGCGCGCAATGCAACATTCTAACAAAATGGTGTTATTATCGCGAGTAAACGCGCGCAGATCTTAGCCACTAGTGGGAGTTGCCAGTGTTATAAATATTCACATCACAAATTCGAAACGTGGTTTTGAGTTTAATCACAGATTAGATAATATAAGTACAACTAAGATTAACTGAAATCTGTACATTCAACTCGTAAAAAGTCAATATTTGGGTAAGGCCGCGGAAAGTTACCAATTTGGACGTTTCACATTTACCCAGCTGATTAAAAAAAATTGGTAACCCCTACTGTTTCAAAAATATTTTTATCATATGTAGATATAGGAATTCTCGTGGTCGCAAGTAAAATAATTAATATAAACCCCTTTATAAAAATACTAAAAATATATTTCCGTCCAAAACGTAACGAAAGTTGGTTGAATTTTTCGACCACGAGTACTAAAAGCTCTGTTATTTTTATGATATTTTAACTTTCATGGGCATATTTTTGTTTTAAACTAAAATTTATGATATAGGGATAGTTCTACCGATTACGGAATAATGATAATAATATAATCGTTTTAATTTTTTATCATACATTATTTGAATGGATCAGCATTCCACACTTATGTTACAATACTTTCGTGACGCTTTATGTAGCTTGTTTTTAAATATTTTTTGGCGAAAATACGTTTACGTGCACTGGCAACTCATATTCTAGTAGGGCAACACCGATGAGCAAGTCCAAATCCATCAGTTTGTCAACAAACGCAATTCAAAGTAGACACAGTCATAGTTTCGTGATAGTACCCCGAAAGTGTCGTGTGTGATTTTAAGGGTAAGGAGTGATTGTATTTAATCAGTTTTTTTTTGTACAATAGCGTAACGGTTTTGAAGCAAGTGACACGTATTATTGTATTAAAAATGTCTTTAATTCACCATGAAAATCCACTTTTTTTCAAAAATACGTTACACTTTCTTTACGAATATGTAACACGTAACATAACAAATAAATGTTGTAAAGGGAAGTGCACACAGATTATACTAACTTAAATGAGTTTTATTAGATTTTTAATGACCCGAAAATATACAAAGTCGAACAAAACTGCTGTATAATAATAAAATAAATAAAAACAACATCTTAATAAAAAAAACTGTTTTAAGAAGAAAATAATTTATTTTCGACCTCAAGTCACAGTAGAATCATTGATTCTAAAGCTGTTTTATTGTTATACGGTCGTCTTGTTACTAGTATTGGGTACCAGCAGTGAACAAATAGTAATTACTGCCACCTGGTACAAAATGAGAGGCTTTAAAACACTAGAGCGGTTTGGGTTTCATTAGTTCCATCACACGCGTGTTTCATTATATTGATTTTAACGTGCCATGAAAATGTTGTTTACAGGCAATATAAAGCTAATAATTTTATAACTTGTTTTTTTTTCTTAGCTACGTTATTTAATGGGAATATTTTCCAGTATGATCTAAGCTTTATAACGACTTATGTTACGTTTTATGATAACATAACGTATATCGTTTTATGTTACTTCTATGTCACATTGGTAACTTTCCGCGGCCTTACCCATTTATAAAAAATAATTATGTTTTTTTTTTATGATTCGATGGTATTACCGTTACAATATTTATTGTGGCATTGTCATTATATTTTCAATTCTCGTAGGCCAAATTTCAAGTCAAATCAATCACTGCGCACTGTAAAAAAAAATAATGAAAGTGCTGTACGTACCTACTTAATTTATATTTTTAATTTATGTACACCTGGCAACCCTAGCCAAGGATAGTGCTACTTAACAGACTTGCGACTTTTTAATTCTGAAAAATAGTAATTATAATCGAGTTTTTCATTTTGAGTGCTTATAAACATAACCTACAAACTTACGCGGGGATATAAGTTAAAGACATCCAAATGAAGAGGAAACTGGCTGATATATCAACACGGTGAGAATATTACTTAACCGTTGAACTTTAAATCTCACTATTAAGTTGTATTCTAACGGCAACTATAATTCAAGTTCATTCACAACAACACAATCCGTTAAACATCTGATTGGATACTAAACTGACACTGACAGATACCTAGGAGTGACAACATAACAATAACTATATCAGTGTTGCCACAAGATTATATTAAAACATCATTGGCGACATCACTAGCGACATCTCTTGATAAACTCAAATACTATTGATAAAGTTGTGTGATAATCAATCATGTCCAGTGTAGTCAACAAAGCAACCACTAGTGGCCGGAAGGTGGCGACACCGGTATCATGCTTCAAATGCAAGAAAGCAATAGATGCAAAAAGTGGAATAATATGTGCCGTATGCAAACATCATTATGAATTTAGTTGCGCAGGCGTCTCAGAGAAGCTGCATTATTTAAAAACAGTAGAAACGAGAAAAAACTGGAAATGTAAAATATGTACTAATCTAGACAACTCCGATGCCACGCAAAATGCACATACCAACATTACTTTAAGGAAAAAACAATGTCTTCCAAAACATAAAAGCCCCCCTAAACATCCTGAAATGAAAATATCAGACCAAAATCACCATATAGGAGACACCCAGGAAAAAAATCTGAATGCACCGGAGGAGAATAGCACACAAACCTCTCAGATAATGAGCTCTGATCACTCACACGTACTCAGTGAGAGGGCCACTTTTGACGAGTCGCTCTCCTCGCCTACTTTATTAAGATCAACCTTGCTGTCAAAAAGTGCAGATGGGACATTATATACATCGCATACTCTATTAGACATGAAGGAGACAATTAGTCAGCTCACATGTGCATTAGAGGCTACACAGAATGAACTGGAGAACGTAGTCTTAGAGAATAATGAATTAAAAAATAAAATTCACAAACTAAATATGGAGAAAAACACCTTACAGTCTTTGTGTTATTCGTCAATAGTAGACAGACAAAAACGTAAAAATAAAAATAAAAAGTGTGAGCAGCGACACTCACTAATACTCCCAATTGGGTCCTCAACGCCCTCTACCGGCTCCGCTCACACACCAACAGAGGCATCCAAATATCCAGATGAAAATAAAAAAGTTTTACATTTTCAACGCCAAATTATGCTTCTGGAACAGCAATTGAAAGACGCAACACGTGAGATTGAAGATTTGGTAAAACAAATAGAGATACTGATGCAAAAGTTAGAGTGCTCAGCCAATATAGAGTTAGTGAAAACCGCTGCACGTTCCGACAAAATGCAGCAGAAGGATACTTCTACAAAGGTGAAAACCGCATCGATTTTGACCCCAAACCTCATCCAAGATGAAAATATTAAATTCCAAAGACCCAATAAACTATGTATAATAAGCAGTCAAAAAAGAAATAAGATAATTAACATAGCGCTGAGCGAATTTCCTGACAATTTTCAGATATGTCACTATTTAATCCCAAAATCCGGAATTGAACAGTTATTACAAGACATTCATTTAAAAACAAAAGAATTTACGTTAGCTGACTATTGTGTTATCCTGATTAGCGAAGAAGATTTTATGGTAACAAAAAATTATTGTGAACTTGTAAATATAATTAGAGAGAAACTTTTAACATTACAACATACAAATGTAATTATATGTTTGCCAACGTTCAAATGTATTGATACAGGTGTTATGTTTAATTCAAGAGTTGAGACTTTTAATAATCTACTCTACTTAGATAATCTGAGCCATGAGTACTCTTACCTGGTAGACTCAAATATGGAGCTAACATATGACAATACAATGTTTCATAGAAGCTCCGGTGTTATTAACAACAGGGGAATTAAACAAATTTTTCAGGGAATTCATAAGACAATTCTGTTCATATACCATCAAAACTATTCGGCATCTGAAAGTATTGTCAACCCCGACGTAGAACAGCCTCAAAAAACATGTGGCCTTCACATCTCTACGGAGACAAATCACACAGAAACAGGCACACAGACAGAATTAGAGTTTTTTCGATTATAAATATATATATGTGATGCATCAAAATATTGCGGGACTTGTAAACAAAACCGACCTCCTTATTGTTAAACTAAATGACCTTAAGCTGAAAAAAATGGATGTGGACGTTTTGTGTATTACAGAGCATTTTATAATGGCAGGATATGAGGATCTGCTGTCTATTCCTAATTTTAAGCTAGCTAGTATTTACTGCAGGCAAAATATAAAACGAGGTGGAGCTTGTATACTTGTAAAAAATACTCATAAATACATCGACCTCCCTGAAATTGCAAGATGCTCAGTGTCGGGCATAGTTGAGTGTTGTGCAATAGAATTAGTGAATTTACAAGTAGTCATTGTATGTATATATAGACCACCGAATCTCCAAAACATAGACATTTTTTACAAAAAAATTAATATCATATTAAATAAATTAAATAGATCAAGATCACACATAAAATTAGTCATAAATGGGGACTTTAACATAGATATGTTAAAAAATAATAACTTAACTAAGGAATTTGAATACTTCCTTCTCAGCCATAACCTTAAATTAGAAATTAAAACTGCAACCAGGCCTGCAAGTAAAACGTGTATCGACAATTTTGCCCATAATATAAAACGCGGTTGTACCGCCGAAATATTGGATTTCGGGCTATCAGACCATACTGCACAAATATTGAAAATCCCAGTAAAGAAAACATGCATACTAGACTCTTGGAGAAAGAAAAAACGGGACTACAGTAAAGAAAATTTAAATAATTTTAAGTCACATTTAGAAAGCCTCTCTTTCTCCGAGACCTACAAGGCTGAAGACCCAAACAACGCTTACGACACATTCCTTGAGACATTCACTATGCTATACGATCTATGCTTTCCTAAGATTGTAACTAGTATAAAAACATTTAGAAAAGTAAAATGGCTATCAAAGGGAATAAGGATATGTAGCTAAAAACAAAGACATCTCCTTTGGCGATATAGAACATCACCAACTCTAGCGAACAAAGCCAAATTCACTAATTACTCTAAAATATATAAAAAAATCATAAGACTTACTCAAAAAGCTCAAAATAATTACAAAATTAATACAGCACAAAATAAAAATAAAGCTGCGTGGCAAATTATCAATAATACAAAAATGAATTGTCCTAAAGAACCCATACAAAAAATAAAAACAGAACAAAATCAGCTTTTAACAAACCCGAAACACATCGCCGACGCTTTTAATAACTATTACGTAGACCAAGCTGATCTGTCTCCTAAGAACCTAACCTATTTAGACCAAATCCAAATGAACCCAAATTCACTGTTTCTTTATCCAACGTCTTTCCAGGAAATTGAGAAAATTATCGCAAATCTGAAAAACACAGAAAGCGTTGGATATGATAATATTGCCACAAAAGTAATTAAGCATGTCCGCGTCGTGATAGCCAAACCCCTTGCATACATAATCAACCTATCTTCGAATTCTGGCATTTATCCTGAAAGTCTCAAACAAACTATTATTAAGCCCCTTTTCAAAAAATATGATAAAGAAAATATGAAGAATTACAGACCTGTCGCATTAATTCCTGTATTTTCCAAAATATTTGAAAAGGTTATATACACGCGTTTATATAATTTCTTACAAAAATATAACATACTTTGCGATGAACAAAAAGGATTTAGGAAAAATAAAACTATAAACATGGCTATTGCTGATCTTCTGCAAAGTATAATACATAGTATAGACAATAGAACGCCTGTCTGTGCTATAAACACAGATATGACAAAGGAATTCGACTACGTCGACCACAAAATATTGCTTCACAAGCTTAATACATATGGGATAAGGGGAAATGTCCTTAACTTAATTGAATCCTATCTCAGTAACAGGAAACAATATACGGAAATATCCAGAATCTGTCTAAAAAGCAAACATGGAAGGACATATAGATCCGACGAAAGAGTGATGAAATGTGGTGTACCGCAAGGCAGTGTACTGGGCCCACTATTATTCTTAGTGTACATAAACGACCTGCCTAAAGAAGTTCATCATCTTATGGTTCTATTCGCGGACGATAGTACAGCTATAATACAGCGCCGCGATGTTGACATAAATGCATACCAAAATGACATTAATGAAGTTCTTAATGAAATAATATCATGGCTTAATAAAAATAACCTAAAAATAAATTTAAATAAAACGCACATAATGCATTTTTGTCACAGACAAAATTCAAACGCGATCAAAATACAATATAATGGAGCACCCATAACGGAAGTCGAAGACACAATATTTTTAGGAATCAAAATAGATAAGAACTTGAATTGGAAATACCAAAGTAATGACATATGCAAAAGTATTAATAAGTCAGCATATGCTCTCCGTATCTTGTCAAGGGTTGTAAATCGCGAAGCTCTATTGACTGCCTACCACGGCTTAGTAGCATCGAAACTTAGGTATGGCATTATCTTTTGGGGAAATTGTACAGATAGGGAAATGATATTTAGATCCCAGAAGAGATGTATTCGTGCTATGTGTGGCCTGAATACAAGTGAGAGCTGTGTGCCTGCTTTCAAATCACTTAAAATATTAACTCTGCCATCTTTGTACATTTTAGAATTGTCAGTATTTGTAAAGACGAATCCACACCTGTTCACAGAATATTGTCAATTTGATCGAACAAGGCCAATTAGGTCAGCCTACCAACACAAACTACGCGTAAAGTCGAGCAAAACGGCTTTTTATCGGAAAAGTTTTATTGGTATGGAACCTATAATTTTTAATAAGATACCGAATGACATTAAATGCTTAAGAATGCCTATGTTTAAAAGTAAACTCACCGGATTATTGTTGGAGAAATGTTATTATTCCGTCAAAGATTATCTTAATGATGTAAATCTAAGACATGATAGGACTCAAAGTTTATTATTATATTACTAGATTGTTTGCCAATGTATACCTAAGAATAAGAATTAAAATTACCATTAATCAAATTGACATCAAAATAATGACAAATAATGTTCTCAATTAGACATAATTATATATTTTAAATGTTATAATTCAACTGATACGACTCATAATTGGAATTATGTTAAAGTAAGTCGTATAGAATAAATATGTAAATGCTTAACTCATTATAATTATGATTAAAAAAATTTGTACGCCTACGGGTAAAACATAGTGATACAACAACCATGTAATATTTTCCATGTTACTTACCTATGTTTAACAAAATAAATTTATCTTTATCTTTATCGTTATCTTATTTTTAACAGTGCCGTAAATCATGACGATATGACTATCAACACCGGTAAATTATATAGGTAAATGAACCAGGGAGGGATTTACTATATTTGGAAATAGTTTAACACTTTAACAACCTATTCTTATGTATTTGTATTGACAAATAAATAATAAGAATCATAATATTTATAGTCTACGAATAATTAAAATGAAAGGCAAGAGAGCATTCTCTACGCCGTTTCCTGCGCAATAAGTTTTTTTCATTTCCTACAAAAAGCCTTCAACATCCGCAGAAAAAAGGCTAACTGCAAATCCAGGGTGTTAGAAAGACTGGCTACTATTTTAGTTCGATAATTTGCAAAACTACATATTGTCATTATTACTCAAGAAGAGGAAGAAGTCTTCCAATGAATGAAATATACTATTTTAATGAACAAATTACATCAATTTCCAAATTAGATGCGTTTATTGTTTTATTCCTAAGTAATTTGCGTAGACGTCACTATTTGACACATAACTGTGCTAACTCGGGGCACGCTCTAGGGATTTGATATCGATAAAAAAATGACGATTTATATTAATACATGTCTCATTGAAAGTTCTCGATTACTATAAAACGGTGCGATATCATGTCTGATGAAGTGGATATTTTCATCTATACGGCAATCTTTGATACCGGCGAATATGGAAAAAACATTGATTCTATACTTACTTACTATGAAAATTATTTACAATAAACAAATAAATACACGTTTTCGTTTTGAAATGAAGAGCAAAAAATATATATTTATGTTGATTAACATTTAGATGTTGAAAGTAACAACGATATATTTATTTGTCGATAAAATATTTTGCTACATTACTTTAGTATCAGTGCCCCGAGTTAGCACAGGTACCTACGGACATGACTTACTGTAAGACGGCAAAGGACATTAGGTTGGTTGGTTAGGTTATATTGACACAGTCTAATTGTTTATTACTAGGCACCGGACTTTCGATAGCACGGTTAATTATTACGATATAAGAACCCTATTCCTAGAAATGGTATCTTAACATATATGTAGTAAACAATTTTTATTTCCCAATTCTGAACCATGAGTACCTACTACCTACTACCATGGAGCACACTGAAAAAATAGCCTGTGAATCCTACTGAAATTTACAGGAGGACAGTAGGATTCACAGGCATATTTATGGGTTATTTTTGTGCAGCTTCAACGAAATGTGCTGATGATTAAAGTTAATTGGGGTCCTGGGGACTAAAATAATAGACCACAAAATTTGCAGCATTACTGAACTTTAACATCGTGAATAACCGCTTTGGAATCGGAATAAACATCATGTTTGAGTCGATAAACCAGTGTATTTAGTTAGCATTGTCGTGGCAAGAGATACTAGAGCAAACCGAGCAAATTTGACTTAGTCTATGTCTAGACGAAACGGAAAAGAGTAAATAAAAAGTGGAAATACACTAAAATAGGCAAGTCGATGGACTCCACGCTACTGTTAATTAGATGAGTACTGTTACATTGTCTTGTCCTTGTCTTATATGCGATAAATCTACAAGACAATTTGACAACTTTATAGACGACGAGCGTGCATAAAATATGGTAATTATATTTTATTATCACGACTACGGTAATCGTTTAACCAATAACAACATAATTATCGTTATCTGCCATGTTAGTTTGCGGTGCGCAAAACCACAAAATGCTTTTAACTAGGGGATTACATTTATTTTTCAAAGTGAAATACTGCACTCGGGTTAATTTATGATAATTTATTCTAAAATAGAGAGGTTACGTCGAAGATCAAAATTAAAAGTATGATTCGACCTCGTTTCAAGCAATCGCTATCACTACTGCTGTCTGTGTAATTGTGTATGCGTAGATCTTTAAAACTACGCAACGGATTTTGATACAGTTTTTAGGGTTCCGTAGCCAAAAGGCAAAAAACGGAACCCTTATAGATTCGTCTGTCCGTCTGTCCGTCCGTATGTCACAGCCATTTTTTTCCGAAACTATAAGAGCTATACTGTTGAAACTTGGTAGGTAGATGTATTCTGTGAACCGCATTAAGATTTTGATGCAAAAATAAACAAATTATAATAAATATTGGGGGCTCCCCATACTTAGAACTGAAACTCAATTTTTTTTTTTCATCAAACACATACGTGTGGGGTATCTATGGATAGGTCTTCAAAAATGATATCGAGGTTTCTAAATTTTTTTTTTTCTAAACCGAATAGTTTGCGTGACAGACGCTTCCAAAGTGGAAAAAAGTTGGTCCCCCCCCCTCTAACTTCTAAAATAAGAAAATGAAAAATCTAAAAAAAACATAGGATGTACATTACTATAAAAACTACCAACGAAAATTGTTTTGAACGAGATCTAGTAAGTAGTTTTTTTTTAATACCTAACTTTGCACCTAATTTATATGGGGCGCTATACATACCAGGTGCAAACTTAACTTAACCAGTTCGGGATGGCAAGTGTTTGTACGGAACCCTCGGTGCGCGAGTCTGACTCGCACTTGGCCGGTTTTTTAATAGATAGAGTGATTCAAGAGGAAGTTTGATATGTATGATACATGCATAATTTATCAGCATTGCACCCGTGCAAAGCCGGGGCGGGTCGCTAGTATTGGAATGAGCGGGATGGCACGATACGAAGTTCTAATTTCGAACATCGGGGTAACCCTTAAGGTTTTAAAAACTTTTTGACTGCGCGCACTGGCCACTAAGAAAAAAACTTATTGATGGACTATTGTTTTCTTTTCTTTTATGATGCATATTGTTTTTACAATGTACATTGTTTTATTATTCTTTGGTAGTGCTTGATTAAAACAGGTAAGTTAGACATTTAATTCAGTTGGTTGGTGTGTTATATTTTTACGGCGTGAATGAATAGTCATACAATTACTTATAATGTTGAGTTGTGGAGTTGAACATTATTCCAATCAACATTTTTAACCGCGGATTATCATTTCAAATAACTTTTCAATGATAACAATGACATCCAAATGTTTAATTATTCTTTATTGTAAAATTTTTTAATCGACTTTTAAATAGAGGAAGTTCTCAATTAGTCGGAATGTTTATTTTTTATACTGTCTGTTTATCCCAAATAAGGTGAAAGGAGAGTTAGGTACTTAAATTGTTGCATCATAAAACATAAATTCTGAACATGTCCATTTTATCACTGCAATCATCTTATTAGCAGGTTACTTTTATGTTTTATTTTTTCATATTTGACAAAACATGTAGCGTTCGTGGCTGCTTATGTTTTTTTTGGATTTGGATGAATTCTTGAGTAGGTGTCGTGAACTAAAGGAGTCACGGGATTTTACATAGAAAACTACCGTGAGTTTCACACAGCACAGTTGGATTCGATACATGTTGAGGGACATTCGACTTCTACGATGTGAGTAAATCCGTATCGTAGGTATTTTAATAAGTCACGGCATTTTACAGACAAAAAAATTACAAGAAAGATTTCAAGCTCGTAAACGCCTAAGTAACTGCAATTACTTATTACCTTCTGGAAGTTATCGATTATACGCGCCAGATTGAGCGGAATGTTTGAATGCAGTGTGGCACTTAACTCATATGTGTAACGTTAGAAGTATAAGGACACCGCGCGCTACTTACGTCATTTAAAAGAAAATTATGAAATTTTGCGATAAGTCAAAAACGCCTCGACCGATTTTATTCAATATAGTTTTCATTGAACGTACTTATAAGACCTCATTTTCATGTATTTTTCCATAATTTTATGATCCGTTTTTTAAATACCTATTCAACGACACCCCACACACTAGTGTTGGAACGAAAAAAAAAATCACCCCCGCTTTAGGTGTACGAGAGGAACCCGAAAAAAAGTTATTTTTTTGTTTTATTTTACCGTTTTCTCCGCGTGATACATACACATACTGATAACAAATTTCAGCTTTCTAGTACTAATTGATCACGGAGCTAAGCCGCGGACGGATGGACAGACGGAAATGGCGACACTATAAGGGTTCCTATTTATCTACGGAACCCTAAAAATGGGAGAACTTTTAGACCTATACATATACAATATTCATTTTAACAATAGACCCGATATATCTGAACAAACTATGTATATCAGATATTGTAGTTACCACGTAGATTTACATTCGATACCTGTAATTACTTATCGACGGCTCGGAGCCTCATTGTGTCTGACTACGCGTAATCAAGCTCCTTGGTCAGCAATGGGCCGTTATATGTATCGCGGTAACGTACACGGCGTATTGTTGGATTACTATAGGACGGGTGATCGATTTGCGGTAGTGTTGTTATACTTGACTGGCTTTAGCACGTGGGGGAATCAGAGTTATACTTTAATAAGTAAGTGTACGAGTAGGTATAT
Source organism: Apotomis capreana (assembly GCA_947623375.1). NCBI lineage: Eukaryota > Metazoa > Arthropoda > Insecta > Lepidoptera > Tortricidae > Apotomis > Apotomis capreana. Next base: position 6,497,849 of record OX392506.1, on the reverse strand, counting down.
TGACCATATATATTATGTAGATTTTTTGAGTAAATTTCAACTTGACGAAGTCGAAAAGAAAAGTCCTGATTCAATTTTTAGCGAGCTGCAGGTACCGTAACCAAGTTCCAGGAAGAGGCTACAACAGGATATAACACGCATATACTAATAAAATTTAATCTGATAATAGCATTTTACTAAACAAATATTTAGTTTACCTACCTACCCTATAATTTCTTTTCTGTAATTTTCTAATGGTGCATAAGCTAAGCTTTTTGTAATCAATACCTCGGTGACACGAAGAGTAAAGTTCTGGTTAAGGAATCTAGCGGACAGAAGCATTATTCTATACATAAAATATAATTGGCCTATCAAGCAAGCTTATTAGGTCTCGTTTTTGCTTCATTAAGATAAGAATAGCGTGTAGCCAATAGAACTAAACGAATTAATCTACGATCGTCTTTAAATGACCGTGTTATAATTGCTATTATATTCAAACATGATTGTCAAGTATGTATTTACATAATAGCGTGTGACCTAGGCATTCTGCTTTCTTTGACTGGCGCTAACTTTTTAATGGTACTACCTACATTTTGATGAAGAGTTATAAGGTATTCAGTACAAATACCTATGACATAATATCTTAAACCTAACCAACACAGTGAGATAATCAAGCGTAGCGTCGGCCAGTTCTGTTACAGCCAGGATACGACTAACAAGGAAAGGTCAGACTGTCAGACTTCGATTTTATTCATTTTGATATATGATATGGAGTAATCTAAAATAGCAGACACGTATATTTTTTTAGCTGCCCAAATTCAACCTGTTAGGACAAATTGTCCTTCAAAGTTGTAAATTGGTCAAACCCTGTAACTACTGTAGAGATGTGTGTTTAAGTGAATTGATAATTAATTACTGGTTTTACTATATGTTGGAGAACATGAAAAAAGAATGGACACGTGTCATTTCACAAAAAAAAAACACTTAATTTTTTTAAATTTTTCTAATAGTGTTTTATTTATATATAAAATATGAGTTTGAGGTGGAGTACTTCGAAGGAAAATTTGTTGAATTTGGGCAGCTTAAAAAAAATACGTGTCTGCTATTTTAGACTACTCTAAATATATCAAAATGAATCAAATCGGAGTTGGACAGTTGGGTACCTTTCCTTGTAAGTGCGATCAGCGGCACCAGCGAGCAGCGAGCGGTAATAATACAATACAATACAACAATACTTTATTGCACACCAACAAGAAAAATATTACAAGAGAAGTCTTAAATTAAACAATGGTAGACAATAGGCGGTCTTATCGCTAAAGAGCGATCTCTTCCAGACAACCTTTGGGTAGCGGAGAAAACAAAATATAAATAAATAACTAAAATAAATATAAATAATAACTAAATCATAGCGATATATGACGCACGCCACGTGCCTTAGCGCGCGTTAGCGGCTCTATTTGTTCAAATCAAACGCTGTCGCTGTGTAGTTTCGCTCGTTTCTGTTAGCGCCCATCTCCTTCACTCTAAGCTATCAAGCAGCGGATGGTCAATCTCCTCCTCTAAACAAAGTTTAAGAATAAGTATGGCAGTGTCAACCGATAAGGCACCGTTGGTTTCTAGTCACTTGCCATTGCGACTTGGGCTCCCCTTTTTGCTCAAGTGGAGCCACTATGTTGTACCAATATAAAATACATATGTATTGATTGATATAAACTTACACGATTGGCACATATTATTATAAGTTATAACAAACTTTCAAAACGCAATTAAGTCCCGTTTTGTTATAATAAAGTTGAAGAAAAATCTAACTTAATTTTTTTTTTATGTTTCAGGAAAATCGGTGTACGCGCACAGTGTGCCATGGCAGTATCATAGACATAAACCGGGACGATGGTGCGCGCCCGCCTGATGAGATCTATCTCGACGCTGAGAAGTTCATTAGAGAATACTTCATCTCCATACGCAGGTACGGACCAAATCACCTCCGCTAAGGAATGCATATCCGGTTATTCTCTCTTATGAAACCCGGTTATAACCGGTTATTTGTATGGTAAAATAACCGGGCTTGCTTTCCCTACCTCCCTCCAGTGCATCGATTTTCTCATCGAATGAAATGTCATGTTCGCCTGTTTCGTATAATTATTTGTTAATCTCTGAATATTTAGGTATTTAACAACTTTCATGCATGCGTCCAAATATTATATCCACAGCGCAGGTTTCGTCATAAATACAAAATGAGCATTCGTAGCAACCATTAATATTTTTTGACGAAGCTAGCAACATGTTTCGTCCAAAAAATATTATTTTTATTATTTGTATATAATTATTTTTCATCTAACGTAATAGTTGAACTAATGTAATGTTTGATATAAAACGTTTTCTGTAACGATTACAGTTTCTAACCAAACGTAGCCTACCCCAACATAAGCTAGCCTATCTCATCTGACAGTTTACAATTTGATAGATTTTATAGAAAATTAATCAAGGGAAAAATCGCATTGTACCAAACGTCAAAAAATATTATATCAAACGTCGGGCACCCGTATGATTAAACCAGTCATTGCTAAAGTAAAGGCCCGCAAAGTATTTAGACCGTCAAGTATATTATATGATACTGTTTAAATTAACAAAGAAATAAGCGCAGTAAAGGAACATCAGCACTCCTTTGTGAATATTGTTCTCCTTATTTAACGAACGAAAATTTGAAATAAACCGAGGTACACCGTTTAACGACGCACTGGACTAGAAATAAACGACTATGTACACGTTCAAGCGAGATAAAACACATATTTCCAACGCTGAAAATATTTTCGGAAGCTCCCGTCCCCAAAAAAGCTCTTAAAATCCTACTAGTTACCATGTTAGCAAAAAACTTAAAACAAATCATACACTTGCTGAACCGCTACGGAAATATGGCGCTCAAAACATATTTTCTAACAGATGCAGTCTTGAATTTTCTATATAAAACCTTAATATCACATAAGCAAATTGTTGAATGAGTTGAAATACGTTCATAATTCTTACCAGAATTATTATGTTGATTCTGTTTTATCGGGGAAATACTACATTTTATTTTAATACTAGCTGCGTGCCGCGGTGTTACCCGCTCATCCCACGGTAACACTACATGTTTTCGGGACACAAAGTAGCCTATCTATTAATCCAGGGTGTCAGCTACTTCTACCAAATTTCATAAAAATTGGTCCCGCCGTTTGAGCGTGATGGAGTAACAAACATACTCGTATAAACACACTCAAAGCCTTTCGCCTTTCAAACATTAGTGTGTTGTGTTGGCAAATTTCATGTTATTATAGCGTTATTGTAGCTCAGTTAGTTATAAGCACTACTCCCGAAAGGTAGGGTAGTGGGTTCCAGTCACGACCCGTTTCATTGCAGTGGATCACATACAATTTTGCCTTCTTAATGTTCACATTAAATATGATATTTTTTACAGGGAGAATTCGAGTCAACACACCGCGAGGCTACAGTCAGTTAAAGATGAGTTGGCTAAAACTGGCACCTACGAGTTGAAAAGTCCGGAATTAGTGTTTGCGACCAAACTAGCGTGGAGGAACGCAACACGATGCATTGGACGAATACAGTGGAAGAAGTTACAGGTGAGTTCGACTTTAATTGGCAGTGCCTTATTTATCCCTAGGCCCCACAAGGCCCGGACCTAGGGGCCCAGGCCCAGAAACTTCAGGACTTGCACCATACTTCTTCCACCACCACACACTCCCAAATGCCAAGTGGAGTTTTAAGTCCGGGCCTGTTAATTGGTTGATTCACAAAAAAAGTACAGATGTCCTAACTAAACTTTTCTTTACACAATACACATTGAACTTCATACAATAAAAAGAGGGCACATACATAGTTATGCCTAATAACTTTTTACCTACAATATTTCGTTGTATTTGTTTCACACGCAGCACAGCAGGTCTCATTTTCAGACAATAAAACACCCAAAACCCATAGTAAAGAAATAAACAATATATACACACGGAAATTTCGAGAGTAAACTTATAACGTTTACGAGTATATTCATCCGTTGCCATCTATTGACTAAGGAGATCTTTAATTCGATGTTTACATAGAACTCTTGCTGAAAATAAACTTATAGCCCTTTTCGTATGTGCTATGCTTTGTATCCCGATAAATGTTTTGCGATGGATGTTTATTTTATGAGCAGTCAAAGCTTTTCACCATGTGCACAGGAAACTAGAGTCACTTAAATAGTTGGATATCCTATTTGTAGTTACTAGTTATAGCTATCGCTGAGTATAAGGTGAGATGGGGTAAGACTAACTTTATTGTCTAAAGGTAAGACTAACAGAGACTGATAGTCTTATCTTGCCTTACCTTACTCGTTATAAATATGACTTTTGCTTTGGTCACTGCATCCATTATGTATGACAAATCATCAGTATTTAAATACTTGCAACATTACTATAAATTTCGGAATCAACCCGGTACATGTACAACTAGTAAAGGTCTCGTTGTAAAGCGGGATCATGTATAACCTCAGTTGCCATGATTTGCGGTTGGTGCGGTTCAGGGGTCCCTCGTGGGACCCTTACTACCTGGGTACAATGTACCCGGTACATTTTGGCCGAGTGTTTTGCAATTTCAGATTACCGACATAGCTTTCGATTTACCTAATTAATATATACCTACTCTGTTACTGAGTACTTTCTATATTATTGTTTCATTGTACTTTCTGGAAGAAAATTTATAGGAGTCTAAACATGAGTACAAATAATTATCAAAGTATATATTATTATGTTATGAGTTCACCACGTAACACAGCAACTACGAAAAGAATAATTTTACTATCAGTACAATCCTTAGCCAGATTTGAACACGTACTCTCTAAGCACTGGTGGCATTCTTGTCTTAATATAAAGAGAAAATTTACTCGGCGTGAACAGTTATAATAGAGCGTTGATGGCATCACTACAGCTCTGCCGTGTAAATGGGAAAAGCCTTAACAAAGTGGGCATTTCATACATTCTTATTGCCATTTTTCCCCTCAGAGCTGGAGCGAGCGTGAATACACGTAGCGCGAGGAAATGCCCTAGAGGTGTAAGATGCGACGTCATATTTCTAAAGGCATGGTAATATATAACACGTAGTCACCATAACGATGTTTAAATTTAAAAAGCAGGTTTGAACTTGTGTAGGCACCTAAGGTTGCGAGCCACTTCCAAGCACAACATTCTAATTAGCGTACAACACTAGGTAAAACAATACTCGGTGTATGTGGGCAAACTAAACATTAGGAGGGTAAGGGGCACTCGTTTGTAGTGCGCGTGCCGCGGCCGCTCCAGGAGACTATCGCGTGTGCTGACTTCTGGCCGAAAGGTGTCGTGTTTCGTCGGTTCCGGGGCAACCTACCAATTCCAACACCCGAGATGTCGGAACAACGGGGCCACGCCGTTTCGCCATCTAAATAAACACTGTTCGGTTCATGAAGCATTGGTGTAAACTGTAATGCTATGTAACCTGTAATAAATAAATAAATAAGGGTCAGGAGCATTCAACTGCTCGTTCCCTCGTGTTACGTAATTCTGACGAGTATCATCCTATTTTTGGAGTCTATCACAATCTCAAAAAGCACTCTGTTATGAGCCTACCAATCACCGCTTTTTTTTTTACAAAATAATGTTAATTACCTATTGGTGAAAACATACGAGTAACATAAGTCAAGGAGCGTTCAAGACGCTCATGAGACTTACCCAAGCATACTGTATTCTATTTCACACGAATACTTATCGGGTGGTTTTTAATAGCCGGCCATTGTTATTATGTTGCTTTCCATTTAGCAGTTTACTTCAACCGAGTCATACGTGATATTTCTTTGAGTTAACCGCAAAGAACAAATGTAAACTTTTAATTAGGATTACAAAGTTAACGACCACCAGCAAGTTATAACGAGCCTGAGATGGGAGGCCTTTCTCGCGTTATGCGACATTTAAAATGAGACATTTGTATTGTGGCTTGCTGAGACGACATGTCTTGTTTTTCAATTAAAATATCCATATGAGTAGTTGCAACTTCACGTGATGTGGGATTGATTATGTCCTAATTCAGTAAACACAAAACTATACCTGCACCGACATTAAACGTTGTAATTATAATATGACACAAAACACATTATGCAATACAGCGTGCCTATGATACTTTGCTTTATCACGCGATAAACAAGTGGCAAAGCATCCGTCGCGTTTTGACAAAATGCGAGTGTGAGTGACAGATGCTTTGTCACTTATTTATCCCGTGATAGACGCAACCATCATAGGCCCCCGATACTTCTATACTTACTGTATTAAAAAAATTAAGTACTAAATGCTGTGCCCGTATAATGTTATAATAATAATACTGCTTTATATCATGTCCTACCATAATACTCACATGAATATTTAAACAATATTTTTCATAAAAGTTACCTAATAATGTTGACATAATTATGCAGAACACGTCACAGCAGTAATATTATGTTTTTTTTCTTCAGGTTTTTGATTGCCGAGAAGTAACAACAGCGAAAGGAATGTTTGAGGCGCTTTGTACTCATATCAAATACGCCACGAATAAAGGAAATATTCGGTAAGATCTCCATTCATCGAATCCAATGTCAGATCCCACAAATCACTTCCAACATCTGACGACGCCGAACGGTACCCGATCTTGATAAACGCGATAAAAAATGAGATAGTAAGAAAAATCGGGTATCACCTGGTTTTTAGACACGTTTCTTAGAAAACTTTTTGTTATCAAATTGAGTTGCAATATTCATTATAGAATATTGAGTATATTGGTTTTACGCGTGACCATTAAAACTAAATCCTTGGAGATGATTAAACGCTGTATCATGATTTGCCAATTGCTCCTCACCTTACATCGATGCCTTGAATTAATACATAATGACATAACAACAACGACTGTAATTTATGTAGGAATTTCTCGGTTTAGATTTTACGGCTGCTAAATGCCGTTTTTTTATTGAAGTAGGTAGTGCTGACTTAATTAGACTTTTAAAATAACGCTACGGAGGCCGGGTCGCAAGCAATTCCCAACTTACGTCTATCTCCGAAACCAAAAAAATACCAAAGCTTAAGTTCTAAGGTTAGTTTTTAAAAAGTTCTGCAATAATTCCGGTTTCAAAGAAAAACTTATGCTTCTAAATTAAATAGTAGGACAATAAACCAGTTTGAAAAACATGGACCACAACTAAGCTCTTGGATAGATTTCATTTTTTTTTTCTATGAGAAATGAAAACACATGTCTAATGTCCACAGATCAGCAATCACCGTGTTCCCTCAGCGAACAGACGGGAAACACGACTACAAGATATGGAACCCACAGCTGATCAACTACGCCGGCTACAAGATGGAGGACGGAACCATCCTTGGTGACCCGGGTCGTATTGAATTTACCGAGGTAGGCACATATTACCTATACATATATGTATATTGTATATCGTCGTTTAGTGTCCATAACACAAGCCTACTAGAGCTTACTACTTATGGGTCCATATCGATTTATATGAGGTTGTACGATATATTTTTTTATAATCTTTTAACAGATTTTATGTTATCTAAAGTAGGGCTCTCGGTCGTGTCCGGGTTTCGTGTACCCGTTTCCGTGTACCCGTTTCTCTGTTACACGGAAACGGGTTTCTGGCCCGTTTGGAACGTGTAATAAAGACCCGTGTAATTAAGACCCGTGTACCCGTGTACCCGTGTACCCGTGTACACGGATCTCAATCACACGCGGGTCCGACCCGCCGTCGACGTGTTGTGGCCATCTTACGGTTATTCTTTTAAAAGCTATGGAGTGAGAAATGGAGTATAATAATCAGGGATCGTACTTTTTCTAGCATTTTTGGTGCAATTACGTCAAATGACACGACAGCGACTTTAGTTTGTCGACGTGTATAATAGAATTGACGTTTAAATTTATGTAATATGACGTTATCGTTAAAAATAAAACGATATTTTTTACTTTATCAGTTATTAAAATTGTGTAAATTCCTCAAATTTTTCGGAGGGTATAAATATGATCTATAATCTGATATAAGGATTTATTGCAACTGTGTTAGATATTTCCTCATATGTATAATAAATTAATCCTTCATTGCATTATGCATATTGGGTTGGGCTTAACATGTTCTGAGAATATTTTCTGTATTTGCGATTTGTTTAATACGCTCATTTATCTATTTTTTGTTGCTTAATTTTATTAAATGAAAGCGGCTCTCCTTCAACTTTAACGAATAAAAGGTCTTCCAGGCCTAATATCAAAACAACTTGTAAGTATTATCAGTAAAATTGTCGCGGTTAATTTATGAGGATAAACAATGGGTATTGTCGTTATCTGCAAGTGCAGCTGCAGTGCAACCCTAATCCTATTCATATCTAATCTTAAAAAAAGTCGCCATAGCAGGTAACGTAAGAAGGTAGGTAGGTATGACAACTTTTTGCACCTAACACCATAAATGTTACTAACACCATAATATATATATATTGGCAATAGCGCTAATAAATAAAATATGTCATGTTGATATATTTAAATGTTGAATGACGCAAGGAAAATGTACAATAGTTAATGCTGAGATTTCTTTACAAAGAGGTTTAAATATTGTAAATGACCATACGGTGATAACAAAATAGACCGCAACAAAATAGATAATAAACAACATGCAGATGTTTAATTCAATAGAACGTGTTATTTTTAGAAGATTCGTCGGCACTTGCACCAAAATGCAACAAACAACTTCCAGGTAAGTAGGATTATCCCATTGTTTTGTCGCCGCGTGACACTAAACAGAGTTGTACTAATGACACAGACAGCAAAATATTGATAATATCTATGTCTATAATTTACTCAGTATCGTATAGGACTTTACAATACTCGTTAGAACTAGTACTTTAAGTATCAAAATATTAATAGAGCACCAACTACTATATTGTTTGCGATTTGTAAACATTGCAGTTTTTCGTTATTTATCCTTATAATATTGTTAATATGGCCCATAATATTGCATTGTCATTCAAGCGTTACAAATTAAACTTGAATATAATTATACATAATTTTAGCTCAACCGGTTGAAGATATCTGCTTTAAAATAAGTTACAAGATTCTACCCAAACCAACATAGATACAAGTGATACAACATAGGAGTACCTACAATGTACATACCTACTCGTAGTTACATATTGCAAGTTAAATAAAAATGCAAAAACGAGCGACTGCGTAGTTTTAATATTGATTTAATCGTGAAATTTAGTCGATTGAAACTAAAACTAATTCAATTGTTAGTCGAAGATTCTCACAACTAATTTATCGCAGATAAATTAATTGCGATAAAAATTACGAATGATATTTTTAATCGATTGATTAGTTAACTAAAAAATTAATCGATTAATGCCCATCTCTGATCAGTACCCTAATAGTGATTAGAAAAAGCAGAAAAAAATATTTTATATGTCGTTATTCGATCTTTTTTCCTCCGTACGTAATAATATAAAATCAGTTTTTCATTCAATTATGAACAAATTATCCGTTTCATTTCAACTTCAACTCAAATAATAACTGGTCCGGGCGGGTCGCTCAGACGTGTATTCAATACCCGAGTGAAGGCCCGAACCGCGGATCCGGATCCAAACTTAGAAACGTTTCCTAGAGGACACGTTTCCTAGCGGGTCCGTGTCGACCCGTTTCCGAAGGAAACGTTTCCTAGCCGGTTCGTGTAGTTCGGGTTGTTAGTACCGCCGGTGTTAAGGACCCGTGTACACGTTTCCGCGTGTAACACGGATACCGGGAGCCCTAATCTAAAGTATACCTCCAATATAACTCATAGCCGCGGTACTGATATCTACAACAAAGTACTAAACTTCTGGAGCTTAATTTTACCCACGTTACAGGAATTAAGTACCGATTCTACTACGTAGTTAAGGGCCTTATTACACTTGCGATTTGCGAGCGAGTTTTTCATAAAAGTGTCCGCCTTCATACAAAATTCGTTCGCAAACCGCAAGGCCCTAAGTGACGTAATAAAACATCCACCAATACATAGCTGCCCTGAGTTTCTTCTTCCTCCTTAAGCTTGTCTCATTATCTGGAGTCCGTTATCCTTGCCTGATCTCTCCGTCATGATGCATTGTGCCGTTACGTCGTATAGATTATTTACCTTGGGGTCTTTTGTGACCGTTCGTTAAGTCACGAGGTTCGAGGTCTTCCACGCCCACGCTTTTCTGTTGGTAGCTAAAGCACTACTTTAACCATGCGTTCCGCTGGTCGTCTAACTACATGGCCATACCATCTTAGGCGTTTTCCTCGATGTTTTCGTCAAAAGAGTAATCTGGTAGCTACTGCGGGTATAGGAGTATTGCATTTTATACTCAATTGCCTCAAGCGATGCTAATAAGACTTTTAGGTGATTTTTCCTTCGCACGTCGCTTAGATACTACGATACGTAACGTGGCTCTATTGGAAAAACAGCCTAAGCATTTAAACTTAATTTGTCCGTTTGGCAATTAACATGGCCAAAATATACAAAATTAGACGGTCATGTTCATATAAAGCTGCAAAAGTTCACAGCTGGCCTAGTCAAATTCGGTGAGGCGATTCAATCAACGTGCTCATTTCCCGACCAATGCGATGTAGAGCGAGGAAATGAGACGAAACAGAGGTCTCCTTGCCCAGTACCCTTACCATGAGTTGGCCTTACCATTACCTTACTGTGAGAGAGTAAATGATTTGTATGGAGAACAGTACGGCACCCCTAGCGGCTACTTTGTAGAACTACAACTCTCCAGACAACTCGTTCACGATGTCGCGAGTACTGTCACTGTAAACTCGTGGTAAGGGTACCGTTGCCCGGTGCCACGCGCCTAATAAGCAAAAAGCGTAATATTTGTACGGTTTTAAAGCCCCCGCTTGTCAGTTTTTAACCGATTTAGCAAGCCGGCTGAATTTTTTTATCATAATTAGACGACACATTATGAAGACGCGGTTAGTTTGGTAATATGGTTTGTGGCAGCTGCCTACTGAGCTGACAGCCCTGGGTTCGAATCCCGGCAAGGGCAGTTGTGTGATGAACTCGAATATTAACTAGTTCCTGGATAATGGATGTTTCTATGTATTTAAGTATATATTTACCTTTACATACATGTATATCGTCGTCTAGTGTCCATAACACATGCCTTCTAGAGCTTACTACTTATGGGACCAGATCGATTTATATGAGGTTGTACGATATATTTTGTTTATAATCTTTTAACAGTTTTTTGTTATCTAAAGTATACCTTCAATATAACTCATAGCCGCGGTACTGATATCTACAACAAAGTACTAAACTTCTGGAGCTTAATTTTACCCACGTTGCAGGAATTAACTACCGATTCTACGTTGTAATCCGATTCGTGCCCTGATTGATCTGTGTGCCAAGATTCGTCTAAATCCGTTCGACAGTTTACGTGTTTAAATTATAGCAAATGTCTAAACATCTTCATAAACGTTCACATCTATTCTATTAGTTACGATTATACAGGATGTAGCCTGTAATAAGAGCAATAGATTAAAACGTTGATTTGACTCTTCAAACTGAACAGCATTTTTTTTCTCCAACTTGAGAAGTTCAGTTTGAAGAGTCAAGCCAATGTCACAAATCTATTGCTCTTCTAAACTATAGTACGCCCGTGTCTCGCTGCTAATTATTAAATATGTCGTAAAATTTTGCTTCTTTGAATAAAAAATATTTTACATGTTATTCGATAATATTTACTTCTATACTAACACTATACTTTCCATGATTTATTGTATATGTCAAACTTAAGACCCTGAGTCTCTTCGATTAAGTCGCGATTAAGTAATAATTGAAGATATTTTACAGAAAACAAAGGCACTAAATTTGTTGATGTCTATTTATCTTCGCCACCTCATCACGCCGACATGGTTGGACGGATTTCAAATATTTGTGGTACATAAATAACACATAATCAATAGGAAACTTTTTACCTAACTAAACTAGAAAACATTAAGTTAAGAATAATAAAAATAAATAAATAAAATAACAAAATTAAAAGTTAAGAATATATAGATACAAATATTAAAAATTACGCAATCCACTGAAGTACACGCGGAAACAGGTGGGATAACCTACGTCTACGTATTACGTGAATGCATGCATTAAAAAAAATACTTATGCGCTAAGCATTTTAAACATTAAAATACAGAGCGCGCTTTAGTGAAAAAAGTTGAATAAGAAAGCATTATTTCACGCTATATCTATAGCGGTTCTATAGATCAGTGGTGAAAGCACTGCTTCTGATAAGCAGAGGTCGTGGGTAGTTACGAAGAATGATTTTTACTTCAGCGCCAACGTTGCGGGTTCCTTTCCTTAAATTTTATTAATAGGAGTTGTTTTTGACCAGGTCTGCATAAGGCTGGGTTGGAAGCCACCGTATACGCAGTGGGACGTGCTGCCATTGATACTGCAGGCTGATGGAAAGGAGCCAGAGTTCTTCGACATACCCCGGGACATCGTGCTGGAGGTTCATATGGAGCATCCGCAGTAAGTTTATTATTGTACCCTTTAGCTAGAATATGCAGATTCTTACGCGGGCTCCACACTATCCTGAGGTTGGCCGAGGCGAAGTTGGCCGAAGTATGAGTTTCCGCACCATATTCTGACCGAATATGGTGCGGAAACTTCGCGGGTAGTGTAGAGCTAGGGTAATATTTCGGACGATCCTGGCCAAGATAGAATATTACGGTTGGAGGAGGATTGAGGATTAAACGGCTTGATTAAATTGTTGAATCGCTACACTTCGCTGACTCGGCTGCCTGCAAATAACAGTGAAGTTGAGCATAACTATGACGACCACCCAATCAGTCGTCCCAAAAAGGTATCGCGGAGGATCCGTTCAATATCGTGACAAGGGACATGGTATCGCGGAGGATCCGTTCAATATCGCGACAAGGGACATACTATCGTTTTGAAGGCCGAGTCTCTTTTGAACTAAAATTAATAAATTTTATATCTAACCCAATGTTGAAACAAGTTCTCCCATCATTCTCATATCTTCCGTTCTATTTTACCAGCTATTTGTTATAAAATCCAACTCATTTCGTTCTGACTCTCTCTGTAAGCCACATCTTTGCCGACGATAGATTGAAAACGTCATCAGTATTGAGAACTCTATCCACAAGACGCTTCCCGTCCAGTCCAGTTTCCAAAAAACCGGCCAAGTGCGAGTCGGACTCGCGCACCGAGGGTTCCGTACAAACACTTTCCATCCCTAAGTGGTTAAGTTAAGTTTGCACCTGGTATGTATAGCGCCCCATATAAATTAGGTGCAAAGTTAGGTATTAAATTATAAAAAAAAAACTACGAGTACTTACTAGATCTCGTTCAAAACAATTTTCGTTGGTAGTTTTTATAGTAATGTACATCATATGTTTTTTTTAGATTTTTCATTTTCTTATTTTAGAAGTTAGAGGGGGGGGGACCAACTTTTTTCCACTTTGGAAGCGTCTGTCACGCAAACTATTCGGTTTAGAAAAAAAATATTTTAGAAACCTCGATATCATTTTTGAAGACCTATCCATAAATACCCCACACGTATGTGTTTGATGAAAAAAAAATTTTTGAGTTTCAGTTCTAAGTATGGGAGCCCCCAATATTTATTATTATTTTTTTATTTTTGCATCAAAATCTTAATGCGGTTCACAGAATACATCTACCTACCAAGTTTCAACAGTATAGCTCTTATAGTTTCGGAAAAAAATGGCTGTGACATACGGACGGACAGACAGACGGACAGACGGACAGACAGACAGACATGACGAATCTATAAGGGTTCCGTTTTTTGCCATTTGGCTACGGAACCCTAAAAATGATTTTACATCTGAGTATTTTTACAAGATGTATATGGCAAGCTTTTTCACAGTCATTTTCTGAGCTCTTAAGCTACGTGAATCACGAAGATCGTGTTACGGTTACTTTTATAGAGGTCAGGTTCATCACAGGACGGGTCAGTCGAAATACGTGTGGCGTAGCCTCAACCAAGGCTACAAAATATTCTTATACTATTTCCCATTGATAAGCTGCATTTTATAGATGAGTAGGAAGATATTAATAGTATAATGATGATCCACCCGCAGTAATAACACTTAATTATATATTTTACGGCGCATCAATGATCATAAAGTGAGAACGTCATTGTTGTACATGGATGATGTCGTAACGCGTTTCATTACGTACTAATGTACGTAGGCGTTATGACGATATGATGACACACGGGAAGCGTGTCTGTTAATAAACGAGTAATGGATTGTAATTAAATTGACAGGAAGGTGATTCAGAAGATGTATTTTGGAAGTTCTACGTATTGTAAAATTTAATAGCATTTGTTACAGTAGAAAAATATGTTTCGATTTTTATGTTTTACTCTTGTCTCTTCACATTACGATATAAAAATAAAAACACTTATTCATAAATTTCACTATTGTAGACTCGGGCGAAAAAAGTCAGAAATATGCAATAAATATATGATTGCAATAAATGATTATGATTATGATTATGCGTCTGTACCTACGCGACCTGAACGAATGAACCGATTATGATAATGAATTCCTTCAGTTGAAAGGTGACTTTATCAAGAGAGTTACGCGTAGGTATGATTTAATATAGCCTACTCGATCGTTTAAAGGACATCAGCGTATTACTTGGTATGTCGAATTTCATCCTTACAGCGATAACGTTTCATCCCTTTTGCAACGGGACCTAACCTACCCAGCATACTATTGCTGCCTGTCTACCTGTACATCGCAATATTAGCTCGTCTCAATTTCTTGTTTTTATTAACCCCCGACGAAAAAAGAGAGGGGTTTTGTGTATCTGTGGCTTCGTAGCTCCAAAACGGAAGGACCAATTTGAGTGTGTTTTTTTAATGGAATGAATTGTCCGTCGAGACAGTTCTTTTAGGTTTCCAAGATATTCAGCTTTGATTGGAACAACTAACAAGAACTCAAAAAATATTGAAACTAAGAACTCTAAATTTCCTATGCCATTAGATGAGGGACTCATGATGACCAGCTACTTGTCGGGGGTATTTAATTTTTTTAATTTAGGTTATTCATTGTTTTATTTTACTGTACGCGTTGTCTCCCTTAAATACGATTTTGCATTCTTGCGGCGACAACAACCAAGCTAAACACCATGTATTTCTGTAATAACCATATTCTCATGGAAGTGATGTATATCTTATATGAGAACATCTTTAAACCTAGTAGTAAGCGTACTACGAGTACAAAATGCTCTGACAGATTGCGCCGCAAGGGAACATTCCAGGACGACGCAAACCGCATGATTGCCCGTCTATCCACTGCCCTCGGCTATTTGAAGCGCATATGATACTATACGGTCCAGTGCGAATCCCAAACAACGCAGAATCAAAACGCAAATCTGATGATTGAGGAAATTTAAACTCATTCCGCGGAGTCAAAGTTTACGCTCGCATGAGGCCGTGTGTTCGCCGAATTCCCCTGGAACGAATTCAAAACTGACCATTTCATTATACGAGTAGCATGTTCTAAATCCTGCTGTAGTACATCAAGGGATTAAAACGTGTACCCTTTTCACTATTGTTACAATTACAGTTAATGCTGAAAAAGGTATGCATTTTTAGATTAGGTACACAATATGAATATAACCCATTAAAATTACAATTTTAATGGTACTTATACTTTTAGTACTACACTTGCCAACTTTCGTAACAAATCTATAATGGCATCCTGATATTCATGAGTTACATTAATCGCTACAATTTAAACGCTCACCAAAATGGCTTTTATACCCTAAAACTAAATTCCAAATAAAATGAATTGCCTCCATATAAATTAAACCCACTCTATACAGAGCTCCCTAAACTAAATAATTTTGTATTCCAAAATTAATATACATTACACCAGAATAATTTTACGTTGAGTCCGTATATCTTTTTGCTTCCCAAAATGGATTTTTTGCTCACCAAATATTGTTTTCATAAAACATCAAAACTATTACCAAAAATTGCAGTCTATTTTGCTTTAGTGTAATCAAATTATCTAACCTTTAGTCAAAACATATTACTGTCAATCTAAAATTATTATTGCACAGCAAATAAAATAAATGCCTAGCAAAAATTGTACTGCAGATAATTAGAAAATACACATCAGCACGACATTACTTTCATCTTTTTAAAGAACCCAGTAGGTTAGGTTAGGTTTGTTTCATAATTATTCTGAAAAATAAAAAGTTTTTGAAAAAAAATAGTGTTTCAGCTGGGTAACCATTTAATCCTGATCACCTTTCAGAGCAGATCCGACTCGGCCGGGTTAGTTTAGGTTAGTTTTTTTATTATATCCCTAAAAAACGCTCCATAATGTGCGGTAGTCATTATTAGCTATGCATTACTTAAATATGCTTTACTTTTAAATAAATAGATGCACGCCACAAATATAAATTGTAGTATACTTAGTAACATTTTGAGTGCAATATTTGCTGTGCAATCAGTAATTTTGATATAAATTTTGATTATTTTTGCATAGAAAAAGGTTTTTTTTTTATGTGCGTTTAAATATTACCCGTAATTGAAACCTCAATATTTATTTATTAATTTTAGGGTATAAATGCCATTTTGGTGCGCATTGAAATAGTAGCGAATATTTATTTAAGTACTATATCATATATTAATTTAATGCATAAAGTGATAAACAAGTTACTTGTGTTTGGGGTACGTGTTGGGGTGTTTAGTATAACAAAAAATTTCATGGTCAGCAGTTAGTTTTTTGCCTCAGCAAAAATGACTAAAATGGAAGTAATAATATAAAATATTGGTGACATCCATTTAACAATAATATAGATTATTTGGTCTGAAATTTACTTTAACGGTGTTCACATATTTTTATAGCATGTAAGAAAAAGAGATATTAGGTTTATTTATACAATAGTTTGCGATACACTATTTGGTTCAAGCATTCCTCCGTTTTGGCAAGCATTAAGAATTTATTGGAAGTAATTTATCAACATATTTGGTAGGAGTTTAAACACAAGCCTACATTAATTACTGTTGAAATATCTCAACTAGGCAATTTGTCAATTTGGCGGGTTACACGAGAATCTCACTTACATTTTCCAATTATCAAATAATAACATTATTCAGTTACAATTTGTAATTTTAAATGTCAATTATAACATTATTAGGTACCTACAATCCACATTACTAAATTAGCCATACTTTTTTATGTAGCTAGAAAATATAAAATACTAATTTGATTACCAACAATTTTCAAAGAATTTTACACGGTTCGGTATTAAAAGATTACCATATTCATACTTTATACTTTAATTTAAATTTATTCTTACTGTTGTTGAGCAGGTTTAATTCAAGCAAAGAGACGCGGGAAAACGTATTACATTGATAGATTTTATCCAAACTTTAATCCGAAAGATATAAAATAAGAAAATATAGCTCGAGTTTTACGATCCCGTACGATTCAAAGTACTCTACGTGAGACATAAGCTCAAGAAGAAGACCAGGCGACATTACAAATCAAGGAAAGAACATAAATTTCAAGTTTACTGACATTAGCTGTAACACGACCAATAATTAATGAAATCACATACATGTAACCATAATAAAATTAATTTCAAGCCTTGTTTTCTCAGCCCATCCTGTGATTGCAATGATAGATTGTTTTTTTTTATGTTAATAAAGGCTCTCATTCATATGTATTCATCGTATGGTACCTACCCAATATATATATATATTTTACAAGGATTCAAACTGACGGATTACATTACAACCTACAAATTAAACTTGTGCAGCTACACGTTAGCACGCAGTGCTGTGCAGTGGTGGTTCTTGCTGTTCTCATACAAATAGCATTTGAGATACAATCAGCCTGATTAAAACCAAATTGTAACAATAGAAAGCAATCTCTGTATGCTGTTATTGGGATGGAAATGATTGTATACTTACCAATTTACCATGCGCACGAGATTCACTTCAGTAAAATGATAATATGATTTTGTTTTCCGCCAGATTCGACTGGTTCAAAGACCTCGCTCTGCGCTGGTACGCGCTGCCAGCTGTCGCCAACATGAGGATGGATTGTGGTGGTCTGGAGTTCACAGCAACAGCATTCAACGGCTGGTACATGAGCACCGAGATCGGGTGCCGAAACTTCTGCGATAGGAATCGGCTGAACATACTAGAGGTTCGTATCAATTTATTGTTTTACATGGTACCTGTATCCCGCTTGTCCACTGCTGGCCAGAGGTTTCTCTCTTAGATTTCCACAGGTTCCTATTTTACAGTTATTCTGACCAGATGCTGGGAAATGCGTCCAAGTTATCCTGTCATCTCGGTTTAGGCCTGTTCCACCTCTGTAGCTCATTTTGAAGCACTCACTCGTTATAATAATAAATATTACATCATCATCCTCCTAGCCTTTGGTCCCATTTTTTTGAGAATGAATTCTCAATCGGGGTCGGCTACCTAAATCCCAAGATGTGGCGTAGGCACTAGTTTTTACGCAAGCGACTGCCATCTGACCTTCCAACCCAGAGGGGAAACTAGGCCTTATTGGGCTTAGGTGGTTTCCTCACGATGTTTTCCTTCACCGAAAAGCTAGTGGTAAATATCAAATGACATTCCGTACATAAGTTCCGAAAAACTCATTGGTACGGACCGGGTTCGAACCCGCGACCTCCGGATTGAACGTCGCATGCCCTAACCACTAGGCTACCACCGCTTTTTCTTTTTCCACCGCTTATGTAATAATAAATATTACATAAGATTATATTATTATAATATTACATTTACATGAGATTATGTATATGAGTGCAATAATTCCGGCTTATTAATGTATGTATATCCAGACACATGATTATTTTGATGAGGCGTTACATTATTCCAGTACATCTACCGCCTTAGTCTCCCCCTTATGTTTTTGTTGAAGTACGGCATATACAGGGTGACTTTTTAGTCGTCAATGGTAGCGCCAGGGAGTGATGAGGAGGGTGACGCTGAGCAACTTTCACTATGACCCGCCATTTACAACAAGATAAATGAGCTACTTAATTGAACTGCACAGGCACACTAAACAAAGTAACTCATCATTTACGTTAATTTTCAGAAAGTGGCTACAAAACTAGGCCTTGAGACCACTTCGATGGTATCCCTCTGGAAAGACCAGGCATTGGTGGAGATCAACAAAGCAGTTCTGCACAGCTTTCACAGGGACGTCGTCTCCATAGTGGACCACCACTCTGCTTCTGAGCAGTTTATGAAGCATTTGGAAAACGAGAATAGGGCCAGGTTAGCAAGCTTTTGTTACTTCTTAGGAGGTTACTTAATATAAGTTTTTAGAAACTGTAGAAACGGTATGTTTTACATGTGGCATCTACTTTTTAACAATTCTAATCGTATCCCTGCCATTTTTCGGTCCTATCTGTAAAGTAACTATTTAGGTATTAGATTTTTTTTTTTCTCTCTCTCTCTAAGACACTCGCCTTACCTATTCTTCTAAAATTAGATTTTTCTTACCTTGAACATGTTGCACTCACTGTTAACTTCTGGGTTGTTGCGTTAATCTCTGCTATAATTTGAATGACTTGCTCGTCTAATAACTGAAAATTGTAAATACTTTTCCAGGGGAGGCTGTCCATCTGACTGGGTCTGGGTTGTTCCACCAATGTCATCATCTCTTACGCAAGTGTTCCACCAAGAAATGGCTCTGTACTACGTCAAGCCGTCTTATGAATATCAAGTAAGTCAAAATTCCTGAATCTCCATGTGGATTGCTAGGTATAACAGGAGAAAATATACTGAATCACTTGGTGCCATATAGATTCACTGCAGAGCTACTTACAGGGTTCGATTTACGAGGTTGAATCGAATTATTGTTTGCGCGTCGACCATTCTATTTTTCTTAAGAATGCTCTTTAAGCAACCCACTGCTAAGCAAAGGCCTCTCTAGTCTACCTCTGGTCTGGTATCCATCTCGAGGGCTACATTTATATCGCAATAAAAAATGTGGTGTTAATTCAACCACATTAATAATACTTTGAAACATTTATATTTTTTTGTTCTTTAGGAAAATGCATGGAAAACATATAATTGGTACAAATCGGGAGACCAACCACAACGCAAGTTCCACTTCAAGCAAATAGCACGAGCCGTCAAGTTCACATCTAAGCTGTTCACCAGGGCGCTCTCCCGGCGCGTCAAGGTCACCATCCTCTACGCCACGGAGACTGGGAAATCTGAACAGTATGCCCGAGAGCTGGGTAATGTTTTTGGACACGCTTTTAATGCCCAAGTAAGTACCTAAGTAATCACATCAGCATGAACCAATAGATCGAGAACATGGCAGCGTCATATTAGACAAGTTATTATCTCATACACTTCGTTGGGTCCTTCGAATTTTCTTAGCACATTAACACCAGTCTAGAGAATACTTCTAAATCAGTCATTAGATGGCATTACTATTCGGTCCTATTCAAATCGTGGTTGATCCATTTGAATCGGACCAGGTCGATGAAACACGAATTCTCACTCCATGGACACCAGTTCACTTAGCAAAACTCTACTCATATTATTATTATGAATAACATGGTATTTTACTTCCATGATCGTCACTGCCAACCATCATAATTATTATTTCTTTAAGATAAAAACTCTAATAGCATTTAGTTACTGGGGCATTTTAATTAAATAAGCCTTGACTTTTTTACTCAGGTCTTCGCGATGGACGAGTACGATATGTTCTCGATGGAGCACGAGACGCTAATTCTAATCGTGACGTCAACATTCGGAAATGGAGAGGCTCCTGCTAATGGCCAGGTCAGTGTAGTATGTTGTAGTATGGCAACTTGACAAGCCAACCATGATACAAAAAACAAGGTCTGACACTTAAAGCTAACCAACACTTGATTACATAACTAACTAGCCCGTGACGCCGCCTAAATAGTTACAAAATAAATATAGAGATAATAATATGTAAGTATTTTATCAAGATTTGACAATGAGTTGTATGGTTACCAATGTTATTGCCAGCCCCTCTCGATTGCTTTATTCTATTGCCAATAAAATCATTAGATAACTGGCATAGCATGCTCATTACTCCATTTTGTGTTTTAGTAAAATCGTTTCAAAGATAAGAGTAAATCGTTTTCATTGTAATTTTCTAGACATCAATCTTATTACCAATTCTTCATTTTACTTCACAGGCTTTTATAGATCATCTATTCGAAATGCAGAACAGACAAAATGATATCGAAGGACCTACCACCGTCAGTCCAGGGTAGCTAATTTATTTTTCTATCATATACAACTATGATTTTCAGTTATGAACGTTATAAGCACAAACATGTTTTATTTTCAGTTTCAGGACTCCAACACCAAAATCTTTAATGAGGACGAACAGCGTGGTCTCTCCTGCTCCTAACGCGAAAAGACCACTTTCACGATTGGAGTCTAATAAAAGTAATTTTATTGCATATTATGTTTTGTGTGTATTACACACGTGTGTTATATTTATTAAATTTATATTATTAACATTGGTTGTGTGCAAAGGTATAATCTGTAATCTTAATTTTGTTAATTTTACAAATAGGTACTACAGCGGACTCCTCGATTGAAAATTTAGGAACATTGGGAAATATCAGCTTTGCAGTATTTGGTCTAGGATCTAGCGCATACCCGAAATTTGCAAATTTCGCCAAAACTGTCGATAGAGTTTTGGAAGAGTTGGGAGGAGAAAGAATCTTAGACCTCGCGACTGGTGATGAAATGTTTGGCCAAGAACAGGAATTCTATGCCTGGTCTTCCAAAATCTTCCAGGTAAATAGCCTAGATTTAACCTAAATAGTACATAAATGTAATCAATAGAATTATTTTCAATAATATTTCACACTTGGATACTTTTCATGTATGTGACACATTCACTGCCGATGCCGGTCCACGCCTCTTAGGATTTGTTGTGAGCGTGAATGTACATATGCGCTGACAGCAGCAGTGATTGTCTTAATACCAATACTAGCACTTATCAGTCATTCAAAACGTACACTTTACGATTTATATAAGACTGCTATATTTATTTACTTATTTACAACGTCATTATTTAAGGTGGCTGCTGAAACATTCTGCGTCGAAGAAGATATGTTGATGGATGGGAAAAACGCAATTTCCAAATTGCCCCTAACGGAAGAAACTGTCAGGTTTAATAATAAACCATCTCCAAATACCATTATGTCTATGAAGGAGGCCCTGGAGTCTTACTTCAAGAGGCAGGTGGTCCCAAGTGTGATCAGGAAAAATAAATTCCTAGGCGATCACACGGAAGATCGTGAAACCATCTTTGTAGATATGCAACCAAGGGTAAGTTCAGAGTTTATATATTATATTAACATATGGTACGGTTTTTTAAATGAAACTTTTAATATTGTAAAATTAATCGTTTTTTTTCACAAAAAATAACCGTGTCTCCGAGAACGACTGCACAAGTTGCTGTAAAATAACACCAAAATCGTTTTAATGTGCCTATAATTTTGATGAGTTCCCTTGATTCCCCATTGATTCATCTTGTCATCAAATCTTCATCAATGATTGTACAAACAAAAAATTCTTTTCAACATCTGTTCTTAAATGACGGAGTCTCGAGATAATAAACATAAAAAAAACAACCGAGTTGAGATCCCCCTTTTTGAAGTCGGTTGAGAAACTATTAAGGAAGCACTTTTGATCACAACTTAACACTACGACAGAAAGTGGCATTTCTGTGCATTGCGAGTCAATTGCAGAACACATTACTTACTTAAAACATAACAAAACTGACTTTATCTTACAGGACGAAGTAAATTATGATCCCGGTGATCATCTTGGTGTTATGCCTTGCAACCGTGAAGAAATTGTGGAATCAGTACTAAAGCGACTAAAAGAAACTGATCACGATATTCCTGTGCAACTTCAAATTATGAAGGAACACCTTTCACCACTCGGTAATACAAATATTAAGACTAATAAAATGCCTTTTCATGTCTTTGTTTGTACTTCTATCGTAATAAAATTATTGTCTAAAATTTAATTTTTAAGGTTCAACAAAGACTTGGGAGAAGCACGAACGCATGCCAGTTGTGTCCCTTCGAGACATCTTTACTAGATTCTTGGACATTACTACTCCACCTTCCACAACTGTCTTGAAGTATTTAGCTAATGCTTGTACTGATGTCTGTGATACGGCGAGAATTAATGAACTAGTATTGGTAAGCAATTTATGTAAAAAGTATACCTAGTACCCCATCTAAAAAGAAAGAAAGAAAGAAAGAAGGAAAAACATTTATTCGGGGACAAACACAATTCCATCTGAGTTATAAGTGTAGTGTAGTAGTAGCAGTGATTGGGATGAGTTTTACGGAGTTGACATTTGATGCCTGCGCTCGAGAAATTAAAAATGTTGTATTTATTTTTGTTTCAGGACGCAAATAAGTACGATGACTGGAAACACTGCTGCTACCCACATTTAGGAGAAGTTTTGGATTATTTTCCATCATGTAAACCTCAGGGGTCACTCCTTGCAGCGCTTTTGCCGACCTTACAACCAAGATTCTATTCCATTTCATCATCGCCTCTAGCGCACCCAAAACACATTCACCTCACTGTATCTGTCGTATTTTTCGGTGCTCATGGTGAGTAACCTTATATATTATCTATAACTGCAAGTCATTTAATATTTGCTTTTTCCCAGTTAACTTACGAGTGTTTTTATACTTTACAGATGGAAAAGGCCCTATACATTATGGAGTCTGCTCGAATTACTTGAAGAATCTAAAAGAAACTGATGAAATTTACGTTTTCCTTAGACGGTAAGAAACGTCTTGATAAATAATATGATTCGATTTACGGAGCGAGTCTTTCATTGCATATTTTGTTTTAGTGCGCCGAGCTTCCACCTGCCAAAGAGTTTGTCGGTACCTCTCATTCTCATAGGACCTGGTTCTGGTATAGCTCCTCTGAGAGGATTCTGGCATCATAGAAAATACCAACTGAGAGATATGAACCCGAATGAGAAAATCGGAGAAGTCTGGCTGTTCTTTGGATGCAGAAACAAAGGGATGGATATATACAGAGTGGAGAAAGAGCAAGCCCTTCGAGAAGGGACCCTAACTAAAGTATTTTTAGCACTCTCAAGAGAAACTGGAGAGGAGAAGGTAAATCTACGTTTAATTTCCTAAATGCACAACATAAGCATGACTTTGTTTCTACCGTAATCTCCAATGGGAATATTGGATTATTTTCGCCACTTATCATCAGTGTGAAAAAATGTAGTAGTCACCACTAAAATAAATCTGTACCTAGTATAACTAGTAATGTGTTTAGCGATCCGAATGATGTTATTTTACCGGCCATTGAAACCCTTTAATTTATGAAATAATTATTTCCATTGCAGAAATACGTGCAAGACCACTTAAAGCAAGAAGGTGCTGCCATAGCTAAGATGCTCGTGAAAGAAGGGGGTCACTTCTACGTATGTGGTGACTGTAAGATGGCTGAGGAAGTTCAGCAAACGTTGAAACAGACGCTGCAGAAACACGCAAATATGTCAAACCAAGACGCGGAGCACTTTATAATGAACTTAATGGTGAGAACTTTACTGTATACTTAGATATTATAAAATAAATTCTCATAGTTAATATATTCAATGAATTGACAACATCTGTCTGTCTAGGATCATATCATGGCAGTATATCACTGACTTGAATTTTATATATATATATAGACTTAAATTTAACACATTAAAAAATACAGAATTAGTATTACAACAAAATCTAACTCACAGTCTATACCATAGCTTTGGGCGTGTCATATCTGTCATCTCAGTACAATTTGCTTTGCTTAGTTTGGGACTAGGTCGATTTGTGTATGATTGTCCCTTAATATTTATTTATTATTTTAATTTATAACCTAAATTCCAAAGCTATGTAAAATATACTAAAGAAAGATTAGAAAGTATAAGTATTGCTGTTTGTGCTAGCCAAATCCAGCTTAGAAGTACGAGATAGGTTGGTTGTCAGCACAACTGCCTTTAATGCCTATCTAAATAGATAGGTAAAATGTGTAATGGTGCTGACAAAAAAATATTTATCCTTCAACAAGTAAAAATCTACATGCAAGTTTTGTAATATGTACATTTTTTATGTTTCAGGATGAAAACCGATATCACGAAGACATATTTGGAATAACTTTACGCACCGCGCAAGTGAAGACTCAAAGCTGGGAAAATGCTCGACGATCTCACTTGGAATCAGCACAATCTCAAGCCTCATCTTAAATCTTGTTATGGGGTCAATTTCAACAAGACGCATTTTTTGTATCATTTCGGTGTGATTCTTTATTTTTGATTATTTTTAAGTTTTTTAAATGTGAAGAGATACTTTAGACTATATTATTAAACATATGTAAAAGGGACCCTGAAATCTGAAATAGTTTTCGAGATATTCGAAATCGAATATGAAACACACAACGGAATGATAAATGTACACCAGGATGATAAAATAAGTGCACCGCAATGAAATTTCATACGCCGGAATGAAAGAAAAGTGGCATATTATGAAAGTAATTTTACTTTTTATATTCGTAATATATATTATATTGGCATTACATAATAATATAAACATATATCTTAGTATGGTATTAAAAACAAAATAAAAAAATATTATTATTTCAACAATATTTATGAAAAGTGAAGCTACTTTTGATGTCATTCCGGTGCTTTCCTCATTTTGGTGGGGTTTAAAGTCATTTTACTACACCGGAAACACCGGAATGAGAATGGTGGAATGAGAAACACGACATATTTTTATTTCTTAAAAAAAAAGTAAGCCCTATATTCTAAAACTAATTAAACTCTTGTAATGGCGAGTGTACTTTACCTGATATAGATAAATTTCAAGCCACGCAGTTAAAAAATAAAGAAGCTATAACAAACTCCGGAATGACATTTTTTTTGTCCCCTGTCCACCGCGATGAAATATTCACGTTTATACAAGCCAACGTATTGCCACTATACACAACCGGCCTCGTCGAGCGCCGCAGCTTGACTAATTCTTTGAAGTGCGCGGGAGACGGGGGGCGTACTTGATCAAATTTGGGAAATAAATCGGTTCGAAACATTGTCGGCGGTAATGAGAAGTTTTCTCGGGACAAACGTATATGCACTTATTCAAGGGTATACAAAGGAGACATATAACGGGTAATGTACTTTTTTCGTTACCTATTTATATGGTAATAAAATAATGGTAACAGATTTTCTTTGTCATGCATAGTATTTGACTTACCCGGCATTTTACAAACAAAACCGGCTTGGGGACAACCCACCTTGATGAGAAATTGGGTCTAAATATATTTATTTAAATTATTATATATATTAATATTTAAATTTTAGCTGTTGCCCGAGGTAGACAATGGCGGGCTGTTTCCGAAAAAAAATGGTACTTTATTATTCAACCTTTCTGCACCTGCGTTTTCAGTCTTGCCATCAAAAAATACTGCTTGGGAAATTATGGAATTAAATGCAGTAACACACTGTTACAAATATATTTTAATGATAATGACCAAGAAACTCAGATACCTATTTAAGGGTTGTTAACGATAAGGAAAATGTGATATCGAGACTGTCATGTAACATACAATTTGCGACCGAGTAAAGTAACAGTCGCGCTGCCATGGACACTCCCTCAAGTCTCGAGACTGCATGATGTGGCAACAGCGATGAGCGAAGCGTGATCGTCTAGATGAATAACGTAGAAGTTACAAATTCGAACTGCGTATCTTGTCAACCTATTCATTCAAAAATGCTTAACTCGAGGGCGAAGCAAATACAATAATAAAACTTAATTTTGACCTTCTAGTAGACTCTCAGAGCCATCGAGACTAACGGTGCAGCGCGCGTCTATTTGAGTGCGTTTGGGACTTTATGTGGATTTGTTTTTATTTACGAACTTATTCAAGTTCACCTAGATCCTATTAAAGTCATGTTCATGATTACTGACTTTTAAATTTCATACACCTCCATTTTCCTTCTTGACAATGTCTATGGGTGGGTGTTTTCTACAAATGGATCTGCACGAATGGTATGACATGATTGAGAAGCATTTATTTACTTAAATATTATGTTAAGCGTTACTTCAAATTTGGTTAAGCTTTAGGGTTAGGTTCGTCAGGTAATTTAATTTTATAATAATTATGGTACATACTTTATTTACTTAGTTTAAAATAGCTACATGTTTTAACTATCTCAATGATTGCTGGAAGACCTTTATTTACTCTTTATTTTCACTATTGTATTTGTTACAACCAGAGTGTTATTAACATATTATTAATCACATTTTTATGGCCTTCAATCATGTTTTAAACTTCTTGCGTTGCATTTTAATCGAAACCAAAAAATATAGTTTCACTATATAAGTATGAAGTAAGTAATATTTAGAAACATAAGTGGTTGTATTGTGATTCTATCTTATCTTTGAGTAGTTCATGAATATAGAAATTGACTGAAAATGTGTGAAATAAGCGGAAGGCTACTAGAAATAAAAAACCGACCAAGAGCATGTCGGGCCACGCTCAGTGTAGGGTTCCGTAGATGCTCATCCTTCACAATAGACTTAAGTTACGAGAAAGATTTCTATCTCTATAAAAAGGTCGCAAACGCCAAAGTAACTGTAATTACTTATTACCTTCTGGAAGTCAACTTACGTCCTTTTAAGAAAATTATGAAATTTTGCAATAACTCAAAAACGGCTCGACCGATTTTGTTCAATAGTTTTCATTGAAAGTACTTATAAGGCCTCATGTTCATGAATTTTTCCATAATTTTTTGACTCGTGGTTGAAAAGTTAGGGGGGGGGACGTTATTTTTTTTATTTTCGGAGCGAATATTTACAGAACTGCGGACTTTATCAAAAAATAATGTTTGAAGACCCCTATTATTTTCAAAAGACCTATTCAACACACCCCACACACTAGTGTTGAAACAAAAAAAATATTTACCCCCACTTAGGTGTTCGAGAGGAACCCGAAAAAAAATTTTTTTAGTGTTTATTTTACCGTTTTGTCGGCGTGATACATAGACATACACATACCAAATTTCAGCTTTTTAGTACTTATGATCACGGAGCTAAGCTGCGGACGGACGGACAGACGGAGACGGACATGGCGAAACTATAAGGGTTGACTACGGAACCCTAAAAATCCGACGTTTTACGATTTGGACTCACATTCCTTACATTACAAGGAGTTCATTCATTATTGACAGAACAATAACAGGTCCCAGTGAACGTGGCAATGTACTCGTAGCAAGCCTACGTGACAAAACTACAATCCCTACAAGGCCCAACGGCCCTGTTGTTGTAAACATTGCAGGTTTCAGATAAGGTTGTGACTACTTGTGATATTATATTTGCCTACCATAACTGCAAGAATGTCTAAATTCTGTTCTGATTATGATTTGCACTTCTAACTCCATTTCAACATTTACAAAGGTTTCTATTGCGGCATTTTGTTAATGGAATGGAGCAAAATTGCTCACTTTAAAAAACGGCGAATGTAATGCTATCACATCGCTAATAATAGGAGTTTTAAAATAAAAATCCTGTGATTTTTGTATGTTTCAACTTTAAATACTATTTTCTAAAATAAATATATCGCATGATGTCCAATGAAACTTGTGTCAAAATTCAATCCATTTTAAAAATAATTAAACACATAAGTGAAATGTTGTATTATTTATTGTATACCGTTAAAATGTGTTTGATAAACCTGTATAGTTTGGATAATTTACATTTTTATGAATACAACTGCTTTACTGAGATCTGTGTTTAAATCTTCCTTCTAACCACTCTCCAAGTAGTGAATCTAATCTCCAAGATTCACGACTTCGTGGTACCTGTATTCGTTAAAATATTTTTCCCAACCCTGGACCTGTGAACCAGTGTTTAAACTCTTCTTTTCGACGACTTGGCCTCTATCTGTATACCTCGGAGAAAAAATCCGTTGCTTCGTGGAGTTCTTAAACATATTTTTGTATAGTTCGGACCACTGAACCAGTATTTTAATTCTTCCAATCGACGACGAGGTATCTATCTGCGTATGTCTTGGAGGAATGATTCGCTGCGTGAGCTACTTATTTTCTCAAATTTTTGATAAACCTGTTTAATTTCCATTTAGATTTTTAAAAATTTACTTTATCGGTGTGTTTTAACTTTTTCTTCTGACAACGTGGTCGTATATTTCTATTTGGGTGTATCTTGGGGAGAAGATTCTTTGCTTCGTGGTGTTCTGACCAGGATCGTGCTCAGGGTCCGGCCAGATGATCTTGTGGTCGTGTCGATTTTGGAACAAAAGTCCTTTATCAGGGTCCATTATTGGCTACAAATTACGATATTATTATTAGAAGGATTACGAAGGAGGATTATGCTATGTTATGTTTTTTTTATTCCATTTCCAACTCAAAAAAAAAAATGTTTATACCAGACAAAGCCGCGGAAAACATAAGCATACGCGTGGCTCAGTTTTCCTAGAGCTTACTTTGCTAACTTTTGCAGCAAATTTGTAGTTCTTAAAAATATTGTGTTTTACCTTTAATTCATAAATATGTGATTGAGCGGCGTTTGCCGACAAAAAAATAGTTCCTTTTAGGAAGAGATAGAACAGCGAGAAGCATTCTATTTTCGTAAATTTCAGGAAAACATAAAAGGAATAATGTATGAAGTTCTATTGCTTTGGGAGAGGTAGGTAGAGATGCGTACCTAGTTATGTTGCAAAGTTATTATACAATATCTTAGAAATCGGTATTGTTCGAATAATCCATAATAATACGAAAAAAGAGAGGTAAGTAAAGCCTGACCAGAAATCAAGAGGGAATGACATTGCCATTGTTGACAAACCATCATAAAAATCATTGCCAGTGTAAGAAATTAGTTTCAGTGAAATCCCGCAATATGGCGCATCCTCATATATTTCTGGTCAGGCTTTAATTCGGCTAACGACGGCCACATGAGGTTGTGACAGGGATGCCTATAAATATGTTGTAATAATAATAACAACTTAATAATATTATCATAGGTAACATAGGTAAATGGATCTGTAATCTGTAACTTGTGTTTCATATTATGCCCCATAATGCAATGGTAATTCCATCCGTAATTATGTCCGGTTATATCGTTTGAGCAATTTCTCTTCCACCTTACCTTATAATTTCTGCTCATGTTGCTCCTAACGGTCCCGTGTCGCCAGTGGTAGTACCCCAGGTCGCTGTCTCTCGGCCACAGCATCTTGTTGCCCTTGAAGAAAGGACCCCAGTTTTCCGATATTAGACGGTGAGCGTAGTCGATGTAGCCAGAAATCTCGAAACCGCCTTTCGTGAAGTGCCGAATAAATATTATGGACTGCGGAAACCAATAAAAATTGTCAGGAAGGGCAGAACTTTGTATTCCCAATTTGATTACTCTTAGAAAAACTTCAGAAGTTTAAATAACTACTCATTAGTCATTACTAATATAATGCCATATACCTAGACGCTAGGCCATAAAACTTTCTGGTTGAATTTTTAATGAAAAAAAAAATAGTATGAGTTTGATCTGTTGAAAGTCTTAAATATAGTCTTATTCAATCTGTGAACTTCATATTCTCTACTACATCTGCTAAAATTTCACTAAGGTAAGCTTCTTCATTGGACAGCTCGTACGATTTCACCGTTAGGTACCTAGTACCTACACTAAATTGTGAATCGAATCGATCACAGTGTAATGGCTTTTTTTTTTGTACATTTAGTTTCACCATACCCGTGTAGCTATCATAAGGATGTTTGGATTGATAGACCAAGAATCATTGTAATTACCTGCAATATGCCGACTCGGTTGGCCCTCTCTCGGACTGCTAACTCCCTATTAAAAGGGTCTCTGACGTCAGCTCCTTCACTGGCTAGCACGTACGCCTTCACCGTTGGGTACACTATCTCATGAATCACAGCGCGGCGGTGGTTGAACTCTTTTTCTGATAATGTATCGCCATTAGCTCTAAAGAACAAAAATAGCAATATTGCATTATTAGCCACAAAACTACAGAAGGCATTCCTGTCTAAAAGACTTTCAAATCTGAGTTACAAGCAGAAACATACGAGACGTATCTTTGCCCCTGAGATTTCTTAGATCAGTCATCATCATCAATTTAGTGAGTCCGTATAATCTAGATTATATGCATCAAAAATTTGTACCATCGGTACCGCTCGTTTAAGTAACTTATTATCCCATAGCAGCAGTACGTGAGTCCAGATAATCCTTCCAAGATTTTAAGGTTAGTATATCTCCCTAATGCCTGCGGGATATTTGTTTTAGTTACCTGTATCCCAAAGCAGCAACAGTACGAGACGCCTCGATGCTCCTAAGATTCCTCAGATCTGCTATTTCTATTAGCGACTCCAGATAATCCCTCCAAGATTCGAAGACCAGTAGCCGCCGGTCTGCCTCTACGGAGACTGGAAACTCGTTTTTCTTCTCAGCCATCGCCATGATGTTTTAGTAAAATATCAAAATGAGGGTAAAAATAATAATGTTTGTTTATAAGTATAATTGGTAAATTAACATGTTTGAAGGTTGACATTTAACGTATATATCAGTGAGTATTTAATAGGTTGAGTCTTATTTCATTGAAAAAAATAGGTTGTCTATATAAAAATAAAATGGAAATTGTTTCTCCTTCATTTAGTGCAGTTGGCGTCAATTTTTTTCTGTAATATGCAAGTAATACTCAAACTCATAAGAGCGCTGTAGGCACAAGAAATTCGATTTGCGGAAATTTCGCTTAAAGCTTACTATAGTCTGGCTAGTGAAATATTACGTGAAGTATTGGCGGGAAAATTATAAAATCTGTGGCTGGTCACATTATATTCTTTGCTGGTCACACTTTGTGTAGTAGGAATTATAGTTTTGATACTAGAAAATTATATTATTGATTTTCTACGCACACGTAAGGCAATTTAAGGAAATAAGTTAAATACATGTATGTTGACGTGTACTCATAGTCAGCTCACATATTTTTTACCAGTACTTATGTACGGTACAGTCAACGACAATCACACATGTTTACACTTTGTAACCTTATAAAAGGCGAAACATTAAATGTAGTGGAAATAAAACCTTGCTTGATAATACCATATATTAATCCATCACCAAAAAAATTACAGAAGTACTATGCCACATTTCAACTCAATCGGAATGTTAGAACTAGGTACGTAGTACATAAAGTATCAAAATATCAAAGAGGACTCACCTACTAAATTGTTTAAATCATAGACAATTGGTGATGCCACAAGTAAATATCTGTCAACATAATTTGGCTAGCCAGACTCTATGTAATATATCTAAATACAGTCTGACCAAAAGGAGTAGAAATTACAAAGTGGCAATACTGTAGTGTCGTCCCTTTCTAATCAATTTAAGAAAACGGGGACGACACACCGGTATTGCCACTTTTTAATTTCTACTCTTTTTGGTCAGATTGTACCTAGGTATATTTTATCACACTCCCAAACGCGATGTTTCATATTAGAAATTACTGAGACCACAAATATTTAAACTTGACTTTTGGCATTTTGAAACTGTTAGGTAGCCGGACAAATTCAAGTCGCATCAAACTATTTCCAATATACGCAATCTCGCCAATAGTTTGCGGGGGAAGTATGTCCTTGTTTAAAGCTGCTTAGAGAGAACCGAGTAGATCCTCTTAGGACAGACGTTATGTACCTACGGTACGGTGACCAAGTGATCAGCTTTCGACAATGTTCCCTTTCTTATTATAATTATAATTTGCAGTGTTTTTAACAAATGCACATAGTGAGGAGTCCAGTAGGGATTCCGATAAGAGTTTATTTTATCGTATTAAGAATTAACTGATATTTTAACTGCCATAAACTTATTAAATTATTTTTTGGTAAAGAGTTAATTTGCTAGAACTGTAACTCTTCTTTTGATCCTCTTAAGACAGACGTTGGATGGGATGACTATGGTATATGTTTGGTGATCAGTAAATTCATCAATCATCATCAGTAAGAAAAGTAAATAGAGTCTGGCTAGCCAAATAATGTTGACAGATATTTCCTTGTTGTATTACCAATTGTCAACAATTTCAACAATTTATTAGATGGGTCCTCTATAAATAATTTTGATACTTTATGTACTAGTTGTAATATTCCGATCAAATTGAAAGGGTATAGCCGTGTTTGTATGGGGCATCGGCCCCAGAAGCCAAATCGATTGCCGTTTTGCTAATATATGTATTAGCCCAGATGTAAGATGCTATTTTACAAAAAAAAGACCCTGAAATACTTCAGGTTTTTGAGAAAATAAAAAAAAACGATAATTGGTTTTTATTTTCTTTTATCTAAACTACTCAAAAGATTTTTTTGTAACTTATACACATTATGTAGGTAATAAAGATGTATTATTTAAAAAAAAATGGATTTCCAAATATCCTTATAAGTAGTGAAATTTTCACTTTAAATTTTTCAACATTTTTTTTTTCCGAGACAGGGACAGCCACCAATTTTGGCTATATTATGTATAAACTAATAGTCTATAATATATATTTTTTTCAAAAACATTCACTTGGATCAACATATCCAAAATGAAACAAACTTATCGCCTGGTGTCAATTTTTCAGACAGTTATTTCCAAAACCTCGTATCTAGTTTGTTGATTGATACTGAGATACGAGCTTTATTTTAAGTAGGTATTTGTTACTTAGTTTTGGTTGTCAACTGACATTATAGTATACCATACATTTGTTGGACTTAATATACCTAACTACTCATAATAAATAAAATAAAAATAACATATAAGAGCATCGTCGAAATAAAATGTCTTTACATAGAAAGCTTATTTTACATAGAAAGCTTATTTTACATAGAAAGCTCCAGTGAGTCCCACGGCTCGTAGCTCAAAAAATATTGATTTACACAAAACACATGCAGATTCGAAAAAAAAGTTCGTCGATAAAATCGATTCGATCAATCGTTAGATCACTACAAACATCAACAGAGAAGTGTCAAATGGATGATTAAAAATAAATCAGACTGTAACTGGCCATCAGTAGGCCTTATGTCAATGTTCATAAGGTCTACCGATGGTCACTTAGATGCGTTTCTGTTTGTACTACATAGGCATTTTATTTCGATGATGCTCTTATGTTATTTTTATTCGATTCTTGTACGAGTAGTTAGGCATATTAAGTCCAACAAATGTTTGGTATACCATAACGTCAGTTGACAACCAAAACTAAGTAACAAATACCTACTTAAAATAAAGCTCGTATCTCAGTATCAAATCAATCAACAAACTAGATACGAGATTTTGGAAATAGCTGTCTGAAATATTGTCACCAGGCGATAAGTTTGTTTCATTTTAGATATGTTGATCCAAGTGAATGTTTTTGAAAAAAATATATATTATAGAATATTAGTTTATACATAATATAGCCAAAATTGGTGGGTGTCCCTGTCTCAAAAATATAAAAAAAAAATTGTTGAAAAATTTAAAGTGAAAATTTCACTACTTATAAGGATATTTGGAAATCCATTTTTTTTTAATAATACATCTTTATTACCTACATAATGTGTATAAGTTACAAAAAAATCTATTGAGTAGTTTAGATAAAAGAAAATAAAAACCAATTTTCGTTTTTTTTAATTTTCTCAAATAGCTGAAGTATTTCAGGGTCTTTTTTTTGTAAAATAGCATCTTACATCTGGGTTAATATATTAGCAAAACGGCAATCGATTTGGCTTCTGGGGCCGATGCCCCATACAAACACGGCTATACCCTTTGACATAGTACTTATGCATTTTTTTTGGTGATGGGTTAATATAGTATTATCGAGCTAGGTCTTATTTACACTACATTTAATTTTTCGCCTTATATATGGTTAGAAAGTGTGTGTGTAGTGTAAAGTGTGTTTGTTGTTGACTGTACTGTACATAGTGGTAGAAATTATGTGAGCTGACTATGAGTGCGCGTCAACACATATTTAACTTATTTATTTATAGGTACCTTACGTGTGCATAGAAAATCAAAAATAGGTTTAGTATCAAAACTATAATTCCTACTACACAAAGTGTAACCAGCCGTAGATTTTTAAATTTCCCGCCAAAACTTTGAGTAATATTTAATTAGCCAGACTATATCTCTCAGTCACTATCATAATCGGGCCTTATAGCCGTGTCATCTTTTTGGAAGAATATTCTGGGATTGGACGTCACAGACTTGATTACAAACAATTTTAGGCCACTGGATGTGACGTCACAGGATAATTCGTAAAAAAAGTGTCTGACTCAAATTGTGGTCACCTGAGAGCAAAGAGGTTTCCTAATGCTACTTCAGTGCGTTAGGCTTGTTACCCTGCCCGGAGATGCTGCAAGTAACATTACATGACATTATGTCGTTGGTTTAAACATACAACACTTCGTAAGTCCGCCTAGTTTCTCCTTGTTATATAGACACTAGACATGCACTAGACAGACGTGTTTATAAAATGTTTCTTTTCATTGACATGATATCAGATTTTTTTTCTCTAAACCCCGATAACTTATAAGGGATTGCACAAACCCAATCTGAACTTAATGGCTTAATATAAGATAACCTTTTCAGGAATCTTAGATGTCCACCACAATATGAACTTAGCTTAATTAATGATTTGGTAAGAGCACCTAAGAATGTAAAAGGAAGAGAATAAAAATTAATTAAAAAGACAACTTTATATCACAGCAATAAGAAAAAAAACAATGATACCGCTCAAATAAATATGAGGCCTGAAAAATAAATGCGTTTCCAACTAAGACTGGAATTAACCAACGTTTTGCTCTAAGAATACCCCTTACACTCTCGGGTAGTAATGTCAAAATTCTATATCAGTTTGATACATTACTATCCAAGAGTAGGTAAGCGTTATTCTTGGATTATAAATTTGGTCGAATATAACCTAATAGGGTTAGTGAATCATTTTCCCGAGTACCTACTTAAGTTAAATCATCTAAATTCACCAAAATTAGAACGCAAATCCCACACGCAATGGTTCGCGGGTAATTTTTACGTTTGCCATTGAAGTGGTTGCCGACAGCAGGAGCCATTCAAAATAAATCCACATATTGCCCCTCTGTAGGGCCCGAGTAATTCGTTTCTGCTTGAGGTTAAATTTTAGGGAAACATTTTTCCCGAAGAAGGTCCTTTAATTTATTTTGAAGCAGTATATTTAAATGTGACGAAAGTATGTTTTCCTCAAAGATGGCGACAAATTAATGATGCATGTTCAACGGGCGACAACTTTTGCCCGCGAGTTTAACTGCAAAGGTGAATTATCGTTTTAGGTTTAAAATACTTGCCTTACCACCGTGGCCAAAGCTGCCATTATTATTTTGTTAATTCTGGTCTCTTTAAATTTGTCAGTAAGAGGTGCAACTTTGTCTAGGTGAACATTATAAATAAAGCGAAATAAAACCAAGTCATTTGGTAATTTATTACTGATTTATTTGTGTTCTCCCAAGATCTGGTACGCTTGCGCGACGTTGTCGGTAATGTCGCGCGGAGGCAGGTCCCGCGTGGCGAGCCACGTGCTGCCACTCGCGCCATGCTTGTACGCCTCCACCACGCCTAGTGCCGCTGACTCCGGTCTGTGGGAAAAAGCATTCGTTACAAACTAATGTACAAGAAAAATAATAAAGAAATGTACAAGTAAAGAGCCATTACCTTTTTCCCTTGCCATAGTCCTGGAGGCCAAAAATGGTTGCCTTTATCACGCGATAAATAAGTTACAAAGTGACAAAAATGCTAGTGTGAGTGACAGATGCTTTGACACTTATTTATGACGTGATAAACGCAACCATCATAGGCCCCCTGGGATCTTATAACCATCCTTGAGCTACAAATGGTGACAAAATGTTCAGTTTTTTATTTTATTTAATTCAATTCAAAATATTTATTTCAGATAATGTCCATAGAGTGTTAGTCATAAAGGTCTTATAATCCATCTTGTAAAGTGAATTGATCAAACATGACACTTGACTTGAGTCAAGTGTCATATTATATATCATGAAAAATCGGCCTAGTAATATTTTAATAGCGAATAAATGTATGATGACATGAAGAAGACAGGGGACAATAGTAAGGACATCTTCACAAACCTTAATTGTACATATATCTTACTTCTGAATGTACAGTACTTTCTCCATCAATCCTGAGATAAATTCTGGTGCAACATTTTTATCGAGAGAGCCCACTTTGGTCGGTGAAATGAGTGTAGTGCCCGTTGCTCCGAAGCACACGGTCACCACCCGCACTCCTGTTTTCGCAAAGTAATCTTCTTTCTGAAAGATAATTTCAATATTGACTTGTCATCAAGATTCGCTTAGGTTACCTTGACTGTGCATATTTATAAATCATTATTTCTATTGTTAAGAATGTCACGCTAACATCAGCCGCTAAGCGACCTCGTCCCAGTACTTCTAAGTAGCAAAATTGGAAAGAAATGGGAGAGAAGTGCGAGAAGATAGAAATTTGACTTCAACTTCCATTTAAATAAAACAATTTAAGCGGATTATATCGCGTATATTAATTATTGGAGCCTCGCTGACGTTTCGGGTTCTTTAAAAGAATATCTTAGTAATAAATAAGGCAATCTGGAAGTTTTCTTTCGAGGGTTCTTTCTCCTCAGTAAGCCTTATAGTGAACCGCTGGTAGATATTTTAAATAAAATAATAAATGCCCTTCTGGCACATGTGTACCTGCCTTTATACATTAGGCCCATCTGGCATGTATGAACACATTTATTTTAAACTAGCTTTTGCCCGCGACTACGTCCGCGTGGAACTTGGAAGTATGGAAGCAACCTCGTACAACACGATAGATATCCACATATGTAATCACCTTAATTAATAAAAGGGGGCGCCTAAGCAAATGTAACAGCAATTGTGCTTTTGGTCTAATCGTTACATTTTCTACAGGGTCATCAATGTCATCATGAATTACTTACTCACTTTTCAATCTTTTTAGGTATAATTTCCAGGATGAAAACTATCCTATGTCCTTCCTCGGATCTTAAACTATCTCCATGCCAAATTTCATCAAAATCGATTCAGCGGTTTAAGCGTGAAGAGGTAACAGACAGACAGACAGACAGACTTTCGCATTTATAATATTAGTATGGATTAATATTTATAAAATGGGTAGTTTGCACAAATTTAATGTAACTTTGACAGAGAAAAATTGTGTTTTTCTCAGTCAACCTTTGACAACGGTATCTATAAATATACCAAAACGTCAGGGAGGCTCAAATAATTAATATACGCGATATAATCCATTTCATTTTTTTTATTTAAATGTGTGACAGTCGCGGAAACCGAAAAAAATATTCAACTTTCATGTTTCGTATTTTTCTTCCCATACAATGAGATGATCCCTGCATAAAATGGTGGTAAAATGAAGTATAGAAAAAACGCATGAAAATTTAGCCAAAGTTGTTTAAAAAAATCAGTTTATTTTCTACGTTTTCAGTCAGCTAAAAATCTGCTTTAAACCCAGGGTATATACTTACCCCTATGCAGTTACTGAATTGGATGACTGCAGCCTTAGTACCAAAATATATAGGCAGCACAGGAGATTGCGAGAGACCCGCTATGGAGGAGATGTTGATGACGGTGCCTCCTTTGCCGCCTTCGTCTACCCTCATCAACTCTAACGCCTTCAAGGTACTAGTGACGAGTGCTGTCTGCAATAAAAAAATAATGAAAAATCATAAATATTATAATCTTATTAAAACTTTCGTGAGACCAGTGAGACATATTTAATTATTGTATTAAGCGGTTTACACTCACGTGGCATTGTCAGTAACGGCCCGATACGTTTTGAGCTCGTATATGGAGGGAGCGGAGAATTTCACGTGAGTATAAACTGTAGACCACTTAATACAATAATCGAAAGATTGTTACTGAACTGGCTACGAAATCATGACGGATAAAATGGCAATGCCATTAGCTTTAGAGTATGCTCACGCTAAGTTTCCGGAGAATTATTTGGTAACTCCGTTGTTTTCATATTTTTTTACAATTTTGCAGACTTAGTTTCGACTCGGCGCGCCGCCGCCGCGTGAAATACGCGGCGCGCCGGCGCAACAAGTTGCGATTTGCTTTCTCGCTCGCACTCGTAACGTATCCCACACGCGTCCGCGTTCGGTCGCACGATGGCTTCAATCAATTAATTTTTATAAAATGGGTAGTTTGCACAAATATAACTTTGACAGAGAAAAATTATGTTTCTCTCAGTCAACCTTTGACAACGGTATCTGTAAACGTACTGAAACGTCAGGGAGGCTCAAATAATTAATATACGCGATATAATCCGTTTAAATTGTTTTATTTAAATGTGTGACAGTCGCGGAAACCGAAGAAAATGTTAAGTTTTAATATGATTATTTTTCTGGAAACGTAATCTTTAACTGATTTATATTTATACATTAAGACTTGTATTAAAACATAGACACGTTTTAAAATTGAAGATTGTGATGGTTTTATATGCTTTTTAGGGTTCCGTACCCAAAGGGTAAAAACGGGACCCTATTACTGAGACTTCGCTGTCCGTCCGTCCGTCCTTCCGTCCGTCCGTCCGTCCGTCTGTCACCAGGCTGTATCTCAAGAACGGTGATAGCTAGACAGTTGAAATTTTCACAGATGATGTATTTCTATTGCCGCTATAACAACAAATACTAAAAATAAATAAAATAAATATTTAAGGGGGCTCCCATACAACAAGCTTGTTATACCTATATATATATATATATATATAGGTACGGAACCCTTAATGCGCGAGTCGGACTCGCACTTGCCCAATTTTTTATGTTATTTCGATTATAATCTGAGAATTTTCATTCAGTGTTATTTTTTGTTTTGTTTTGTTTAATTAGTTATATTTGTGTGCAATTAAAAAATATGATTGTTTACATACTTGGTTCCTTTGTTAAAATAAATAATAGTCACAAAAACCAGGTTTTTTTTTCTCAAATTGCTCTCTCATAAAAATCTAAAGCTCAAGGTCACGCCGCCGACGCCGCCGCCGCCGCGGAATTTTGCCTATCACGCCGCCGCCGCAGAATTGGCCATCGGCGCTCATATCTAGTTTCGACTCTTTATTTGTTTCTTTCTGAGCCTAGATATTCAATGACGATCGCTTTCAGTATTCATTATTTTCAAAATCAGTTTTTACGTTCATCAATCACTCACTTTATAATTCAGGATTTAAGGCCTCCCTAAGCGGCATCATGGGAGGGCTCCCAAACGAAGGTGGGTACCATAAGTTACTCATGATAACCGAGGACACCTACGCTGCATCCTCGGAATCTTTATATCTAGATACTCGAGAGCCTTAAAAAAATGATCATAAAATCATAAGCATACCTACCACATTAATTTCAATCTACTTCTTATACACATGTTGAGCATCATTCATGATTGCCACTACGTTGTTAATGTCCACATCGATGTCACCCTGATCTTACACAAGATAGTTGAATGAACCGAACATCTGATAATCAATTGTTAAGTACAGTAAGCTGCAGAAAAAACCTGACCCCTCCGCCATATATTGCCACTATAGCAGGTGGGTCAGGTTTCTCTGCAGCTTACTGTACATCGCAATTAGGTGAAACCGATATACCCCATCGTTTTTAACTCGCTTTAAATAATCATAAAAACAAAAGCATACCTACCACATTAATTTCAATCTACTTCTTATACACATGTTGACCATCTCATCTCGCATTCATAATTGCCACGTTGTTAATGTCCACATCGATACCACCCTGATCTTCCACAAGATAGTTGAACGAACCAAACATCTGATCGTCATTTGTTAAGTACATCGCATAAGTGAAACCGATATATCTCATCGTTTTTCACTTGCTTTTAATCATAAAAACAAAAGCATACCTACCACATTAATTTCAATCTGCTTCTTGTACACATGTGGAGCATCGTTCATGAGAGCCGCGTTGTTGATGACCACATCGATGCCACCATGATCTTCCACGAGGGATTTGAACGCACCAAAAAGCTGATCGTCATTTGTCACATCGCACAGGTGGAACCGCGTCTTGCCTGGACCGTATTTTGAATTGAGTTCATTTTGAAACGCTAAGCCGGTCGTTTCATCCACGTCCAGAATAGCTATGTGCTGGAAAATATCAAAACAATGTCATTTTCAAGGTAAAATACAGTCAATACAACACGATAACATCTGAGGAAAATACGAGATCGTGCTACGACACTACTACGACAAAACTAAATTTTGATTTTGAATGTTAGGATATAAATTAGATTTTGTGTTGACTTCTTTCACAAGGCAACGTCAGTGTTGGTATGATATCGCAGGCTTAGATGATATGGCATCCTATGATGCGGGCTCCACATGCTTGGCAAACAACGGCAATCAGTTATATGTTAGCGTGAGCACGACGTATTTCCGTCTCACTCTAACGTATAACTGCGTCCTGTAGGTTTGCCGTTGTTTGCTGAGCATGTGGACGCGGCATGATACGAACAAAGATAAACTAGTGGCTTTATGTGCTGTACCTAAACCTCGCGAGTAGGTTTTGCAATGGAAAAAAAAAACAGTTTTCAGTCCCTATTTGGCGGGAAAAAAAAATTATCGAATTTATTTTTTAGCTACAGATATTACTTCTTTTGTTTATATTGCTACTGTATCGACGATCTTTTTGTGAATCCATTTTATTTTATCTATGGCATGTAAAATATTGTGTTTTCATAGATAAATAAATATATCTAATCTAAGCTATGACTGACGGGTGGTTATTCCTACCTATAAACAAATTAATTATTTACTTTTCATTGTGATAATGGTTATCAAAGCAAGAAAGTAAAATAAATAATAAACGTAATAAGTGTATGTTAATTAAAATTAAGTTTTTTACATTCGATATTTTTATCAAACACTATGAAAACTTATTTGAATGCGTAATTTGTATTGTAAAACTTTGTTTTAGTAAAATTCCAGAGTGATTCCCATTTGTTCCATGGAACTGTGACGTCATTGAAGTAAGTGATATTTTAATTTTTAATTGTTCCATAGAACTTAAAAGATTGCCAAATATTATTTGTTCTATAGAACTAGAATACTGTGGAACAAACTCATATGGCAGTATTGTAAAGTTGTTCTATAGAACACATGGCAAACTTGATTTTTAAAATTGTTCCATGGAACTGACAGGTTAGAATGAAATAGCAAATAATATTCTTTTCGATTATATATTCTAATAAATGCTTTACCTTATCACCATCAACTGGCCACTCAAAACACTGTCAGTTAGATTAGTCTTTGTGATTTTGATTAGTCTTGAACATATCATGACATTGTTGTAAAATGGACTCTCAACCAGAAGAACTAATTCTCAATTATGAGGCAATTATTATTTCTTATTTGTTGTGTCTTCAATGCAAAGGTGGGCAAGAACTGCGGTGATGAGTTGAGAGTGGGGCAATTTGGATACGGGCAACGGAACCCTAGGGGACAGAGGCTGGCCGACTTTCTAGAGAAAGAGGAACTCTTCATGATGAACTCTTTCTTCCAGAAGCCGCCTCACAGGAAATGGACCTGGATAAGTCCCGATGGTTCCAAGAGAAACGAGATTGACTTCATCATGACCGACAAGAAACGGATTTTCAGTGATGTGTCTGTGATCAATAGGGTAAAGACCGGCAGTGATCATCGAATCTTAAGAGGCACACTGAATATCAATGTTAAACTGGAAAGGTCCAGTCTGATGAAGTCTACGCTCCGACCTACTCGGGCCCATATTCAAAACCCCGAGAGCTTTCAACTCGAGCTCTCCAACCGCTTCGCTTGTCTGGAGAGCTTTGTCTCAGTGGACGAGATCAACGACGGGCTAGTGGAAACTGTCCACGCGGTACGG
This sequence comes from Apotomis capreana, assembly GCA_947623375.1. Classification (NCBI taxonomy): domain Eukaryota; kingdom Metazoa; phylum Arthropoda; class Insecta; order Lepidoptera; family Tortricidae; genus Apotomis; species Apotomis capreana. The sequence continues at coordinate 6,454,800 of OX392506.1, read as the reverse complement.
TCTAAGTTTTTCAGACCCCGCCGTAAAGATAGACCTCAGAAATTGTCTGATCGAACCTTAAACCTCATGGCTGAACGACGCTCGCTACAGTTGCAGTCTCCCGATGACGCGAGGTCATATAGGCAGCTTAATAGACGTATATCGAAGTCCTTGCGTTAAAGTACTATATTTTTTTACTGTGTACTATATTTTTTACATTTTGTTTGGAAAATACTATAACTCCCCCAAAAATAGTTGGCAACCCTATATACATCTAAACCTTCCTCTTGAATCACTCTATCTATAAAAAAAATCCGCATCAAAATCCGTTGCGTGGTTTCAATTTTAAAGATCTACATAGGGACAGACAGCTGGAAGCAAGTTTGTTTTATACTACCTATGTAGTGATCACATTCAACAAGATGATTAGTTTATTCCGGAATCTAAACAACATCATCATCATCATCATCATATCAGCCTATAGACGTCCACTGCTGGACAAAGGCCTCCCCCAAAGTTCTCCACAACGATCGATCTTGCGCCGCCCTCATCCAATTTCTACCCGCGATCTTAACCAGGTCGTCGGTCCACCTTGTTGGAGGCCTTCCAACGCTGCGCTTTCCGGTCCGCGGTCGCCACTCAAGAACCTTTCTGCCCCAACGGCCATCGATTCTACGAGCAATGTGCCCCGCCCACTGCCACTTAAGTTTGCAACAACATGGGTGTAAAATTATGCAGGTACTCGTAATACATAGAATCTTATTAGGTGCTAGTGGTTCTGGAGCTGTTGGCCTCGCGAGTTTGTTACAAAATTGCTGAAACTTGTTTTTTTTTACGTTTTCAACCCTCATAACCATTTTACAAAATTTCGAAAAACACTCTCGACAAAATAGCCGGCTCACAAAATTTCACAAGAATCGGTTCCGAAATGCGGCCTGTACACGAAAACAGCCGAAAATCCGGACAAACGGATATCTCAACGCAGCGTCCAAACACCCGGCCATACAAAAGATTTTTGGGCCTAACCGTAACGGAGACGCTTCGCTCACTCGGTCAATTAGGTAGGTATAACCCAACAGGGGATTTCACAACCCACGCCATGTTGAGAATTTTTATTGGTACTAATATTATCTAACTGGCAACGACACATTTTTGGTAACTGGCGTTGAAAGTCGGTGAATGTGACTGATAAAAACAAAGAGGAAACAGGACTAAATATTCCGCAAAGTTGCTGCATCATAAAGCCAAAACTATACACAGTGATGAAAATTGTTTTTAAATAGGCTTCAGTATTTATTTTCCAAGAAGAACGGTGGTTTGAGCAGCATCAGCATTCCGATAAACAATGTTTTGAATTTGGTTAAGGCACAGGTTAAGGACAAATCCTTGACAAATCCCTATTGACGTTTAATAATGCAAATATATGACGTACCTATGCACATTATTGACCTATGACAGCTGTTACACTAGTTAGGGTATAGCTAAAATTACCTTGGCCCCCTCCTCAAGCACCAATCTCACCACACAGGCCCCAATCCCATTGGCAGCCCCAGTAATCAGCACAACTTTATCACGCCACTCGTACGACATCCTTCCTCTCAATACCGTGTAATACTAACACAGAAAATCTACTGTCGTTCTTAAACTAAACATTATTTAAATGCCGGAGTCATAAACATAACTGATACACCAACATCGATAAGATGATAGACAAATTTAAACTGGTCCTTATCAGTCAACTTTGTATTAATAGTATGGTCGGCATATACATGTCCTTTTCTAATACTACTCTATACGCATAGTTAGAAAAGGAAGTACATATATGTTGCCTGATAGCTGACGAAGACTAATAAGCATTCGATGCCATGACCTTAGCGTTGCGTTTGAACTATGTACATAATGACTTAAGGCTAAATACCTGGCTTTGGTATGCGGTGTATTTTTATCCTGTTGTGTTATTGCTACGACATGTACTTTATTAACTAATATATTATATCGTTCAAACTTAATTAAAATATGTATTAAAATCTCTAAACATAACAAACTATCAAAGTACCTGCCCGTCTATTCATAATCTATATTCCTTACTGGTTTAAAATAAATAAAAATAAAACAAATTTCTCATTTGGTTGTAATCATTAGAAATCTGTAGAAATAGATTATTATGAGTATGACTCAATAGTACTTTACTATCATTCACTTAATTGTATAATTTTTTTTCTCAAATCTAGGTAATTAATCACAAATATTGTTTTTTGCGATCAGTATCAAAAGTAAAACACCGCCACAAAGATAAAATTATCTAAATATGTGTATTTTTAGATAAGTCAATAAATAAGTACTGAATAACATAGTAAAAAAAAGATTAAAATAAAGTATAGTCAGCATCGTTTTAACAAAAGAATATTATCAACAGATATGCGTCAGCCGTAGGCTTGATCCGGCCGATAACCTTTCTATATCTATTTCAATAACAGTTCACACAATATGCTATGCTACTCATAAATTCAAACAGATACTTCCAATATCCCTAGTGCTGAGTCCTCACTGTCGAATAATAAATATCTACCGAACGACAAACTTATCTTGTCAGTGGTCAAAAATGTAACTAACTCAGCCATAAGTATACAAATTGAAGGGAAGTACAAGGTGACTTGCAAGACTGGTTGACACTCAGAACGGAAGACTTTCATTGACAGAAGGTGTCCACCAGTTTATACAGTTGCGTCGTTTTGCCAACTTCTCTGCCATTGTTCGGGTATCCTTTGTACAGCGACACTCTTTGTCTAAAGTAAGTTGGTCGTTGGGGACCTTTGCCCCGGGACCAGTGGTCGGAAAATAATAAATCATTCCGAAACTAGTTTTAACAATATTGCATGGATTAGTTAAGAGAATATTTTGACTAAGTTAATGTTTTCCATCGCACTGTTAATTTAATCGACAGTTCATGCTCATTTACCTGCGGTTTTGTTTATGTTACCGGAATTGATTATCTTGTAGTTTGACTGACATGGACTGACATAACGATCTATTTGAGTGTCAAGGTTCATGTCCGTTCGATAGCTAACACTTTATTAGAAACTACATCCTCAAAGACCTTACCTTACCTAATCTAACCTAATACATATGTATTTGTATATATTAGTAATAGGATGCTGGTATTTCTTGCAAAAAAAATACGCATTCGTTACCTTCACTTTATCATTAATAAAGCTTTTTTTTTTAAGAGATACAAAATATAATCTACCTAACATAGATCCAAAAGTAAGGAATCCATGATTGGATGGGAAGTAAAGCCGTGGGAGACATGCTAGTATTCTATAAGGTAACACGGTTCTCCCTTATTTTACGCACCATCCTTGAGGGACGATGAAAAGCCCACGAACCAGTTATCTAATAAACTTTATTAAAAGTATTAATTGGAATTCTTTGAAATATTTAAGGAAAAATTGTTTCGAAAATACTTTGTGAAGAAAAATAATAATTACTTGACTGGGAAAACAGCACGACGCAACTCATAAATATACATACAAATATAATAAAAAGGTATATTGTTAATTTTGATAAAGCCGTTATTAATTTCAAATATTCCTAACTTCATAATAATTTTGTCTAAAACAGCTAATACACCGTAAAGTAACCGTAAAAAAATACAAAGTACATAGCTACGAGTATACGTGGTTTGTTTCATTCACAAGTTAATTCCGGATTCACAATCTGCCTTATAAAAGTGCCTTTGTGGCCTACTTTACTGAAAACTGACTAAATACTGAATAAATGATTTCATTTCATTTCATTCATAAGAAATAGTTACAATACTATCTGACTGCTACTTTGTTCTCGAATAAAATTGTCCGAAAGGTGGCACTTGCCAAACAAATCTGCATGACTCTGTTGATTGGCAAATTAACTACGTCTCAACGACCATTATAATTTCGCACCTTGTTCAAGATCAAAATATTCAGGTATAAAGAATATTAGCTATTTACTAAGCCGAATATTACGTAGAATATCAATTATAAATCGACACCGTCAGTCCGTCATACTACGGTGCAGTGGGACGCTAGGGCGTCACGATTCCTCAATTGTGACGCCCAAACTTGAATTGAACATCCTGGTATACAGGCTGTTCCACGGCTATGCATGCAATATGGAGGGAAAGTACCTTAAGTATTGTAGATAGACAATTTTACTGAAAGAAGACGTCATTTTGAACTGCATTTAAAGCCTTTGGATCGGTGTCGTAAAATAACGGGTATTTTTTCTTTTGGCGGGATTCCCGGTACAAACAGGCGATTATTCAAATATCTTTGAATGCAGTTCTAATTGTTTTTAAAAACCAACATAAGTTTCTGTCAAAAATTTCATTTTAGTGACAAGCTTTTATAGCCGACTGTACTTTTCTTTGGATATCAATCAAATGCTCACTGAGACGATTCTAAAGAGCCCAAGCTCGGTAGGATTGCTTTTTCTATTATAGAGTTCCTATGGCCACCTTCCGGCTCCATCATCAGATCAGCCCCATGGTACCATACTATTGTATTGTCATCAAAGTTAAGTAAGTATGCAAAATTTCGGCTCAAACGTTTGACGATATCTGCTTCAGAATTGAGTTGCAAGATCCCACCCGAACAAACATACTTACATACATACATACATACAATGCAAGTTAAATAAAAGCTTGTAATGATGTCTCCTTTCAGTTAAATTGTCTATCTACAATATTTAATACTTTCCCTCCATGTGGCATGGCCGTGGGACACCCTGTATAATGGTTTATTTTTTTGTAAGATTTCTCTGTCAAGAGTTTTACCCAAGTATTTGAATTATTAGAATGCAATGCGCCCGTAGGTATTGGAGCAGAAACGCTAAGAGATAAAACTACAGCCGTGTAAAATATCAGGCGTTTGCGAACATAGGTACATGTTTCCGCTGTTCATATTGTAAAGAGGCATGTGTAAATATTTATTTATTGGACAGCAATGAAGAATGAATGAGTAAGCCTCTAAGAGGAAGTCTGAAAATAGAAGACATTACAGATAACTTACAGTTATGCGATTAGCTGCCTCGTGAAAAACATCTTGCGTTGATATTTACTTACACGTACAGTGCAGAGAAACTGGACCCCCCGCCGCCATAGGTTAAAAAAAACTTTATAATTACTATGTTCTGCTTTCCAGCCTGTCTAGGACACTGCACGGCAAACTTCTTTCAATATCTTATTATTTTATCCCCAGAACTTTACCTATTTCCTGCCATCGCAGAACCGCCGAAGAATGCAAAACGCTGCAATGTTATTTATCAAGTTCACGGACTTCAGACGACTTCCACGGCTGAATTTTTCGCAGCCTTACGGCAAATTATTAGTAATAATTAATGATAACTTGTTATTCCTAGAAAATATTTTGGTAGGTGCCTTGCTGTTGCGTAAAACAAGGACAACTATGAGTAACAATCAATGCAAAGATAGATATGCTAGACTTTGGAAATTTGACTTTTTGGGGTTGCTGGGGAGAAGCTCTACAGTAAGTCAGAATTTAGTTTATTGTACTCTCGATATGTACCAATTCAGTATATTGTGTACATTCAGCATTACGCCTTAATAAGCCATAAAACAGACAGTGGGGTTGCCAGGGAGCATGACATGAAATTACACCTCCATGTTTCAACTTTACCGATATTTTCTATTTAAAGGAAAGATGAGTTTAATATATTGTCATTGGCATAAAATAAATATTGCTGTATCTCATTGAATTCCGGGTTATATTCCAGGTTAGTCAAGTAGAAAAATAAAGAAAGTGAAACTTTAAAAACTATACGGATATCCTGTAATTGAATCAAGCAACTCTTTAGTTTTAAATAATATGCAGGCGCATGCTTGAAAAACAAATTAAACCATCCGAGTACAAAAGAATATTACAGTACAAAAAATCTGAAAAAAAACCATCTCGAGCGAGTTAGCGGTAGCTGCATAGTTTGAGGAAAGATTATGCAAACAACAAAAAGTTAAAAATAAAGGAAATGCCTGAAAGTTGTTGGAAGCAGTCTCGGCCCGTTAAGCCAGTTGCTCGAAATTTATTCCAGTGCGATTAAATTAGGTGCTTATTTGCATTTCGTTATCTAATAGTTCATTATTATAGACACGAGTATAGGTAATTATACTATAAGTGCCTGTGAATAATTATTATAAAACAATGTACACAATTGATTATATTCTATCCAAGAAAAAATCCCCTACATTATAACTCTTACAGAACTTTGCGCCATTGTCTCTATACACATCCTGTATACCTAATCATGCTCTCTCTATTACAAAATCTGAATTCGAAAGTTTCAAGAGTGTAACAACGAATGACACGAGAACTCCTAGCAACTGCACGAGTTCTCTAAATCAGAGGCAAGTTCCAAACAGACTGAGTTCGCACCGAACGGAACTGGGGGATTGGCGACGACAGTCAACTTAGAGGATATAGGTGACAGGCGAATGGGATTCACTAGTTGCCAGTAACCAGGTTAAGAACTGCAAATTCATGATTCGTATTTAAGTCGTATTACGGTAGACGTTTCTAGGTCGTTTAAATTGTACTATTCTAAATATGATTCCTCTTGTGGCCCAACAGCTATAATCTAGATAACTTAATAACCAAGTTACATCTGCTTAGCTAAGGTGTATCACTCCTAAATAAATAAAATAAATAAATATATACTATATTATAGTAGGTTTTAAAAAAGAGCTTAAGTAATGATGACATACCATCATTTGGCTCTAGTATCAAACTCCAAGATCTGGGGGCGATTTTCCAAGGCTATCATCATCATCATCATCATCTCAGCCATAGGACGTCCACTGCTGAACATAGGCCTCCCCTTTGGACTTCCATGTATACCGGTTGGAAGCGACCTGCATCCAGCGCTTTCCGGCGACCTTTATAAGGTCATCTGTCCATCTTGTAGGTGGACGTCCTACGCTGCGCTTGCTTGTCCGAGGTCTCCACTCGAGCACTTTTCGGCCCCATCGGCCATCTGCTCTGCGTGCTATGTGGCCTGCCCATTTCCACTTCAACTTGCTAATTCGGTGAGCTATATCGGTCACTTTAGTTCGTCTACGGATTTCCTCATTTCTGATTCGATCACGTAGAGACACCCCGAGCATTAGCCCTCTCCATTGCTCGTTGAGCGACTTTGAGCTTTAAGATGAGGCCGATAGTGAAAGACCACGTTTCGGTGCCGTAAGTCATCACTGGTAACACACATTGGTTGAAGACTTTCGTCTTGAGGCACTGAGGTATGTCGGACGAAAAGACATTTCGTAGTTTCCCGAACGCTGCCCAGCCGAGTTGGATTCGGCGGTTGACCTCTTTCTCGAAGTTGGACCTACCTAATTGGACCACTTGTCCTAGGTAGATGTATGAGTCAACAACTTCGAGTACCGAGTTTTCAACAGAGACTGGGATGGGCACAACCTTGGCATTTGACATGAGTTTCGTCTTGTCCATGTTCATTTTTAAGCCCACCCGTTGAGAAACTCGATTGAGGTCATCGAGCATCATGCTGAGTTCTTCCATCGACTTTGCCATGACTACGATGTCGTCGGCAAACCGAAGGTGAGTGATGTATTCGCCATTGATGTTGATGCCAAGTCCTTGCCATTCCAGGAGCTTGAAGGCGTCTTCCATAACGGCCGTAAACAGTTTCGGGGACACAACGTCCCCCTGTCTTACGCCTCTTCTCAATGGAATGGCCTTTGTGCTCTGCTCCTGAACTCGGACCGACATGGTGGCGTTACTATACAAACACTTCAACACTTCAATGTACCGATAGTCAATATGGCATCGCTGAAGTGACTCGAGCACCGCCCATGTTTCCACCGAATCGAAGGCTTTCTCATAGTCCACAAACGCTAAGCACAATGGCAAGTTATACTCTTCAGTCTTCTGTATAACTTGCCGCAGCGTATGTATGTGGTCTATGGTACTATAGCTTCTTCGGAAACCGGCTTGTTCGGGAGGCTGGAAGTCATCAAGTCTATGTTCGAGACGGTTCGTGATGACCCTCGAAAACAGCTTATAAACATGGCTTAGAAGCGTGATGGGCCTGTAGTTCTTCAAGGCTATCATACCCTTTGAAATATCTAGAAGTTCGTTGAAAATCGGACCAGCTAGTTAGACACAAAAAGCTAAATTGCGATGTTACGGTAACATATAAAAAAAGCCTAAAACATTATTACTTCATGACCTTTGTCTTAGACTGACCTCCATAAAAACCCAATAAAACTAAATTTACTTCTCCCAGTGCGAAACATCACAATATGTAAATTTCACCGTTTATTCGTAATTTTATGTGCGTATAAAGGCTTAGCCAAAAGAGTTCCGTACAATAAGACGGCTCTGCACAGATTTGGAGACCTTAGTTTTATGAGGGGTCGACATTCGCTTTGCCGTATGATTACAGGAATTCTTCGGTCCGCGATGAAAACGCGTGGTTGACCGGCGGAAAGAATGCGGGGATAACACGTCGACTTTTTTGCTAGTTGTGGATTTTAGGCATATTTATTCATTTGCATTTTGTTGACAGGGACAGTTCTGGCGGTTTAGAAAGCTATTTTATATCGGTGTATTCGATTAGCATTATAGACACCATAAATAGACAACTTCACACATTTACAGACACTAACTAGTAGGTACTTTCAAGAAGTAGGTAAGTTAATTGCCGGCAAACATTTTGGGCATAAGCTTCACTGCGCAGTAGCCGATTTACGTACAAAAGCGCATGCGCAGAACCGCCATTTTTGTTCAAGAAGTTTACCGGCATATTCCTAGGTATATTATTTATTCCAAACGCTTGGAAAATATGACATATTGGTAATAATCATTTATTGTGTGAGGAACGAGGAGTAAAATGCAATTTCATAACTGTCTATTAAATCCTACCTTTTCAGGTGTACGCACATTTATCTTACATTTTATCAATTTATACTATAAGCGTGTATGTAGAGAATAAACACAGCAATAAACTATAATATCTTTCTTTTCAAGCTTAATATAGTTATTACAATATTATTATGTTAGAATTAATTTAATTAGAATAAATAAGGTGGAACAAAGTTTAGTATTTCAATACGCACAGCGCCGGCAGTTTATCAGGCAGTCAAATCGGACCACGAATAAATCACTCCCATCACCGGGTGTTTGTGCTTTTAATTCACTGTGTTCACTGCAATTTGTGAAGGCCGCTCAACACTCGGTCTGCGATTTGCGCGAATGGCGCAAAATCGTCGAGAGAATTAGGACCTAATGACTGCTGATTTAACCTAACGACTTTCACCTAATATTAATCATACTGTGAGCTTTGAGAAAGAACAGTTGGGTGATTCTAGAGACGTTTCAACCACCGACAGTCCACTGTCATAAATACCAAAGCACTTGGCCATAATATGCTTTAAATTAGATTAAGTATGTTCAGATATACGGTTACAGTATATCACTGTATGAAAGCTTGCAGCTTGGTGTAGCTCATACTTTCAATATTTTTGACAGCAAACTGACGGCGGTTGAAACGCCTTACCAGCCAGACGATTGACGCTACTTTTGAAGCACTTATGGTGGTAATGCTTGGCCTGTTAGTCAGCACCGTATACATAACGGGCGTAGCCAGAGGTGGGTTTTGGTTCTGGAAGGTCAACCCCTTCCCGAATTATGACCCGATTAACCCTCATTCTGGTATTGAGCAGTGTCCACTCGTACCCAGCGGAGATATACAAGATAATAAAAAAAAACAAGGGCGTTTTAATGTAAGTACGGCTTTGCCAGCAATATCAGGACATACGGGTGAAGACCAAAAAGTTTGCAACCTTAACTCACCCTTAACTCACTCAATTAATATTTGTGTCAAAGTCTCCGTTGTGCGACGACAGTTAACCTTTCAATAACGTACCTTAATGTTCTATTTTAAGGTTCCTTATTGTATCCTTATTTTTTGTGGCACAACGGAACTTTTTCAATTGTTTTTAATTCCTCGCTAACTACGACTTAATTTCATCCAACTTTTTGGTCCTGACCCATACGCCATACTTATCTTAAGCCTCCGTCGCCGTCACGGCGTGGATGTTGCTTTATTTCCTTGAACCCCGCCCGATACTAAAAGTTGGCTATGACTGTGCAAAACGGTCTCACTATGCGCCGCGAGTCGCGCTATCAGCCAGCGCACCTATCTATGCAAGAACTACGCCTCCCGTTTTTATTTGGGCAATACATAATAAATAGCGTGTGCATTATATGATAATCGCCTGTACAATAAAATAATAAAAAAGTTATTCGGAATAAAATTCGTTACCAAATGCCCTAATCGGGCATATATCATAATTAATTCGAATTTAAACTTGAATTTAAAATGGATAGAATCGATTTAAATTCACATGGGTTCGGTTATATATTCATATGTTAATAAAATAACGTTTTCATTATTTACGCTGGCATCGTTTTTCTCGTCGACCTCTCCGAGGGTCTCCATAAATTAGGACGTGTGAAAAGCTTTCGCCTTTATAAAAATAATACGGGGCCTTACATGGAGGTACTAATGCCGTGATTTATTTGCATACTTCTGTTCACACTTGACACTTGTCTTGGTGGTCAATTTAAGGGTTGACACCACGCTTTGCGTGCAGCACTATATACACATCGTTAGTTTTAACACAATTTATAACGGGTCTAACGCGATATTTCTTATTTACCTTCATAATCTAACGTTTCGGAGGGGTTGCACACGCCGTGGTCTCAGATGTACTGGTGAAACAGCGAGTTGTTACTGGAGCTGTCGGCCAAATGTAGTACTACCCCACGAAATTGTCTAATAAAATGATAAATGTTCGACTACCACCCATTTATTTACTAATTATTGTCACCGGTCCGACACACAACACTCACAACATCCGCGCACAGATTCGAAGATATATCCCGCGGTTTAAACTTTTTAATCACTGGTCCCCAAGTGTGCGATAAATTAAAACCATCTTCCCGGTTGAAATTATTTGTGTGTTTCTTGATTTCAATTGCTTATTTGCTCCCTTACCATCCGTGGATTTGGCCGACAGCTCCAGTAACAACTCGCTGTTTCACCAGTACATCTGAGACCACGGCGTGTGCAACCCCGCCGAAACGTTAGATTATGAAGGTAAATAAGAAATATCGCGTTAGACCCGTTATAATTTGTGTTAATTATGTGTACAAACTGCGAGAGTATAAAGTGTCATATCGTTACTTTTATTTTAGCTGTGTTTTCGCCGCTCTCTCTCTTAATATTTATTGCGTATTTTGTTTTACTGTGATTGTTTACAACATACTAAAACTAAATGCAAAATATGTTTAGTTTTGGTTGCAAGAAATATAACTCCAGCTACGCCCACGCTTGAGTCTCGCTCGCTTGTGGCGGCAAGAAGAAGGCGTCTCCCCCCAAAATGGAGAAGTGCAACCATACTTTTTATGACATAGGACGCAACTAGCAGACGTATCTCCTGATGGTAAGCGATTACCGTCGCCCATGGACACCTGCAACACCAGAGTAATTACGAGTGCGCTGCGACCTTTCAGATGGAAGCACGCTCTTTTCTTATTGTAACGATTCTGTGAACTCACAACCCTCATCCGGGCACGTACGAGCAGGTAGTCGCAATGGCTCACAGTGCCACCCGATCTCCCATACACCAAGATTATAAGATATTTGATGATTTATGATTTGTTATACCTGCAGAATAGGTTTGTGCTATACTCCTTTCCCATTATATTTTGATTCATTGTCATGTAAAATTAACGTTCACATTTCCGCTGTTACCGTGTTTCCCCTAACTATCCCCAACGCAAACACAGGTTGAAAGCAAAGGGCAGCTGCATGATTCGCGAGTCTATTTGTCGTTAATGGATAAATAGTCCATCGGGAGCCGATAGCTTTCCGCGTTTGTGATCTGTAATTCCTGTTAGCTATTCGGTTTAGTATGGTTTAGTGAGGAATTTTAATATCGCGGACTACCGATCCCACATTCGATATTCTCTACAAGGTTTAGGTACTAATGTTTCGCAGAGAATTGTTTTACCGAACGTAATGTTTCGCATAATGGTCATTTCGCATAATTGTAATTGTAATGATACCATTGACTTATTTGAAAAGTTATAAAATAAACCAAACCTAACCTAATCAGGATACACAAAAAAAGTTGAAGCGGCAGAAAATTTCTGCGACATGAGCAGACGCATTGGCACACATTATAATCTTGTTAATAGACCTTTAGATAGACTTATTAATAATTATAAACTTAAAAACGGATTGAACTGCTTAACTGCACTTCAAAACATCAATTGGAAATTTGAAACACAAGAAAACGTTACGAATGCAAATAAAAAAAAAAAATATCATTATCACAAACGCGTTCGAGATGTTAAAACTTAAAAGCAAAGTTACAATACATATGTAGAGCCTTAGAACGTAACAGCTATAAACTGCTACAGGACACTTCACTTCGTACCTCCACGGTCTGCACCTTCTCTATAGCGGGCCGTTTTCACAAATAAATAATGGAAGGAAGAGCTTATCCCACTCGCAGTTATCCCAAAACACGTATTGTTTAACCAGCAACTACGTGACGCCGGGAACCGAAGAATTAGACCCGCTTTAGCAATCTGAGCCTTCAGTTCTCGATGTAGAGTCAAGTTTCTCGGAGCGGGAGGAAAAGGTTTTGTTTGGGGATAGGAAGCTAAGTATTATGTTGACAATTGACCGCGAATGTGTTTATAATCCGTTATAAGTCGGCGGTTTCTGGGAGGCTACGTTTTCAATGACTGTCTTAAATAATTTACATACTGAAAAAAATATATGTTTAAGGTGTTCGCTCATCTCACATTTTTACACATCACACAGATTTACTTGAAAAATAGATAGGATGATTTTTTCATACTATAGAAATATGTTGCAAAAAACACCTTAACAAATAAATCATTTTATGATCTTGAGAAACCTCTTCTCAATATTCTTACTGCTATTTCGTACTGTTACACCGTGCTTCTCAGTATAAAACGGGTGTATTCTTTAAAACTCTACCATAATTTCGCCTTTCCAATTTTAAGTCCGTTAATAATTTGAACAAAGCAACAATTACAAACCGCTTCGGGGTTTTTTTGAGAAAAATTGCCTTCTTAATAGCTATAAATAGACACATTTGTACTTGTAGCCTTCGTCCGACTCCGAACCGAACTGCGGTGGCCGCCAATTAATGATCGGTTGGTTAGAGTATCGTGGTGCAAAGCTATCGTAAATGACGTAATGGCTACGGTCACAAAATAATTTAGTTTTTTGGGAATAAGAAATGCTGAAAGGGGACTAAGACGTTTAAAGTCGGCCGTTCAGAGATAATGAACACGACCAAAAAATCGAAACGTCAAAAATTATATATTTGTATACGCGATGAGTCCCGTTTTTGATCGAATAATGTGCGTAAATGGTATAAATTTAAATAAGTAGGATCTGTCGAATTTCTAAGTATTCTCTATGGCTATATTTAATTCATTACATCTGCACAGTGGCCTAGGTTAACTCTCTAGGCTATAAACATGCAAGTTTTATGGAGATTAGTTACTTAGTTTCAAACGGTTTGTACTCATAATGCGGCTATTACACTTTCCTAAATTAGACTCTGGCGAGAGGAATACAGCTATATGTGAGACACATATAGAGATCTCACTCCTTCATATTACAACATTCCTCTCGTCTGACGGACACAGGACACAGGAAAGTGCATAAGCATAAGGAAGCGGCATAAGGGTACGGTCGTCTGCAGATATCCGTGTTGCGAACCGCATGTGTAACTTTTACTTATTGTTATATTAATCTTCCTTATGTCGTGTTCCTCATTGCTGAGGATCGTGACCTCCACGAATAACTTTCTTGACGGTCGCTTTCCACTTATTGCGGTCTTTGGCGCTGTGTAATGCCGCGTGGAATTTCAATTTAGTGTTATCGCTGATCTCGTCTGTCCAGCACCTAGGGCTTCTCCTCTTGGTCGCCTTCCCTGTGCTTTCCCTGTCACCAGTCATTTTTCTCACTAACTATGTGACCAAAGAATTCGAAGTTCCTGCGGTGACAGATTGTCGACAGCCTAACGGTGAGTCCCACTTCTTGAATAATTGGCACATTGTGCGGTAGGCTGTCCGAGGAACTCGTAACATTCGACTCCAGCACCACATCTGTCAATGCGAGATTTGTCTGCCTTTTTGAGGGTTTAGAGGAAATTTCCGCATCTTAGGTGAAGATCGAGGACATTGGTTTTTAGTGAGACAATCTATCAGTCCAGATCCTACTTAGTCTGGTCCTCGCGCTTTTTGCCGTGCTAATACGTTTCCGTACGGGTACGGCGTATTTATATGTATTTATTTATTAAGAATTTATTGCATAGTAAAAAATAGTAAATATGTAGAGTGAAGATTGAAGATTGAGAATATCTCTATCGAAGTTACATTTTATATGAAATTTATTTGCTTTACATTTATCCTAAATTATAGGTAAAGATGTACAAGAACAGAATATCGGGTTTTCAAATGAGTCATATAGTTCGAATCCCATTTGCTAAGCGAATCCCATTAGATTTGTAACCGATGAACAATACTTATTATCTGTATTGTTAACGGTGGCCACAGCTGCCACTTCGAAATGTAAGGCGTTATAAGTGCAAATTACATTTACACTAAATTAGTCTTTAAATCAAACAAAATAAGGTTTACTCTTAAACAAAGAGAACACAGATGTTGGTCACTTCGTAAGTGAAAGAGCAGTGAAGTTCGTTTTGATGCTTATAATGACAATGAAGTTACCAACATCTCTGTTCTCTTTGTTTAAGAGTAAACCTTATTTCGTTTGACTTAAAGACTAATTTAGTGTAAAAGTAATTTGCACTTATAACGCCTTACATTTTGAAGTGGCAGTTGTGGCCACAGCCAACAATACAGACAAAGAGTATTGTTCATCGGGTACAAAGCTAAGTGGATTCGCTCAACCAAAAGAATTATTTCTTCTTATACATAAATAATATATGATTACTAGCTGTATGCTAGCTGTACTCGTATGTCCTTCACTTACAAAATGGCTTGTTTACTAGAAATAATATTTTACTTACAAAACAAGGTCTGTTACAAAATAATGACAAACCGGCCCAAGTAAAATAAAAAAATTACACACACAACCTATAAAATACAGTTTTCAGGCGGCTATATCGAAAATCATGAGACAATTTTTTTATGATACTTTATACTCTCGCGTTTTGTACACATAATTAACACAACCTCGCCGAAACGTTAGATTATGAAGGTAAATAAGAAATATCGCGTTAGACCCGTTATAATTTGAGTTAACAATTTGTTTAGTTTCTTTTTGTGCTATATTGGTATAAACTGTCGAGAAACCTTGCTATGTAAATATATAACGTGCTATAATACCTGAAACGACATACTACTTCAGTCACCTCAATTCTAAGTATAATTCCTTTCACAAATAGTTACGGATAAATTTAGCGGAAACAAAATGTATTTTTAAGCGGAACCTTCCCACCTTTAGTTATTTATCAGTCAATATTGAGCCCTGTTATTAAGAAACTAGAGTTTATTCCATGTGACTTAATTAAGTATTGGGGCGTAAAACTTTTTCGGTATTTGCGAAGTCGTTATTTCTACGTCCGACGTGAAGCGTTCGGCAAACACACCGCATAATACTGACCCGGAGAAATAATCTAGAACCGTATGGACGTAAGGGCTTTTAAAATTCCATGAAGTTATTACGTTTTTAAGTAAGGATAAACACAAATGTCTTAGTTACATTTGGACGTAACAGTGATTACAATTTGAAGAAAATATTAAGTTTTGAAGTGACTTGAGACAATACTCAGACTGGACATTTTATTGTGCTTTCCACGCCCGCTCCTACTGTAATTGGGAAATATGACAGATTGTATAATATTGGAAAAACGGTGAAATTATCAAATTGTTTTTATTGTGAAATGAATTTTAAATTTACGTAGATTCGATTACCGTGTGAAATCAAGATGCATTGCGCGAGGAAGATGAATAACTGGTAACCTACACTCGTATCACATACCTACTAACTACATCACTTCCGAATCTCTAGTTCACACCCACAGCTAACATACTTCTCACATCTTGATTGCGGCTCCACACTACTAAGTTGGCCGAAGTATGGGTTTCCGCAGCGAAGTACCTCTCCACCCTATCACATATTCGCCCATCTTTAACTCCAGTCGGTCACTTTTCCAGAAACATGTTCTTGATATTCTTAACGAAACAGACGATAGTTATTATTAATACTTGCAGAAAAGCGTACTGTATTATAATTATACATATTGTGTTACCAAATGGGATATATTAACCGTAAATGAGAACGCCAATCCTGTTGCATGTTAATTTTATTTCTTATTTTTTGTTTTCTCTTCTTGGGTGTTGTTCCTTGTAAGATTTTCTAGTTTATCTTATGCAGAAGTAAATCTAGTGTAGTAAGTATTCAAATGTTTAGGTATGTTGTGTGTGCTCAGTGAGAGCGTTTTAGGAAGTAAGTGCATGCCTAAATGTATACTTTAAACCATAATTGTTTTTGTTACACATTTACTTCTCTTTTTTCTCCAATAAATAAATAAAATAAAATAAAATAAACTTCAGTCAACTTCGCGAGTAGTGTGGATCCGCTATGAGCCTCTAATATGTAGTTTACATCCCGTCTCGCATCCACAGCTAACCTAACATACATGGCACGCATGCCTCCCTTTAAAAAAACATAGCTTTGCTGAAACGTTTCCACCAGTGCTCAGCTAAACTGGCTTTTAAAAATAAACTACCCTTAACGATCAATAATATGCAAACCTATAAAGCTTAGCTAGGATTTCCTAACGGCATGACGATTCAAGCATGTCTGCATCGGCGCTTGCGTCTAAATATTGCATTGTAGACGATTTATGGTACGGGAGACACCATTACGAGAAGTTTTGGCTAGGTGGCACTTACTGCGTCTTTGTCTTCATGACGTATTTGTCTCTTGTCAGCCAGCGAGTGTCGCGAAATCAGATCTCGTCAAGTCGTCTCATAACTAAGCATGTCTAATAATTTAATATTTTGCCAATTTATTATTAAATATTTTTTTTTTTTATTTAATATTTTATTTTTTGTTGCGTGCGGATATTTTTTTTAAGGATGTCAATCGATTGTATTTTTTATTGGGATCAAGTCAAGACTAACTACACTTAGACTGCTCTAAAAGTCAGAAATGACCGTCAAAATTCAACATTCCAGCACTAAAAACGCTCCATACAGAATGCCTACCTACTATGACGTCATCTGTGAATTAGGTACCAGTGTTTTGTATGGAGAAAATAAGTATTTTTTATATATTTTTTATTTTTTTCATGACATATTGAGCTAATTTTATTAGTACCTATAACGACACAATGTTGTATAATTCAACCTCAGTCGCATCCTCTATTTATATATGAATAATTTCTGGCCTACAATGAAAACATTACATTTTGTCAATTTACACAATCAATAGTTTCTATTGTCGAAATGGCGTTGATGTAATTATGTCCTGTGCAAATATTTGACGAGCCATCGCTGTCCGATTATTTTAGCATCCACTAACTTGATTATTACACTAATTCAAAAACATAACAGAGAGAGTTGAAGCCAGACGAAAACCAAACTTATAGACAATCGGTTCCTTTTCGGTGTTTACAATTTATTTCAGTATAGAAATTTAAAAAAAAATAATGGACAATCTTACACAAATCGACCTAGTCCGAAACTAAGGTTTAGTTATATACTTTTCATTTTATGTTGTTTTTTCTCTAAGTAATAAAAAATAGCAAAGCTTGTACTATGAGTACGACGATGATATACATAACATATATACACATATATGTATAGAACCCAGGAACAAATATTCGAGTTCATAACACAAATATTGCCCTGGCTGGGATTCGAAGCCAGGACCGCCGGCTCAGTAGGCAGGTGCCTATGTAAGTATATTTATTTATTTAATCTTCATTGCACAAAATAAACTTAAACTACAAAAGACGAACTTAACGCCATGAGACATTCTGAGGTTTTATAACAGTTTAAGAGCTTAATCGAAAGGCAGCTCATTTTGCAACGAACTTCTATTCTGTCTAATTTGAATTTTGAATCTGTTTTCAGTAACGTGCCAGCATCTCAACAATAGTGTCGCATACTCATCATGTGACTGCAGTCATCAATCAGAAATCAGAAATCAGAAATCAGAAATCATTTATTGCTTGATTGTGCGATACAAAGCAGTTGGAACAAAACAGTTGGAGAGTGTCACAATCTACCGTCTTACGGCATACAATATTTACATTAAGTATATTACATATATTAACATGATATAGCTACATGTTTAGCACAAATTAAATAACACATAAATCAATCCATTCAATGTACCATCGCAGATTAAAACATATTACAATACAATTATAGTTACACTTAATTAAAATTTAATAATGAATAAGGAAATGTCAAAATCAAAATAAAAGATACAGAATAATAAGTAGGTACAAACGATTGAAATTATACACTATAATTGAAACAAAACAAATATTTAGAATTAAATTACAATAAAACACTGTCATTACATGTCATTTTAAAGAAATAATCATTCAAGGAATAAAAGCATTCATAAAGCAAAAACTTTTTCAGCTTAGATATAAATTTATTATAAGGGAGTTCAGTCCAAGCGATAGGAAGCAGATTGTAAATCTTTATTGCCATATGATAACAGTTTTTCTTTCCGAGCTGTAATCGGTTTTCGGGTACAATTAAACACTTATGCGTAATTTTACGTTTTCCGGCATTGCATTTCTTAATGAACAGTTCCGGATTTTTTTTTACAAATTTGCAAACTTCTAAAATATATAAGCTTGGTACTTTCAGGATGTTATACTTTTTGAATAATGGCTTACATGTTTCTGATGGTTTTTTTCCCCCTAACGCCCTGATACACTTTTTCTGCGCGACGAATATCCGCTGTATACTAGTTGAATTTCCCCACAATATCAACCCATAGCATAGAACAGAAGAAACATAACTATGATAAACTAGCAGCGCGGCTTCCTCAGAAGCGATGAATCTCAGTTTTTTGAGAGCATAGATAAATTTATTGATTTTTAATGAGACTACATCTACTTGTTGCTTCCAATTTAAATTTTCGTCAATAACAATTCCTAAGAAATTTGTATGTGGCACTTGCTCAATTCGTTCTTCACCCAGAATTATATTTAATGTAATGTTTTTATTACTATTTTGTGCAACGAATTGAACCAGTTTAGTTTTTGACGCATTCATGTGTAAACCATTACTCTTAAGCCAGTTTGAAATGTCACTCAACGTTGTATAAATATTTTCTATTAGCTCATTCTCACTTTTGCCTTTGATGACAACGGTTGTATCGTCCGCAAATAGCAGACAACGATGCTTAATGGACATGGGAAGGTCATTGACATACAGCAGAAATAAAAGAGGTCCCAAGATACTGCCTTGTGGCACCCCACTTTGGTTTATCCTTGGAGTAGAGTCAACAATTTGCGCAGTGTTATTTGATATAGATGTACTGCTAATTCTCGTTACTTGCTTGCGACCAGATAGATAGCTTACTAGCCAACTGTATGCCGGGCCTCTTATACCATATTTATCTAATTTTTTTAACAGTATAGAGTGATTTACAAAATCGAATGCCTTGCTTAGATCCAAAAACAAGCCTACTACCATATTTTTAGCATCTAATGCGTCAAGTATGTTTCTAACCAGATGAAAAGCAGCATGTGTAGTAGATTTTCCTTTACGAAACCCATTTTGTTCCGGGCATAAAATGTTATTCTTGTTTAAAAATTTTAGGATTCTCGAAAACATAGCTTTTTCGAAGACTTTAGATATGACAGGCAAAAGTGCTACAGGCCTGTAGTTGTTTTTGTCGAACCTATTACCTTTTTTGAATAATGGCTTAATAACTGATAACTTTAACACACTTGGGAAATGCCCCTGTTCTAGTGATAAGTTTATAACATGAGCTAATGGTGTGACTATATTTTTAGCAACAGATTTAAGTATCTTGCTATTTAAATTGTCAAACCCTGCTGAATTTGTGTTCCGGAGAGATTTTATAATTTTCTCAATTTCATATGGGTCTACAGGTTCAAGAAATATTGTTTTGTTTAGACTATCTAAGGAACTCACGTGGTTTGACTATCCGCACCATTTTGGGTTATATCGATGAAAAAATCATTAAAGGCATTGGCGATTTCATGTGGTTCAGTCAACAACCTATTCTCATGTTCAATGGTATGGATATTTACTAATTTTCTAGTTTTCCCCGTGTTAGTTTTAATAATGTCCCAAGTAGCTTTTCCTTTGTTGTCCGCGTTGTGCAAAATATTTCTGTAATGTATTTTTTTGGCAGTGCTAAAACAGCTCCTTAAATGTCTAGAATATATCCTAAATTGAACCTTGTATTGCCCAGATATGTTTTTATTCTTGTAATATCTGAACCTCAGCAAACGTTTTGTTTTACAACTATTCCTTAACCCTGTCGTAACCCATGGCATATTTATTTTATTTTTCGTTTTACGTATTTTTATAACTGGGAAACACAGATTAAAAAATAACAAAATTGTGTCATGTAACAACTGGAACGAATCTTCCGCATTTGATGATGCCAATACATCGCTGAAAGATGAATGATAAAGAAAGATTTTCAACAATGTATTAGAAGTTGCTAATACATTGTTGAAACTTTCTCATATTATCTTCACAATAGTCTCTCTTATAAAAAAAATCAGTAGTTTTATCCATGGATGGGACATCTTGTGTGATTTCTATGGTTTGCGCAGTATCGTGGTCAGACAAACCGAGACGATGCGTTTTCCCAGTGACCTCATTGATATTGCTTAAGATGTTGTCAATACATGTTTTTTGACGTGTGGGCTCAGTAATATGGTAGGTAAAATTATAATTAGCAAGAAGTTCTTCCAGTTGAGTCCTCTCTTTGCTCTTACTCAAAAAGTCTATGTTGAAGTCCCCTGCTACTACAATCTTTCCATTGTGACGGCTTACGATTAAAAATAGTTCGTCAAGAAGTTTAAAGAAGCTATGTATATCAGAGTTTGGAGTACGGTATAAGCACACCACTATGATATTTAAAGTCTTTATTTCAATACCACTTACCTCAAATACCCTTTCTTTTGTGAGGTGGGTAATTGAAGTCAATATGTCGAAATCTAAACTCTCCCTTATTAATATACAAGTACCGCCTCTTTTGTTTTCCCTAGAGTAAGAGGCTGCTAGTTTGAAGTCGTTTATAGACAAAAGATTTCATCACCTTTCTTGATAAACGTTTCGCTAAGACAAACAACATTCACATCCGTATAATTTTCACCTAGATCCAGAATTGCGACTTCTAATTCCTCAGTTTTATTAAGTACACCAGCAATATTTTGATGAAGTATCACAAATGGTTTTTCCCCTTTATGGACGAAAAAAAAGTGGTTTTTTGTGTAATTTTGGAAAATAGTCAGTAATTGTTCTTTTTTCCCTCATCGGTTTTGGTTCATTTACTTTAACTTGTTTTTCCTGTTCTTGTATTTTCCTCTTAAAGTAGAATGGAATAGTTCCTCTAACCGGTATCTCGATAGACGAACCTTGGAGTTTGACGTTTTTTTGGTCTACAATTTTGAATTGCAAGAACTGAGTTGTGTACTGAATGTAGTCGATCGCTGAATTAATCTTAGAACGTATAAAACTTATATACGCAGATCTTGACTTAAAATAAGTAGGGGTATCGATGAATTTACAATGTTGAAAGTTTTGAGTAACCAATTTTATATTGTTATTCAACAGTTTCTCATTTAGATGAGGATTGAACAAGACAGGTAAAACATAAACATTATTTACATTTGATAATTTGTCTAGTGCAATACCTAAATGTGTGTTTAATTTAACTGGGTTTACGTCATGGCTTCCTATGCACAAAACTACAATATCATCCTTACATGCTAGTTCCTTAATTCTATCGCAGTATGATAAAACCTGGTCTGAGGTAGCATTTGTTCTGATGAGTGCGTTAGGGTTATATACGTCGTTCCATTTTCCTTTTCTGGATTCTGATATAGCTGCTGCAAGTCCGGTTAACTGTTCATTACCAAGTATGTAAATATGACGTTTACTTCTTAAGCCAGCATCATTTTCCGTTTCTTTTATATCCCTTGTATAGGTAGTCGGTTCCTTCTCGTTTGATTCTTCAGGTGTATAAATTGGACCCGATTCTGGAGTTACACAGCTAGTGTGTCTTGTTTCAAATCTTCCCAGTAACAGTTCCCTAGTGCGCAGCGAATGGCGTTTCTTCTTCTTCCGACGATGGCTACTTAGTGGAGTTGACCCGATTGGGTCACTATGCATGGTAAGATCTTCTACACCGACTGTTTTATAAAGTCTAATTTTATTTTCACAAGCTATTAGTTGTTTCTTGAGTTTTATTATTTCTTGATTTAATTTTTCTATTTCTGCATGTGCTATGCTTAATTCTATCTGTAAACCATTAATTTTTCTTCCATTTCAGCTTTTTGCGTACAATCTCCAAAAGTATCGGGCAGGCTCAATAATGTTTTTGTTGATAGTTCAGAGTCACTGCCAGTGCCGTCTGATGCACTTGATAACGATAGCGAATGATTTTGCCTCACTTTCTTTCTGTGTTTTCGATCAGAAACAAATCTCTGGCTGCTATCCATCTTTAAAGTAAATTGTGGCAATTTTCCTCCAGAAGTATAAATGAAAAAATATATAAATGTATTTCACACTTTTTGGAACGCACCCCTAATATCTCAAGTCCAATACGGACCGTATTTTGTAAGCCCAATACGGACCGTAAATTGCCAAGCAGTCTCAAGCGCGTGTTGTAGACCGCCTCTTAAAAACGCCTCAGGTGTTTGGTTGTGTGCGTAAAATGTACTGCGCTGATTGGCGGGTGTCAAACAATACTCGGTCTATACAAGTTCAAAATTAAACTGGTTTTGTGAATTTCAAGAAGATTTTTGGTTGTAACTCACGGTTCTGCAGGTTTTATAAACGTCTCTTAGCACTTATTTAGCACTATTGTTTCCATCTTGTGAACGTTGGTACTTGATGAAGTAAACAACTTGATATAACATTTATTTTTAATTTTTAAATACGAAGTAAACAAATATAGGTGTTGCGAGTTGAAAGCTCAAAGGCGTTTTTTTCAATTTAATGCCTTCTAGAATAGGTTAGATGTAGACAAATTGTAATGCATTTTAATAACGGAGCCACATAAGTCACTCAGTGACAAAGCTCTTAAATAAAGTGAGAATAAAAATTCATACCTTTGATGTGTACGGTAGCGTGGGTGTTTTGCTGAGTCCTATTTCGCTCGAAATCTAAGTTCGCACATTAAGTCCAGTTTTGAAAATACCGTTAATTTTATATTATTATGATATTAATGTTCTCATCTGTAACAGTTTAGCGCTTCACGTATTCACGAAAAAATCAATAAAGGAGTGAGTATAAAACCAAACGAAACAGAGAGCAAACGATCCAAAGAGGCTTATTGTTTTCAATAGTGGAGCTGAAATATAAATTACAAAAAAGTGCGTAATGATAATTCCATGAGATTAACTGTTAATGAGACGATTTGAGTAAAAAACAGTCTGGGATTCGTATAATAAAAAAAATGTTTACATTCATTTTTAATCCATGGTCGGTAAGCCACCTAAAAGTTATTTAATCCAGTAAGCAGCCAGGAAGTAAAATTAAGCCATCTCAGAAGCAACCAACTTATCGGAACCAATTAAAGGTGTAATCCCCACTAAGCCCTGCATAAAATCTGGCTCGGATTGGAAATTTTAATGTAATGAACATTTTAAAATCGCTCTTTATCCTCGAGGGTTTTTTTGCGAAAAATTTTACAGCTGAAACTTTATTTATACTTTGTGGTAGGGAAAATATTAACAGTTAGCGTGTAAACACGTGACATTTGATTGATTTTTGCGATGTTTCACCGCTAGAGGCGCCACCGTAAACCGTGATAATGATAAACAAAGCTTGACAGTTAGGTATAATATGGGTATCGGAGAATTAGGAAAAAAAAAGTGTGTGTGTCAGCTCCGACGCACGACTGGAGTTTACTCTTCAGGCCAGGCGCGCACCACGATTTTTTTTTAGTCGCGCGATAATTTTGTCGCAGAAATAAGCGTACTTCTGGGTTTATGAAAATCGTGGTGCGCGCACTCTCATATAAACCCATATCTTGCATTTATGCGACAAAATTATCGCGCGACTAAAATCGTGGTGCGCGCCTGGCCTTAAGAACGATTATAAAATATATACTCAATACGTTTATTGCACATAATGATTAGTAAATAGTTTAAGTATCACATTATGTACCCTGTTGGGTGCTGCAAACAAGAACGAGAAGGTTAGGCATTTACATAATATTAATATACGAGTATAATATACAGCAAAATTACAATATTTTACAAGGAAAATTTACTTCCGATTGATTTTTAACAAATTGGAGAGATCATGAGTAGTAACTAAATAAGGAAGCGTGATGTAAAGCGCCCTCGAGCGGCTAGTTTAGTTACTAGAGTCTGCAGTGCTACGGAAAAAACCGTATCTTACTATGAAATCCATACAAAGATACGACCTTTCTACCGTAGTATCGCAATACTTTTTTTTTTTATCTATTAATTAAGGAGCTTTGATCATTTTTATGAACATGCCAGCTCCAGCAGGCCTAATACACAACATCATTCATCTAAAAGACATAGATAAATAAAAACATAAACCGTATAAACTTAAAAATAACATGTACACGAAAACAACTAAATTTGTATACACTATTTACATAAAAACAACTGTATACAAATTTAGCCGATTCCGATAAGGGTTCCGCCAATATTGAATTGAACATTACATTCAAGAAAGATCTGGTATTAGACCTAGCCATTTACATTAGACAAAAACAAACGTACAAAATCACCTTCCTTAAAAAAATCCAAAATCTCCTTAACAACAACTCCAAACAGCGTATTGAACTTCTCCTCCCAACTTTCGGTAGAAAACAAAATATCCTTCGTCTTCTCAACCAGCCTTTCAAAAGTAATACGTCTCTTCTTCTTGTCCTTACTTTGTCTTTTATCTTCCATATCAGCCCGCACAATAGTGACCAATAGACACTCGGACCTCTTCACATCTGTTACTCTTTTTGAATTCCGCGGCTTACGAACCTCTTGTTGTGGCTCGCTCTCTAATCTGTACTGACTTACTGATCGCTGGCCCTCAGCCTGACAGACAGAATCTTCAGACTCTTTAGATTGTAACGGCTTCGACAAAACAGCATCTCTATATGACTTTCCAAAACTTAAGTCATTCTCAAAAACAGATGGCGCATCCTGACTACAAACATCCGTATCCTTTTTTTCCTTATTTTGCATATACAACCAAAAAACCCGTTTATATATACATCCCTCAGCAGACATAATCCTGCGAATTTCTTACTCCTTCACAAAAACCGGGCACGACTTATCTAAGGCCATATGGCTGCCTTTACAATTAATGCATCTAAAAATAGTCGTTTCGCAATTGGCATGGTCCCCGCCGCATTTCGGACAAGTAACTTTAGTAGTAGGACAAAACCTGCTCAGATGACCGAACTTCCAACATATTGAACATTGGGTAACCGGGAAAGTGTACTGATTTATCTTAAATCAGCAACCGTAGGCATAAACATATGGCGGTAAAGAAGTTCCCTTAAAACACAGACGAATAGCATCAGCCTTAACCCAACGCCCATCATGATCCAAACGGTTTAGTCTACATATTGACAAAATGTCTTCAGACCCTTCAATATTCTTTAAAAATTCGTCTTCCTCAACCTCCAACTCAACCTGCCTTATAATTCCATAAGTGCAGCATGCCATATTAGACCAATAAGAACGTCTCGTCTCATTGTTAAACTCCTGAGAAGCCAGAAGCTTCTCCGCATCATCCTTAGAGTTAAACTGTATGCGAACTTTACGTAGACCCATAAACTTGACGGATAAAATTCCTTTTATACCCTTAAATTGCAGCAACTTTGCCAAACCAATCTGTTTCGGTAAATCTTCTTTTGACACTATATAAACTTCAAATAGCTTGTCAGGCACAGGCACACCGTACGGCTCCAGCTGCGTTTTGGCGGTTGCTAAATCCCGCAAGCGTTTAGGTTTCCTGCCTATTGTGATAAAACTATCACTACAACCACAGCTTTCGTCGCTTCGCTCAGACCACAAGCACGCTTCACCGCTATATGCCGCACATCCGACATGGACTCAGCGTCCGATACAATATCCGATTGACTCGGCCCTGCCTTACTATCAAACTCCACTTCAGATAGCCACGACGGAGCTGCCCGCTGCCCACATTCTTAAAGTGACGTATCACTCACGACACCTCGACTTGACTCACTCATCGCAAAAACAGCGAAAAGGACTCTAAAACTGAATTAACTTATAAATAAAATAAAATTTGATAAAATTTTCAACCGTCGCCTTTGACAACCAAACGTCAATCCTCGCAATACTTATATTTTTGGAACGTATTTGCAGTGCTAATTTAAAAAGTCGTATCTCAGTATACGATCGGGGTAAAAATACGACTTCTTAATTTAGCAGGTCATGCGTTAAGCGTTATAGACTAAGCTCCCGATATAAAATGACCTTTACAGAGATGTTTATTTGATGAAATGTATTTTATATTTAGTTTAAAATGACAATAAATATATTGGATATGGGTTGCATAACAAATTTTAGTCCTGGTTATGTTTAGTTTAAAATTAAATTTTTTTTTTTTACATTTCACCGATTTGATTATTAGATAAATATAATTAAATAATCTTTAATTTTATTTAATTTCAATTCAACAATCAGACCTTTGCAAAATGCTAGTAGGTATAGATTTACCTGTTTATACCTGGCTACCCAATAGTTGTGACGGGAAAAGAATAGGCAACCTAACGTTTGCACATTCTATGGGCTTCATACTTTCGATTGGTATAGAATTTATCTAATATTAATCAAACCGGTGAAATGTTTAAAACCATTTTTTTTAATTATTAATTAAACATAATATTAGCTACTTTTTACTGATTATTACTTTATATAATAATAGTATTATAAGTATATTTTTTTCTTAAATTTAGTTATATTGTTTATTTTAATTGTATTTGGTAATAATAGTTGAATCTTCGACATCGGTAACATTGTTATCAGCTTGCCTTTTGGCATAGGCCTCCCCTAGGATTTTCCATATTTCCCTGTTCTCAGCTTTTCTTTGCCATGTTGTTGTAGCTATCTGTTTGATGTCATCTTCCCATCTTGTTTTTTGACGTCCTTTCTTTCTTTTTCCATCTCTAGGGTACCATACAGTAATATCTTTTGTCCATTTTTTCCTCTTGTTTCTTATCATATGGCCTGTCCATTTCCATTTAAGTTTTTTCACAGTGTATGTGACATCTGTAACTTTTGTCTTACTTCTTATATTAGTTAATTTGATTTTGTCTCGTAGTTTGATATTTAAGATGCTTCTCTCCATTTTGTTTTGGCACACTTTTAGTGCCCTACTCTGCTTCTTAGTGAGGGCCCAGGTTTGTGCTCCATAAGTTAAACACGGTAATATGCACGAGTTGAATACTGTTGTTTTTTCTTTTTGCGGTAAATGTGGATTCTTCATAATTTCTTTAAGGGACCAGAATCTTTTCCAAGCCTTATTTATTCTTATATTTATTTCTTTCTGCATCTGATTTTGTGGTGAAATAATTTGTCCCAAATATGTATATTCATCAACATACTCTATTTGGTTAGAATTTAGAAAGATAGGTGTTTTTATGTGATTTGTCATTATTTTTGTTTTGTCTAGATTCATAGTTAACCCTACAGTTCTGCTTTCTCTTTCTAATTGTGCTAGCATTATTTCCAAGCCTTCTTGGTTTTCATTGAGCAGGATCAGGTCATCTGCGAATCTTAAGTGGTGAAGCTTTTCGCCATTTATATTTAATCCAAACATATCCCAATTAATTTTTCTAAATATATGTTCCAATACCGCTGAAAACAATTTAGGCGAAAGGGGGTCTCCTTGTCTTACTCCCTTTTTTATTTTAAATACTCGACCTTTTCTTTCTGTCTGGATTTTAGATGTTGATTCTTTATATACATTTTTTATTATTCTAATATACTTCGGGTGTACTCCTTGTGATCGCAGGGCTTCCCAAATGTATGAGTGCTTCAGAGAGTCGAATGCCTTATTGTAGTCCACAAATGCCAAATAGTATATCTTTCCATACTCATTGCTTTTTTGAATAACTTGTTTCACTACATGAATATGATCCATAGTCGAGAAATCACTTCTGAATCCCGCTTGTTCTCTCGGCTGATTTTCGTCCAATGTTGAGCTAATTCTGTTTAATATTACCTTCGCAAATATCTTGTATAAATTGGAGATGAGGCTGATCGGTCTGTAGTTATTTATTTCTGCTTTGTCACCTTTCTTATGGAGCAGTATGATTGTTGATGATGTCCATTGTTGTGGTATTATTTCTTTAGTTAGAATATTGTTGAACAAACTTGCTATTGCCTCTGTAATGTGGTCCAGGCAGCCTTTCAGAATTTCATTGGTTATTCCATCATCCCCGGGGGCTTTATAGTTTCCTTGGGACAGTATGGCTCTTCTTATTTCTGATTCTAGTATTGGAAGGATAGCCTCTTCATTATCTTCCTCTAGATATTGTATGTTTGTGTTATCTATGTCATCATATAGTTTGCTGTAAAAATCTGTTGCAATGTCTATAATTTCGAGCCGTTTTGTTTCTTTTTTTCCAGATGTTTTATTGTTGATGCAAGGGATCCAGGGGGTGCTATCTTTTAACTCTTTTAGGGCTTTTTTTATTCCTCCTGATTTTTCAATGTGGTATTGTATGGTCCTGTTTCTTATTTGCTTCTTATGTGACCTGATTTTTTCATTTATTTGTTTGCTTAATTGCGTTATTTGATTTCTATTTTCTTTTTGGAGTTTACTCCTTAAGAATCGATTTTCATATATAAGCCCGGGGTATGAAAAATATGGGGTATAAAATCGAACGTATCTGCCGTGCTAATTTAAAAAGTCGTATCTCAGTATACGATCGGAGTAAAAATACGACTTCTTAATTTAGCAGGTTATGCGTTACGCGTTATAGGCTAAGATCCCGATATAAAATGACCTTCACCGAGATGTTTATTTTATGAAATGTATTTTATAATCAATTTAATATGTCAATAAATATATTGCATATGGGTTGCCTAACAAATTTTAGTCCAGGGTATGTTTAATTAATAATAAAAAAAAATGTTTTAAACATTTCACCGGTTTGATTAATATTAGATAAATTCTATACCAATCGAAAGTATGAAGCCCATAGAATATGCAAACGTTAGGTTACCTATTCTTTTCCCGTCACAACTATCGGGTAGCCAGGTATAAACAGGTAAATCTATACCTACTAGCATTTTGCAACGGTCTGATTATTGAATTGAAACTGAATAAAATTAAAGATTATTTAATTATGAATTTATCTAATAATCAAATCGGTGAAATGTTAAAAAAATATATATTTTTATTTTTTACTAAACATACCCTGGACTAAAAATTGTTAGGCAACCCATATGCAATATATTTATTGACATATTAAACTAAATATAAAATACATTCATCAAATAAACATCTCGGTGAAGGTCGTTTTATATCGGGATCTTAGTCTATAACGCTTAACGCATAACCTGCTAAATTAAGAAGTCGTATTTTTACCCCGATCGTATACTGAGATACGACTTTTTAAACTACCATTATGTTCACATAAACAAACTATAAAATTGTCAATGTCAACTTCATGTCGAGTGTCAACAAAATTTTATAAATAAAATAAAATTTAATCAAATCTACGCTTAACGGGTAAAATGTGCTGCTTTTGAAACAATAGCGCCCGTCACACAATCGGCTAAAAGATACGTGTTCGTTTCAGCTCCCAAACAAACCTAACGAATTTTTGTGATATCCAAGATAACAACTTTTATAACGTGCAAAACCGTGTTTTCTTGGTGTTTAAGCCGTGCTTGTATGGTGCTAAGATCGAAGAAGACGTCTTGCTGTAGAGAGAGAGACCGCTTTAATTGTGACTCAGCTTTAAGCTTAGAAATAGAGAAGGCGTGAATACTTTTCCATCACCACTGCTCTCATTTTCCTGCATTCAGCCGCAGAATGGTTTTGATTTCGTGAAACTTTCCAGGATAAATACATACATAAATCAAGGATCCAACACAACCGAGCCATTCATTTTCTAGACGGGAGTCTTGCCGACCGACAAGAAGCTATGAAGTTTAAATCGAAATTGTTATGTTTTTGATGTTGGCTTTTAAATTGTATCTTTTTTTACTATAATTGCTTGTATTTTTACTTTTATTTGTAAGTGTTAGTTATAAATATGAGTGATCCTTCTTCATCCTTGCGCTGTCCCCATTGTCCCAACTCAACTCGAACTTTTACCCCTCATGGACTTAAAGTGCATATAGGGCACATGCATAAACATTTTCCCCAAGTCATCCCCTCCAACCCTAGACTGTCGGTTTCACAGCAAGCTCATGGTAACAACCCCATTCATCTAGATTTTGGTGATCTAGCTACGTTAAAGCAGTCAGTACGTGTGTAACGGCATATCCCCAAAGGGGCGCGAAACTTGGCAGCGGCCAAATTGAGCGACCTCATTGATAAGCGTATCGACTCCAATGGCACTCTCGAATGGTTTAGTTTACTGTCTTTTGCCTATTCCGCACTCAAATCGCCTGAAGCGTCGGCCACGGGCAATTTAACCACGAAAGTTAAGAGAAATATTAACTCTGCTTCTTTTGATATCAGTGGGAACATCGGTGCAGAGACCACGCCTTTGAGATCACACTCCATACTGAAGACAATTGAGCGTAAAGTACATGAAGGGGATCTCAGGTGCAGTGCGAGTGCTTATGTCGGATGAGGGCGTGGCGCCGTCGAGCCCTGAGACTTTAGCTACGCTGCAGTCGAAGCATCCAGCCCCGTCCCGGCCGCTGGTACTTCCACCGGAACCTGACATATCTATTTCTGCCTTAACTGTTAAGCCGGAGGAAGTGGTGCAGGCACTCAGCTCTTTCAACAATAGTTCGGCCGCCGGTTTGGATGGTATCCGCCCTGTTCATCTTAAGGAGCTTACGTCTGCATCTGCGGGAGACGCCGATTTTCGGCTCCTGGAACATCTGGCCAAGCTTTGTAATTTTTTGCTCAGTGGTCAATTAAACCCTGAAGTTTGCTCCTATATTTATAGTGCTTCCTTATGTGCGCTGTCAAAAAAAGACGGTGGTATAAGACCCATTGCCATAGGCAGCGCTTTCCGCCGCTTAACGGCAAAGCTAGGATGCCATGCAGTGAGAGAAGAAATGGCAGCTTATCTGCAACCTTGCCAATTAGGGTTTGGCACAAGATTGGGCTGCGAGGCTGCAATTCACGCTACGCGGGCTTTTTCGGTAGATAGCAAAAACTTAGAATCCGTTTTAATACGTATAGTTAAGTTCATATCATTGTAATAGTTAAGTACTTATGCTTTCTGAAAAAATGACTGACTGTTGAGTTTCTTTCGGCGTTTCTTCTCAACAGTGGTCTCCTCTTGTGAAATGCCGGTAGACTCAGACATGTAAAAGTGCCCTTGTGGCCTACTTGCAGAATAAAGTTCATTATTTCATTATTATTATTATTAATTAAAATTGATTAAAAAAACGCGTTTAACTCAGTGGAGCGTGATGTTTTACTGTCCGAAGTGAAGGATAAAGTGCCATCACTCTACCCCTTCATTTTCCAAGTATATTCTTCCGCTTCTAATCTTTTCTACAATGGTCCTCTTGTTCTTTCCCAAGTTGGTGCACAGCAGGGGGATCCGCTAGGCCCTTTAGTTTTCTGTCTGGCCATACAAAAGGTAATTTCAGAGGTTAAATCCCCATTGAATATCTGGTACCTAGATGACGGTACCCTAGGTGGTAAACCTGAAGAAGTGGAACAAGACTTGCTCATGCTCCTGCCTCGTTTAAAAGCTCTGGGTTTAGATATTAATTTCAGCAAATGCGAATTTTTCCCCTGCAGTACCAACTCACACGATTCTTTCCCCTTATTCAGTGCTCTGCTCCCCGGACTGAAAGTGTTGTCGGCGAGATCTTTCAACCTCTTGGGGTCCCCAATATTCCCAGAAGCCATTCCTGAAGCCTTCGAGGAGAGAAAGCTGCTTCTGCTGATGGCTGCGCAGAGGTTGAATGAACTTTCGGCTCACGTAGCCCTCGTTATGTTGCGAGTTTGCTTTGCCGTGCCTAAGCTGACATATTTCTTGTGCACCGTGCCAGCCTGGCTGCACCCTGTCCAGACAGTTGACTTCGTGTTGAAGGAGAGTTTGGAAAAGGTGCTGAACGTCTCCCTTAACCAAGGTCAATGGGACCAGGTTTCTCTGCCGATTCGAACTGGTGGTTTGGGCGTGCGTCGCGCGCGAGATGTGAGCCTCCCGGCCTTCCTGGCTTCGGCGTGTGGGGTGGTGGACCTTGTCACTCAAATTTTATCTTTTGATGGTGTCAAGGCTATCATTCCTTACGCCTCCGATGCTTTGACGGCCTGGACGGCTCTTAATCCCGGCGTAGCCATACCCGTAGAATTGTTCCGTCAGCGTCTATGGGTTTATTTATATGAGAGTGCGCGCACCACGATTTTCATAAACCCATAAGTAAGCTTATTTCAGCGACAAAATTATCGCGCGACAAAAAAAAATCGTGGTGCGCGCCTGGCCTGAAGAGTAAACTCCAGTCGTGCCTCGGACCTGACACACACACTTTTTTTGTTTTCAAGAAGAGTTTTTCTGGTTTCTAAAAGCTTTCTTGCTTCTTCTCCGATTTTATCTCTCTTGGTTTTTGAGGTGTACAATTTTGTAGATATTACTTGTAAAGTTTCTTCCAGTTGATTATATTTTTCTTGTATGTTTTCTATATTGGTACTAGCCAATGTCTCGTCCTTCAGTGTTACCAACAGGTTCTCCGGAATAGGGAGAGGAATCTGATTTGATCGGGCTCTTTCGTTGGTGCAATGTCTCCTTTTTTTGGGCTTTTTTAGATAGATAGTTCCCCTTACCCGGTGATTAGTATTAAAGTTGAATTTATTAATTGTATCT
This sequence comes from Apotomis capreana, assembly GCA_947623375.1. Classification (NCBI taxonomy): domain Eukaryota; kingdom Metazoa; phylum Arthropoda; class Insecta; order Lepidoptera; family Tortricidae; genus Apotomis; species Apotomis capreana. The sequence continues at coordinate 6,421,467 of OX392506.1, read as the reverse complement.
ACATCTTTGAAGTATTGGGGTTTGTTAGAAAGTATGAAGTCTATCTCATTCTTCACCTTCCCGTTAGGAGATATCCAGGTCCATTTTTTGTTCTTGTTTTTCTTAAAGAAGGTATTTAGGATCTTGAAGTTATGCGATTGTGCCAGGTTCACCAGTCTTTGTCCATTATCGTTTCTTCTTCCTGTACTAAATTTGCCTATGATACCATTCTCGTTTGATAGTCTTTCACCAATCTGCCCATTAAAATCTCCCATTAGGACGACAGTTTTTTGTGCGCTTGCAAGCATTTTTTCCAGGTCCCCATAGAATGAGTCCTTTACATCCTTCGGTGCTGCCTCTGTGGGTGCATATATTTGGATTATCGATATAGTTTCATAGCCAGGCAAGTTGATAGTGAGTTGTGCAATTCGTTCAGAGATTCCTATGAAGGACTGTATGTATTCGCTGTAACATTTTTTGATAAGGAATCCGACTCCATGTAGGCCTGGAGTATTTCCTATATGGTAGAAAATGTAGTTATCATGTTGTTCGATTTTTTCGCCCATTCTCCTCACCTCACTTAAGCCAATAATGTCCCAATTTATAACCTCCAAAGCATGTTCTAATTCTTGTAGGGATTCATCAGTTCTTAAGGTACGAGTATTGAGTGTTGATATGTAAACACTGTTTCTTTTGTTTTTTACAGATCTTGCTTCTTGTTCTTGCGTATATTGTTTTTGTTTTTCGTGTGGTAATCTTAGGGGGTTTCGGTCTCTTGCCCCACGGTGACCAGCCGGGTTGGGGTGATATTCTTTTATTTGTTGTGTGCTTATGGTTGTTGTTTTTGTCCGGTTACCGATGTCTAGTGATTCCTATGCGTTTTGTATAGATGTTTCGGTTAACGAGTGTGATCTAGACCTCATGTATGCAAATGGATCCGTTCTGTGTATTTTTGCTGGAGTATCTCTGATATTACTATCCATCGCTTGCTGGTTTGGTGTTGATGTAGGTGATTCTGAAGTCTCTCTTTTTCTTTTTTCGTTTTCTTTTGGTTTCATTACTACTTTGTTGCCTTTAATAATTACGTCTTTCCCCTTTGCCCTCTCTCTTTTAAGCTCTTGTTGTAGCATTTTGCGCTTTTCTAATGTTTGCTTAGAGTAATCTTCAGTGATGTATGTTGATTCCGGCATTTTCTTTTTATTTCTTAGAATCTCTATTTTTTTATTGTATGTTGTGAGAGTAATCAGTACTGGCCTTGTTTTTCCATTTGTTTGTTTTCCAATTCTGTGTAACTTGTTTATGTCGTACTCGCCGATTTTGACACTCAGTTTGCTAAGTAATTCTGTAATGTTGTTTAATAGTCCACTATAATTTGTTTCTGTTTCTTTGAATCCATGTATTATAATATTGTTCCTTTTTGTCGTGTTTTCTAAGGTATTAATTTTGTTATATAATAATTCGATTTCCGATTTGAGTTTTTCATTTTCTTGGATTAATGGTTTAATTTTATCATCTACGCTCTGTAAAATAGTCTGGGATACAGTGTTTGTTATTGTTTCGGTCTGGTTGTGCATTTCTTCTTTTAACTTAACAAATAGCAACGCCATCTCAGGTGACATTTCCGAGACCATTTTCAAAGCAGTAACGAAACGAAACGGAACGTGTGAATTAAATGGGGAGTTTGACTTTGCTTATTGGCAACACTCAGTTGACACTGACAGTTGATTTGACGTACGTACGTATTGGCTTCTATGATATGATATTAATGAATGAGGGTAGAGGTAAATATGTTTCTTTGTTGATTTTCTAACCTTAATTTGTTCCTCAGATTTGTGTCGTCTGAATTGTCGTAAAATCCAATTGTTTTTCCCACTGTTTCTTATTGTAACACTCGATTATCACTTTGTTTTCGTTTTTCCGTGAAGTATTTGTGAAACTGTGTTATTTCTCTATTTGTTTATAGTTAATTTCTCGGAGCAGTGTCGACTATGATGTTAACGATATGACAGCCGGAACCGGAAAACCCATATGCAATATAATTATTGTAGTCCATTGAATGAGTCCCTCCAAGGGGGGTCTAGAGTGCGTGAGTTAGTAACGTAAGATGTTTCTTCGGAAACATGTCAAGAGTCCCTAGGTAATAAACATACTAAAACCCCGGGACACTAGGAGGAGCCCCGGAGTGGGGGGAGGGGGGGAAAGGGTCCATTTTTTCATTTTTCGCTTAAATCTCAAAAACGGTACATGTTAGAGAAAAACTTTCAAGGAAAAGTTGAAAGGCCATAAAATTATCTACAACCCCACTCCGGGGCTCCTCCTAGTGTCCCGGGGTTTTAGTATGTTTATTACCTAGGGAATCTTGACATGTTTCCGAAGAAACATCTTACGTTACTAACTCACGCACTCTAGAACTTTTTATTCAATGGACTATTGACATATTAAATTAAATATAAAATACACTTCATCAAATAAACATCTCGGTGAAGGTTATTTTATATCGGGATCTTAGTCTATAACGCTTAACGCATAACCTGCTAAATTACGAAGTCGTATTTTTACCCCGATCGTATACTGAGATACGACTTTTTAAATTAGCACGGCAGATACGTTCGATTTTACACCCCATATTTTTCATACCCCGGGCTTATATATGAAAATCGATTCTTAAGGAGTAAACTCCAATAAACTCCAATAAACTCCAATAAGTTTCACAGAGGTGTACATAGGTATTATACCTATTATTTCTCAGTATGACGTATACGTATATATAATTAGAATTACGCATGTATTGTTTTAAGATAAATACAGATATATTTAAACCTCTACGTGACATTTTTGTACCGTTTGACCGAATTTATACCATTTTAGTGTAGTCTAAATAGTCTCCTACTTTTGATTCTTTCTGACCAATTTCGTTCATCCCGCGACACGTGTGATACATTTAAACGACAGAACCTTAGGAAACAAGGCTTTAATCAGCATAAAACATTAGTTAGATATTATAGAATATTTCACGACAAGACAGATCTGACATGACAATACATGTCATTCACCCCCTCCTAGAGACTACAGCTGGTAGTCCTGCAGGTGTTGAGGCAGGCGGCGCTCTCGTCCAGATCTACGCGGCATCTCTGGCGCAGGCTCAGCCTCAAGCTCCTGTGAACCGACAGAAGGTGTTGATTCGGCATCGAGCATCTCCAGCTCGTCGTCTTCAGAAACTGATTCCTGAAACTCAGGTTCGGGAACTGGGAGTGGTGCAAGCTGTCTATTTGAAATAGTAGTTTCTCGGCCCTCTTGTGTTCTTATAAAAGAATAGTTAGGGTTACTTTGAAGAAGTTCCACTTCTTCAACATAGGGATCAGTTTTATTGCGTACATTTTTCTTCATAAGGATTGGGCCTGGCACGAGCCACGTGGGTAAAGACTCTCCATTTGAAGACCGACGCGGGTGCAAGAATAGCCTCTCATGAGGCGTTGCATTAGTTGACGTACAAAGGAGCGATCGTATGGCATGTAAAGATACTGTTAGAACTTGCTCCCAATTCTCAGTAAGTAGGGCTCTAGAACGCAAAGATAATTGTATGGTCTTCCACAGGGTGCTATTGAGACGTTCTACTTGCCCGTTACCTTCCGGATTGTAAGGCGTCGTACGACTGCAAGCAACGCCAAGAGACGCTAAGAATTGTCGTAATTCTTCGGACATGAATGAGCTACCTCTATCACTATGTATATAAAGCGGCGTGCCAAATATGTAAAATAAATCTTTTAAACAATTGATTACCGTAGCGGAAGTCATATCTTTACACGCATATGCGAATGGAAATCGACTGTATTCATCGATTATTGTCAACAGGTACTTTTTGCCCGTGTTACTTGGTAAGGGCCCTTTGAAATCAATATTCAACCTCTCAAATGGTATAGTAGATTTTATCAGGTGCCCTTTTGTTCGCATAAAACGAGGTTTTATTTCGGCACAAACTCGACAGGACGCAGTCATTGTTTTAATGTCATTCAAAGAATATGGTAAATTCTTCATACGAACCCAGTGCGCCATTCTTACGATACCGGGATGGCAAAGAGATTCATGTAGTTCTTTTAGCTTGTTATGATTAAGGTACATGCATACTCTCGACAGAGCATCTGCTACAATATTTTCCTTCCCGGGTCGATAAACGATGTCATATTTGTAACATGACATTTCAAGGCGCCAGCGCTCTATTTTTTCATTTTTAATTTTGTTTTTATGTTTTTGATTGAACATAAATCCGACCGATTGTTGATCAGTAACAAGCAAAAAATGTTTACCAATAAGATAATGTCTCCATTTTCGTAAGCTTTCTACAATGGCACAGGCTTCTTTTTCAACCGACGATTGTTTACGTTCGGATTCGGATAACGTGCGTGAGAAAAAGGCGACAGGATGGCCCTTCTAAGAGAGACTAGCGGCTATTGCGAACTCAGAAGCGTCTGTTTCCACTGTAAAGGTCTCATTGGGATCGATAGCCACAAGACACGCTTTAGCAATATCTGACTTTAATTCCTTGAAAGAAGTCTCAGCCGAATCGCTTAAGTGGAAAGTTGAAACACCAATTAATGGTTGTAATTTTTCGGAAAATTTAGTAATCCACTTAGCGTAGTGGGCAAACAATCCCAAAGCTCGCTTGAGTTCACTTGCGTTAGTGGGCAGAGGTAAGTCTAGCAGTGGTTTCAGCCTCTCGCGATCTGGCTCTATCGAGTTATTCTTTATTGTGTATCCGAGAAGACTAATAGTATCTACACCAAAGGTACATTTCTTCTCGTTCAGAGTTAATTTGTATTTATTTACAGCTGTCATGAATTTATTGAGATTCTTATCATGATCTTCTCTGTTTTGGCCACACACAGTGACGTCATCCAAATATGCGAAAGTACCTTGTAATTTTTCTGTTTTGATTATGAAGTCCAGGGTTCTTTGAAACGCAGCCACGCCATTAGTCACGCCAAATGGAATTCGGGTAAATTGATACAGATTTCCACCCGCTTCAAATGCTGTATATAGTTTTTCTCTCTCTAAAATCGGAATCTGGTGATAAGCGCTTTTGAGATCAATTTGACTGAAGTAATTGAACTTTGCAACATTGGATACGATATTTTCTATATTGGGTAATGGGTAGGCGTCCAACAATGTATATTTGTTGATTGTTTGAGAGTAGTCTATTACGAGACGTTTGCGATGTGTCCCACCACCTGCAACTAGTACTTGAGCCCTCCAAGGGGATACGCTAGGCTCTATTACGCCGTCCTCCAAGAGTTTTGAAATTTCTTGATCTATAAAGTCTCTGTCCTTTTCAGAATAGTGCCTTGATTTGACAGCTATCGGTTTAATTTCAGGTGACAAGTTTGTAAAGACTGATGCTGGCGGGACAGAGGCTTCCATGACGTTGCAAATCTGCAGGGGATCTTTATTACCACCAAAACGCAGTTCTAGACTAGAGTGGTCTTTGAGAATGTCATGACCGACAATTATATCTGCACATAGATTATTTACTATTAATAGCGGTCTTTGCTTGTAAGTGTGTTGTTTGAGCTTAATGGTCGCGAAGCACATTCCTTCTACAAAAGACACATAATTGAGAGAAGCCAATGTAATTGTTTGCTTGCAAGGTTTTTGCCTCAGATTCATAACATTGACTAAATCTTTATTAATAAAGCTGATTGAGCTCCCCGTGTCAATCAAAGCATCAGCGCGTATTTCGTTTATAGTCACTGGAACAGTTGCTTTGATAAGACTGGATGGTGAAGCGGCAGAGATCGCAGTCAAACTCGCAATAGTACCGGGCGGTTGAGCCGGTCTTGAGGGCAAGTCAGCTATGACTGAATTGATCGGTAAAGGCTTACCGCTCCTGCAAACGTTCGCAAAGTGGCCTTTTCTACCACAAAGTTGGCAAGTAGCGTGAAATGCGGGGCATTTTATTCTTTGATGTACGCTACCACCACAAAAGAAACATTTCCTACGCTGTTGCGGACTTGTTGCAGCAAGACTTGACTGAACTGGAATATTATCACTTGATTCCACAGTTACGGGAAGCGCGTTAAGTACTGTGTCCGAATTATTTGCTATTATTTTTGAGCTACGCTCAGCTGCTTCGAGCGACGTAGCTTGGTTAAGTGTTTCTTCTAAAGTAATAGTCAAGTTTTCTAAGAGACGCTCCCTTATTTTCTGAGACGTGATTCCCGCGATGAATGCACCTCTTATGCTTTGATCCTCATGTTCTTGTGCGGATACTTGTTCGAATTTGCATTCATGAGCAAGAAGTTTTAGCGCGCGGGAATAGTCGGAAATCGATTCGTCCGGGCGCTGCTTTCTAGTCATAAGTAGATGGCGTGAAAGAATAATATTCTTAGGCTTAACATATACTTTTTCAAGCTGACATACCGCTTGACAGTAAGTAGAACAGTCACGAATAAATGAGTATACTGTTGGTGACAGGTGATTGATGAGAATCTTCAAACGGGCCGGTTCCGTTATTGTTTGATCCTCTTCTAGAAAATTTTTAAACGTAGCAAACCAGTGTAACCATTTGATATCAGCGGCAGTTGTATTAGGCTCGACATCGAACCGGTCGGGCCGTAAGTAGCGAGTCATGGAGATATTCTGAGTTGGCACAAGACTGGAACCACATGTCGGAGATTTTATTTCTTTGTCAGTCATTTTAAATTATGCTGATTAAATTGATACATTTAAACGACAGAACCTTAGGAAACAAGGCTTTAATCAGCATAAAACATTAGTTAGATATTATAGAATATTTCACGACAAGACAGATCTGACATGACAATACATGTCAACGTGCTTACCGCGGCTAGCGCTATTTAGATCGCCTGTCGCCCTATGAATAAAGAAAATAAAATGTTGTTCCAGAACTTGAAAGATAATATTAAAATAAGTAACAAAAGGACCGTGTCACTGGCATGCCACCAACTCGGAAGTTGTTAATTTAAACTCCGGGCCACGTCCAAACTTGACGATGCGACTTGCAAACCCCGGCCCCTAGATGTTTAATAATAACAAAGAATGCCACAGAATGTCACGTATACCACAGGTATTAAGGTAAGGTGGAGCTAGACTATCACCGGGGGAAAAGACTGCCAGTAACTAGAAACTATTTTGGCTCAGTGACCCAAACAGGATCTTAGCCTCCGAAACGAGAGCACACCACTTGTCCCGATCCTGCACAGTTTCTCGCCAGTTTTCGACTCAAGAAAGAAGACTGCCACAGTCTAACAAAAAAAAATAGTCTTACCCCATTAGACAATGCACTATGTTAGGTTTACCCACGGTTTACCTTATCTCACCTTACCTTACACCACAGACGCAACGCTTAGAGCAATAACGGACTGAGAAAATGTCACCGATGTACTTATATTCTATTCTAAATACAATAAAAAATACTAAAGTGAATGTTTAAGCTATTTTGATAGCCTAAAGATTCACGTCATTATTTTTGTCTAATCTTGCAACCCGTGAAGTACCGGATCTAGTTCGTCTTCCAACATTATGCACAATTTTTAACGCAAATTCTGGGGATTTTAACTACAAGCGCTGAATAAAGCGATAAAAAAGGTATTTTTTTTTACTTTGCAAAAGCCGCTAGAGAACCGTACTTTATTAGTTATTTGTGTAAACTGCGACACAACGGTCGTGGCAATGTGACAGACCGAGCCGTGTAACTTGGCTAATACGAATGCGTGCTGAATTACCCAAATTAAAGCGGAAAGCGGAGCTGTGCACCATGGTGTTCGCTGGCACATCGGCTATTAGAGACTCGCGGCGCGTAGTGCAGAGCCCGTCATACTGAATCTTTGCAGGTAATTGCATAATACTTGTAACTTATTATTTAAACCTAACTACAACATTTTCCATATTTTATCTTGTTTAATATGAGCGCTTCGGCCGGCCCGTTAACGCCAACGCATATTGACTGACTTATTATTTTGTGAAGCGTAGAAGATAAAGAATCTTGCAGTATTTTTAAATAGTTTAATTAATGTAATAACGTTTCACAGTCTTGGTATTATAGTGACGAGTGAGATAGGAATAATAGTACCTACATAGATAAGTCGTCAAGAAGTAAAACCTTTTAAACCTCAATTTAATCAGCATAATTTAAAATGACTGACAAAGAAATAAAATCTCCGACATGTGGTTCCAGTCTTGCACTCAATATGCAATCTCTATACTAAAAAACGACACCCACCCTCAAGAAAAGGTCCCTAATATTTAAAAAAATATTAAGTACTAAATAAAGATTAAGCTACTACCATTGAAACAATTAACAGAATCACTGATAGGGTAAAGCTTCAAAATTACGAGTAAAATCTTCATTGGTTACATCGTAATAGAATAACATAACTATTCGCTTTACACATTAAAAACATAAATTATAATAAATGACACCCATCTTTTGATTGCTGGTCTATGATTGTAATCCCACCCTCAATCAAAAGACATAAAAAATACTATTATATGCTAACAGTCATCAAACTAAACCTAAAAGTCCTCTCAACTTCTCGAAAGATTGTCGAGGCAAAGATTTAGTTAGAATATCAGCAATCTGTTCACTCGTATTCTGAACATATTGAATGTGAACGACACCTTGAGTAATTTTTTCCTTTACGAAATGGTACTTTATTTCAATGTGTTTCATTCTTTTCAATTGTTCATGCGAGTTACACGCTTTTATTGCGGATTGGTTATCCTCATAAACGATTACAGTTTCGTTACCATGGACCTTTAGTTCTGCTAGCAGGTTCCTTAACCAACAGACTTCGCTAATGCAATATGTAAGAGCTACATATTCTGCCTCACATGACGATAACGCAACTGTGGCCTGTTTTTTTGAAGTCCAAGATACTAAGTTACCATAAACCTGTAGACAAAAACCAGATGTTGACTTTCTGTCAATAACATCGTCTCCCCAGCTTGCGTCAGCGTATGCAGATAACAATTTTTCACATGCATTTCTATTGTATACTAATTTTAAGTCTATAGTACCCTGGATATATCTTAAAATTCGTTTAAGACACATCCAAAGTTCATTACTCGCACAGTTTTGGAACCTTGACAGATATGTTATGCTAGCACATAGATCGGGTCTCGTGCCAATCATGGCATACATTATACAACCAATCAATTGCCTACACCTATGTTCCAGTTCGTCACTTTCTGACCTTTCCTTTTGTAATGTAGATAAATCGAAATTAGGATCCATAGGAGTAGTCACGCTATGACATTCTGACATATTAAATTTATTCAACACATTTTTGAGATACCGAGTTTGGTCCAATGTTGTAATACCATTTTGTAAATCTTGTTGAATATTAATTCCTAGATACAAACTCGCAAGCCCTAAATCTTTCATTTTAAATTCAGTTTTCATGTTATTTATAATTTCATTTACCATGGGACCAAATCCAGTACACAGTATGTCATCTACAAAAACTAAAACATAAACTCTACTACTGTCAGTTACATAGTAGTATAAACAATGATCACTTTTAGTTTTTGTAAATTGTTGACTCAACATAAAGTCATTAAAGCGTTCATACCATGACCTCGGTGCACTTTTCAAACCATACAACGCCTTGTTCAATTTGCATATTTTTCCTTTAGGTACTACAAAATTTTCAGGCAACTCTACGTAATTGTCATCTTTAATTATACCATTTAAGAAAGCGCTGCATACATCTAACTGGTACACCGGCCAATTATGCTTATTACACAAAGCTAACAAAGATTTTACGGTAGCCATCTTCACAACAGGAGAATACACGTCACAGTAGTTCAAACCTTTCTGAATAAAACCCCTAGCTACCAGCCTAGCTTTAAATAAATCGATTTTATTGTCCTTATCACGTTTAATCTTGAAAACCCACTTAGTGTCAATTACCACGATATTTGTGTCAGGTTTGTTTACAAATGACCATGTATCATTTTCTATCAGTGCCTTCATTTCCGCTTTCATAGCTTCTTCCCACTTACATCTGTCTGAAGACATCTTAGCTTCTCGTAACGATGTAGGCTCTTCAGAATCTAAGAGACTAAAATACGACGTGTCAAAATCCTGTAAATGGACAGGAGGTTGTAAAGTATTCCTAGGTCGCAGTGATCTAGTATTGACATTTTCAATGTCGTCATTAGAATTTGTGCTTGAACCAGCAACTGTCATATCCGGGTTTTCCACTTGTTCATACGACGGCATTACCTCGCAACTGTCCAGATACTCGTCTTCGGACCCTTGAACGCTACCTGTGCCGGAGCTTGTTGATGTAGATGCTGCTTGTTCAGGGACAGTATCAGGTAGTATCGACATAACTTGAACTTGCTCGGCTACAGGACTCGTCGTTTGAATATATGGCGCTAATATGACCTCTCTCTCCATAGAAAAGGTTTTATTTTCCGGATAGTATACCTTATATCCTTTTGTGTTTTCGCCATATCCCACAAACACACCTTTCCTGCTTTTGCTATCTAACTTTTTACGGCATTGTTTAGGGATATGCGCCCAAACTTCTGATCCAAAGTCAAACTTTAGCCAGTTGGCATCGAACGTCTTCTCATAGTAGAGCTCATAAGGAGTTTTTCCCTCTACTGGACTCATTCCCGTCCGATTAATAACAAATACGGCTGTATTTACCGCCTCCGCCCACAAGTTCTTGTTCGCTTGACATGCCTTCATCATTGTACGCGCAGCCTCCATTACAGTGCGCATTTCCCGTTCAACTTTGCCATTTTGAGTTGGTGTATAGGGCACGGACGTCTGATGTTTTATGCCCTTCAACTCCAATAGGTTTTTAAGCTCACGATTGAGAAACTCACCGCCATTATCTGTCCGAAGGATCTTTACCGGCTTTCCCTCATTCTCACACAGCGCCAGGTAAATTTTAATCTTTGAGAACGCCTCACTCTTCTGTTTCAAGAAGTACACAATTCGGAATCGAGAAAAATCATCCTTAAGCAGCAGAAAGTAGCGTGAACCTCCAACAGACGTTACCTCGAAGGGTCCACACAGATCAGCATGCACTAAATCACCTCGATCAGTTGTTCTACTACCGCTTGAATATGACGGCGTCTTTGAATGTTTTCCTTCGACACACGCTGGACAGAAATGTTGTTTTGAGCATACGAAGGGAATCTTGTTATGATGAAGTATCTTTTTTATATAAACGAAATTTTGATGGGCTAATTTACAATGATATTGGTAGAGTTCACATTTATTATTACATACCGGGTTGTTGTCATTCGTGTTTGACTGCGTTTTCAATGTCACGTCAGAATTCAATGTCACGTCAACGTACGAAGACGTGTCAGAGTTCAATGACCCGGTAGTAGCCTCTACACTTGAGAATGCATGTTCACATTTGTTAAAGCACATTTTGAACAGGCGCCCAATGCGTTTAGCGATCACAATCGTTTCATTATCTTTTATAAATTTACATTCACCGCTGTCAGATATCATTTTCAAGCCTTTATCAAGGGCACTCGAGACAGAGAACAAATTAACAGTGAGATCTGGCACAAACAGAGCGTTTTCTAAATTAACCAAACACCAGTCATGTCCGTTGTAGGCCTTCAGTCGTATATTTCCTTCGCCAACAACACGCACCTCGGCACCATCGCCTAGTTTAACCGTGCGAACATAGTCTAAGGTTTTATAATTTTCAAAATACACTCGGTCTTTAGACATGTGGTGAGTGCAGCCACTGTCCATATACCAGTAGTCGGTTGATACAAGATCAGTAGCCACCAACGCTGTCACATTGTTATTGCTCTGTTTCTTCGACTTACTCTTTCTGAAGAAACAGTGTTTGGATATATGCCCTGTCTTCTTACAAAAATCACATTGCTTAGTTTTGAAGCAATCCTTCTTCAAATGTCCAGGTTTCTTACAGATCAGGCAAGTTACGTTCTTCGCATGACCAATAAGTGCTGACGCTGACGAAACGTCGTCGTTGGAGCTCCGCTCCTCTTCAAGCAACAACCGAGAAGTCAGCTCTTCTAATGTTTGTTTTTCGACAGGAGCTGATTCCCATGCAGATCTGAAGTGCTTGAACTTTTCAGGGAGTGACATTAGTATTTTCGTAATTGTCATCTTCTCTGACACCTCGTCCTTTGCCTGTTTTAATTTTGCCCTGACATCTTCTATTTTTGACAGGAAGTTGGAGACCGAATCTTCCAACTCCATTGTAAAGAATTTTTGTTGAAGAAGATGTACGCTCACAGTTGACTCGCGATCGTACACGATTTTTAGCTTTGACCACATCTCTGCAGATGTCTCGCACGACAAAATATGTGTCTGTGCTCCTGGTTCCATTCTGGTTACAATTATGGACTGGGCTTTAGCATCATCTTTAATCCATACTAGCTGGTCTTCCTTTTTTTCCGGTTTTGTTAAACATCCCGATACTATATCGAAGAGACCCAACCCGTTTAGTACGATGCGCGTTTCGAATTTCCATGTCGCCCAATTTTCACCAGTAAGTTTAGTTGTAACGGTATTCATTACAGCGGCCATATTTTTTTCTGTGTGTGACCGCGACCCGTTTGAAATTATATTATTAGTACCCGTTATTAGCTCCACCTGCAAGACCTGGGACTCCTAGGACTCCTGGGCCCATAACCACTTATTATTTTGTGAAGCGTAGAAGATAAAGAATCTTGCAGTATTTTTAAATAGTTTAATTAATGTAATAACGTTTCACAGTCTTGGTATTATAGTGACGAGTGAGATAGGAATAATAGTACCTACATAGATAAGTCGTCAAGAAGTAAAACCTTTTCTTGCACTCAATATGCAATCTCTATACTAAAAAACGACAGACTGGATATAAATTAATTATGCATTCAGTGAATTCAAAAGCAAATATGTTGGGATGGATTGCGGGCAATAATTTAAATGAAACGCAATTAGCGACTACCGCCGCGGGGCCTAAATTCGACGCTTGATACTGACACAAAATTCAAGATCTAGAATAAATGTCTACTTAGAGATACGCTCTATTAGAAGTAACCGTAATGACATTAATGAAACAATGAACTTTATTCTGTAAGTGGTGGTAAGTAGGCAAAAATGAAGCGTTTTAAAACGGCATATGTATAGTAGGTATTTAGTTTTTCTTTAAAATATTTAAATAAGAACAATTATTACGGAATATAATACAACTTCAACATAAATGTCTAGAATAAGTAATTGATGATCTTTAATGTCAATTTTTCATGCAGTTTCACACATTTTGATCGGATTTTATTTTATGTGCCTATTAGCAAATAAACTACTATGTAGCTTGGCCGTGAAAAGCCGGTAAATTTTAAACAGTTAATCTACAAAACAAAATCAACGTACAACATTGTGCAGTATTCGCAAGGAAATGTAAACAGGCCCTAACATTCTAAGCCAGCCTGCGGCGTTCAAAGTCATATTAAAGTCCTAACATTCACGAAACTATAGGTAGGTTTGTCGTCTACCAGCAAAGCTCCATCATGATCGTATTATAATCTAAATACCTAACGGGAGCGGCCGCAGGCGAGTCTGCGCAAGAGGTTTGTCCAAAATGCAAATACTTGAGGGACTCCTACTATGAACAATAGCTTCTGGTGGATTCAGCCGATCCAATCATGGAATTTTGGGTCAAATGCAAATGCAAACTTAGTAGTAATATCGCCTATATCGCTTAAGGATTAGTTGGTATCAAAAAGTGTTTGAAATGTTGTAGTATGTACCTAGTGATTTTTGCACTTGTCTAGTTTTTAATAATATACTAATAGCTGTGCCCCGTGGTGTTACCCACTCATCCCATCCCAATAGGTTATGTATTAATCCAGGGTGTCAGCTTTTGGATGAGGCTCCGGAGCGTTTCAACTGCTCTTTCCCTTGTTACGAAATTTAGACGAATACTTAATCTCATTTTTGTATTCCACCACAATTCGCAACAAGCGCACTGTTATGAGCTTACCAATTAACGTTTTTTTTTTTTCTTTTATGCAAAAATAATATTATTTATTCGTGAAAACATAATACGCGAAGAAGTAACGAACATACAAACTTTCGCCTTTATAATATTAGAGCGAGTGATGTGAACATTATTCGGAACCCTATTTGATTAAAAAAATATAATTTTAATATGATTGATGTTTTTATTTGTTAAAGGTTTTTTGGTAGGTACAAATGGGAATAATCTTATCGAAAATCGACGCATAGATGACGTCCGTACTTAACAGAACGATATTATCATGAGAACAAGTCAGTTAGGTTAGACGACCTTACTACATTTTTCGCTATCGTGAACCCGTGGTAATCCTCCATTGTCGTCAACTCGCTTTCAATTTGCGTACCACGAGACGTTTGAGTGAGAACTGACCACGCTTTCGCCACTATAAAACAATAGCCCAACCCAAAAAAACTGCGTTTTACGTTCAACCTTCAATGTATACTCACACGGTGTAAAATAGAAAAGGGTTTCATTTTCAATAGGTCTTTTGGTATAAGGTGTCTGCTTTGTTTAACCCTGTATGGTGTTCGCTTCCTCGATACAACCTCTCCAACTTCAATTAAACTTTTTTATAAAAACAAAAGAAATGGGTCACGTCATTGTACGGGTCGTGTTTACAGGTTTATTCTAGTTTTATAGGTCATCTAATTATGCGACTTCTGTGGAAATTTCCCTAAGGGTTTCTGGATTCCTTTTTGTTTTTGATAGTTTATGGTTGGTTTATGGTTGAATAGAAGGTATGCTACTCCGAAATTATAGGTGACACTAGCTGACGTCATCCATCAAGCTATGATTGGGTGGTTGGTTCTGACAATCTATTTCTGTGTTGCCAGTGATGTAGCATAATCATAATACTCTCAAATTCCCTTGTTGCCTGTATGAATTATAAAGCAATAATTATAAAAACGGTTAAAACTCACGTAAAAATTGTCAGGCCCAACATGTTTTGAACTCATATGCAGCTCTTCATCAGGGACAGTTATCCATGCTGCTACGTGACTCACGGCCCACTGCACTGGTTTTCGCTCTCCTCGCCGCCCTCAGAGCCCGCGCAGATAGGAACCGTTTTTATTATTATCAAAGATGTCTCACGATAATTTTAATAATATTATTGTTATATACAATATCATGCATTTAGAAAAATTAGATAACCTAACGGCGATCTTGTTTTGTTTTCTATCAGGTGGATGATTTTCGGTTTTCTCTTAGAATGCTTAACACGCGTATGTACTTACGATTACGAGCATTACATGTGTCAGAAAATTTACAAGAAACCTACAGCTTTTCAATAAGAACATCTCCGCGTCAATTTCACTTAATTCACCTTTCTTAAACAAATGAAAACTTCTGTTAACAAAGATAATGCTCAGATTTGCAACGCTTCGCAATTTTGAAGGTGAAATGATTCGGATAAGTAATCCTTGTAACGATTGTCGCGTATTTCTTTAGTGACGCGAATTAAGCTGTAATTCATTTCGTCGGCAATTTACTTGGCTTTGTGAGTGACACAGCCTATCTGCCTAAAGCAGTATCAACAGTTTAATATACGTAATCACTTTTTAATAATGCAACCGACTTCAACGAAATGAAATCGTATTTTCAAGAACAGCTGAACGATAAAAACTATAGATGTGGCTATACCATTTGAAAGGTTCCCTCGATTTTTTCGGGATCAAAGGACCATCAGATGACAATGGCACAGCTAAAAAGTGGTTTAAGTAGTTAAGTACCCTTATTTTTATAAAAAACGTTTCATAAAATGTTTCATTTCATAGACATTTCATTTAATCGAAACCATTTTTCTCCGAAACCATAAAATATTTGGGATTGTTATAAAACAAACCTTACCTAACCTAACCTAATCTATAGGATTACATTATCAAAATTATTAAACATTTTTGACTTAAGGGAAAATTGTCTATGAAATGAAAATTCGATGAATAGAATCATTCTATGAGATGTTTGTCTACAAATGAAGGGGATCGCCTGAAAGGAAAATCATATAGAAATAATGATTAAATAGAGCATTTTTACACGACTGACTCTACCGGCACTTGCCAAGACCTTCAATGCAAAGAACTTTTATGTAAATGGTGCTCCAATGGTGGTGCTACGGTCAGAACCAAAAGTATTTGACAATTTCACTACTGTCCAACAGTTTATTTATAAATAAACAAAAAAATATATTTACAATATTAAATTGAAAGGAGGTAAAAGACGGGATAAATACTAAACAAACTACTAATACTATATCAAATTGTCAGCTACTTTTGTTGTTGACTGTATCATAGTTATAAGTCGAGGAAATCTTACTGTAAAAATATGTTTACTGTGCTCATACAGTATGTGTATCAGTTTTAATTAATGCGATTCTGCGAGTTGTCTCGTATGGCGCTATAAATTGCGTAGTAAGCGCTCGTAGACGCGGTATATCAACACGCTACGAGCGCCTACGCGTGCTACGGTGCTACGACTGTTAGGCATAGTGCACACTGCAGGTAAATTCTAATACCGGTATTCTCTGTAGTTACAAATTAAAAATAATATCTTCCTTCTAATTTCTATGTTTGTAGTCAATTTATCTATGTAGTTGCTCGTTGTATATTTATTTATGTAGTTGCTCGTAATGGATACATATAGCTCTCGTTCATATTTTAAAATTCAAGGCCAATTGTAACTGTGTAAATGTTCATCTTTCTAGAGCTTAATTATCTTACTCGTATTGCATTTCATTAGGAAAAGAGGAGCTTTTACCTAAGTAGTAGTTTATCTTGGACGAAGTGATTGGTATCTGGTTGCTATGGATGCTAATTTTGTATTTAGGACGAAACCTGCGCTGTGGACAACATATTTGACTGCATGCATGAAAGTTATTAAATTTTCTGTTTATGACACGAAAATGAAGAAATAAAAAATAAAATTATTCTGATAAACTAGTTTATTGTCCTTACTTTCAGTAACGAGTAAAATATTATCCTTGATTTAGAAGCTCCAAAATCTTGCCATATACATACATGCCCCTAGTATAAACACAGATCCGTGCTAAAACCCTAAAACATGTAAACATGATACAATTTGGTAATGTGTATTGTGTTTACTCATTAGTGGCGACGTGAATCAAGTTAACGAGCGAGTGGAGTGTGGACGCACCCTTATTTAAAGTCTTCGATAACGCGGAAGTGTGTTTATAATATTCGGGTTATATAGACTAATTGGGATCATTTTTCAAAGTAGGTTGTAAAAACTAAATAAAATATACAGTGTGTTACCGGTACGAGGGCATTTATTAAAACTGGTGAAATAATATGTTCCGTTAGCAATTATTTGATTGTACATATTTCATAATTATAATTAAATAAACTGCCTCCATTAATGTCGTCATAATAAAATAATGTATGAAGGGCTATCATTAGATTCGGTATTTTTTCGCTATCACATGACAATTGGGGAGTAAATGGAATGGTGTTAATTAATCGTATAAAATTCGAAAACCGAAATAATGTATTACATCCTAATGAAATCTGCAATTGCTTTGCCGCGCAGGTATCTAATTTGAGTTTTTTTTTAAATTGACAAGGTTTTTGTAAATTTATTAAACTAGTGCCTGTGGACCAAATATTAAAAAATAATCTTAAACAGTTTAGGTAGACGGTGATTTTAGTAAATATCGGGGGGCACGGCAGTGCCCCCGCCAAGTCGAGCGCGAAGCAAACACTGCCGTACCATCCTTTACTGGAACCATTTCGCCGCATTTTCAGGCCCCTATTTGAGCACCTCTGGATAAGACCAGAACGCAGAAGTTTTTGTCATCCAGTAAGCTATAATCACATACTTAAAATCCAAAATTTCAAGTCTGTAGGTCATTTAGTTCCGAAGTTACGCGAAAGCAAAGTTTCGCATTTACGACACTCACTCATTCACTCACTCACTCATGATCATCAGTAAAGAACTAGTACTTCCCATAAATTCAGAGAGCTGAAATTTGGTACAGAGTTAGGGTTTAATGGCCACATAAAGCGAAAACTATAAAAATTGGCCAAGTGCGAGTCCGACTCGCGCATGAAGGGTTCCGTACTATAAAACAAGTTTGTTGTATGGGAGCCCTTAAATATTTATTTTATTTTATTTTTAGTATTTGTTGTTATAGCGGCAATAGAAATAGATCATCTGTGAAAATTTCAAATGTCTAGCTATCACCGTTCGTGATATACAGCCTGGTGACAGACGGACGGTCGGACGGACGGACGGACGGACAGCCAAGTCTCAGTAATAGGGTCTCGTTTTTACCCGTTGGGTACGGAACCCTAAAAACTAGGATAATCGAAGATCTGGAGTACTCTGATTAGAAAACACAAGAGCCCAACCAAACTATTAGAGATCGACATACCGCCTTTACAAAAAATATTCAACTTGTTGTTGTGTTCGGTTGGCCGCCGTCGCGACTGATCATCTCTCCTGATGATGGATCGCGTACCGATTCGAAACATGTCGAGCGTTATTCGACTTCTACGACGTGAGTAAACCCGTTTAAGTATTTTAATATTCAACTTAGTGGGCCGCTTCATTTGATGTCAAAAATCCAAGGTCTGAAGTATTTTGACGACGCGTTTGGCTCGGTTTGTAGACACCTCCCTACTGAGCCGGCGGTCCCGGGTTCGAGTCCCGGCCAGCGCAAATATTTGTGTGATGAACTCGAATATTTGTGCTTGGGTCATGGTTGTTCTATGTATTTAAGTATATCTTTATCTATATAAGTATGTCTATCGTCGTCTAGTACCGTCGTCGTAGTATAGTTACGTATTACAATCCCGAAAGTTCATAATACCTAGTAGTTGAAATACCGATGGTCAAAATACCGAAAGTTCAAAAAGCCGATATTCGATAAACCGAAGCTCAAATTACCTATTTTCAGAAAATCGAAAGTTTAAAATCTCGAAATTTCATAATCCCGAAATTTTTAAAATCTCGAAATTTTATAATCCCGATAGTCAATGAGCACTTTAACGGCCTTATCACACTTGCGATTTGCGAGCGACTTTTGTATGAAGGCGATCACGCAGCGAGCTCGCCGCGTCGCTTATTTGTATAGAAAACTCGCTCGCAAATCGCAAGTGTGATAAGGCTCTAAAAGTGTCAGGACACTAAACTAATCTGACTTTTCCGTAGAACCGATCTGCTCCGGCGGCGCTGCGGGATATTTAGCCCCTCCGCCCTAGCGTAAGAAAATGCGGCACCTACGCTCGCCTTCTTACGGCGGCCGGGGGCTGCCCTCCCTCCGCGCCTCCGGCCTTTTATATACACTCTAGGGGTAGGGCAGACAAGACCACGTGGAATCGGGGTTGACAGCTTCGGTTCTGTGGCAAGTCGATTAAGAAAAGGAAAGAGTCCGGGAAAGTGGGAAATTATGACACTAAATATTCGATATTATGATAAAATACTCTGTCATGGACCGCCAACCGAACCGAACTTGTCTGGAACCGAAGCTGTCAACGCTCGCCTCCGCAGCTTCGGCTTTTTGGTCACCTTCGGCGACCAGCCTCAGCTGCTGCGACTCGCTTGATGCCCGCACTTTCTAACGCTTGGGCCACAGTATAATAAAGAGTACTAACGTACTAGGGCGGAGGAGCTGCACATCCCGCAGCGCCGGAGCAGATCGGTTCCACAGAAGAGTTCACTTATAAATAGTAAGTATAGTAGTAGGCAAGTAGGTTACGTAATTTAGGTTAATATTCTTTGTATAAAATAAACATTAGAATCTGTAAGACTACAGAAATATAATTCTCGACAGTTTAAATAATATTCCGGATTACAACCTTAAGGCAGGATCATAGTCTTCGGGATTATAATCTTCGGGATTACAGTCTTCGGGATTTCATTCTTCGGGATTACAGTCTTCGGGATTATAATATTCGGTATTTCATCCTTTCGACCAAACGTTCTTTCGGGATTTTAAACTTTCGGTCAAATAAACATTCGAAATTTTAATTTTCGGCCTTCCGTCCATAGGTCTTATGAAATTCGGTATTTTGAACTTCGGTATTGTAATACGTACCCGCTGGGCGAATGCCTCCCCTTCTGCTTTTAATACGCATATAAATAAAATTAAAGGAAAACTCTGGATAAGACTAGACTGGCTTTTATACTTATACTTACCTTACAAGTTTACAAGAAGAAATAGTCGAACGATTAACTTTATTCTACTCGAACATTACACAAATTAAATAAACAAATTACACCAAAATATTAATTTCGCTCAAAATTTGGTCAAAATATAATGCATTGGACTAAGAGTGGCGGTGTTGCGTCTAGTGCCCTAATTAGTACTGAGGGAGATCTAGACTACAAGTAAAACGTAGCGGACTGTAAACACTATGTATTATAGGTAATAAATATTAACAATAGTCGCGGATCGCGGCGCGTACAAATGTCGTGCGAGCGCAGAGCAAGGCGCGAGGGGAAGTGCTCGCCCACCGCCGCAGTCGGTTAACGGTACTCCAGGCCGCGCTCTCCGCGGCGGTCCGGTTTACGTTGATGCGTCGGCGTTGTCGCTACCATATACTCCCGGCGTTGAAGAGCTTGAGTCTTCAACAGTAAGAATGGGCAGAGGACAGATATTGTTGAAGGCCCGGCGAATGATTCCCTTCTTCGTTTTGATGTCGGCGACTCTGGCTACGCCGTCTCTACCTGGTAACACTTGTATGATGCGACCCAGGAGCCACATAAGAGGAGGTAGGTTCTTCTCCTTGATCACCACCATGGTCCCGACGCTCAACTGTCCCTTGGAGCTGCGCCACTTGGTTCGCTGCTGAAGTCCAGATATGTATTCATCGGAGAATCTTGCCCAAAAGTGCTGTTTTAGAAATTCGACGCGTTGGAACCTCTGAAGTGAGGTGATCTTCTGGTCAGTGATTTGAGGATGAGGCACAGACATAAGAGACCTACCAATTAAGAAGTGGCCCGGCGTTAGTGGCGCAAGATCAGAAGGATCATCAGAAAGAGGTGTAAGATGACGGGAGTTTAAGATGGCTTCAATTTGTATTAAGCATGTGGACATCTCCTCATAAGTGAGATGTGTGAGGCCTAGGGTTCGCCGCAGGTGATGCTTCACCGACTTGACGGCCGATTCCCATAGTCCTCCAAAGTGTGGTGTGTATGCTGGAATGAACGAGAAATTTATGCCTTCGTTGGCCATGTCAACAGCAAAGTCTTGTTGCAGTACTCTAGAGAGCTCATTGAAGGTGCCAACGAATGTCGTTCCGTTATCGGAAAAGATGGTTCTCGGCTTACCATGACGAGCCATAAAACGGCTAAGAGCTGCTATAAACGCTTCTTTAGTCAAGTCCGAGACGAGCTCCAAGTGAAGTGCCTTAGAAGCTAAACACACAAAGATGCAAATGTACGCCTTTACTAACCTGCACCCTCTACCCTTACGGTCGGCTAACAGAATCGGTCCCGCGTAGTCAGTACCGACTTCAAAAAATGGATATTCGAGGTGCAATCTCTCTTTCGGCAAATTGCCCATTTTTGGCTGCACTGTCTCAGCTTTAAGTTTAAGACACCGGAGGCAAGTGCGGACAACATGTTTCGCTAGGTTTTTACCTCCTAAAGGCCAGTAAACATGCTTGACGGTACTTAATAACAACTGGGGAGGAGCATGGCACGTTAATTGGTGGTACATTTTAAAGAGCAACCTTGAAAGTGGATGTTTACTACAAATGACTATGGGATGCTTAACATCGTAATCGTAGAATGAGTTCCCTAGCCTACCCCCAACTCTGATAAGCCCAGAGTCAAAGAAAGGTGAAAGTGAAGAGAGGCGTCCTTTTTTTGGTAATTCTTTACCTAATTTAAGAAGGGCATATTCTTCAGGGAATGAATCTTGTTGAGATGTGCGGATAAGAAGGTCGGTAGCAGAAGCTAATTCCGAGGATGAAAGGGAACCAACCAGTTTGCAATCAGCGTTTCTACATTTATGTATAAATCGCAATATGTATGCTACGATTCTTTGCAATTTTGAGTAATTTGATTTGTTTTTAATTAATTCGTTTAATGGATTTAATGAAGGAGTTTCAGGTGACGAATCAGAGCATACGACCAAGGCCCTATTGGTTATGGTCTCTGGCAACGGACTGTCCTTTTTAGTACTTGGAGGAGTTGGCCAGAGGGACGGGTCTTGTTTCAGGAATGCCGGTCCTGACCACCATAGCTCATTTTTTAAGAGGAGATCAGCGCTGAGCCCACGACTTACAAGGTCAGCGGGGTTCTCCTTTGAAGGCACATAATGAAAAGAATCATTACTGTAGCCTTCTTGTATTTCCGAGATGCGATTCTTGACAAAAGGCCGTAGAAGAGCTGGATTAGATGATAGCCAACCCATTACTATCATCGAATCGCACCAAAAAACGCAACGATCAGGTTTTTGCCGAAGTGAATCAAGAACCTTAGTGCACAATCTTGTCCCTAATAAGACCCCGCAGAGCTCAAGACGGGGAATTGTAGTGGCTTTGATTGGCGCAATTTTGCTTTTCGATGCTAAGAGACGCACACACACAGAGCCATCCCCCGCCACGGAACGGATGTACAAGCAGGCTCCGTATGCTTTTTCAGAAGAGTCTGAAAAAATGTGAAATTGTATGTTCATAGCCAAGTCGCATATTACCCATCGGGGTATGTTAACGTGATTGAGAATAGGAAGCGTGCTAACAAAACTATTCCATGATGTTACTATATCCCCAGCGAGCGGCTCGTCCCAAGAATATCTATTTACCCACAGTTTCTGCAATATGATCTTGGCCTCTACCACGCAGGGCATTACTAGCCCGAGCGGATCAAAGACTTGTGCGATTGTCGAAAGGATGTGACGTTTTGTGACCACCGCTGGTGAAGCTATATTTATTTGGAAGGCAAGAGTGTCACGAATGCACTGCCATTTGAGGCCTAATGTTTTAGACAGCTCGTGCTCACTCAAGTTTATAGACTCTACATTGGAAGTGTCATCGGAAATCGCTTTAAGCACTACCGAACTATTTGACTGCCATTTTCTTAAATTAAAACATGCAGATTTAAGAGTTTCCGATACCTTACGACACATTGCAACGGTGTCATCAATTGAATGTGAGCCAGACAAAAAATCGTCCACATAGAAGTCTCTGGCGATGGCTTCTTGGGTCTGAATATCTGGTGACTCCCGTGACAGCTGTAAGAGGCATCGCGTGCTCAAAAACGAAGCAGAAGACGTGCCGTAAGTCACCGTCTTGAGGGAAAATATTTTAAGCGGCTTTGAGGGGTCTGACCGCCATAAGATCTGCTGTAACGGACGTTGGCTGTCATCTATTAGGATCTGTCGGTACATCTTTTCGATGTCCGCTGACACGACATACTTGTGTTGACGAAACCGAAGCAGTATGGAAAATAAGTCGTCCTGTATCCTGGGCCCTATCAACTGGATATCATTTAAGGACTTTCCGGTGCTACTGACAGCGGAGGCGTCGAAGACAACACGAAGCTTGGTGGTGGTACTAGACTCCCTAATAACTCCGTGATGCGGCAGGAAATAAGATGGCAACCAAGAACATGGAATAATTTCGCTCATATGGCCCAATGCCTCGTATTCTTCCATGAAGTCTACATAACGCTCTTTAAGTAGGGCATCCCTGTCTAGCCTGCGTTCGAGCGATAAAAACCTGCGCTTAGCCATTTCATAGGAACACCCTAAAACTTCAGGAGACTCTTTTAAAGGCATGGTTACCACAAATCGTCCGTGCTCGTTCCTTTTTGTGGTATTTACGAAATTGTCCTCGCATGTGTTCTCTTCTACCGTTAAATTATGCTTTTGCGGTATGGTGTCTAGTTCCCAGAAACGAGTAAGAGACGTATCTGTTTGCTCGTCATTGAGGAACAAGCAAACAGGGTTAACGGAACTTGGCTGATATAAGACGCCCGACAAGAGCCAACCAAGCTTCGTTTCAAAAAGAGTCGGATTATTCTTACCTAAATCTATGCGGTTGGAACCAATGACGCTCCAAAAGACCTGTGCGCCGACAAGAATATCGACCGAAGAAGGCTCATGAAATGAAGGATCGGCAAGACAAATTCCCGACGGTATGGGTATACCTTCTACGTTGAGGTATTTATGAGGTATTGAAGAAGTGATTTTAGGCATAACTAAGCAATCGATTTCTGTTTTGTAGCCGCCATCGTAAGACTCCAATGTAAGAGAGCAAGATTGTGCACTACTAGACTCCTGATTGTTTATGCCGGTGACCTTTGATTTGACAGGCCTAGTTGGCAAGAGAAGCTTACTAGATAAGTCCTGCGATATGAAATTGGCCGTACTCCCATTATCCAATAAGACCCTGGCGTTGTGCATCTGACCTTTGCTATCGCACACCCTGACCAAGGCTGTAGAAAGAAGTACATGCTGAGATGAGTTATTGACACTCTGATTGTTGTTTATGGTTAATGCTACGTGCTCAGGTATTCTTACGGGCTCATTGTGAATATGAAGTAAGGTGTTATGCTTAACTTTGCAATATTTGCAATGGCTGAGCCGGCATTTATTATCTGTGTGACCTGGACGTAAGCAATTCATGCATACCTTAAATTCTTTTGCCTTGATCAAGCGTTGCTCGACTGGCAAGGACCTAAAAGTTTCGCAATTAAATAAATAATGAGGCTTATGACACAGAGGACACGTGACATTATATGTTTTACCCTTTTGACCTTCACTATTCGAAGACACTAGGAAACTTTTAGGTTTATGAAATGACGTATCTGTTTTAGGTTTATTGTTTTTTGCCTCTTCCAATGTTTCAAGAAGATTGCACCTGTTACTTAAAAATGTTATAAAATCATCTAGGCTAGGATATTCTTTCAATAAGTTCCTATGTTCCTTCCAGTGCCTGCTAGTAATAGGATCTAATTTAGATGCCATCATGTGTATTATCAATGTGCCCCAGTACTGAGTTGGTTGGTCAAGTGTTGATAAGGCTCTTAAGTTTTTATTTGTAGTGTCAACAATTTGTCGCAGGCCCTGACTAGACTCTTTACTAATGGGTTCTACGTTAAAAAGTGCCTGGACATGATTGTTGATGAGCAACTGCTTGTTGTCGTATCTATCGCATAGAAGTTTCCAGGCAGACTCGTAATTATCGCCTCTAAAATCTAAGCTTCTAATTACTAACGCCGCGCTTCCGTGAAGAGAAGCGCGCAGATAATGAAACTTATTTATGTTGTCTATACTTGCCTCCGTATGAATCAAAGAAACATAAATATCTTTAAACTCCAACCAATTCTGGTAGCCACCGCTAAAATGAGGTAAATTAATTTTGGGCAATCTGACGTTGTGTTGTTTATTATTAATAGCTGTTTGGCATTCATTAAAGCTCACCTCGGACCGTGCATCTTTGTTACGTTTCGCGCGGTGCCTGTCAATCAGCTCGCGGGCAACCGATAGCTCCTGGTAGTAAGCCCGCTCAAATTGCTCCCGTTCTTCATACTGCGCGCTTGGGTCCTCCGCTAGCATCTCCAATTCGCTTTGATAGGAATCAAAACATTCATAGGAAAGATCAAATTTTTTGATACGCATGTCTAGTTCTACTAATTGCAAATCGCTTAACTGCTCACAAGATTTTGATGTACTCAAGTAAGATATAAATTGTGTAAGCTTTGTTTTAATAGTGGCTCGCTTCTTAACTAACTCCTTGAATCTAAGTTCGCTAGTCATTATGTCAAAACCAAATTAAAAAAGTTGAAAAATAATAATTTACTACTTAAAAATAACACAAGTCACAACGTAACCTCACTTCGTGAATAAATTAGCATACAGAATAGGATCGACATAAAATTTGTTGCTATGAAACTTTTGGCAGGCGCAACAATATTGCTGGAAAAATTGCTATTTTATTCCCGCAGTACGAGTTGTAAGGACATAGAAACACTGTGTTATGTATGTGTACCCACTTATTGTTTACATTAATCGGTATGAACTTTTTATGCACCGCTGCAATGACTTAGCAACGTTTTTGTTGTATTATGTTATTATGAGCCTTTAAAATGATGAATGCACTGAATAGCTTTTGTGAGCTAGTTTTTATGATTGCGTAGACTTAGTATATTTGATTGTAAGTAGTCAATAGGGACTTATTGTGTGTAAAAATAATTTATTGATGATATATAAGGTTAAAATAAAAGATGATTTTATAAATACGGATTATGTGTATAAATAATTATGTTAACATTAAAATTGTAATTGTATTTTATTCAAATTGATTGTTAAAATAAATGATATAAGTTTTGTAAACAGAATATAAAATGAATAGATTAAAATTTGTTGATAAAATAGATCGAGACTTCGTAAGTAGACATGTATATGGTGTTTACTTAACAATGAAGCTATCTTAAACACAATTATAATGATATTTTCTTACGGTTTCGTAAGTAAATAATTATGATGTGTAATAAATTTGATAAAAACAATAATAATGCTATTTTCTTACGTTTTCGCAAGGAAATAGTTATGATGTGTATATATTTGAAATTAAAATATGATTTTAAAATGAATTGTAGTGATTATTATGATTTTAACTGATTAAAATTGTAAAAAAAAATTGGAAAGGTCTCACTGTTTCTAATGCTATCCCAGTATATCCGATTATCCGATGATTTTAAGTTCTGTCGTTCTTTGTAGATACTTTTGGGGGATACTCCAGTAAGGATTACGTAATTTGCACTGATCACTTCGTTCTCGCTTTATGTTCGCTCGTTGCTATGCTGCTTGGTGTAGATGGGACGGTCGTTGCTTGAAAACTTGAAGACGAGTGTTGCTCGATGATTTCTGCACTAAGCGACCGAACCCGAAGTCCACTGAAGACAGGCGCCAGATGATGCTCGTGATGCGCTGTGATGATCAGCACCCAGAATCTCGTCGTGCTCAGGAACTGTCTTGATGGCCGACGAGTACTTCACGATGGATGCGATGTTTAGTAGAAATTACGCCCCGCGAGTCCGCGTAGAAATTGGTCGCTTTTTTCGGCGAGTTTAAGGACCATATGTTGCGTCTAGTGCCCTAATTAGTACTGAGGGAGATCTAGACTAAATATTAACAATAGTCGCGGATCGCGGCGCGTACAAATGTCGTGCGAGCGCAGAGCAAGGCGCGAGGGGAAGTGCTCGCCCACCGCCGCAGTCGGTTAACGGTACTCCAGGCCGCGCTCTCCGCGGCGGTCCGGTTTATGTTGATGCGTCGGCGTTGTCGCTACCAGGCGGTGATACCCGCACACGTCGCTAGATGGCGCTAACTGTATTTTGAAACGCGCCTACGTTTGTTTTTCCGATAATCTTATATGGCGAAGTGGCAACCGGCCGCGTTACAGTCGTTTACGACATTCTTCTATTGCGCTCGGAAACGTTTGCTAGGGATTAGGAGGGATTATTTGCATTTCGTTGATTTCGCTTATTATTTCGTGAGGTTTGCTAAAGTGAATTAGCAGGTTGTTATAAAACAATATGCCCACGCTTCTACAAAAAGAAGTGAAATCCCACCAAAAACATTCTGTAATAAATTAGCCAAGTCTCGATGGAGCTGCTTGTTTATCTCTAAAAAGTAATGAAATCTAGACAAAGTCGTACCAAGTCTAAGGTTCCTCACTGCGATTTCTTTATTATTATAGTTAATGTTGTGTGACTTGGCCGTTGAAGAGTACACAAGGGTACAACACCAGGTGCTCCATGACACCATTGCACCAATCTGTCGCCAGAACCGCTACCCATTGACGATGGAAAATTGCCACTTGGAAAACGTTGATTCAATAACCAGTCAATTGTAGGCTTGATAAAGCTGTGTATTTCAATAATACTTATGTATTATTGAAATACGCAGCCAAAGCCTGAAACAAACAGTATAAAAAGTATTCATCTACCTCTAATCATTGATAGAAGTCCGTCTGTACATCTATTTTATGTTAGATCGGTGGTCGATTTGACGCTCCAAAAAGAAGAGAGCAGAAGTCAGCATTGTCAATGCTGAATGCATGTGCTGCACAATCAACAACAGCCTAAAATGAGACACTAGCGTCAAATTACCAATACCAGTATGGGCTATTATCTCGCTTAACAAACATAGGTAGTTACAACAGATATAACATTACGTGTAAACAAAATTGACTTGTAGCGGTTCTGGGGACAGATTGGTGCAATGGTGTCATGGAGCACCTGGTGTTGTACCCTTGTGTACTCTTCAACGGCCAAGTCACACAACATTAACTATAATAATAAAGAAATCGCAGTAAGAAACCTTAGACTTGGTACGACTTTGTCTAGATTTCATTACTTTTTAGAGATAAACAAGCAGCTCCATCGAGACTTGGCTAATTTTTTACAGAATGTTTTTGGTGGGATTTCAATTTATAGTTTATATGATTACAGAAAGTGTTATAACAAACAACTGACCTGCGAATCTTGTATTACATTCAACTAAATATTATTAAATTATGATTACGGATGCACAAACTGCACAAGTGAACGCTTTAAGTAAAGTCCACTGACCGGTAACGTACTGTATAGTTTAAAAATGTAGAAGTAAACATGAAGGAACGGTTTATAAGGTTGCTTCCGTTTTTATAAATCGAAATAACGATGACCTCCTAATAAAAAGTCGTCTATCTCTTCTTCCCCTCCTTATTAAAAGTAACTAGTCCGGAATAACTGATTGGTGCATTTTGTTTGCATATCTGATGCCTCATTCATCAAGTCTCGTGTTTCTTTGATGAAATTTGTATTATTCTCGCGACGATCCATCACTATTGTCGAGAGCCGAATTTGGGCGAATAATCGCTCTCCTTATCACTTCAGGATTCTCAAGTTATTCATGAGTTTTTTTCTTTACAAGTTAAGTATAGCGTTTTAATGATAAACGTGCCTAGTTTCCAAAACGAAAGCCAGGTGTAAGAAGTTTTCCACATATGGGATATTCAGAGTCCCTCTGAGCTCTGTTCCGGGCCAGTATTTAACATAAGTAACGTATATTTGTATAGAGATGTAGACGACATACTTATACGTAATATTATGCGTGCGTATTTGGCTTCTATTTATTCACAGCTACACGTACAGCAAATAGCAAGATCAGTAATTATTTGCCGTGGGTGATTAATGGCACACGCCTTAGAATAATTAATTAATGTTGTTTGTTTGCATGAGAATCGTTTGGTAAGGAAATGTGGTAGAACAGCGAAACCGATTCAAGTTCATTACTTATTTATATTTACCAGGAAGTTAACTCCAGAAGACTAATAAACATAAGCAGAAAATATATATACATAAACGCAACGCAATAGCCAAGATGGTTGGATGAATTACTTAGACACGCGTTTTTATTTTAACTAATTTAAGTAATTATCCGTCGATTGGCACCTTAATGGACAACATTTCATTTTTTTTACCACCTAATTTGATTGATTAATATAATAGTACATATAATCAAAATTACAGGGGCCGTATTTTTTCTTTTTGTTTTATTTATATTAAGTTTTAACCACTTTTTTTGATAAAACTAAACTACCTTATTCCATAAAGGTTTAAACGCCAACTGAGGCTGCATTAGTGCTGCGCTTATATAAAGTGCTAATTTATAAGTAAATAATATACTATACCTGTGGGCTCATCGTGACAGTGATAGTGAAGTGAAGTGTCAAAAAATTTAATTTGATGGCAGTTGAGTTTTTGTACAATTAATTTGCTTTTAAAGTATTCGGTTTAAAACTATTTTTTTAATACAGTTGCTCAAAAAGTGGTACTTTTCGTAGCTGCAAATCGTGCGAAAAGTTGGTTATTTCGAACTAGTGCTTTTTACTTTTCAAATTTTTTTAATTTTCTGTTGTACTAACACGTCATGTCTCATACATCCAAAAAAAGGTCAATCACTTTCCGACTTTACTTATTACGTCATTGCATTGCAAGTGTATATCTTATAATTATGCTTAAAATATTTAAATTGCATACTGGATCAATCAAAGGGTTATCTATTAAATTATATACAAAAGCGGTTTTAATAATTTGTCTGAGTGACTATTATTTAATGAGCAAATGAGTATTATGCGTGACCTAAAAAAATTAAAAAGAAAGTATTGTCACAGATTAGAAAATACAGTATTAAGCGTGACCCACGCGCTGCTTTATAAATTCATAATAATTATGAATAATCGCTATTTTTATGTATAAAATAATATATTTATTTACAATTATATGAAATGTAAAGAACTAAAAACAGATTCACGATTTTTATTGTTTCGAATCAATTAAATTACTGTGTAACATTATCATATCTCTTCTGAAATATTAAAATTACTTCTTTTGATTTGGCTGAATGATGACAGCCGACGCCATCTTAAAAAAAAATATTACAATTAAAAGTAAAACTTTCATTTTCATTCAGTATTGTTTTAATTATATGTAAATGACACGTAAGATTTATAAAATAAGAGTTTTTGATAGAAAATTATGGATTCTGATGTTACCAGAATAGATTTAACACCGCCCTATATATACGAGCCAAGGCAAAAATTGCAAGTGAGAGTATTTTACCCGCAAAATCGAAAGAAAAATTACATTGCCGTCTATGAACATTTTATTGGCTGGAAACGAGAAAAAGAGAATTATTAACAACTTGAATAAAACTTTAAACTTACCAGCAAAGGCCTTAAATGCGACCCTTCACAATTGCTCTAAAAATTGTAGGTCTTAACTTTACTCTTAATTTTTATCAGACAGAAATAAATATAATTGCCCCTTTCAATTACAGTTTTAAATTTGTATTATTGCAATTTTTCGCAAATGTATTAAAAAACGTTGTTTGGTACACGTGTGGAAGTGTCATTTTAACTCGTCCCGAGTCTTGACCCTCGCCTTGCGGCTCAGGCCAAGACTCCTCGGGACTCGTTCAAAATGACATACTTTCCACACTTGTATCAAAAACTACTATTTTAATACAGTTGCTCAAAAAGTGGTACTTTTTGTGGCTGCGTAGCGTGCGAGAAGCTCAATTTCTCGAACTAGTGCTTTTTACTTTTTAGTTCCAAACTATACTTTCGAAACGCAGTAATTTTATATTAGATTTTTTACTTGGAAATTATGAAATTAAAAACGCTTACGAATACTAGGAGTATTTATTTAAAGTATTCATTAATATATAAATGACGAAAAAATATTAAGAATTTGCATTTTATAAGAATTTGCATTTTATAGCCTACTCTGTCTTAGGTATCTATGTATGAAATATTTACTTTCCTAAAAATCGTTCTTTGATTTGGCTGAATGATACAAGCATATGCCTAGAAAAAAAAAGTTTAAAAGCAAATCAACCCGCCCTTTTGAAATAACTTCTAACATTATTTAAACACATTAACGCATATAAATATATAATTTGGTACGAGAAGTTATAAAAAAATATTGAAAATGAGTGATTCAAACATTGATATGACACCACCCGACATTCGTGCTAGAGCAGCAATTGCCAATGACTGTGTTATTCCAGAAAAATCTAAAAACCAATATAATGCCGTCTATGTAAAATTTATCGAGTGGAAAACCTTACATAACGCAAAGTCTTTTTCAGAGACTGTTTTGATGGCCTATTTTCAAGAGCTGTCTGAAACCTATCGGCCATCAACATTATGGTCAAAATATTCTATGTTGAAAGCTGTTATAAAGTTAAAACATGACTTAGATATAAAAACTTACACCAGATTGA
Source organism: Apotomis capreana (assembly GCA_947623375.1). Classification (NCBI taxonomy): domain Eukaryota; kingdom Metazoa; phylum Arthropoda; class Insecta; order Lepidoptera; family Tortricidae; genus Apotomis; species Apotomis capreana. The sequence goes on along the minus strand of OX392506.1, from coordinate 6,389,718 downwards.
CTGCTTTCTTAAAAAGGCAAAGTGCAGGATTTCAGAGTAAAAAATCGAAGGTACTAACAGCTGAACAAATTGAGACGTTTAATAATGAAGCTCCAGATCAGCAACATCTAGCTACAAAGGTATAAACTTAAATATAAATCTAATAAAATATGTACACAATTTAAGTAAATTTACTCTAAAAATAAAGTAGGAAGTTAAAAAAAATAGAATGAAATAAACAATTGTCTTACAATATATAATAAATATGTAACTTTGTTCATAGGTTGCTCTTATATTTGGAGTCTGTGGCGCATGCAGGCGCGAAGAGCTCACAAATGTATCAGTAAAAGATATAGAAACACATGGGGACATACTTCTTGTCAAAATACCAAATACAAAAAATAAAATTCCCAGGTCCTTCACTATTGACGGCCCATTTGCAGAAATAGTCAAGAAATATCAGAGTCTGCGGTCTTCTAAGGGCAAAAGTGACCGATTCTTTCAGAATTTTCAAAGAGGAAAGTGCACTGCCCAGGTAATAGGCTTAAACAAGTTTGGGAATATGCCGAGAGATATCGCTCAGTACTTAAATTTGCCTGATGCAAATCTTTACACCGGACATGCATTTAGGAGAACCTCTGCTACATTACTTGCCGACTCAGGAGCTGACATAACAACTTTGAAGAGGCATGGAGGTTGGCGGTCAAGTAATGTAGCAGAAGGATACATAGAAAACTCCATTGATAACAAATTAAAAATTGGAAAACAAATTTCAAAATCAATTAATGTAAAGTCGCAAGAGTCCACAGAATTTTCGTCATCCACATTCCAATCTGGTCTTAATGTACCTGTTAATACTGAACCTCAACCAGGACCGTCACATGCTAACAACACTTTGGTTACACATAGCCCCTCTAACTTTGACCCACAGGAATTATCACAACAGCAGGAACCTGAAAATACACCATGCCTGACTAGTCAGACACTTAATTTACATGGAAGAACTCACAACATAACTATAAACTGCACTAATTGTACCATTAACTATAATTATTACTGAAAATAAAATATTTCTGATATCAACCTTGTTTTAATACAAATATATATTTTTTTATTCTCATTTAATCACAAAAGCAAGTAATTCTTCTTACACCTCATTTGGTATAGTTGTCTTTTCGTAATGTTAAACATAATCATCATTTCTTCTAAACATGGTCATCAACGTGGCACTTGAGCAGCAGTTGTAGGTACATAGTAATTGACTTCCTAGGAGCCGCTTTGAGTGAATATTATTCTTCCGCCAATTTGTTAGGGACCTGCAAAATGTTAATAATTTAGTAACATTTTTAACTGCGGTCAATTGCGGATGAGCAGCTCCTCAAGACGGTTTATTTTGCTCTTTGCCAATCAATAATAACGTATTGCATAACGTCATGGGGAGGTTTGGCTAAAACCACAATTCTAAAATTAGAAAGAGCCCAAAGAGCAATCCTAAAGGTCCATACCTATCGTCCTTACCTCTACCCTACTAACCTTATATACAGTGAATGTAGAGTACTAACAGTTCGTCAGTTATTTATCCACGGCACAGTATTAAGGCAGCACTGCATAACTCCTTACAGCACCGAATATAAAAACAAGAGGCGTAAAGATATTGTTTGCTCCTATAACATGCAAGCAAAACACGCTTTTTCTACAAGATTTTTCATATTTCTGGGTCCATTTCTTTACAATAGATTAAATGCGAAATTGGACCTATATCCACTAAGCTTCGCTCAATGTAAGAAAGCGCTTCGTGAGTCACTACAAACTATGACGTACGAAGATACAGAGAACTTACTGGCTGTCATGAAATAAATATTTGTTTAGTTGAATTTAGTTCTTTAGTGTAAATTTTAGTCGTTAAGCTACAATAAGATTACTGTAAGATAGATGAATATGTACTTAAATTAAATAATGTAAAGGCTTTCCCATTGCCTGAAACACAGGGGCAACCCTAGTTCAGGTTATGTAAATTGTGAATTTATTTGTTTTTTAAGTATAGAATTTAACCGTCACCTCTGTACATTATGTTTTATCAATAAATTATTATTATTATTATTATTATTATTATTATTATTATGTTTTTTGTTATTTTTTCTTCTCGGCTTTCACCGGAATACTGCTATGCACGGGCCTAAGCCAAGTACATAGAGGTAATTATATAAATTACAATATTTGATTGCGCTAATTGATTGGTTCGGAGGCACTTTGCGTAATCGGTGAAGGTGGAGTTGTCAAATGATCCTGATCAGTTTGTAAAAACTTTCTAACTATTCGACATGTATTTAGAATAACTGCTTTCTGAAGGAGGTGATATGTGTATGGCGGTAAATTTAGACTCTTTAGTGATTGGTGTAATTGTTTCGGTATGACACCGGTGGCAGACAGGACTATTGGTACTATAGTGACTTTTTGTAGGTGCCAGAGTCGGGTTATTTCGTCTTTAAGTTCAGTGTATTTAGTAAGTTTTTGAGCTATTGTAGTTTGTAAGTTGTGTGTGTTAGGGACTGCTATATCAATTAAGTACGCAGTTTTGTTTGTCTTATTCACTAATGTTATGTCTGGTCTATTGAAGTGGGTCGTTCGGTCAGTAAGGATGGCTCGATCAAAGTATAACTTAAGCGTGGCATTGTCTATAACACTTTCAGGTTTGTACTTGTAATATGGTTCAGTGGAAGTAATTAAATTAAATTGTTGGGCGAGTTTTTGGTGGATGATATTTGCTACTTGGTCATGTCTGTGTTTATAGTCAGTCTGGGCGATTGATTTACATGAGCTGGTTATATGTTGGATGGTCTCGGGGCAGCTATTGCATTTTCTGCACATGTCAGCATGTACAGACTTTATGATGTGTCGTTGATAGTTCCTAGTCTCTATTACCTGGTCTTGAATTGCCATCATGAACCCTTCAGTCTCCGGAAAGAGCTCGCCGCGACTCAGCCACGCGTTCGACGCTTCTTTGTCGACATTGACTTGGCATAAATCGTGACGGTGTCTACCATGCAGAGACTTACCTGCCCACTCGGTAATTTTTGTTTTATCGTCAATCAAGTTTTCATTGTTCTGTGTTGTACTGTCTTGTAGATTTAACGGTGTGGATTTGCGATCGTTTTGGCTAATGGCTTTGTGGAGTGTAGAAGATTCCGATTTGCTGAAAAAATACTGTCTTAACGTTGTGATTTGTCTGTTATGTAAATTGCTTATGTCTATGATACCCCTTCCACCCTCTTTTCTAGGCAATGTTAGTCTTTGTATGCATGATCTTGGATGATGTTTTCGGGACTTGGTCATTGACGTATTTATTCTCCGTTGTAATGCTTTTAAATCAGTTTTCGTCCAGTTAATTATACCAAAAGAGTAGGTGAGCACGGGTATGGCAAACGTGTTTATGGCTTTTACAGTGTTGCGCGCATAGAGTTGAGATTTTAAAATTGTGTTAAGTCGGTGTTGGAACTGTCGAGTTAGTTTTTGTTTTGTCTCTTTGTACTGTATCTGTCGTGTTTGATTGTATCCTAAATATTTATAAGTATCTTGTTCGTTAAGTGGTTCAATCTGTTCGCCGGATTCTAACGTGTAATGATGTTGATAATTCTGCCCTGCTCTAATCGAATTTATTTTGCATTTATCTATTCCAAATTCCATTTTTATATCATTAGTAAATCGTTCTGTCAGGTTAGATAATTGGTAAAGGTCTGTCTCATTGTCAGCGTAAAGTTTTATATCGTCCATGTAAAGAAGATGGTTTATATTCTCAGTTTGAGTGTTGGCGCCAAAATAGTTTAAGTGATATCCTGCGTTACTTGAGTTTAGTATATTGGATAAGGGGTTGAGAGCGAGACAGAACCATAATGGGCTTAATGCATCGCCCTGGAATATACCCCTTTGTATTTTAATAGGGCCAGTTTCAATCATTTCATTAGGTGTAGTTACTTTGAGTCGGGTTGTCCAGTTTGTCATACTAGTTTTCAAAAATGTTACAATCTGTGGGTGTACTTTGTATATTTCCAGGACTTGCATAAGCCAGGAGTGCGGGACAGAATCGTAAGCTTTTTTATAATCAATATACATGGAGTACAAATCAGATTTTGTTTTTTGGACATGTTTCAGGATTACAGCGTCTATAGTTAATTGTTCCTTGCAGCCTTGGCTGAACTTACGGCATCCTTTCTGTTGTTCAGCTAGGATATTATTGTAGTTAACGTGTGTATATATTAAATCAGATATGCATGATGTCAGAATTTTGTAGATGGTTTGCAAACATGTAATAGGTCTGTATTTCGCTGGGTTGGTGAGGTCATCAAAATCTTTGGGGATCATAAAAGTAGTTCCTGAAGTAAAATAGGGAGGTATTGTCTTGGGGTTTTCAATAAACATATTGAGAAAATTATGAAGGTAGCTATGGATATTCGTAAACTTTTTGTACCAGTAACTGTGTATGTAGTCTGATCCGGTAGATTTCCAGTTATGTAGCCTGTTGATAACTTTTTTAAATGTGTCTATAGGAATATGCTCGTAAGTCATTTCTCGTACGCTTGTATTACTATTGGTGACTTCAGTTTGTATCCACTCAGCTTCAGTGTTATGTTGAATAGGTTGCTCCCATATTCCTGCCCAAAATCTATGTAGTTCTTCAGTGTGTGGCATGTCACTCGTTGAGTTGGCGTTGTTGTTTTCCGGTGCGTTGTTTGTTTTTTGTTTCAGTGTTCGGTAGAATTGTTTTTCGTTATATTTGAATTGAATGTTTTGTTGCTTTCGTAGTGTACATACCTTATATCTGTGTAGGCGTCCAGATATAACTGCTAATTTCTGTTTGAGCGTGTCTAGTGTGTGAGTAAGATGCGTGTTTGGCTCCTCGTGCACGGAGTGAATTTTGTATTCTTCCATTATATTACGTACCTGCCTTTCGAGATGTCTCGTTCTCGCACCGTTGATGTAGTGTGAGATTCTGCCAATTTTTGCTCGTAAGTCTTCTACGCGTCGTTCTAGTCGTTTCTGCCAATGTGGTGTTTTGTTTTTGTGTAAACTGCGGGATCTCTGTGTAACCTCTAATGATATTTTTGTTCCATTTACCTTTGCGGCTGTCCACGCTGCACAATATATCGCTGTTTGGAGTGTGTCATAATCCGTCTCCATGTTGACATGTTCTGGAAGAGTTACCTCGTTAAGGTAGTGTACGATTTTTGCAAGTTTTTTGGAGGTTTTTTGTTTGGGAATAAAAATTCTATCAGTCGGGCTGGTTCCTTTGAAATGTCGAAAAGTCTGTAAAAAAGTTTCGTCTATTCTTAAGTCTCTTTCCGGTGGGTCGGTATTAAGTGAAGGAGTTGGTTCTTCTGGAAGTTCCAGTTGTATATTTTCTAAAAACTGTGATTCAGCGTCTAATTGTTGGGTATGATTTGCGGCCTGTCTTGGAGATACCATAGGTGTGTCATTATTTCTGTTTAGTGAGAATTCCATAGCTACTTGCTCCTTTATTTCTTTTAATCTGAGCTCACTAATAAATCCGTGGTTAATAATTACCCTGCGCTGGTCGGATATTCTTTGTTCACTAAGGTGGGCTAAATTGGGAAAATTATTTATAAAGGCTTCATGTAGTGGTTTTCGATATGCGGTCCTGTTGGTCTCAAGTTGGGTTATTCGGTAATACGATTTTATTATGAATTCATTATGTTCCTCTGTCCATCTTAGTCGAGACTGTGTTTGTGTGCTGCGCGCGTTTTGTGTGCTTAGTAAAGGAGTTGTCTGCGTGTGTGTGGCTGGTATTCTAGTATGTAGCTGACTTAACTCAATTTTCACTTGGTCATAAATCTGATCTAATTTTTCTTGGGGTAGTAACTTATTACGTATGATTGCTCTACGTTGATCTCCTACTCTTTGTCTACTAACTTGCATATCCGGGTATTTTTCTATAAACTTCAAATGGAGGGGTTCAAGATATGTTTTAGTGTCAGTACCTAGTGCAGTAAGATGAAGGTAAGTACGCAGTATGAACGTATTCATGTCAGGTGTCCATCGTCTGCGTTTTTGACTGGCGTTTGAGGTGGGTACAAGGTCTTTGTCAGGATCGACATCTTGTACAACATCCTCAAGCGCGCTTATAGAAGATACAGTGGATGTGCCTCTCGTCATATACGAGGGCCGAGTTGAAGGAATGGAAGAAAATAAAGAATCGGTGTCATCGCCTGAAGATCCGCCAGCAGCATTAGCACCTCGCGGTCGAAGGTTGTATAGTCCGGGATATGTGTTCGCCGAATCAGCCTCAATCTCTGCATCGCGCTGATTGGCCTCGGGCAGTGGCCCAGTGGCGGCTGAAAGAGATTGTTTGATGGGAGCTCGCCTGCTCAGCTCCGCATCGCCGTTGGATCGCATGCTGTGGCACCCAGCAACGGCTCCAGGTGCGCCCCGACGATCGCCCTCGGGTAGCGGCTCGATTTCGGCTGTAACAGATTGTTCGATGGGAGCCCGCCTGCTCAACTCCTCATCGCCGTTGGTTCGCATGCTGTGGCACCCAGCAACGGCTCCAGATGCGCCCCGACGATCACCCTCGGGCAGCGGCCCAGGACGTAAGTTTCTCGATCGTAACTGCATACTGCTACAGGAAGGAATAAAGATAGGAAAGGTGGGAAAAAGAAGAAGTGATAGGAAAGCTGGAATCTTAGTTTGGGAAGGGTGAGCCTAGCTGACATCGGCTTGTTGCTTAGTATCTCCCATATCGGGGTGAGGTCAAGATGTATCGACCCTATTTTCGGTAGTATCACCGACCCGTAAGCCCCTCCACCGCGGCAAGGTGATCCCATGGGGGGTTATTATTATTATTATTATAGATTTCACCAGCATCTTGTTCAAAAAAATAACCTTAAACATAACTAATAATGTGATTTAATGTTTCTTTTACCTCTAATTATCAGTGATCGGGGATTTCTCTGCCACACGCGGGATATCAAGTCGAAATGATAATATGGATACGCCGCTTGGCCCGCGATAGGAACAAAACTGTTCGAAAAGTAAACTCTATTTCGGTGTTGGTAATTCGTTTATAAAATAAAGGACTGTTAAAAAACAGTGTTGGTTATGATTTAAAGAAAAAATATTATTCAAAACTCTCAGGCGCCCGCCTAAAAGCTAAAACAATAGTCAAAAATGTCGGTTGAAAAACTAGTTAAACTACAGGAACGAGATATGTCAATCATCGATGCCCTAGAAATTTTTGATGAAATCCGGACAGTTGTAAGTTGGAGTAATACTTTACGCATAGAGACTAAACTAGAAGCAGTCATGGCTCGAAATCCGGATTTAGATCTTGTCAGAGCATACGCCGAGCAAATATCACACGAATCCGCATCCGATGAAATTTCTATAGGTATACAAATTCGCCCCGCTAACGTCGGTCGAAGTAGAAAGATGATTTTCGGCTTATAACTGGATCTTAGATGTCAAGCGAAATAGATTAACATTAGATAACATTGAAAAAATTATGGTTTGTTATTTTAATTTTATAGAGACCAAAAGTAATAAAAAATAATATGTTATTTGACATTCGAAATAAATGATTATGTATAATATACAATTTTTATGTGAAAACTGACTGTTATTTTTATATTAACTTATCTAGTTTTAAAATATTTTGATAGCATTAAGAAAGTTATAGTTTGATTTTATACAATTTGTAAGATTTTAATTCTATGTATGTACCTATGTCACATTTTTTATTAAAAGAAGACCAACGCGTAACCAATGTATCGTTGTACTGACATTTATTTTTACGCGTTTACTACCAGCAACATGGGTCTCGACTCGGCCGTTGAAAGGCAATGCGAAACTGATAAGGTAACGCGAGCTTAGTGGTTTTATTGATATATTCAATTGATCTGTAATCAAATTTTCAATTATTAATAATAATAATATATGCAATGCATGATTAATTGATTAACAGTAACATGCCGTAACACTCCTATATCGCACACGAATCCCGGAATCCCGCGGCATATCCATACTAGCATAATGATTGAGGTCATTAACCCCAAGTGGCAGAGAAATCCCCGATCACTGCTAATTATCCTTGATAGTCTTCAAATATTCAAACAATTCATGATATTTTAGTTGTAAACGTGTCCTTGGTCACATGTCGCAGATCACAAATTTGGCACTAAAACTCTTGTTGCATGATCTGTTTCTGTTTGTTGATACTGTAATGTCTTGTACTTCTGTTTTGATAATGTGAAAGGTTCTAATTAATGTCGTTTCAGTATTATAATTATCTGCATTGGGCTGTGGCAAGCTAAATATTCTATTCTATTTTTTTAAAAATGGCAACCGGTCACAGTTAAGCGACCATTACTGCCAATGTCTCGTTGCCAATCGCACTAGGCGACTAGATAGAGGATTGATACCACGTTGTACGGTGAGTTGAAAAAATCGTGCTTTTTGTAAAGTGATAGCGATTTACAAAAAACCACGCGGACTATCGGGCCTTGACCCAGGAAGGGCTATGAACGCTTCAAGTTGAATTCTTCATTAGCTATTCACTCATACGTTAGATCACTGCACAATACGCTATCAATACTACACATTGAACAACTAAAATGAATAAATAATGAACAACTAAACTTAAACGCATGCGGCCATCTTGGGACACGAACCGGAAGCAAGCTAAATATTATCCATATAAATACTGTCAGTGTCAACTGCCAAGTGTCAATTTAGTTTCTCAACTCGAGGCCAATGGCGCTGATTCCAATAGTATGTTGTCACTGTCAGTGTCATTTGTAAAGTATGGGTTCGTTCAAAAATACCTTCGAAGCAAGCATATTTTATCGCAATGATATATTAATTTATTATTTTTTCGCAATTGCATTAAAAAACGTCGTTTACAACACGTGTGAAATGTCTTTTTACTACTCGTACCGAGTCTTGCCACTCGCTTTCAGCTCGTGGCAAGATACCTCGGTACTAGTGGTAAAAAGACATTCTTTTCACACTAGTTGTAAAATGTACTATTGCGTCACCGTGGGCCGAAAAATCGAAATATCCGTTGAAGTTTTAAATATTTTTTTTTAATTTGGAAATATACAAGCTAATGGTTTTTTTCTTAAACGTAAAATTAGTTGTATGTAAATAAATAAAAAAGTACCATGATGATAAATTTTTATGTATAAATTCAAAAAAAACTTTTTTTTTTCAGATTTTATTTGGTACTATTTAAAACGATTTTCTATCTGTTTTCTATTCAAAAAGAAAGTCAAAATCGGAGTATCCGTTCAGGCTTTAGACATTTTTAAACTTTTTTGAATAAGTGGCGCCATCTCTGCCTAATAGGGTGGTCCACGGTTGTATGGGAAAAATTCGGGTACGTAACGATGGCTATAACAACTTTTGATATAATTTCAGTTGGTATAACGCTCATTTGATATAATTATTGAATGATATAACAACACTTAATATATCAACATTTGATATAATTATTGTTTCATATACTGATCATTTTATCGAATAACATTTAATATAACATTCTTTAAGTATAATGCATATTTCGTCTAATGAATTTATGGTATAACGTTTATTTTATCTAACGTTCAAATGGCATAACGTATAGGGTATAGAGAAATAGGGGGGCGGGGGGGAAGCCCCCCGCTTTAAAAAAAAAACTTAAACCAAAAATTCACTTAGAAACGTAGGTTGAGGCAAAAAAAAAAAAAAAGGTTGAACTGCATCCCCCAGAAAAAATGGACTGCTACCAGAAAAATAGGTTAGGTACGAGCACTACACAAATGTTGTTATACCAAATGAACATTATACCATATGAAATTATACCAAATGTTGATATACCAAATGAGCATTATACCATCTGATGGTTATAGGAAATAAGTGTTATACCAAATGATAAGTATACGAAATAAAAATAGATGTTTTGAAATTATACCAAACGTTTATTATATCAAATGAGTCATTATACCATATGAAATTATATCAAATGTTGTTATATCAAACATACTTATACCATTTATTTTTATATTGATCATTACACACCCATTTTTTTTAATCAAAAAGAAATTTTGAAAATGTTTTCAGAATCCTCATAATTTTACAAAACAATAATTGTACAACAACCATGAACTTAAACGCACTTTTTCACGGTGAAAATCATGGCTGGAAATGGCAAATTTCTTAATTTCTCCATACAATTATTGGTACAGGTACCGTCACAGGCCTGGACGCCTTTTGTATGAAGCGTTTTTAGCGCTACGTAGGAATGTTGAACTTTGACGGTCATTTCTTCATGTTCTTCATCACTTAAATGTAGTCAGTCCCATATAGACATTTGATCACAATAGAAATAGAATCGATTGACACCCTCAAAAAAAAATTACTCAACATCTATTGTAACATTTTGTTGCGTTGGAAATGTACACTTGAAGCACAGTACAGACAAAATTACTTAGTAAAGTCGTCAAACACGTCGCAGTGTGATTCCATTTCGGTATGCAACACTCAGGCCCGGAATCTGACTGCACTCTGAGTGCATATCGCGTCACTTTACGACGGGGTAGGTATGTCCCAATTACGTAATTTTGGGTTATAGCTCAGAACAGAAAGGCTGTGTGTGTGCACATGTGACGAATGGATCGTAAACAGAAAAGTGGCCCGTCTTTCCGAATTAACGAAATATAATGTTAAGGTCACCGTGGACTGAAATGTTTGCTTATAAGTAGACATACGACCTACTTTTTACTTCTTTCTAGCTAGAAGGCCAGAAATAAATAGGTAGCTTAGAAGTACCTTCGTGTCGACAAACCGAATGCAAAAACGCCAGCATATTTAGAAGACGCGGAATATTTAAGTAGCTGTTACTTGCCGAGCCTCCTCATGATTACGATCACCTTTTAGTGTGAGACCAACACCGAAAACCTGTATGTATGAGTAATGGTGAATATTAATAGCAGAAGTCACGGTAATTGCATAGTGTTATTTGATATTGAAAATACGACGAAACAAGAATCAAAATTCAGTAGGCTTACGGATGGACAAGTTGCGGAAAGTTTCTAAAATATGAGAATAATCTCTTGTGGATTTTTTTTCAATTTTGGAACCTTTCCATCCGCACATCACTCATCCTTATTTTGTGGACTACCTAGTTTTAAGAGCCTCCAAAGATCTTCGTGTTTTAATTACCCCGGCTCCACGCTATCGCGAAGCTGGCCGAAGTATGACTTTCTGCGGCGAACTGCCACTCCACACTAATTATCATATTCACCCAACATCCGTCAACTTTACGAGTAGTATAGTGCCGGGGTCAAGATCGTGACTACGCGTAGTAGGCGCGTATAAAGGTAGTTTTCCACCGGCGAGGCGAGGCGGGGCGTGGCGGGGCGAGAATTGAAATTAGTATGGCAAATTTTCAATCCCCGCCTAGCGCATCTTCGGTGGAAATAGTAAGAATTGACGCGGATGTGCGGGGCTTAAATTGAAATACTTGTTAGTGTAAAAATGAACCTTATTGTTTTTAATGTAGGGTAGAGATTAAATCAGATTTTTCCACCGGCGAAGCGGGAAGAGGAGAGGCGAGGCGAGGAGAGACGAGACGGGGCGGGAATTTTAATTTGTATTGCATTTTTTCAATCCCCTCCCAGCGCATCTTCGGTCGGTGGAAATAGTAGGAATGGGCGGGGATGTGCGGGACATGAATTGAAATATTTGTTGGTGTAAAAATGAACCGTCTTGCTTTCGTCAGATTATAAATTAATTAACAGAAAAACCGCTTAACGCGTTCGAAAGGCGTTTTGTTGTTCGTTACCGCTGCCGTTTATGTCTTGATTTTCTTTTTTAGGGTCCTTTCGTCCATCCGTACTATTTCACAGACACGCTTAGTACTAATACTAAGCTGTAATTTGGCAGGTTTATCGTATGATATTCACGGAAAAAATGTGGTAGAATATAATTTTCATCACACTTTCTTGTAAACAAAGGTTTACATGCTAGAAAAGCGGGCGGTAAGTCGTAAATTACGGCCTAGGGCGGTAAGTAACTTCTATCACACTAAGGGATTACATACTAGAAACCCGGGCGGTAAATCGTATATTACGCCCTAGGGCGGTAAGTAACTTTGGTATTGACTACTATTTATTACTTTTGTTTTATTTCCTCCAAAGTGTGATGAAAAACGTCGTACGTGATTCTGGTGGTAGAGGAATTCCAAACTCGTGTCATTAAAGCCCTCTCCTTCGGCTTCGGACTTCTAATAGACACTCGTTTGTAATTCCTCGTTTACCATCACCCTTGTTACGTAATGTACTATTATAAACAAACAAACGGTGAGTTCTTTTTCTTGAAAGCACTGAGATTATTTCTTATTGCATTATCTTCATCCGATTCTTCTTCCATATTTAATAATACTAATTCACGAGACATCATGTCACGTGTGTATTTCACTGCGAACTTAACAGCACTACATCTACGTCCAAACCTACAATCTACGGCGCGGCGGTCGCGCGATGATGTCAACCGCGAGGTCGGGTAGGCACGCGAGGGCCAGCGCGATTTCAATTCTCGCCCCGCCACGCCCCGCCTCTCCTCGCCAGTGGAAAACCACCTTAATTCTATGACTCCATCGTCGTGGATTGATGGAGGCCACAAAGTAACCGTATGGGGCGTAATTAACTTGTAAACTAATTTCTCTCCCGCTCCGTAAATAACCCTTGATTTGTTATGCGCCAGTGTGTACTGTTATGTGTAGCCGTGTTTATCAGTGCGGGATGTGCTGAGATGGATTTGGTAATAGAAGTCTGGAATAGGGGTTTTAAAGTACTGTTTGTGATTTTTTACTTTGTTTTTACTAAGTATACTCGTTCGCCAATACCTAAAGAGTATTTACCTACTGCTTGATGTACCAATTAGGTACATTAAGAAGAGAATTCTCGCAGTATGTAATTATTTTTATTAACTAGCAATTTACCGTGCCACTGACGCCAGAGTAAAAAAAAAAGATGTGCCCCAAAATCAACAGGGATTGAAAAATACTTGTAGCGGTTAGAATTACAAAGTTTTTGATCATTGAAATTTGGACGGCTGTACGTCTGCTAACATAAACCAAATGTTTACAACGAATCGAAAAAAAATTAAAAGCCCGCCTGGACCATACATTTCTTAAATTTTTCAAACAAAAACATACTACGTGAGCAATAGTTGTAACATAATATGATAGCACCAAAAATCAAGAAGAGAAATTAATACCCAATTGATTAAAATAAAACTACCGCAGGTTGTCTGACGTTATTTATAAATTGTATTTGTCTTGTTTCCTTTTATAATTTTTTTTATTGGAGTGCAATATAGTATTGTTGTTGTTGTAAAACTAGCAGCTTTTAACCGTTCTACACCACCCTAGGTACCGGGGGCGCGCCGTTCGGACGACCCGGTTTCCACCGGCTTGCCTATTTACGCTCGTAAATGAACACTTGCTCATCGCTTCGCCGTGACCTCCAGACCTGACCCTATAAGATACTTAAAAGAAAAGAGAGATAAGGGACCAGGTAAGTGCCTCTTCTCTTCCTCAGTTGTTTAGGTGTCACTTATTAAGGCGGGCTTTTCCCAGTAGACGCCGAACTCACTCATTTTCAGACTCGTCGTAGACGTTTAATCAGTGTTTGAAGATTATGAAAAACATATATATCATACTTAAGGATCTTCTGAATATGAAATCGTGTTCAGCAACATGATTGGAAAAATTTCGGTCGATAGAAAACGATCCCAAAGTTACCTCTATTCGTAATATCTTTTCTATAGAATAGCTAAAATACGAACCTTTTTTACCCGTTTTTTGCGTAAATGTATAGATACTAACATTATCTAGTTGAAGTGGATGGGATTTTCTGAATGAAATTATTTATTTAATCACTAGAACGAAATATCTACTAAAACTATGAGGGCGATAGCTCGCGGTGCCATTTCAGTCGCGCTTCGGCGCTTGAAGGGGATGGACCTGTGTCAATTTGTTCCGCGCGACCACGTGATCGCATTTACGAATTATTGTTACAAAAAAATGAGAACTAAAGCAGCACAACGTAAACAAAAAGCTTTTCATATTATAAAACGAATAAAAAAAGACAATGCTCGAGCAAGGAATGCCAAAAAGTAAGTTAATGTTTTATTTATAATAAATTAACAGAACTGAACATAAATGTCAAAAAGTGGCACGGTTGACATGTTCAAGTATATGCTAATAACGCTTTATTCATAATTTAAAACAACATAATTACTTCCTACAAAAGAACTCATTGCTCAAAGCACTAAGTGTCAAATTGACTTACGAACTTATTACCACAAATATTTTTCATCTGAATTAAGTTTTTTTGCGTATTCTGACTTATGTCTCTTGTCAAACTTGGAACATGGATTTAGTACACAGTTAACATGTATCAGTACTTTAAGTCCCTGCCTGGGGAAAAGGCATGATTATGTATGTTATGTAACCTAGATATAGGTAAGTAAAAAAAACTGTACTTTACAAATGCTCCTCAGTACTTGTTCTTTCTTAAGGCCTTTAGCAACAATCGACTCCTAGGTAAGGTATGTAGTATATTTTTACCCGACAGCGCGACGCAAAGGAGGGTAATGTGTTTAGCGCAGTCTGTTTATGTATGATAGCACCTTTGAGATTATTTCACATTTAAAAGTATCTAAAAAAACAAATAATTTTATTAATTGTATCTAGAGGCACGCCATTGCCCCCTCCAACTCGAGAAAACGCGCTTACCGGCACACCGCAACATCCTTTTCCTTTTTTCGAAGCCATTCAGACCATTTTCAAACCCCCTGTATTTCGTCGTGAACAAAGCTAGAAGCCTGTATTTTCAGTAACTAGGTGGGCATAGTATAACCTAGGCATATTCCAAGTTACATTCAATTTGAACTAGTAAGTTAAGAATTATTGCGAGTCAAAAATCCTTAATTTTGTCACTCACTAATTCACTGACTCATTTACACACGATCATACGAATTCTAAGACATTTCCAGCAGACACACAAGTTTGAAATTTTGAACTCTATTACTGTTTAGTGTACAGTTATGCGACCTGCATAGGAAAATTTGTATTTCCTTATGAACCCTATAAAAAATACTCGATTACAAAGTTGATTTTGCGGTTCATATAACCTTCTGTTTAGATACTAAAACCTCAGGCACAGAATTTATACATACAGAATGGACACGCACACCCCCGTGCCGAATTGAGTTACCTCACCCCGCAGGGGCAGTGAGTTGGAATCGTTTTTTCTGCGTAGATAATTTTGAAATGGTCGTGTGCACAGGCATAGGTAGAACAATAATGATGACTCGTCAAATAATGATGCTGTTGGTGATAGTAATGATGATAATGATGATGGTGGTGTTGTGGGTCATGCTTATGATGATGATGATAGTGGTGGTGTTGTTGATGATTGTGTTGTTGTTGATGATTGTGTTGTTGTTGATGATTTTGATGATAATGATGGTCATGACGATGATGGTGATTAGGAATGATGATGGCGGTGTTGATTCAGATGGTAATGGTTTTGGTGATGACTGATGATGAATAATGACGATGATTGTGATGACAATCCTTGTGGTGATGATGGGTCATTATGGATCATGAGAGTGATCATGAGAGGAATCAAGAGACAGATCATTATGGATGCTAAGAGGGATCATGAGAAGGATCTAGGGGCACGATAGTGCCTCCGCTAAGTCATTATTTACCATGAGATCGTTATGGATCATGAGAGTGATCAATATGGATCATAAGAGGAAGTGACAAGTCTGTGCGGTTTACATCTAGTTCACGTCGACTCCGCAACTGCAAAGTATAATAGAATAAGAAGTATTTACCGTCTTGGCTTGTCAAAAAAAAAGGAGGACCACTAAAAAAAAAAATTAGATCCCATCAAAAACATAACATGCATGCAAGTCTCGCAACCATCTACCGCAAAAAATTGTGATACAATATAACACCAAGTCGGTTAATTTATTTATTAAGTGACCCCCGGCCTATATTATAACATTGACATACATTTTCACAGAATTACATATAGGTCGATTCACTAAAGCTGGCGCGAATGGATTGAATGAAAGTTATGTCACTTGTCACTTTGAGTGTTAGTGTGAGTGCCGTTCTTATACAGGGGCCTCCTAATATTTTGTAAACAACAACAAAATGGGTTTTTGTTATTCAAGAAAAATAAAAAATATTAGGTATAATATAAGCATAATCCGCACAATATTTAGACTAAACAAGTAATATATATGTCCGAAAGGTATATTTAACTGTTTGATACAAAAATATTTTACTATCATGGTGTTTTATGAAGACGCTAGTTTTTTGACATACTTTTGATTTTGACTGTTGTAAGGCAGTGTAATAAAATTGTACATATTGCTTAATATTCATGCAATCTGTGTATGACCAGAATTAGGATGTGGGATGATACCTATACTATTCCATTGTCACGTATGAGTTTAACCATGTGGGACTATGCAATGGTATTAACGTAACCCACATTTTCTTGTCTTCGCGGCCTGGTAAAGGGTTAATGTCAAGAATTAATAGGTGACGGACGACTAGTTCGAATTATAAAAAACCGGCCAAGAGCATGTCGGGCCACGCTCACTGCTCAGTGTAGGGTTCCGTAGTTGCCCGTCCTTCACAATAGACGAAAATTACGAGAAAAATTTCAAGCCCGATAAAAAGGTCGTACACGCCAAGAAACAGTAATTACTTATTATCTTTTGGAAGTTATCTATAATACGTGACAGATTGAGCAAAATGTTTTAATATAGTTTGGCACTTAACCAATATGTTTAGCGTTCGAAGTGTAGGGACACCGCGCGGCTCTTAAGTCATTTTAAAGAAAATTATGAAATTTTGTAATAACTAAAAAACGGCTCGACCGATTTTATTCAATATAGTTTTCATTGAAAGTACTAGTATCCGAGGCTAAGACCCATTCGATTCAATAAGTTATGCTCAGAAATGGCTCGGCCCTCCGTCAAGCTAAGATTACTAAATTTTGTTTGTCCGATGTTATCCGAAGTTGACCGAATATTCAAAATCCGATTTCATATTCTGAGTCGGAGGACCCAAACCCAATACCGAGTTTCAGCCCCCTCGGACAAATTTGAAATTTTCGAAAAAAAAAAACCGCCATTTTGTTTTTTTTTTCCACGACTGTACTCGGGTGGGGGTCCCCTATGATATTTGTTTGAGCATCCCCTACCCATCTCCAGCCGTTTACGAGATACGGGACTCCAAAAAAAAAAATTCCATACAAATATTGTTTTTTTCGATATTTTCCGACTTTGATCGAATTTTCGGACGCCGATTTCAGATTCATATTTGTGAGCCCCAAATGCCCCCCGATGCCGAGTTTCAGCTTCCTACCACCAATTTGAAATTTTGAAAAACAAGCCATTCGTCATTTTGAATTTAATTTGGTTCGATAATTTTCATATTCATAATCACTTATTGTATCAACCTGTATGTAATCATTTTGTGACGCACACATAAATATTATCGTTCACTCATTCATTCCATTCGTGCCAGCTTTAGTGAATCGACCTATAACTAAAAACATATTGCCATAACCGTTTTAGTGCCCGCATTAATAATGTAATGTATTAAACATTTTTATCTTTATAATAAAATTTAAGGACTTGGCAATCGCACACGGTAATATACTCTAGATATAATGAAAACATCTACCAAATATCATTAACGCTTTAAATGTCACGCTTAATTTATATGCGTAAATTCCTACTCATTGTTTCATCTTGGCCGTCCTTACTAAGATAAAAGATGGACCTGGCCACACGGGCAAAAATGGACGACAGAAGATAATAGAGGAAGATGAGATAGTAAAAACAGCTGAAAAAAACGGGAGGAGCAGAGCTCAACACCGAACGAAATGGCCAAACTATCTAAATTGTAAACTATTAGATAAAGCTAAAATATAATAATCACTTTAAAAGGAGATTTACTCGTGTTCCTATGTACTTACAGTGCGACACAAAAGAGTAGACAACGGATGATAAAGGAACTACAATTTTTCATACAAAATTGTTACCATATTCAAGCACTTTACGTCAAAAATGTGACAGTTGCGAAGGAAGTGGCGCCCTCATTTATTTTCTACTCTTTTGTGTCGCACTGTATGTTGCTGTGCGATGGCCAAGTCATTACATTTATTATAAAGATAAAGATGTGTAGGTAATATTAATGCGAACACTACAACGGTCATGGTAATATGTTTTTAGTTATGTAACCCGGTGAAAATATATGTCAAAGTTGTCATATAGGTGGGGGGTCACTCTGATAGGGATTGAATAAATTAACCAACTTGGTTTTATATTGTAATCTCACAACTTTTAGCGGTAGAAGGTTGCGATGCGAGACTTGCAATTTTTTACATGTTATGTTTTTGGTGGGATAGTTATTCCGTAATTCCTCCACAGAACACAGTCGCAAGTAAAAATTATAAAAAATAAATTAAGTTAAAACAAACATTTAGTTAAAACGAAAAATAATATTTAGTACTTCTATAGCAAGAATTCGCATTTCACTTTGAACATAAATTATAACATTAATTATATGGTTTCAATTGTAAAAATTTCTTGTTGGTGTGCAATAAAGAATTGTTGTATTGTATTGTATTGTATAACCCGCTTTGCACCGGCCACTTAAAAAACTGCCGACTGATATCACTGTATTGTGACACCCCTCTACAGTGTACATTGCCATCGCAATTTCGCGTTAGCGAACTCGGCGAGCGGGGTCGGGGCGCGCGGGCGGCGCTCCGCGTCTTGCCGCGCACCTCACCCCCTCAATTCCGCCGTAGGGCCGGACAATAT
Source organism: Apotomis capreana (assembly GCA_947623375.1). NCBI lineage: Eukaryota > Metazoa > Arthropoda > Insecta > Lepidoptera > Tortricidae > Apotomis > Apotomis capreana. The sequence goes on along the minus strand of OX392506.1, from coordinate 6,370,827 downwards.
CGCCTTAAGGTATGTTTCCACTGACACGGATTTGGACGAATCGGATTGTGATTTAACCAATTACTGTTTCACACGGAATGGAGGTTTCACGCAGTGATCAACACGGCTCGATCAACCCAGATCCACGCAGTGTACACCTATCCTAATGGTTTGAGTGTAAAGAAACCAATAATAATGTTCTCCATAAGACCATTTATTAAATAGAAACATGACCACTTTAAGTGTAAAAATTACAGAACTCTTCATAAGAATATAATTGAATAACATTTTATATTGGCCACAATTATTATTTTATTATTATTTTTAAGCCACAGTCACATTAAAGCAGTACATCAAATGTATAAACAACTTACTTGTACTTATGACTATACAGTGTGCTCTTAGCATAGAGGTGGGGTGTGGTAAAATGTATAAATGCTTGGAGGTATGAATGAATATATAATAATTAATAATTATTGACAGGAACTTCTTCGCTGTTAAACTTATAAAATATAAACTTTGTGAAATCTGTGGCTAAAACATATACAACATCTTCGTAAATATATTTTAAGATTATTATAATAATTAAAAGGCAGATCAAATCACTTAATTGTTGAATTTAGCCTGACATTAATACGGTGTATGAAATAGACAGATAGACAGATATAATATAATTTAATTGAGAATCATTTGAACAGAAAATGATCGATTTATTCGCCTTCATTCATCAGGATGCCATTTATGTCTGTAAATACATGTTCACGTTATTATTTGCATACAATTTATTCTAGGCACAGTATGGTAACAAGTATGAATAGTGTATAGAGTAGAGTAACATGTGTACAGTGTATAGCTTCTATTATGTCTAATAATAAATTTTTGTTAGCAGGGTAGTCTGTGCAGTGTCGCCCAAGGTCCACGCAAATTGAAGTTGCCTCCGAGCCTTTATTTAAAAACATGAGACACAAAACTACGGTTCTTTGAGCTTCCGGAAAATCTATATTTTTCCGGCATCTGGCTATTTAAAAAGTTTGCCGACACCTCTAGCATAACTGTGACACGCGACTCTTTCTCGCGCGAAATATATTACCTATCTGTTTCTGTACAGTACTGTTAGAGAGTGACAGGTGACGCTAAGTCGCGCTACAGGGGTCGCGAAGCATAGTTGTGCTAGACGGGCTGCTAAATAAAGCTATATTTCTTGTAAGGCCTTTAATGAGCTTCATAAGTTTCCTAAGTCGTACTTAACAGTAACAGTTACGCAGCGATAATACAAGAACACTGGAAATTATAAATGTCTTTATTCCTACAAATAGAATTTTAAAATAATATAATTATGCAATATTCGTAATAATAACTTACACGAAGGCACATATTATGTAAATTGAGGCGTTGCGATTGTAAATTCTATTCAACATCATTACCAGCAGTTAATTAAGTGTCTACGCGTAAATAAATCTCAAATTTTGAAAAAATTACATCTAATATATTTTAAATAGTTTTCTCATACAAGAGAAGTAGCTAAACCCAATTAAGATCAACAGCGGACGGCCGAATTGAATGAAAATAAATGTCGTATATTATAATTATACGATGTAGATCTATCAATAGCAGATAACATTATATAATTGAGATATATCGACATTGAGATATTACACATATAAAATCTTGAGATTCGAGTAATACACATTTTTTTGTTTCATACAACATTAAACACGGCTACAAAATACACCAGTGGAGTTTAAGAGTAACACAACATATAGATGAACTTTAAAAATTAAAAATGAAGCTTAATAAGTAATATTCGAAATAAAACAATTAATACAAGCCGAGGAGACCCAGGAGAGTTTTCTTGTAGTGGCCGGAGCAGTCGCCCTGAAACATAAAAACAAAACTTTCAATATACACAACTATTTAAATTTAAAACTAATTATAACGGGTCACGATATTCCCTATTTGCCTTCATAATCTAACGTTTCGGCGGCGTGTTGCATACCGCGGTCGCAATAGACCTGTTATGATTTGTGTTAATTAAGTGTACAAACCGCGAGAGTATAAAGTGTTACACCTATTTTTATCGGATCACCCACAGAGAGTCTCAACATGTATATAATTACAAAATCCGCCACCCGTTCAGCGCCATCCATTGGAAAAATTTCATTGCCCTCCCATCACGCCGAATCGGCTCCACGGATTTTACCAATTTTGATACAGGGATGGCTGAACAATGAACATCCAAGCGATTTATCTAAGATACGTTTTACAGTGTAAAGCTCTAAAGAATAGATGACATTACTGTCGTTGGTCATGCTCAAACGTATGGCCTCGATTATGTAATCAGCTGTACTGGCGAGCAATCCGGCGCAAGCAATACGCGCGATGCAAGACTTGCCAAGCGCCCTTTTAACAGTTTTAACGCCGTTAAAATAGGCAACATTTAAAATTTTGATGTACTGTTAAGTTTAAACTGATTAATTTATTATCACAGGACCCATTATTTTCATTACATTCATTTGCATTTGCAGATTAGTTTTGAAAATAATAAAAAAACATTTGGAAACAGCGCAGAGTCGTCTACTCTAAACTAAACTAAAACACTACCTTGTGGAAAAGTTGATGGTAAGTACGCACAAAAAGAGCAGCGGTAGTGATTGTCTGGCTGTATGATTTGCGCTGACTTCGGTGTGGACAATTACTTTTCTCCTACGCTCTTTTAGAATGAGAAACTTCTCGAACCGATTTTTAAATCATAAATTAGTAATTATAATCAAAAATGTAGGAATAATTCATATTTTATCCTTTATTTGATTATATCAGAAAATCCTGGTAAAAAAATGTATTTGTTGTCAATTGCACGACTGCACGTCCATTGCGACACCCAAGGCATCGCATCGCCAGTTCCTAAGAAACCGGCCAAGTGCGAGTCTGACTCGCGCACCGAGGGTTTCGTACAAATACTTATTTCATTTTAACTGGCCGGGTTAAGTTAAGTTTGCACCTAGTATGTATGGCGCCGCATACAAATGAGGTGCAAAGCTAAAGCAACCGAGCACGTTTGTTGTATGGGAGCCCCACTTTAAATAATATATGAATTTTATTCTGTTTTTAGTATTTATTGCTATAGCGGCAACAGAAATACATCATCTGTGAAAATTTCAACTGTCGAGACTGTTGAAATTTCACTATCACAGTATATTAGATACAGCATGGTGACAGACGTACAGCCAGACGGACGGACAGTGTAGTCTTAGTAATAGGGTCCCGTTTTACCCTTTAGGTACGGAACCTTAAAAACGAATGAAGTTGAGCTTGACATTGACAGCTTGTTTTTTTCGCCGACAGATCGAAGACTACAACTCTATGCAGGCATAGTTGTCGTACATTTCGGTTATTTTATGTATTTTCTTATATTCTTTACATACAGAAAAATTTATTCAAATATACTACGCAAAGGTCTCTAAATCCCTCTTAATTTCCACTTATTAGAAATATGAAATGTTGTCAATTGCACGACTGCATGTCCAATGCGACGTCCAAGGTCATCGCATCGCCGGTTCCTAAAACGTATATCACAATGCTCACCTCGATCCAGCTCTGCAGCGTCTCGCCGTACTTGGCCTGGAACATCTCGGAGATGTCGCCCAGGTCGACCTCGCAGCGCGTCACCATGACGCGGATCAGCTGCCGGTCGTTCGTGCCCATGCCCTTCATGGACTTGTGCAGCCGCTCCGCGAAGAACAGCGGCTTGTTGCGGACCACTTTCACTGGAAACACAGAGAGGACCAGTTTGGACACGCTCATAACCATATCGCGGGGTTTCCGATGCCTTCTGTAGGCCTAGTGTTCATTCGTGCTCCGAAAACACCGAGGTATGCTCATAACTCGCTCGATAGTTACTGGCACGACAAATGTCTCATGACATATGACGACCATCTCCAGCATAACTGTGACGCGCGACTTTTTCTCGCGCGAGATAATTACCCGTCTCTTTCGATGCAATAATGTGAAAGAGTGACGGGTAGCGCTATCTCACGCGACAAGAGTCGCGAAGCATAGCTGTGTTAGACGGGCAGGGATCGTAAAATGCGAGTAAAATCGATTGAAATGACGTATGAAGTACTTGACGATTCTTCAATGAATTTTTCACGGATTTTACGAACCCTACATATGTCTTCTAAATGTGACAGTACAACCACAATGTACGCTATGGAATCAATTCGAACTCGTGCGTAAAGAGCGGAAATTCGCAACGATTCGAAATCGTATTTACTTGTCAATCTACACCGGTTTCTTTCCCGTTAAGCTGGAGATAATATATAACCCAAACATTAGCATTTTTCCTCCTTCTTATAACATGGGACCCTTCAAACGAAGCGTGAAGAAGCATCTCTCGGGCCAGCATGGCAGTGTCAACTGACATGGCACCGTTGGTTTCTTTTTAGTTGCCATTGCGTCTAGGGCTACCCTTTTTGCTTGCCATCAGGCAAAGTGGAGCCACTATTATGCCGTTATAAAAAAAAAAGCTAAAGTTTTGGCATATGCCGATAAATGTTGGTTCTAGAGCGGAAACAGCGTGTCAGTAATGTCGGTATACCGCGTTGAAGACAGCCCCGTCCGTGCCTGGATAGAGATGTTCGCTAGGAAGCCTAAAAGTCCAGTAAACAACTACAAATGTATGATGATGTAAAAAAAAAAAAAATGGGGACTTACCGATGGCTCTGAGCGCCTTCTCCATGTCTCCCGAGAACTCAGCCTTGATGGCGTCGTCGATGTCGTGGCCGGTGAGATACTGGTACTCCTGGAAGATGGCCGCCAGCTGCGCGAACGAGCGCGAGCAGAGCACCGCGTTGAACACCGACTCGTCCGTGCCCAGGCGGAGCTCGCCTGGAACGGGTAACAATATTATATGTAAAGGCCTTATTCCTTTTAAATTTTTTTTCTTCATATTACGACAAATATATTGATAATTTCAACCAACTTTTTAAAGTGAATAATACTTTTCCCCGAGTTCTAGGTAGTAACATAGCTTTTTCATGCTTTCATTGCGTGCAGTCAAAAATAAATTGAAAAACTAATTTTCCGCGTGAATTTTGTCAATTTCGAGTAGTTTTTGAAACAAAAATTATCAATGGAAATTCCAAACTGTAGGTGTCAAATATATACTAATAAATCCCAATAGCACTGTTCTAGGTAGTAAAATCAATAATATGTTAAGAAACATGTTTGATCATAGAGAAACATGTCTAAACAATCAGCATTTAAAAAGGAATAAGGCCTCGTAAGTCAATGGTAAGGCATAAAAATATGCACATGACACTGAATGGCTTCATAGTGAACATACGGTTTATAAATTATGAAAAATCATCATTAAGTCGTTTCAGCGATCAGGTATTCATTTTAGCGACTAAATTAAGGAAGACAAAGCGAATACAGGTAAATAGAGAACACTAGTTTCTATCTTTCTTAATCTTAATCTCTATTTCTTACTCGTAATCGACTCAAATTAAATCTCTTAAAAAGTTTTATGGCAACTCAAAGTTCACGATCTACCTTCGCCATACTGTGTTAGTATTTTATGGGTTACGGCTGTGCTAGGGTAAATAAATGTCAACCGTTTTGTATGAAGCTCCATACAAAAAGATCCCTTTTCTGCTGAGCACAGCAGGTTTTTCCTTAAGAATTTATATTAGTTTCTAACTATCTACCGTGCCTATCACTAGATACCTCATAGACCATGAGGTAGAGAGATAGATATCATAGACTATCTGCTTGATAATAAAGATAAAGATGAACTTACCGGCTTGAAGCAAGCTCCTAGCGTCCTCTCTCGCGGCATCCTGGTTCACGTGGAACTCCTCAGACCTGTTTCCCTGCGAACAAATTACGAAATTTTGATAATTAACAATCCTAAGGTATTGGCTATGATTATTATGTGTATGTATACACCGTAAGATTATATCAACAACAACAGTCAGTTATTTTTAACACGAAAACCTCAAAAACATCTGTTAGTTTATGTTCGGCAAATAACGAATGACAGCCAATGGTCTCACTCAACCAATCAGCGCGCGAGGTGCGTTCCATCGCATTCAAAGACGATGCCAGTTTACAATCTGACGGTTTGATGTTATATATTAGGTATAAACGTTCACAATTTATCGATAGTTTATAAACTCACGCGTCAGATTATAAAGTAACGGCTCTTACGATCTTACGGTGACATATCCAATACAGATACGCGTTGTACTTAGCAGAATCTCAAGCTATACTTATCGGAAATATTATTATGTTTCAAACTAAAATCGCGGTATAATTGGTATAAATCTGCTGTTTTCCTTTCATGCAGCTACACGACGATTTACTAACAGTTCACGATATCTGTGCACCTACCTTTGTGACGTCATGACGACGGCGTATTGCATAATACTGGATTCCTGCTAGGTGCACAGATAGAGTGGCCGAGTAGTATATTTGAATGTTAAAATTTCAATGCTTCGAATAAACTTTGTTGACGCCGAGCTACTGTTGTGCAACAACTATGACTCAGTTACACATGGTTATATTTCTGTTTTTGTTTACAATGACTCATATAATTAGAAAAAAGAATATGTCGTCATTGCTTCCGAACAACGAACTCGTCATCAGATGGACAGTTAGCGAGTCATAGTGTGACGTCGTGAGACCATTAAGAAGTTAATCATCGTGTTGGCATTGGTTTCTTTATACTACCGATTCCTTTCACATCACCAGTCTACGCAAATAATGCATTTGTTTCATATTATGAGGAAACGGAGGCTAGTATTTCATTTATGTAATAACTACAAATAAGGATTCGGCACCGTATTTCCTCCCTCAAAATCAATATAAATTTAATAGGAATTTATCGTGTTAAAATGTATGAGTACGACGTCAGGTTAATAATAAGAACGTATTTTTCCGCTTATTTGCGATAATGTTCGACTTGTTATTCTGGGACTTATCAGTGGGAATTTTACTCCATTGTTATAAATTAATGTTTTTTAGGGTTCCGTAGTCAACTAGGACCCTTATAGTTTCGCCATGTCCGTCTGTCCGTCAGTCCGTCCGTCCGTCCGCGGCTTAGCTCCGTGATCATTAGTACTAGAAAGCTGAAATTTGGTATGAGTATGTGTATGTATAACGCCGACAGATCGGTAAAATAAAATTAAAAAAATATATATATTTCGGGTACCTCTCGAACACCTAAAGTGGGGGTAATTTTTTTTTCTTTTGAACACTGGTGTGTGGGGTGTCGTTGAATAGGTCTTGTAAAAATAATAGGGGTCTTCTAACATTATTTTTTGATAAAGTCAGCAGTTTTGTAAATATTTTCTCCAAAAACAAAAAAAATAGGGTCCCCCCTCCTCTAACTTTTCAAACACGGGTCAAAAAATTCGGAAAAATTCATGTTAATGAGGCCTTATAAGTACTTTCAATGAAAACTATATTGAACAAAATCGGGCGAGCCGTTTTTGAGTTATCGCCAACTTTCATATTTTTTCTTTAAAAGGTCGTAAGTTGACTTCCAGAAGGTAATAAATGATTACAGTTTTTATAGAGCTTAAAATCTTTGTTAACTTAAACCTCGGGCTTAAAACAGCAGTTTATTGTGAAGGATGAGCAACTACGGAACCCTACACTGAGCGTGGCCCGACATGCTCTTGGCCGGTTTTTGCATCATAAAATTATACCAAATTTTAAAATCTTTTTAAATCCGTGCCATATATTTTACGATATATTTAAAGCACCGATTAACGGACTCTCTTTCGGGTGAGGCGTTAAATGAAAGTATTGTTTCTAGCACGCAAAAGAAAATAGATTCGCGTCACAACCTTTACTGCGCCCAGTCCGCTGGCGATAGCGTAGGGGCATATTTTACGATGTGATTTGCCGTTTTCTTTTTTTATCGATTCAAAATATTTTTTTTATTTTCATTTTTACTATTACTCGAACATTATACCAGCAACCCACGTACTATAAAACTGCGGCATTTGAAATGCCAGATGATACAAATGAATCTATTAATAGATGACATTGAAGTTGCAATCTAGTTTTTTTGAAACAATTAAAATGAAGGAACTTCGACTACACACGATTCTTGCATCCTAAAATGTTATACTAACCGTAGGATAAGAATTTCAGTCTGTTACTAACGTATTTTGTAAGCACTATGATCCCAGTTGGTCGAAATAAATGTTTTTTATTTTTATTTTTTTATTTAAAACATTTTTGTATTAATTTAAAGAGTAAAAAACGATTCTCGTATAATAAATAAAGATAAAGATAAAGATAATTTATTGACAAAGATAATAAAAACAATCAGTAGAAAAGCCTGCCTTCTGAGCTAGGAAAAAACACAGGTTTTTTCCCTAGCTCAGAAGGCAGGATAAATGGATAGTTTTTTTAAATATCTTACCATGCTGAGAGATGTCATAAGCCGCTTGAAGTTGCCCGACGTGTCTCCGCGAAGGTCGTCTTCCAACAGAGTTCCGTACACTGTAAAAAATACGATCATTTAAGAGCATGAACTAGTCTGTTTTCCTTGTACGTAGATAAAATATAAAATTGTTACGTTGAATAATTTTAAGTTTGATGATATCAAACTGGACTGTAATACCGAAAGAAACGTATGAGACTAGAAATCTTTATCCTTATATAAGTGGATTATTCAACTTTTCTCGTCTTTTTTGACTATTGCCCTTAATATAAAAGGTTAAACGTTAGTTATTGTCGTAGTGATAAACTAGTCTCACCCCATTTCATCTAACAAGTACCTAATGTTGTCTATGGAAATATATCACACTGGCGCCATCACAGTGGAAATTAACTAACCTAATGTTTTTATCTAAATAAGCTAATATTTTAACCCATTAAGCGGTACTACTTAGGTGTTCGTCTACTAAAGGTGATTTTTGGAAAATAGGACTTATATCTATAAGAAAAAAGGTAAAATAACAACACAAAATTTCAATATTGAAAACTAGTTTATATTATATCCCAGCGTGGCTAGCATATCTTGCCGCGACATTGTTTGTCGCGCGACTTGTCGTTACCTCTTGCTCGCGCGGTATAGACAGGAAAGTGACAGGAGTATTTGTAGACGTCAAAGTTCTAGCTTCAAATATGCATTAGTAGATTGTTAACCAAGGGTAGAAAGTGACCCATTGCACCCGAGATATTTCTGGCGCTCGAACGAAGTGAGAGCGCCAATAGTTCGAGGGTGAAATGGGTAATTTCACCCGAGTTAAACACTCTACTTTTCATTTCGACTGCGAGGAAAATAAAATACTACACGCACATGTCATGAGTGTGTTAAATTAATTTCCATGTCATTTTTAACCAATAATTAATAAAAGACACGGTATTTATATTTAATCCCGTGTTCCCGCTTTTTCTATTGCAAACTTTCATTATTATTTTTAATAAAAAAAAAACTATTTGACGAGGTAACCTTTTAACACCTATATCGGACCATCCCCGACATATACGTACCTACCGCCAACATTAAAAAAAAAACAAATCCAATGGTTTCTATTTTGTTTTTTATCTAAATGTACGATTCTATCAATAAATCAGGGACATAATTATATATATGTATTATGAATATATATTTATATTTAATAATTAGATGTAAATAAATTAAGCTTGCATATACAACGTGTCCCAAAATTCAACGATAAGCGGGCACCAGAAGACGGATCTGGTCATGATACCTCGAGAAAAAAAAAGAAAAAAAATATATCTCAATCCCTTTAGAAATTATTAAAAAAAAAATGAAATTCTTAAAATATCGACACCCCTAATGGTATTTTTAACGACCATGTCTTTAATTTTTGCAATATTTCAGATATTTTTTTTGTATCGGCAACCTAAGTAGCACTGCTATCCACCGCAGTCTTTAAAAATATCAGAATACGTGTAGATTGAACACAAAAAATTATCAAGATTATTTTTACCTCAATACTTTTAAATGTTTTTTTCTTTCAGTCCACTTTCAATCATCATTGTGCATAAAAAAAGTATTGACACTACCATGGCAAGTGTTTTAAAAAGTTGACGCAACTAACCAAGATTCCAAAATGGTTGGATACTCTTGGAAAACTAGCCCCGAAAAAAAAACAGCTATTTTTAAACAAGAACCGAAATTTTTTAATGTTGATAATAATCACTTTTACGTGCTATACCACTAACCCGTCCCGAACTCAAACTTGAACTATGCTGCTGCAGAGACACGCTGAGGCACCCTCTGGGTGGAAAGGCTAGCCTCCAGGAGCGGGTCACCGGCCCTCTGCTTATCCGCATCCCATCATCGGCCACTTCCGAAGTGAACTAAAACAAAGACTAGCAAAGCAATCTAGCCTATGCCCACCCCAAGTGCTTCCCATAACTTGCAAAGTCTGATCTAGGCGAGATGGGTACCGAAGAGTGCACACCAAGACAATGACCGCATCTGCCCTGTCTTCGCGCTCCCGTACCGAGTCCTCTCGCTCCTCAGTATGACCACTACGACGCTTTCGAGCGAGAGATCCCCCACTCCAAGGGCGCCCACCATAGTACGGCGTTCACCAACCCAGTGAATGCACTCCTTTAGGGTGTGCTGGGCGCTGTCATCCGGGTCGCCGCTCGCGTTACACCGGGCTGGTTTCCCTGCCGATTCGATGCAGGTAATGATCGATACACCCATGCCAATGCTCCCATGAACCCTCTCCAACCAGTGGTCGAACGATGGGAGGAGTGCCCCTATGGTGCGGGCTTCATAGGGGGAGTCCTCCAGGTCGTTCCTCCACCGGTCCCTCACCCGGCGCTGCGCCTGTCGGCGCTCCTTACGCAGCTCTTCGGAAGCGGGGAACTCATTAAGGGCTCTGCTCTCACCCGCTCCCTGTGCGCCTCCACGAGCCCCTGGGCATCCAGCTCCCAGGGCGTGGTGCCCGCCAAGGCGCCCGCTGCCACAGTACTTTGGGTGGGCATAGGTTAGCCTGCTTTGCTAGTCTTTGTTTTAGTCCACTTTTGTGGCCGATGATGGGATGCGGATAGGCAGAGGGCTGGTGAACGGCATTTGGAGGCTAGCCTTTCCACCCAAAGGGTGCCTCAGCGTGTCTCTGCAGCAGCAGAGTTCAAGTCTGAGTTCGGGACGGGTTAGTGGTAGCACGTAAAAGTGATTACTATCAACATTAAGAAATGTCGGTTCTTGTTTAAAAATAGCTGTTTTTTTTTCGGCGCTAGTTTTCCTAGAGTATTCTACCATTTTGGAATCTTGGTTAGTTGCGTCAACTTTTTAAAAGACTTGCCATAGACTTGTCCATACTTTTTTTATGTACCATGATGAGTCAAAGTGGACTAAAAGAAAAATTCATTCAAATTTTTTGGGGTAAAAATAATTTTGATAATTTTTTGTGTTAAAACTACATGTATTTTGATATTTTTAAGGGCTGTGGTGGCTAGCAGTGCTACTTAGGTTGCCGATACAAAAAAAATATCTGAAATATTCCAAAAATTCTAGACATGGTCGTTAAAAATACCATTAGGGGTGTCGATATTTTAAGAATTTCATTTTTTTTTAATAATTTCTAAAGGGATTGAGATATATTTTTTTCTTTTTTTTTCTCAAGGTATCATGACCAGATCCATCCTCTGGTGCCCGCTTATCGTTGAATTTTGGGACACGTTGTATATAACTTTTGGAGACATTTTTTCAATGGCCACTTACCACGGCCGACTAGATTGTACCTAATTGAGTTGGTCACGACGTGCATCTAGATGGCACTTATCTTTGACTCCGTGGCAATTAAAAAAAAATTACTTTCCACCCTAGGGATGGAAAAGCTATTTTCCACCCGGCTATCTACTTATGAAAATTACACTTTCTGAACAGGAGAGATGAAAAAATTATTTCAATACTTTTCCTCCGTGAGCGATGAGACAATTTACGGCTTAACAAACTTGTGTTTGCAGTATAGGAAACATGCCTAACAAGCATACAGTCCGCAAGATGCAAGATAAGACGAAATAAGCACAACACTTGGGCACATATCATTCGTCTTATTTCAGCGGCCCGGTCGGAAGCAATTCATTAGCGAACGGACTACGGGCCGAGGACACTCATTCTGCGAAGACGCTGTTTCACACGATTTTAACCATATTCCATACAATTCCCTGTTATATAATCAGCCGTATCCTAGCTAGCAAGTTATTTTGAGGTTGGTTGGGTTATATCGAGTTACGGAAACTGTCGCAAGATAAGGCCGCATAAACTCAACATACCTAACCTAGTATGCGGCGTATTATGCAATTGAAATTATGGTTAGTTCTGTAGTAGACTATGTACTTAGGTATGATGACGGTTTTCTTGTTTATTTCATTTTACTGAGCAACGGATGGGATACATTTTTGCTTATTTAAGTAGCGACATACGCAAAATTATTATATTATTACCGTTCTGTCCAAATGATAAATAACATACGAGTATCTAGGTTTTCATGTAAATTGACCTTGTGACCTTAAAGGTACAATTCCGACGGTAGCGGCAGGCCTGCATTGCGTGCATTTATATGCATGGCGACACAGTCGCCTGCGCTCTGAACGTGTTTTATACTATAAATAACTATACAAAACAGGAGAGTCGCTACGGCCGACAGACACAGCAATAGTAATCTATATATATAAACGGATTTGTCCTGACTGACTGACATATCAACGCAGAGCCGAAACTACTGAACTTAGAACTTTGAAAATTCTACAGTAGGTCAAGTATATTATGTAGGCAAGGAATAAGAAGGGATATTTCAAAACTCATCCCCTGAGGGGTTAAATTGGGGTTGAAAGTTTGTTTGGAAAATGCGTAATTTTTGAGTAAGAGTCTTAATACTTTGCATACAGACTTTAAATTTAGAATGAAGAAAAGTAATTTCAGCATTTTTGAAAATTCATCCTGCAATGGGGTCTAATTGGGGTTGAAATTTTGTATGAGAAAAATGACAGTTTTTGAGTAAGAGCGATTATATTTCGTAATTTAGGCCGTGCATTAAAAAATATTAAAACTAATTTTAGCATTTTTTTAAATTCAGCTCCTAAATTGTTCAAAATAAAGATTAAAGTTTGTATAAGAAACGTAGCATTCTTTGAGTATGAGGTATATTTTGGGGGTATGGACTCTTACTCTTATAAACGGACAAGTCCTGACTGACTGACTGACTGACTGACTGACTGACTGACTGACTGACTGACTGACTAACTGACTGACTCACTCATCAAAGTAGAGCCGAAACTACTGAACCTAGGAACTTCAAATTTCTAGAATAGATCAAGTATACGATGCAAGCAAGCATTAAGAAGGGATTTTTCGAAACTCATCCCTTAAGGGTGACAAATCGGGGTTGAAAGTTTGTATGAAACTGACGTAATTTTTGAGTTAGAGTTATAAAACTTTGTGTATAGATTTTGGATCTAAAAAGAAGAAAACTTATTTCAGGATTTTTGAAAACTCTTTCTTTAAAGGGGTTAAATAGGGGGTGAAAGTTTGTATGAGGAACTTTTAATTATTTGAGTAAGAGTGGTAATATTTCGTGTAAAGCTCTTTCTATACAAAGTAAGATGACAAGTTTCAGCATTTTTGGAGATTCATCCCCGAAAGGGGTTAAATGCACAATGAAACTTTGTAAGAAAAACGTGGTCAATTTGAGTAAGGGGTGCATTCTTTTACGTGTAGACTGATCATCAAAAACTGAAAACATGTATTTCAGCGTTTTTGAAAATTCAACCCCTAATGGTGTAAAGAGGGAGGTGAAAGCTTCTATGAAGAGCTTGGGATTCTTTGAGTAGGAGTGGTAATATTTCGTGGACAGGTTCTTATTTGCAAAGTATGAAAACAAGTTTCAGCATTTTTGGAAATTCATCTCCGAAAGGGGTTAAATGGACAGTGGAACTTTCTTGGCAAACGGGGTTTTTTTTTGTGTAAGGGGTGCATTCTTTTGCGTGTAGACCCTTCATTAAAAACTGTGAATATTGATTTCAGCGTTTTTGAAAGTTCAACCCCTAATGGGGTAAAGTGGGAGGTGAAAATTTGTATGAAGAGCTTGGGATTCTTTGAGTAGGAGTGGTAATATTTCGTGAATAGGTTCTTCTATGCAAATTAAGAAGAGGAGTTTCAGCATTTTTGGAAATTCATCCCCGAAAGGGGTGAAATGGATAGTGAAACTTTATTTGAAAGTAGAGCCGTTTTGAGGAAGAGGTGCATTATCTTGTGTGTACACTGATCAATGATCATCAAAAACTAAGAACATGTGTTTCAGCGTTTTTGAAAATTCAACCCCTCATGGGGTAAAGAGGAAGGTTTGTTTCAATGAAGACCTTGAGGTTATTTGAGTTCCGTAGATACCTCAAAAGGAAAAACGCAACCCTCAAAGGATTACTTAGTTGTCTGTCCGTCTATCGAATAAAATGGAAATCAAAACCATATAAGTACTCAGGGCTGTACCTAATCCTTTGAAGTCGTTAAAAAACCAAACTTTAAGTTATAAGGTAAGAACCACAACAAACGTCGATACTCTCAAGGGAATCAAATTTTATAATGTACTTAGGTATTTTCAGTTGAACTAAAACTATGAACTTGGCAAGTAATAACGTGTCTTACTCTCTTACTACAAGTACTTAATAGGGAGTAATCTGAAACTATACATTACTAATTAAATAAAAAATTAGACTGTATTTAAAGTACCTACGTAAAACAGTTTTCCAACGGTGACGTTAACTTTGCCACTTAGTATATTTTATTTTTTCCTTAGTAATGTCGTAATGTGCAGTGATTTCATAGTTCGCAAGGAACCCTCTGTGCGCGAGTCCGACTCGCAGTTGACCGTCTATTTGTATTAACTGAGAATACTGATTTAAACGTTAGAGGAAATTCCTATCCTTAAGAGGCCTATCCTTTTAAAACTTATTATTTCATATTATGACAAATATATTCATAATTTCAACCAACTTTTTGCAGTAAATAATACTTTTCCCCGAGTTCTAGGTAGTAACATAGTTATTTCTTGCTTTCATTGCGTGCAGTCGACTTATTTAAGTTGAAAAAACTAATTTTCCCCGTGAATTTTGTCAATTTCGTTTTTGAAAAACTCAAACTGTAGGTTTCAAATATATACCAATAAATCCCAATAAGCTGTTCTAGGTAGTAACATCAATAATATGTTAAGAAACATGTTTTATCATAGAGAAAAATATCTAAAACAATCAGCATTTTAAAAGGAATAAGGCCTTTTAAGGTGATTAAACTTTTGACTATGATTTTGTTCGGATCATCGGAAAATGAATTGCCCCATGTTTATACCACAACGTGATCTAGAAATATATAAATCTACTAAGTAGGTACCCAAAAATTTATGTACCTATACTCGCAGATTTCTATTAGTTGTATTATTTTAAGACACAACAAAGCGGGTAGAAAGTTACACAGATAACGTTTCCAGACCCTGTGCGAGCGAAGCCGCGGGCAGAAGCTAGTATAATATAATAGCGGTCGATTGGGTACCAAAATTAGTTGGTATGGAGACATTAAGTAATTTGCCATTTTCACCATGAAAAAGTGCGTTTAAGTTCATGGTTGTCATACAGTTACGTCTATTGTTTTGTTAAATTATAAGAATTATGAAAACAATTAAAAAATATTTTTAGAAAAAAAATACATTACCTACCTAATTTTCGTATCTTTTTCACATTTTTTTTTTTTCATTACAAATTGAGCTAATTTTATTCATTTATTTATTTATTTATTTAAATTAGTTACACAGCATAACAGTAAATAATTCATATAACTAGGGTATGTTGTACAATTCAACAACAGTCTACACCCCTACCGTACCTTCATAAGCACGTCGTTTGTGCCGAGCCCGGTCCCTGCGTCGCGGAACTCCTACATTTAACAACACCAGGGCAAAGTCTAGGACAATTACAAAACTGTATGATAAATCATGGCTACTCACTGGCATTATAGGCCTGTTTGATGACCTGGATCTCGTGGTTGGACATGGTGCACATGACCTCGATGAGCACATCTTCGTCGGTGCCGATGCCGGCGACCGCGTCGTGGAGCTCCTTAGCGTAGAACTGCGGCAGCGGCGTCATCAGCGCCACGACGATGTCTTCGAACTTGCCGCTCGTTTCGCTCTTCAGGTCTGAGATTAGGTCCTGGAAGGGAAAGTGAAACGGTGAATCACATTGTATGAAATGGAAAGACGACAAATAAAGAGCAAACGCTCTTATCTGGTTATGATGTTGTGCTTCGAGGGAAATGCTGTTTCGAGCTACCACGATTCACCTAACTAAAGAATTCAAATAATTGCGCCAGGCATGGGCTAGTAGGTGATCAGTTCAGTGACTTAACCATAGCAACCAAACTTAAAGTAGTGAAGCATACTGAGAGTTTCCAGGGAATTCATCTCTTCAATAAACTGCCCTTGGAGTTGAAGTCAATCACAAACAGTAATACCTCTAGCAAACTACAAAATATCTTGGTTATACAATGTTTGTACTCAGTAGAAGACTTCGGTGGGACAAATTCATGATCATTTTTATTATAGTTTTGTTTGACATAGTTTCCTTGAAATGTACGTAGATTCTAAATTAGTTTTTGATTGACATTATATAATGAATAGTATCATCTTCCTAGCCTTTGTCCCATTTTTTGAGAATGAATTCTCAATCGGGGTCGGCTACCTAAATCCCAAGATATGGCGTAGGCGCTAGTTTTTACGCAAGCGACTGCCATCTGACCTTCCAACCCAGAGGGGAAACTAGGCCTTATTGGGCTTAGGTGGTTTCCTCACGATGTTTTCCTTCACCGAAAAGCGAGTGGTAAATATCAAATGTACATAAGTTCCGAAAAACTCATTGGTACGGGCCGGGTTCGAACCCGCGACCTCCGGATTGAAAGTCGCATGCCCTAACCACTAGGCTACCACCGCTCTTCAATCTATATATATAAAAGAAGAAGTCCTGACTGACTCATCAACGCACTGCCGAAACTACTAATGTTAGAGAGTTGATTTTTGCACAGTACGCTACTTTTATAACGTGGGCTAGGGATAAGAAGGGATTTTTGGAAATACCTCCCCTAAGAGGGTTAAATAGGGGTGCAAAGTTTGTATGGGGTAAACTTTTTTTTTGGAGTTAGAGACTTGAAACTTTGTAGAATGATTACTTATTCAAAAACACAAAAAGTACTTTCAGCGTTTTGGAAAATTTCACCCCTAAGAGGGTTAAAAAGGGGTGCAATGTTTATATGGGAGAAACTTTATTTTTTGAACTAGAGACTTGAAACTTTGTAGATAGCTTACTTAATTAAATAAAAAAAAATAATTTCAGCGTTTTGGAAAATTTCACCTCTAAGAGGGTTAAAAAGGGGTGCAAAGTTTGTATGGGGAACACGCTAATGTTGTTTATAAAGAAGTGTTACGCTAACGTTATCAGTTTATATATTTTTTATTTCCTGTCTACTACCCAGTGACTACGTCCTTTTTTTAAAACGAACTGGCACCCCCTTTTCTATGGTTGACTGTCAACAATATTTTCTTAGTGCTGTCTCTTATTTATTGTGTTCCAAACTTTGTGTTCCTATATTTAGTGAGTTGTCTATCAGCACATGAATAATTTATACTTTATATACCTATTCTTACTTTATTTAGCTTCTTGAGAGATATAGAGAACTATAGCACCAGAATATATTGAATCACTCTTTAAACAATACTACTAGCCTGTAGACCAAAATAGTAATCGCATCATTAAATTCGCTTATGTGCATTTAGTTTTTAATGGTCACATTTCAGCATTTTCTTTAAACACTAGCCTTTTTTATAACTAGGGTGACTGCTAGACCATTTAGAAACATTTTGGCCAGCCTTGGGAACTCCGCCACACCACTCTTTTCGTTTAATAGGCAGGCCGGCGTGTACAAATACCAGTGCTGCCTTCTTATGAAAAGAGGTCATTATTTATTATTGTTATGAAATAAAGTTTACTATTTATTATTATTGAAAGAGATACTCTTCATTAAACTGCCTGCATCTCTCGATTTCCAGTGCTGAGTTTAAGATTGTTTTAACAGCCTTACGATATTTAACATTTTTTTTAAATCTCACTCATAATAACTAAGATCCCCATTTTCTAACTCCAAATCCATGCGTCGCTCTATATCTTGCAGTCATTTTTATCAAAGATTAAAAGCATCAGGTAACTGACGGAATAAATATTAAGCATCCTGCAAACAATTCCCGTAATCTAATTAGAAAATCTTCAAAAATTCTTTAACAATTGCATTTTCTACACCATTTTAACTAAGAATAAAATTCAGTTACCTATTTTAATATCTTTGTCATCATCAAAAATCAACGCGGACGAAGTCGCGGGCGGCCGCTAGTAATGAATATAATGAATAGTATATAGAACTATAATTTAAACAATGGGACATTGGAAGAATATGAATGTTGTTTTGCGTAATTAATGTAACATAACTAAATAATAATTGAATAATTTGATAGGTAATAAATGTATTATTTCTATTGTATTTTTTTA
This sequence comes from Apotomis capreana, assembly GCA_947623375.1. Taxonomy (NCBI): domain Eukaryota; kingdom Metazoa; phylum Arthropoda; class Insecta; order Lepidoptera; family Tortricidae; genus Apotomis; species Apotomis capreana. Next base: position 6,352,263 of record OX392506.1, on the reverse strand, counting down.
TATATTTCAAACACAATGTACATTGTTTATGATTAAATAACTAAATTAACAGGAAAAAGTACATATATACGAAGGAATTCAAATCATTTGGATAATCATTGTTTTAAACAGGTAAGTAATTGTACAAAACATTTTCCTCAACTCACATGATGGGAACAAAGCAACACTTGTATAATATTACTATGAATATAGAAAATGAATACTTATGTAACTAGGACTACAGTTATGATGTAAAGACAAAAATACTAGAATAACAAGTGATATTTTAGTTCCCTCCCTCGTATAATCTATACCTGACCAGAGTAGGAATCTGCTCCGCGGACTAGTTTAGACATTATAAGTATGCAAATCAAACATATTTAAATCGAGATATCTGACTTTTGACATTATTGTGGCATTTAGTACCTATTAGATAGGAGAGGTAGATAAAGTTGTGCAGACAACATAACTTGTGCACTAGAGACGTATTTGTATTCCCGTGGTGTACTCACGGGGTATTTCTAAGGTACTCGCATGTACGTATACATATAACAACAAGAGTAGGTATGTACAATGGGCTGCACAAATGCATGGCCAATGTATGACGGAACTCATTCATAAATTGGCCATGCGTGTGTGTGAGTGATTCGAAAATGATTCTAGGAGACCAATTCCACCGTCTCCATTCAGACAATACAGTACTCGGCGCGGACTTGGATTCCACCCTTATATTGTCGATATACCACTGATTCGTACGAAACGCTTTGCGTCTACTTTCCTTATGAGGACAGCTAAGGAATGGAACTCACTTCCTGGTGAGAAACCTGTTTCCTGAAAAATATAACTTGGATCTCTTCAAGTCGAGAGTGAATAGGCATCTTCTAGCCAAGCATGCTCCATCTTAGGCCTTATTGCCACTTAACATCAGGTCCAATCGAGGTTAAATGCATGGCTATTTTGAATAAAAAAAAAAAAAAAAAACCAAATTATTCTTTCTGACCAATCAAGTAAAGAGCGTTTTCGTATAGAAACGTATTTTTTTTCACATCATTGGAACATGGTTATGTAGTGTCCTGCTCGTTGGAGGTTTATTTTGGTTGGCCCACTTCTATTCTACTTATCGAACAACACGGTGGAAATTGTGTTACGAATAAAGTTATGATAAACAAATGATAAATTACTAAGGTATTTAGCGAAGTGTAAATCACGAAATTTCGCGACGTTACTTTATTCTTTGGTATGGGTTCATCAATGCACTTGTTCACAGAAAGAGCTAAGTACTTGTAAATTATTACCTTCATACAATGTAGCAATTATTGATACCAATTATTGGCTTGTTCAAAACATATTTTAATATTGTTACATTTATAACTTCGAACTTAGATCCAGCCACGACTATACGTGATGACATAAATACAAACATACTTACAAAAAATTCAAAGATTATATTTTTAATGTTGTTACCTCCAAATACGCTATTAAGTACAGAGTTTTTTGTAAAATATTCACAGATATTTAATTTTTTAATTTGGTTGAGAGTAGGTATTGTTTAATATTATTACATTTTGGTTATTACTAGGATGTGCAGTCCCCGTAAAATGTATTAATAATAATAAATATTAAGGGACAATCTTACACAAATCGATCTATCCCAAACTAAGCAAAGCTTGTGCTATGGATACTAGACGACGATATACGTAATATACATACACAACATAATTTGAACTTAGAGTTTCGGATAGACTAATACATGCAATCAAGTTTCATGAATTAAAGGTCACACTGTATACATACTACTGTATAGATTTTATACAAAATACTGCATAGTTTTTTTTTATATTTATAGTCAAGTAATGTACGTTTCTGTTATACCTGTTATCTGTCATTCAACCTATGTCATCGAGTTTTATTGGATTTTATCCTCCTTCGCATAAATATGAGAAATTATTACATACAGCTGCTACACCACGAATTTTAAGGAAAATGTTATACAACGGCGGTATAGTATTTTTATGTTATCAGTATTTTATGACTAAAATGATCAGCTTGCAACGGGCGCGAAATTCGTTTGAATTGTGAACATGCCATTCTTACCTACTGAATTTTGAGTTGAATACAACGTTCTATAACTGTTGTGTCCGGAACAGGAATATCGCCTGAATATCCTCGCCATTTACATAACAAAAGTGCCGCATTATCGTAGGTCACTATCTTCCCCGTCAATATTCGTACATTATCCGGCGAAAGTATTTGGAGCTATGCCAAACTAGTCCAATGCTGGTAAACACTATGTAGGTAAGTATACTACTTATGACTGGGAAACAGGAACAATAACAAGTAATGTGGAACATTGGGATCGATCAGGGCGTGTTATTTGCCATTTCGTTGAACTATTGACCTCCCAGTGAACGCATATCCAATTAGACTAATTGAAAGCCGTAATTAAAGTTGTAACTAACAACATAACTACCTACTTCTGTAATAACACAGCGGGCAGCAGGTAACAGCGTAGATCATTTCAATATTGCATAATTACAATAAAGTATGCAAAAGTTGGGTATAATTGAGTATTAATTTTCATAAGAAGAATATGTAGTGAAAACTAGCAGATTTGATGGTTGAAGGACTTAAATGCATATCTATGCCTAGAACCTAAATCTACTAACGTTTAGCTAGCTTTTATATACTCGTATGGTAGTTTATTTTATAATTTCACAATCAATTTCAAGTACCTTGAACTGACTACTTGGAACAAGGTGGAATTCAACTTGTGATATTGTAAGCACCCACTTTAAACGGAGTATGCGCGCACTAATTCAATTCCAACAACTACATTCAATATAGGAAAACGCAGTAAGTACTTAACTAAAAAATACGCATGAAGGAAAAGTACGAAGCGAGGATAGCATTTAACAAATTATTAAAGTAGTTTTGTCTTAATTATTGTATTAAGCGGTTTACCTCGCGTGAAATTGCGTTAAACACAATAATTAAATATGTCTCACGGAAGTTTTAAAGTGGATTTGTCTTTTAAAATACTAAGGAAACCAATCATACTAATATGTATGGCATTTTTAATACTCTGAAAATGGAAATGTAAAAAATGTTATTCAACAAATATGAAATATTTAGATAGTACTTGCCAGACTACCAATTTCAGAATGTAATAACATCTAAAAGGGAGGTTATGAAATGATCTGAAGATCTCGCACTTCCAAAACATTAATGGGTTACCCGGTAATATATTGGGTATCTATTTACCCGGGTCAACATCAAATCTACCAGTATCTAGTGAAGCTCACCTTGCCGTAGAGCGTCTTGAACTCGAACGCGATGCGCAGGCGCTGCTCGTTGCTGCGGCGCGTGAGCACCTGGATGATGGCCTTCTCGTCTGTGCCGAAGCCCTTCATGGCCTTACGTAGCACCGCGGCATCCTCGCGAGGGTCGAACGGGTTCACCGGCACCACAGTGGGTTTCGACTGGAATAAAAAAGAGGTATTAGTAAAGTTTTTGTTTTTGGTACATTATTAAGGATATATTAGACAAACTATTTCAATAGTAACGTTAGTGTTGTTTATGGGTGTCTGGTTGAGTTAATGTTGTTTGACGAATAAGTTTAGCTCTCTCTATATTACAAAGCTCGTGTTTGCTCGATAGAAAAAGGGTGTACCTTAGAGGCGAATCTTATAAAGAAAAAAAGAATATTATAAATCGATACCATTATCAGATAAAAGTTCGAGCGTTGCCAGGTACTGGGACAGACATTCATATAGACAAACATACATTATATATACGTTTTAAACTTAATGCCTCTTTTTGGGCCATAGGGCTTTGAAAATTCATTTATTTTACTAGGCAGCTATGGTGGGACTATTAATAAAAACAATAAAACAAAATTGTGCATATTTTTGGCTAGCATAGATTACAAGTTTGAACATTTTGTTTTTATTTAGTGCTCTTAGTTATTCGCAGTGTTTATCGAAGTCCAATTTAGTAAACTCGAAGCAAAATACATTTGGCTTTCAGCAGATTAGGCATCAGTAGAATCACCCATTTATCATCGTGATCGTGACACACCCACTCAATTGCAATTTAGGGAAGTGTCACTGTAGCGTATTTATAGGAATATTCTCATGTAGTTGTGACCTGTTCGAACTTCGAATAGACAACAAAACAAATGCCGATTCGAAAAGTCTACTAACTACATGCAAGAGCGTACTTAGCTTTGTTTTTCACCTATATATACATCCTTAGAGCTTAGTACTAAATCGTCGCAGTGCTAAACCCCGAACTCTTGGGCTCGCTTCGCGGCGACGCGGCAACCGCTTCATCGACTGACATGCTCTATCTTACAGAAGCGCTCAGCGCTTTCCACTAAGCGAGCCATCATTGTGGCCTCAGCCTTACAAACACGATCCACTGACACATTTACCGTGATATAGATAAATGATTGTCTAAACAAAGTCGTAGTTTGCCAATTTCGCCCTTACGCCCTATGTTTAAGGTTTTGATTGCACCGGTATTGGATCACGGCCACGGTTTGTAGGTCTTTGTTGTCGGTTCCGACAAGGTGAGGGTCACTGAGCCTGTGTTGGATAGATCCCTAAGCGAGTATGGGAATAAAAGCGTGGTAAAGACATAAGGCATTAGACACAGTGTAGTAGTCTTTACAAGACATTTGTTTCTCTCGGAATAGCTAAGGTACTTTTATAGAGTCTGTGCGGAAAGAGAAGAGTCGTGGTAGAAACGGGACCAAACATTATGAATATTACATAGCGATCGAACCTTAAGATGTGAATATTAACGTATTCACATAGAGGTCGCTAAGGCGTAAAGCCTTTCAAATAAACAATGCAAAGATCGACACACAAAGCATAAGGAAAAATTCGAAAGGTTATCTAGGCGTGGCATAAAGGTTAACGCGGTGGACCGGTAATCCAGAGGTGCCGGGTTCGAATCCCGGTCTTTTCCACCAGGTTACGCATTTAAATTTATCTTTGTGCTTTGATCTTTGTATCAATGATTTAATATAAAAATGGTGGTGTGTACCCACATTTAAAAAAAATAGACATTACATGTTTCATAAAAATTTACCAATTAGGTAGTATCATGAAAATATATCAATTAGTCTCCGACACAAAATCGATGAGTGTATTGATTCAAAATATTCATTTTTTTTGTGTTTGATATTTACCACTCGCTTTTCGGTGAAGGAAAACATCGTGAGGAAACCACCTAAGCCCAATAAGGCCTAGTTTCCCCTCTGGGTTGGAAGGTCAGATGGCAGTCGCTTGAGTAAAAACTAGTGCCTACGCCACATCTTGGGATTTAGGTAGCCGACCCCGATTGAGAATTCATTCTCAAAAAATGGGACAAAGGCTAGGAGGATGATGATTCATTTTTTTTGTCATTGAGTTTGAGAACTGTGTCTTCACTCAAGGTGTTGCATCATTTGTACATCTTCTTTAAAAAAATACACCATTTAACCAGCAAGTATATAAATCTATATTATCTTTGATGACAGATCTCGTCATATCCACAAGACGTTTTAGATACGACCAGGAGACGACGACGACCGTTCAACGTGGATATCCGTGGAAGAGGCATATGTCCAGCAGTCGTCGTTTGCCAAAGAGGACGGCCTATCGTTTAATCCTACTAGTACCTAAGATAAATGTGAAAGTTTGTGAAGACTTTTAGATGTAAGTGACTCAATAACACGTTGGGTGCAGAACAGATTTAGATCGAAGTTGGCGGACATATAGATCATGGACTGAAACATAGTTCCCTATAACGTGTTTGTTCTTTTAACTGCGGTTAAATTTAGTAAATTATAGGTGGAAGGATGTTCTGCCAGCAAGTACTTCATTACTGTATTGCGTTTGGATAAGAATGCCTATACTATTTTTGATGCTAAATTTGTAGTATGTATGTAGATCCTCGCACTAAATGAAAGGAGGCGAAATTGTCTTATACAGCTGAATCTGTAACAGATGCGTGATCTACAAACGAAGACGGCGTAAAGTAACTAGGACCTTGTTGTTGTTAGTGTTTCACAACCTATGGATTCCAACCCCTGTGGAGCGTGATACCTATTTAAAGGTGCTTGGCATTTAACTACTTTCATTAGGATGCGATTCTTGTGTTATTCACAAATACCGACTAGTCAGAAAAAGCGGAATAGAGTTCGCGAGAAAACGGTTTAAACACGGTTTAAGACCAGATATGTACCTATAAATTACACACACAAGCTGATTAGTAACCACGTGACTGCTACCTATTTAACGTTCTAATTAGAAACGTCTTTTCTTTTTTATTCTTAGACCGCGACGATATCGTACAACAATGCCTTGATTACATACAGTCTCACGACCACACGACTGCCGTCTGTCCCGCTCAGTCGCATAGCTGACAGACTAGTCAGAGGGAGAAATTCGCATAATAAAGCGTGACCAAGTTGATGAACTGGCCTGTTGATGACAAGCGAAGGTAGTGTAGTGTTTGTATAAGAAATGTCACAGATAATGTGGAGTGGTTGAGCGATTACAAGTATGTACAGTAAAGGAATCTGAAAGGCGACCTGATTTTTTTGACCCTTATTGTCTTTATGACAAGAGCGAAAAAGGTACGTGTTTCAATTTCCTTGATTGTACCTAGATTACAAGATAATTATTTACGATGTTGTTATTGTTAACCGATAATCATGTTTGAATAAGTAGGACTAACACACTCTAGTGTGATAAAATCTTTGAAACAAGTTTGAAAATAATATATGTAGGTATATATCTTATTTATTGTTAGTATTATTCGATATTTTCTAGATTGGAGATTAGACCCGTAACGCCAGTAAAAATGCTAAGTAAAACTAAATGGGGAACCAACAACAATTAATATGATGTCACCTAGTCATTAAAATTCTGTAACTGTAATATATTATTAAGGAATATACCAGCTGATTAAATATCAAAGAAGGGACATATACTTCATATTAACTAAACTTAAAATATAATACAGTATTGTTTTTATTCCTTTCAGCAGCACTTTAGATCAATTAATAAGAAGCAAGCTATGCTTACGAAATGGGTTTACTCACGTTGTAGAAGTCGAATATCGCTCGACATGTTCTAAATAAATAAAGAAAAAATAAAAGAGAACAAATACCTTATAACGAAACGATTTGAACCCACGCCTTACGCCAATTGTCGCTCTATAGGCACTACGCATACTTGAATTTGATGTAACAGAGGACATATCAATAATCTCCACTAACTCGCACTTTTAATACTTTGCTGTACCAAAACCCCTTAACCATTTACATCACTTGACACGAAAAAGTCGTATATTGTTTAGGGTTCAAATGAAAAGGTTTCTATTGGGTTAGAAGCGGCTACATCCATTGTAGCAGGGGCCACTAGCGAGACTGAATTACTGGCCAGCAATAAGTGTACACTGGAGATATATGAAGTGAGCATAACAATGTAATTGCAGTAAACTACTTCTTGAATAGAGCAGAGCTTGTAGGTAGTCAGCATGTAGTTGGGCTTGCTGAGCCGTATAATGTTACTGGTTTTAGTGCTCAATGGGATGAAATTAATTGATAATATCCATTGTTAAGAATAAATATTAAATGTTGATTGATTGGATTATCATCTTAAAAGACATCCACATTGTAGTACATTTCAGCATCTAATGCTAATCCTAATAATCTTAAAGAAAAATCTAAGCCAATTTTGCCCTTAACAAAACTTACTGAGCTAGGAAGCAAAGTGAAAAGGAATTGTGGAAATAGGCTTTCAATACATTGTAATTCTTTAATCAAGTGAGTATTACATATTGCAGACAGATATATTAAATTGATTGATAATGCATTGACTATAAACACCAGGGTTGAGATTTGAATTTGTTGTTTTGTTTAGAAATTTAGAAAGTACCAAAATGTGACTGGATGTAGCTCCTGATGGTGAATTTTAGAAACATGTCGCACTATATTCAACTTCTACAATGTGAGTAAACCCATTTCACATGTATTTCAATATACCAAAAAAGTGGTTGAATTTTAATTGATGAATTAGTGAAATCTTTTTGAGATCTATGAGTGTTTCAAAAAAAAGTATTCATAGTAAAAATAAACTTTATAATTTAGAAATGTTAACAAAAATGTGAAAATGAAATTTTTCATAGTTAATGCACATTTAATAATTGAATTATAGCAGCTATAATCAGCCATTTAAATCATTTTATTCGCAAATATGATGTACTTGTCCTTAATTTTACAGAAGTTTAATCTCACCAGGGCAGAGGTTGAGTATAGCTGCACTATAATTCATTAAATCAAGAATTCAATTGTTTTACATAGTCTTAGTTACTAAACTACTTTTATTTATTGACTAATATACCAAAACATTAAATAATAAATATAAAGCGCTTGTTTTGCTTATCACAAATGGAAAAAGCCATTGATGTTAAAACATGAAATTAAAAAATGATGAAAGAGATATACTAAGCAACATACCTTAGGCATTGGGGCAGAGTGTGATATGCCACCATAAGCTTGTTGGGTACGGGGCTGAGAGTGGCTTTGAGGATACGCCTGCTGTACTTGAGGCGCCTGGGCAGCAGGTGGATAGCCCTGATAACTTTGGTTAGCACCAGGATACCCTTGGTTGGCACTTGGAAGCCCTTGGTTGGCACTTGGGTACCCTTGATTAGCGCTAGGGTACCCCTGATTGGCACTAGGATAACCCCCTCCTTGCGGGTACCCAGTTTGAGCAGCATTGGGATATTGAGCAGTATTGGACTGTGGATAACCTTGAGCTGGTTGCCCTGGGTACCCTGCACTGGAAGAGGGATATCCTGAGGGCGGCGCGGGGTACCCCATAGTTGGCATCCCAGGCATTGGCATAGGATTACCGAATGACTGTGGCGCGGAGTTGGAAAATCCTATATTATGCATATACTGCGGTTGCGGATATCCCGATTGGCCCTTGAAATGAAACGAAAATGAATTTTAATGGCATTCAGTTATTTTTACTTAAACCTTTATTGTGATAAACAAAACAAAATTCGTTTACATTTGTGTAGAACCAAACGAAAGTTGATAAAACTAGGTACTTACTTGCTGGTAAGGATTCATTTTGAGCACAACAAGCACTTGTCTATACGCGAATAATAATTAAAGTAAGCACCAACTAACCACACTAACGAAGTGTAGTAAAGTATCAAGTGACTAATGTTATTTCAACACGATTACTTCCCGCAGTGTTCCGGCTAGTCCGTGGGTTTCACCGCGATTGTGACGTGTAGAGTTGATTCACATCACACGACACGACATTCAATATACTCTATGCACGACACTTCTTTAGGTGACATCCGTCCCAGTAACGTATTCGCCCACAATTGAAAAATACTTGATATAGATCACACGAAAAGAGGCCGTATTTTATTCGAATAAAGACTTCAATATTTTACAGAATTATTTTATGATAATACGTCGTGCGCCAGCACAAAAGTAGCACGATGACGTCAGAAAGAGCGTTCAGATATTTTCAAAGCTTATGTTATTGTATGAAAAGAACATACGTAACTATTCACATAATTCAGAGTATCACACAAGGTCCGTAAATAGAACAAATTTGATATAATACATTTCATGATCAAGTTGTTTATTTTTGCTTTATCCAAATTTGTTCTTTTATGGTCTTCAAGTTAGTAAATCCGAAGAGATCCGAACGCTCTTAGAGAACGTTCCAAAACAAAGACATTAAAACAAAGAAGCGGTATGAGGTTTTTTTTTTAATTTATTTGGGACAACAAACAGTAACACACATAGATTAAAAACACAATACTTAAAAGAATTTGAAACATGTGAGACCAATCACGTTATCCACGAATTACAATAATATAACTAGAGCGCAAGCAACAATAGGTACACAGAAATTGTATAAGAGTCTGGGAATAACAATTACCTACCTAAGGTTTGATAGTCTTTTAAAAAGTTTGCAAATGTATAGTTCACATTTGCTTAGTTTTTATTTTACTATGTCTATTTCATGGTAGTAAAACATAACATTTTATTGAAGGTTGAAATATAAATGTCTTAAAAAATTTACTGTAATAAAACTCCTGCACGCGGTTGAACGCACTCACCAGACAGTCAGTCCAGCCTCGGTAAGCTCGTCATACTCGCTCTAGTCCCTCGATTAGGCGGGATGCATAAACGCATTTTCCCAACGTAAAAAAAAACGGAAATAAAACTCCTGAAGAAAACCATATAGCAATGTTATCATTGACACACACCCACCATAAGTAGAGCCGACAGGAAAATTTTCAAGAGATCAATATGTCTAGCTAGGACGTTATCCTATTAACTAAATCTATTTGTTTTGCACATGCGCATCGCCAAGTAAAAACATAGTAATTTAACGTATTATGGCTCTAAGTACCTACAGGGTATTAAAAGCCACTTTACGAGCATCTGTATTAAAATAGTAGGTACATTACATACCTAGGGCGGTGAATTAGTGATTGTCCTAGATCGCAGGTGTTGTATTTATACCCATAGCCATAAATATGTGATCTGGGGCTTTATCAATTACCGCCCGTGGCTTGAAAAGTTTTACATCTTGCATTGGCCAGGAAGTGAGATTTTATTCCCGCGTAGCGGACAGTAAATCCCACTTACGGCCTAAAGTGACGTAATAAAATACTATTACGAGTGTGTTTCCAAACAAGTGTGTTATGTTGCTAATATACCTACAGGGGGCCACTTTAAAGCTCTGATCTGACAACTTAGGGCTTTATAGGACAACACCAATATTTTTGTCATTAAAGCATGAGCCTTGGCACACTTGTTACTTAGGTGGACTAGAGATGAAAACGCCCGGGTGACAAGTGCGGGTGGGGAGGGGGAGGGGGGGGGGGGGGGGGGAAGCTACGTTCCGCGGCGCTTTCTTTCGGTCCTCCTATCATCGTATTTGTAGAGACTATGGCATGTTTGGTGTTCGTTTTCGGATAAATTGAGGACGGCCAATCACTTTCTGTGACATTAGTAACATGTTTTTGTAGAAAAAAATAGAAATAAAAACAAGTCAGAAAATCTTCGTTAAAAAAAAAATATTTCTGCAACGATGACGTGAAAATAAGCAACAATTTGGGCATGAAAAAAATATCATTATATAGCCACATTTATATCAATTTAAAAAACATATAATTTATTAGAACTATTATGAATAGCAAATACTAAAAAAAAATTTTTTTAACAGCAGACTCCTCATTTTACTTTATAAAAATAAGGACCCAAAAACAAATGTTATATATATATGTTGGAATACGTAATGTAAGTAGCTGAATTGTATATTACGTAGTTTAAAGCTGTATTTACGTTTGTTAGCATGTGTATTATATTTTAAATTGCGAATAATATAACCGTTTGATGACTTCAATTGACTGGTTCAAAATAAAACTAACAAGTCACAGATCTGTATATTATTGTTAATCTGTATATAAGTACTTAAATTCATGCATATATTTATGTGTAACATGCTCCATCACATGCACACAACTCGGTGCATTTTAATTTTTGTTGGATACACCTGCATCTAGCAGCGTATTTCTTTTTGCTGCACCTGATCATTTCCATGCAGGCTTTGGGCTTGACACCTACTGGCAAGCTAGTCCATGTAGGTTCCCATCTCTCATCAACTTTTGTACATCCCCAATCAGATGGAATAGGAATATTTTGGATCGGTAAGATTTGACCCCATACATGAACTCCTTGAAAAACTGCCCGCAGGAAATGCTGGTACAATGTAGCATTCGTTGGTGGAATATTTTTGAATTGGCGGTCTTTTTTCGTAAACAACTGCTTTCGGCAATCGTTTACAGCAGAAACTGAGCTGGATCTAAAACAAAAATGTTAAATATGTACTACTACCCTTTAAGTGACTCATTGTTTTATGAATAAAGTAAATAGATGACTACAATAAACTTTTCCACGATCGCCATTGCATCTTCAATTCTGCCGTCGTATGCTGTCAGGAAACTTTCAGTGGAATTAGGGACTGCATTCCAGGCTTCGAATGCACTCTTTTTTTCCCTTTCCGTTAAAGAAAGAAACTGTCACGACCTGTGAAGGCGTACACAAAACCCACCTCGGAGACCTGACCTCCTGCGACTGGCAACTATTTGATTAGGAACCGGACATACTCCGATCGGAAGCTCTGCTCTTAGATCACTTAAGGTCAAAAAATCCCCCGGACCCGATCAAATAACGGCAGAAGTGTTTAAGTCATTGTTTAACAATGGCATAGACGCGTTACACATGATATGCAATAACATCTGGCGTACTGGAGAGTGGCCCATTGGACGCATTCTGTCGTTCTGCCTCTTTATAAAAAGGGATCGACGGTCAAATGTGATAACTACTGCACACTCGCGCTACTCTCACATGCTAGCAAGATACTGCTCCACATAGTCAACCGTCGCATCCGGCATTTCCTAGATTGGCAAATCCTACAGGAACAGGCAGGTTTTTTTAAAGGTAGAGGCACTCGTGAGTAAATCCTTAATGTTAGACAGCTGATTGAGAAGGCTTACAAATTTGACACGCCTATCATAATGTGCTTCATAGATTACAACAAGGCCTTTGACTGTGTTGACTGGACATGCTTCTGGAAAGTCCTGAAAGAACTTGGCGTGCCCACCCTCTTGATTCATGTAAATTAACTGAGGATAATTTATAATGTTGTTATTATGAAATAAATAAATCTAAATCTAAATCTTGACAGCGCTTGTGCAGAGTATATACTATGGTAGTCAGGAAGTTATTCGAGTTGAGGATACGCTATCTGCGCCTTTCATTTGTCAAAAAGGGGTGAGGCAGGTCTGCATTCTATTCCCAATTCTCTTTAATGCCTACGGAAAATGCATCATGCGGCAAATATGTGACCAATGGGAGGAAGGCGTGAGCAGGAGGAGTGAAGCTCACTAATCTGTGGTATGCCGACAACACCACCATTATAGCGGCAATCGCACCTGAAATGATAAACTTCTTGGCAAGAATAGAGCGGATTAGCAACATGCTTGGTCTTCATATACAGGTCGAAGACCAAAGCATGGTGGTGGACCGAAGTCAGAAACTGAATTGTCATCAATCATTGGGAGATTAAATGTTGACACGGTCCAGACTTTCAACTACCTGGGTAACCTTATAGCTGACAACGGCTCTTGCCAAATGGAGATTCGGCGACGTATCGGGATATCCAAAGATGCCATGACTCAGTTGCACAAGATATGGAGAGATAGGAGATTCACGCTGCGAGCGAAGACAAGGCTTGTGCGCACACTGATATTCTCCATCTTCCTATATGGACGATGAAACGTGGATCCTTAGAAGAGCGGACCGTTAGCGTGTTGACGCTTTCGAGATGTGGTGCTGGAAGAAGATGCTTCGCATCCCCTGGACTGCGCAAGACAATGCTTCCATTCTTAAGAAACTAAAATTTACTACCAGATTATCGACCATCGTCTCACAAAGTGTGCTGGATTTCTTTGGGCACATTTCCAGAAGTGAAGACGATAATCTGGAAAACTATTGGTCACCGAAAAGACCAGGGGAAGAGCCCTCGGGGCCGCAGCCCGATGCGTTGGTCCGACCAAATCCGCACTGCACTTGACTCCAACTTTCACGACGCGGTCAAGGCGGCCAAGGACCGGCAGAATTGAAGATGCAAGGGAGATTGTGGAAAAATTTGTTGTTGACATAAAACTATGAATAATTTAGGGTAGTGGTGCATATTTAACATTTTAGTTTTTGATCCAGGTCTGTTTCGACTGTAAACGATTGCCAAAAGCAGTTGTTTACGAAAAAAGACCGCCAATTCAAAAATATTCCACCAACGAATGCTACATTGTACCAGCATTTCCTGCGGGCAGTTTTTCAAGCAGTTCATGTATGGGGTCAAATATAACCGATCCAAAATATTCCTAGTCCATCTGATTGGGGATGTACAAAAGTTGATGAGGGATGGGAACCTACATGGACTAGCTTGCCAGTAGGTGTCGAGCCCAAAGCCTGCATGGAAATGATCAGGTGCAGCAAAAAGAAATGCGCTGCTAGATGCAGGTGTATCCAACAAAAATTAAAGTGCACCGAGTTGTGTGCATGTGATGGAGCATGTGACACATAAATATATGCATGAATTTAAGTATTTATATACAGATTAACATTAATATACAGATCTGTGACTTGTTAGTTTTATTTTGAACCAGTCAATTGAAGTCATCAAACGGATAAATTATTCGTAATTTAAAATATAATATACATGCTAACAAACGTAAATACAGCTTTAAACTACGCTATATACAATTCAGCTACTTACATCACATATTCCAACATATATAACATTTGTTTTTGGGCCCTTATTTTTATAAAGTAAAATTTTGAGGAGTCTGCTGTTAAAAAAATTTTTTTTTAGTATTTGCTATTAATAATAATATAATATATAATAGTTCTAATAAATTATATGTTTTTTAAATCTATATAAATGTGGCTATATAATGATATTTTTTCACGTAATCATTGCAGAAATATTTCTTTTGATTGAACTAAGATTTATTTTTACAAAAACATGTTATTAATGGCCCAGAAAATGATTGGCCGTCCTCAATTTACCCGAAAACGATACATAACTTGCCATAGTTTCTATAAATACGATGATAGGAGGACCGAAAAAACGCGCGGCGGACCGTAACTTCCCCCCCCCTCCCCACCAGCGGAGCGTCCGCCCTTGTCTCCCGGGCGTTTTCAACTCTAGTCTACCTAAGTAACAAGTGTGCCAAGAATGTTATTAAAACTATCGTGAGACATCTTTACTAATTATAAAAACGGTATAAACTCACGTAAAAATTGTCAGGAACGGCCCGACATGTTTCGAACTCATGTGGGTCGCGAGTCGCGTAGCAGCACGGATAGCTACCCCTGATGAAGAGCTCCAAATGAGTTCGAAACATGTCGGGCCGTTCCTGACAATTTTTACGTGAGTTTATACCGTTTTTATAATTAGTAAAGTGTGCCAAGGCTCATGCTTTAACCTTTTGAGCGCCACAGTCGGCTGTGGCCGTCAACAAAAAATCGTGCCCCTGACGTCACGTCGGCCACAGCCGTCCAAATTTCAATGATCAAAAACTTTGTAATTCTAACCGCTACAAGTATTTTTCAATCCCTGTTGATTTTGGGGCACATCTTTTTTTTTTACTCTGGCGTCAGTGGCACGGTAAATTGCTAGACCGCTTGGCGGTCAATAGGTTAATGACTAAAATATTGGTTCCCATCCCATACATTGATGTCCTATAAAGTCCTAACTAACTTGCGTGCCTTTAGTATCAGTAGCAATAAACAGCTGATTCATTATGACCAGGAGTATTTACTAACGTATCTTTATCTAATCATGGATCATGACAATGTTTACACTGTCACAATGATGTGGAAAGTAAATTGTTATGTAATTTATTGGGGATTAATGATGCCCCTCGGTGCATGGTAGGAGCATGAAGAAGGACATGATTCATGATGAAGCAGAGGATGAAGATTGGTGAACCATTTTAAATACCTACAAAAAGTCTGTAAACTACTAATCGGGAGATATGGTTAGGTAACCCCGTTACACTACGTGCTTTAATTAATTTGCTCAGCTGCATAATTAAAATTAGTGTCATGTCATATTTAATGGCTGTTTAAGTAATTCTTTGGTAAGAACACTACCTGCCGAACTACCAGTAGTGTCGTTTGCAATTAACGACACTGCAAACCTATTTTGGATTTAATTGTACAGTCAAAATAGCAAAGTTAAGAAATATAACCCCTTATTACTAAGTATGAATAAACCCTCCTTAGACCATATTGTGGGCCTATCTTGTCCGATAGGTAGGTCGGTCCACGAATATGCCTAATTGGCTATCCTTGCGGCGGTGTTTCAAAAATCTTTCAAACCTGCTATCGTAATCTGGCTGTTACGTGCTGTTACTGCCGTTTTGACTTTTGACGGCATACATGCTCCAGAAATTTCCATTAATAAATCAGCAAATCACGAGATCACTACTACAAGTAAAATATTTCGCAATGTAATTTAGTTTATTTTTGTAACTGTTTGTTCAGTTTTTGTCTCTTTAGAGTGTGCAGAGACACATTGAGAAAATCAATCTAAAAGACAAAAGGGGAATGGAAGTTTTTCGGAAAATCTAGATATTCTACGTAAAAGTCACGATGCGGAACCTATTACATATACCTACCATAATTATTTTTTTCATAAATATTACGCTAATAGGTTTAATTAGTATATATGACCCATAGGCAAATAAATATCAGTTACTTTAGGATGTTTTAGTTCAAGTACCTTACAAAGGGTGCGTTAGTTCGTCACATGGGTTATCTCCCATCAATCTTGTTTGTTCGTAAAATCCAAATCTTATCCAATCGTCATTTACGATATTTATCTACTGGAGGTATAAGTATTGCATGAATTTTGGTGAGTTTAGTGTAGACACGGTAGCGAGCGGAGAAACATGCACGATCTAAAAAGCAAGGTGGTGTTCATAACGGGAGCCGCCAGCGGAGTTGGCGCAGGGGTTGTGAGGCTGCTGATGGAAGAAGGAGTTAAGGTAAACAATACAAATATCTTTCTTATAATAAACATATCCAAAGACTTAAAAAAATGCGTCTCATAACTATAACTAATACTGCCAACATGCGTCACATCTTATATTTGTCATCTCTATTTCAGTTGCCCTATATTTTTGGATTGGATTAACTTGCATTTTAAAAAGGGATTTCATGTATTTTATTTACAAATCTAGAATAATATGTAGTTAGGTACTTGATTATGAGCTCTTTATACCTGTGTTCGATCGTCGAGCGTTTACCTTTCACACACTTTACAAAAGAGATCTACAGATTTATTGCAAAAATACATTTTTCAAGGAATAGATCTCCTGAAAAACTAAGTTTTAATTCTCAGTCTGACAAACTTCGGTTGCGTTACGATTTCTTGGCTATTTGAATAGAAATAAAAAAAAACTCTTATTTCAGCATGTAGCCATTCTCGATGTAGCCGAAGAAGCAGGTAAAGCTTTACAAGACGAACTGAACGCTCTTCACGGAGACGACAAAGTTAAATTCTATTCATGTGACGTCACCGACGAGGAGGCCTTTTTGGGTATCATGGCTGACGTGAAGAGCAGACATGGCTACATCGACCTGATCATCAACAATGCTGGGATCATGAACGACAGCTGGCAGACGTATAAGAAGGAGATATTGATCAATGTGGTACGTGCATACATATTACCTGCCCGTCTAGCACAACTATGCTTCGCGACTTAGCATCACCCCCGTCACTCCCTCGCAGTACTGTACAGAAAGAGATAGTTAATATATCGCGCGCAAGAAAGAGTCGCGTGTCACAGTTGTGCTGGAGGTGCTGAAAAAGTACTCAACTCGTACGTATACATATGTTTGGTGCAGTCACAAAGGCAGCAGGACCCTTCAGCCATAATACAGCCATAAAAAACAATTCATGATTTAATTAAATTAATCAGCTGCAGTTTTTAGACCCTTTCAGCAACCAAAATTCGTCTACAAAATACTTTACCCTATTAAGAACGAAAGAGCGAAGGATACCTATTACCAGTATTCCCTTCAGACAGAAGTCTTTTTTTTTAATACCTACATGCATTTATTTAAATTTCTGAAAAGAAAGCTTCCGCATCTATATGCAGAAGCTTTCTTTTCCGAAATTTAACTGCCTATAAATAAATGCCTATAGATATTAAAAATAAAAATCTAGTAGTAATTTCAATGAATGCGTCTTTCCTCAGCTAGCCGTTGTCACTGGTTCCCTCCGAGGTATGGAGATGATGAGGAAAGACGAAGGCGGACAGGGCGGTACCATCATCAACATCGCATCCACGGCAGCGCTCTGCCAACTGCCTGGCCTGCCGGTCTACTGGGGCACCAAGAGCGCCGTTCTGCAGTTCAGCAACTGCCTTGGAGTGAGTATTTTCAAAATCAAAAATCAAAAAAACAAAATCAAAATCATTTATTTGCAGTTACAAGTAATTATAAGCTACAGGATGTTCAATGTGAAAGCCTTTCTTTTCATAATGAAGAATAAGCATTTAATGGCTATTACGTAATAGTTTGGAGTGTTTGGACTGATGATAGTGAACCGCTGGAACACATTTGCCTTCTAGCAAAACCGCATCTGATTACTAAGTGGTTAAATGTAGGTAATTTAAATTTACATACCAAAACGACGCGGTTGGCGCAGTTAGTAGTAGGTGCACTGCCAACTGAGCCGGCGGGCCTGGGTTCGAAGCACGGCCAGGGAAAATATTTGTGTGATTATTGATTAACTCGAATAATTGTTCCTGGGTCATGCATGTTATCTATATTATGTATTTATATCGTCATCTAGTACCCATAGTACAAGCTTTGCTTAGATCGATTTGTGTAAGATTGTCCTTTAATAATTATTTATTTATTTACCAATTGACGCAGGGGTTCTCTCTTCTTTGAGTGAAGGGCCATGGCGTTCTTACTGAAGCGAGCTAAGCCTGTCCGTTTCAACTTTGCCAAAAAATCTTTTGAATGTCCGGATGTTTAGATGTTCGAGTATTCGAATGTTCGAATGTCCAGATTTCCGATATTTTCGCCTGAAGTGAAGGTCGCATTTCTCAACCGATTCTCCCGTTTTTTTTAAGAAGACGCATCGCGTTTTATACCTGTCTAGCTCGCTCTTACGCGACTCAGATAAGAACCTCTCAGTTTTAATCCAAACCCAAATGACAATCTGAGAGCCACGGAGTCACGGACTGATGTAGATTTTTTTTGCCGATTCATTTTATCACAATGTTTCAGAATGATTGACATGGTGGTTGAAAACGTGAATATTTTAAAAAAATATGGCGGATGATAGTTTGCTCTGATTATGTATCATATCGTATCGTACCTATCACCATTGGCGTATATCCCCCCCCTGAAAAATAATGTTAGATACGCCAATGCCTATCACGGGCCAGATTAAAGGATTTCCCGGCTTGTTATTTCATGACCCCTTATTAATAACAGATGACGCTTGTCAGATAGACGAAAGATGACTGGCATAAGCTATTATGTTATGATAAATATGATTAAATTCCATACAATGGGAGGGAGTGACATTAGAATAGAACATTCTTTATTATTATTAGTTAGAGCGGCCCGCCACAGCTTCGCACGGGTTTTCGCAATGCTATATTATAGATGTGTTATATATATAAACCTTACTCTTGAATCACTCTATCTATTAAAAATAAAACCGGCCAAGTGCGAGTCGGACACGCGCACGAAGGGTTCCGTACCAATATTGAACAAAAAAACACGTTATTTGTATGGGTTCCTCCTTTAATTTTTACTTATTTTTTATTTTTATTATTTGTTGTTATAGCGGTAACAAAAATATACTTACATTCTGTGAACATTTCAACTGTCTACCTATAACGGTTCATGAGAAAATGCCCGTTGAACGAAATATCATGCAAAAAGCCCTATTTTTTGTATGGGAGCCCTCCTTCATTTTTTTTTTTTTATCATGAATAGTAATTGTTGCTATAGCGGCAACAGATATATCATCTGTGAAAATTTCAACTGTCTATTAGCTATCGTCGTTCTTGAGATACAGCCTGGTGACAGACGGACGGACGGACAGCGAAGTTTCAGTAATAGGATCCCGTTTTTACGCTTTGAGTACGGAACCCTAAAAACCGTCAGAAAGTAGCAGTGTATATATATATATATAATATATACCATATCGGCTAAGCTATTTTCAACAATCTTAGGAACGACTTCGTCATCCGCACGTACACCACAGTCTATTAAAACCACAGTTAAAACAGCAACGCAACTATAACGCAACATTTGATTACACATCCGTTGAGGTGCGAAACTCGGCCTGAGTAATTCCTCAGTAATGTCGGGACATTGCATACCATATCCCGTTCACGCAGGACACCAGGGTCATTCGGAAGATCCTTGCACTTACTGCCGATTCCGTTGTGTTAGCAATTTATAATTCCTTCGGCTCCGGTTTTTTTACTTTTTGCGCGGATCCTATAACCCAGAAATGGAGGAATTAATCGACGTAATCTTTTAGCATAAGTAAGTACCTAAACATGGGCTGCCTGGCTAGCACAACTGGCCGTGACTTCGTTTCGCTTGTCACGGGATAAATCGCCACCCGTCTCCCTTACGGTGCCCGCCGTGCTGAGTGAAAAGAGAGGTAATATTATTGTTCGCGCGGCAAAAAAAACAACGTATGTTAGATAAACTCGTAAATTGCATATCACGTGGAAGCTCGTGGGAGATCCCATCTTTCAGGTTTTCATCTTTCACTGTTTATATATTTTGTCTTTGTAAATCATACGACTAAAGCTTTCAAACTATACGCGTTAATTTATTTATTACGTGGCATTCTGGCGACCAATAATGCCGACTCGTATGTTTCCCAGGACAACACAGGGATACTTCCGTTCCGTACGTATGCGATATAGGAATGAGGAACTTCGGCCTTCATAAAAGTATGGTGACTGATTTTCAGCTTTTCTCCACCAGTCAATACCAGCTACACTACGTATGCCTTACCTTCTTTTTCCAGATGGATGAGTTCTACCAAAGGACGGGGGTCCGCGTGATCGCCATGTGCCTGGGCGCCACCGCCACGGCACTGACCACGGTGCAGAAAATGGGCTGCTTCGACAAGTTTTTCCACAGTCAATTGGGCAATCTGCTCCCAGCTGATCAGCTGCAAAAGTAAGCGTAGATACAGATAGCTATGAACTTATCGTCTTTATAATTATATAATAGAATCGATTCCAATAACAGGTTATAATTAGTAAATAACAGAATTGATTTTAGAATTGTACTTTAAACGCAACGTTCAAGCTGTCTGACTTTCTGGCACAGTCCTTGTCTGACTTGATTAATGTTGCTAAATAGCCTGGACTTCTATCTCGATTCTTGGCATTATCATAGAAATAATACTTAATGCTTCTATTCTCTGACTTCATACACTAGGTACAGTGGAGAGACTTAGTATGATATTTTTCAAATGATTATTTCGTCTTTCACATTATTTTTAAGCTCATTCGATCACCACCTAGTGCTTAGAGCGGCCGCTCGAATCGCACTACCCACTACACTTGGCCCGGTCCTAGCCAAATCAACCTTTAACTTCTTCCTTACATTTCTTCAAGATTTAAATAGCCGGGTGCCTTTGTTTACAGTTCAAATGTCAGAAACCGTATTTCTTTTCAGAATGGAATCAGCGGCCAAAGGAATCATAGAAGCATACAAACACGGAGAGGGCGGCAGCACATGGTTAGCCACGAAAGACGAACCAGCCAAAGACATCACTGCCGACATCAAGAAAGCCTATGATATACTGGCTGTGCACGCTTTAGAATGATTTTATTACCGATAAAATATATTAAATTATAACCAAACTTTGTTATTTCTACTAGTCTAATATGCTGTGCTAAATAAAGTGTAAATATGCGCTACAAGGTAATTTTCAAATTTTGTGTTTTTCTCTGCTACAATATACAGTGTGCGAATTCGTTCGCTGGTGCGGTCTCTATCTGGCTCTTATAGGCCTTAATATACCTAATAATCTCACGCCTCTGCCAAGAATTCCAAGCTTCCAAATAGTACCTCTGAAGTGAACATACATACTGGTACTGTAAATAGAGTACTGAGAGAAGTTTACTGATAGAAAAAGCACATCACTGATGCAATTCAGCGCACTTCTAACTAGATTAGTCCTTGTTATGCAACTGCCCAACTAATTCGATATTTCTAATTGACAACGTTTAAAATTTTCAAATACTGTTCAGTATATTATTATTAGTCTGACTGTATGATTTTAGTCGCAGTGACCAATCAGACCAATCACTGGGTCGCCTCGCCTACGCTCTTTTAGGAAGAGTAACTTTTGAAATAAAATTTTAATCACAAATAGGGATATTTGCTAAAATTTAAAAATGTGTTAATATTTCATGTTTTATCCTTTATATGATAATATCGGTAAAAGCCCGGTTAAAATGTTTAAATGTTGTCAATTATGTCCCACCAAAAACATTCTGTAAAAAACTAGCCAAGTCACGATGGAGCTGCTTGTTTATCTCTAAAAACTAATGAAATCTAGACAAAGTCGTACCAAGTCTAAGGTTCCTTACTGCGATTTAATTATTATTATCCTTAATGTTGTGTGACTTGGCCGTTGAAGGATACACAACGGTCCAAAACAGGTGCTCCATGACACCATTGCTCCAATCTGTCAAAGAAATCGCAGTAAGGAACCTTAGACTTGGTACGACTTTGTCTAGATTTCATTACTTTTTAGAGATAAACAAGCAGCTCCATCGTGACTTGGCTAAGTAGTATTTTACAGAATATTTTTGGTGTGATTTCACTTCTTTTTGTAGAAACGTGGGCATATTGTTTTATAACAACCTGCTAATTAACCTTAGCAAACCTCACGAAATAATAAGCGAAATCAACGAAATGCAAATAATCACTCCTAATCCCTAGCAAACGTTTCCAAGCGCAGTAGAAGAATGTCGTAAACGACTGTAACGCGGCCGGTTGCCACTTCGCCATATAAGATTATCGGAAAAACAAACGTAAGCGCGTTTTAAAATACAGTCAGTGCCATCTAGCGACGTGTGCGGGTATCACCGCCACTCTTAGTCCAATGCATTATATTTTGACCAAATTTTGAGCGATATTAATATTTTAGTGTGATTTGTTTATTTAATTTGTGTACCTAATGTTCGAGTAGAATAAAGTTGATGATGATTGATGATGATTTGGTGTAGGGACGCCCGGCCGGAGACAGGCGGGCTGTCGATCGCTTGGTTACGTTCATTCAGCCCAATTCCCAGTTGGAGCCAACGGTTACTGTGCCGGCATCGCTCCCATACAGCCTTCTTCCTCGAATCTTCTTGTTCTCCTGCAGAAGGTAAGGACATCTTTAAGGTTAATGTCCCTCAGCTCCTCCTCTTCTAGTTTATCTTTCCCGAAGATACTATAGCGTACCATCGCATACATGCCACACTCTGCTATAACATGCTTACTTGTCTCCTCATGGCCACAGTGCCGAGCAGCATGGATCACGTACTACACCCATAATGTTTAGGTGCCTGTTAAGGCTATTGTGACCAGTGATTATACCTGTTAATAATCTGAGATTTTTCTTACCTAGTTCCAGGAGATACCTGGTCCTTTTCCTGTTTATGCCTCCTAGGATCATCTTCGATTGTCGACAGTCCGTTGTCTCACGCCATTGTCTGTTGGCCTCTTCCTCCATTAGTCTGGCTATAACTCCTTTCGTGACTTCTGCCGATATTGGCAGTGAGGGTTCGGGTCCCATGAGTTCCCTTTCTGCCCCTAGTCTCGCCATCTCGTCTGCCCTTTCATTCCCTGTCACACCCTGATGTCCCATGCCACCGTAATCCTTGTGTGCTCTCCAAGTTTGTTTAGAGCTTCCCTACATTCCTTTACCAAGGATGAGCTAACCATCGGCTTGTCTAACGCTTTTAGCGCAGCCTGGCTATCTGTGTATATAACAACAGATCCCTCTTTCTGCGAGCATTCATCTATTATTTGCACACATCTCATTATGCCACATACCTCTGCCTGAAATACGCTAGCATACCTCCCCAGAGGTATGTGTACCTTCTTCCCCAGCTTTGGTATCACTACACCGGCTCCTGCCAGTTTCGTCGATTCCCGCCGAGAACCATCCGTAAAACAGATAGTCACGGGGTGTTCTACCTCTATTTTCCAGTTGTCCCTGTCTCCTATATGTATCCTATATTTCTTGTCGAACATTTCTTGTCTCTTATGAGGTCATTGTTTTGGGTGAGCATCCCCATCTTCGAACATGCTTCCCTCTGACTGAGTGCATGTCCTTGCCCACACAACTTCCTCTCCATTCCTTACATTATTTTTTTCATTTATTTTTTATTTTTATTATTTGTTGTTATAGCGGTAACAAAAATATACTTACATTCTGTGAACATTTCAACTGTCTACCTATAACGGTTCATGAGAAAATGCCCGTTGAACGAAATATCATGCAAAAAGCCCTATTTTTTGTATGGGAGCCCTCCTTAATTTTTTTTTTTTTATCATGAATAGTAATTGTTGCTATAGCGGCAACAGATATATCATCTGTGAAAATTTCAACTGTCTATTAGCTATCGTCGTTCTTGAGATACAGCCTGGTGACAGACGGACGGACGGACAGCGAAGTTTCAGTAATAGGATCCCGTTTTTACGCTTTGAGTACGGAACCCTAAAAACCGTCAGAAAGTAGCAGTGTATATATATATATATAATATATACCATATCGGCTAAGCTATTTTCAACAATCTTAGGAACGACTTCGTCATCCGCACGTACACCACAGTCTATTAAAACCACAGTTAAAACAGCAACGCAACTATAACGCAACATTTGATTACACATCCGTTGAGGTGCGAAACTCGGCCTGAGTAATTCCTCAGTAATGTCGGGACATTGCATACCATATCCCGTTCACGCAGGACACCAGGGTCATTCGGAAGATCCTTGCACTTACTGCCGATTCCGTTGTGTTAGCAATTTATAATTCCTTCGGCTCCGGTTTTTTTACTTTTTGCGCGGATCCTATAACCCAGAAATGGAGGAATTAATCGACGTAATCTTTTAGCATAAGTAAGTACCTAAACATGGGCTGCCTGGCTAGCACAACTGGCCGTGACTTCGTTTCGCTTGTCACGGGATAAATCGCCACCCGTCTCCCTTACGGTGCCCGCCGTGCTGAGTGAAAAGAGAGGTAATATTATTGTTCGCGCGGCAAAAAAAACAACGTATGTTAGATAAACTCGTAAATTGCATATCACGTGGAAGCTCGTGGGAGATCCCATCTTTCAGGTTTTCATCTTTCACTGTTTATATATTTTGTCTTTGTAAATCATACGACTAAAGCTTTCAAACTATACGCGTTAATTTATTTATTACGTGGCATTCTGGCGACCAATAATGCCGACTCGTATGTTTCCCAGGACAACACAGGGATACTTCCGTTCCGTACGTATGCGATATAGGAATGAGGAACTTCGGCCTTCATAAAAGTATGGTGACTGATTTTCAGCTTTTCTCCACCAGTCAATACCAGCTACACTACGTATGCCTTACCTTCTTTTTCCAGATGGATGAGTTCTACCAAAGGACGGGGGTCCGCGTGATCGCCATGTGCCTGGGCGCCACCGCCACGGCACTGACCACGGTGCAGAAAATGGGCTGCTTCGACAAGTTTTTCCACAGTCAATTGGGCAATCTGCTCCCAGCTGATCAGCTGCAAAAGTAAGCGTAGATACAGATAGCTATGAACTTATCGTCTTTATAATTATATAATAGAATCGATTCCAATAACAGGTTATAATTAGTAAATAACAGAATTGATTTTAGAATTGTACTTTAAACGCAACGTTCAAGCTGTCTGACTTTCTGGCACAGTCCTTGTCTGACTTGATTAATGTTGCTAAATAGCCTGGACTTCTATCTCGATTCTTGGCATTATCATAGAAATAATACTTAATGCTTCTATTCTCTGACTTCATACACTAGGTACAGTGGAGAGACTTAGTATGATATTTTTCAAATGATTATTTCGTCTTTCACATTATTTTTAAGCTCATTCGATCACCACCTAGTGCTTAGAGCGGCCGCTCGAATCGCACTACCCACTACACTTGGCCCGGTCCTAGCCAAATCAACCTTTAACTTCTTCCTTACATTTCTTCAAGATTTAAATAGCCGGGTGCCTTTGTTTACAGTTCAAATGTCAGAAACCGTATTTCTTTTCAGAATGGAATCAGCGGCCAAAGGAATCATAGAAGCATACAAACACGGAGAGGGCGGCAGCACATGGTTAGCCACGAAAGACGAACCAGCCAAAGACATCACTGCCGACATCAAGAAAGCCTATGATATACTGGCTGTGCACGCTTTAGAATGATTTTATTACCGATAAAATATATTAAATTATAACCAAACTTTGTTATTTCTACTAGTCTAATATGCTGTGCTAAATAAAGTGTAAATATGCGCTACAAGGTAATTTTCAAATTTTGTGTTTTTCTCTGCTACAATATACAGTGTGCGAATTCGTTCGCTGGTGCGGTCTCTATCTGGCTCTTATAGGCCTTAATATACCTAATAATCTCACGCCTCTGCCAAGAATTCCAAGCTTCCAAATAGTACCTCTGAAGTGAACATACATACTGGTACTGTAAATAGAGTACTGAGAGAAGTTTACTGATAGAAAAAGCACATCACTGATGCAATTCAGCGCACTTCTAACTAGATTAGTCCTTGTTATGCAACTGCCCAACTAATTCGATATTTCTAATTGACAACGTTTAAAATTTTCAAATACTGTTCAGTATATTATTATTAGTCTGACTGTATGATTTTAGTCGCAGTGACCAATCAGACCAATCACTGGGTCGCCTCGCCTACGCTCTTTTAGGAAGAGTAACTTTTGAAATAAAATTTTAATCACAAATAGGGATATTTGCTAAAATTTAAAAATGTGTTAATATTTCATGTTTTATCCTTTATATGATAATATCGGTAAAAGCCCGGTTAAAATGTTTAAATGTTGTCAATTATGTCCCACCAAAAACATTCTGTAAAAAACTAGCCAAGTCACGATGGAGCTGCTTGTTTATCTCTAAAAACTAATGAAATCTAGACAAAGTCGTACCAAGTCTAAGGTTCCTTACTGCGATTTAATTATTATTATCCTTAATGTTGTGTGACTTGGCCGTTGAAGGATACACAACGGTCCAAAACAGGTGCTCCATGACACCATTGCTCCAATCTGTCAAAGAAATCGCAGTAAGGAACCTTAGACTTGGTACGACTTTGTCTAGATTTCATTACTTTTTAGAGATAAACAAGCAGCTCCATCGTGACTTGGCTAAGTAGTATTTTACAGAATATTTTTGGTGTGATTTCACTTCTTTTTGTAGAAACGTGGGCATATTGTTTTATAACAACCTGCTAATTAACCTTAGCAAACCTCACGAAATAATAAGCGAAATCAACGAAATGCAAATAATCACTCCTAATCCCTAGCAAACGTTTCCAAGCGCAGTAGAAGAATGTCGTAAACGACTGTAACGCGGCCGGTTGCCACTTCGCCATATAAGATTATCGGAAAAACAAACGTAAGCGCGTTTTAAAATACAGTCAGTGCCATCTAGCGACGTGTGCGGGTATCACCGCCACTCTTAGTCCAATGCATTATATTTTGACCAAATTTTGAGCGATATTAATATTTTAGTGTGATTTGTTTATTTAATTTGTGTACCTAATGTTCGAGTAGAATAAAGTTGATGATGATTGATGATGATTTGGTGTAGGGACGCCCGGCCGGAGACAGGCGGGCTGTCGATCGCTTGGTTACGTTCATTCAGCCCAATTCCCAGTTGGAGCCAACGGTTACTGTGCCGGCATCGCTCCCATACAGCCTTCTTCCTCGAATCTTCTTGTTCTCCTGCAGAAGGTAAGGACATCTTTAAGGTTAATGTCCCTCAGCTCCTCCTCTTCTAGTTTATCTTTCCCGAAGATACTATAGCGTACCATCGCATACATGCCACACTCTGCTATAACATGCTTACTTGTCTCCTCATGGCCACAGTGCCGAGCAGCATGGATCACGTACTACACCCATAATGTTTAGGTGCCTGTTAAGGCTATTGTGACCAGTGATTATACCTGTTAATAATCTGAGATTTTTCTTACCTAGTTCCAGGAGATACCTGGTCCTTTTCCTGTTTATGCCTCCTAGGATCATCTTCGATTGTCGACAGTCCGTTGTCTCACGCCATTGTCTGTTGGCCTCTTCCTCCATTAGTCTGGCTATAACTCCTTTCGTGACTTCTGCCGATATTGGCAGTGAGGGTTCGGGTCCCATGAGTTCCCTTTCTGCCCCTAGTCTCGCCATCTCGTCTGCCCTTTCATTCCCTGTCACACCCTGATGTCCCATGCCACCGTAATCCTTGTGTGCTCTCCAAGTTTGTTTAGAGCTTCCCTACATTCCTTTACCAAGGATGAGCTAACCATCGGCTTGTCTAACGCTTTTAGCGCAGCCTGGCTATCTGTGTATATAACAACAGATCCCTCTTTCTGCGAGCATTCATCTATTATTTGCACACATCTCATTATGCCACATACCTCTGCCTGAAATACGCTAGCATACCTCCCCAGAGGTATGTGTACCTTCTTCCCCAGCTTTGGTATCACTACACCGGCTCCTGCCAGTTTCGTCGATTCCCGCCGAGAACCATCCGTAAAACAGATAGTCACGGGGTGTTCTACCTCTATTTTCCAGTTGTCCCTGTCTCCTATATGTATCCTATATTTCTTGTCGAACATTTCTTGTCTCTTATGAGGTCATTGTTTTGGGTGAGCATCCCCATCTTCGAACATGCTTCCCTCTGACTGAGTGCATGTCCTTGCCCACACAACTTCCTCTCCATTCCTTACATGCTTTTATTCTATACCATTGTTCCATGGCCCTCTTCTCCGCTTCTATTTTAAGTGACTTGAGACCGAGCATGATTTCCATTGCTTGCGTGGGCGTTGTCCTCATTGCCCCCGTGATCATAAGACATGCCAGTCTTTGTACTTTTGATAGTTCTTTGTAGTATTCTTTGATGTGGGCTTTATGCCACCATACTAGGGCCCCGTATAGAATCCTGGGTAGTATCACTGCCTTGTAAATCCAGTGTATCATGTATGGTTTCAGGCCCCATTTTCTTCCTACCGCCCTTTTACACTGGTAGAGCGTTCTTATGGCCTTGGCCGATATGTGTTTTAAATCTGAGAGAACTGTCTAGCGTTATTCCCAGATATTTTAGCTCCTTGACTACTTCGAGTTCTTTACCTTGAATGCTGATAGGCTTCATTTTCTCTATTTTCCTCTTAGAGTAGTCCTCGTAGAATAAAGTTAATCGTTCGACTATTTCTTCTTGTAAACTTGTAAGTATAAGCAGTATAAGTATAAAAGCCAGTCTAGTCTTATCTGGAGTTTTTCTTTAATTTTATTTATATGCGTATTAAAAGCAGAAGGGGAGGCATTCGCCCAGCAGTGGGATGCTATAGGCTAGATTAAATTAGAAGATGTGTCCCACTACGCTGGATTTTTGCAATGACAGTCGATTTTTTTTGTAAGCAATAGTACAAGGGGGCATTACCATATCTCTAATACAGCTGAGACCAGCTGAGGGTTCTTCATCAGATAAATAATAAATAAATAAATATCGGATAACCTCACACAAATCGATATAGTCCCAAATTAAGCTCTAGAAGGCTTGTGTTATGGGTACTAGACGACGATATACATACTTATATAGATAAATATATACATAAATACATAGAACAACCTTGACCCAAGCACTAATATTCGAGTTCATCACGCAAATATTTGCCCTGGCCGGGATTCGAACCCGGGACCTCCGGCTCAGTGGGCAGGTGTCTACAAACCGAGCCAAACGCGTCGTCAAAATACATTCAGACCTTCGATTTTTGACATCAAATGAAGCGGCCCACCAAGTTGAATATTAAATTACTTTGACGGGTTTACTCACGTCGTAGAAGTCAAATAACACTCGACATGTTTCGAATCGGTACGCGATTCATCATCAGGAGAGACGATCAGTCGCGGCGGCGGCCAAACGAACACAACAACAAGTTGAATATTTTTTGTAAAGGCGGTATGTCGATCTCTAATAGTTTGGTTGGGCTCTTGTGTTTTCTAATCAGGGTACTCCAGATCTTCGATTATCCTAGGTTTTAGGGTTCCGTACCCAAAGGGTAAAAACGAGACCCATTACTGAGACTTCGCTGTCCGTCCGTCCGTCTGTCACCAGGCTGTATATCAAGAACGGTGTTAGCTAGACTGTTGAAATTTTCACATATGATCTATTTCTATTGCCGCTATAACAACAAATACTAAAAATAAAATAAAATAAATATTTAAGGGGTCTCCCATACATCAAACTTATTTTATGGTACGGAACCCTTCATGCGCGAGTCGGACTCGCACTTGGCCAATTTTTATAGTTTTCGCTTTATGTAGCCATTAAACCATAACTCTGTACCAAATTTCCTCTCTGAATTTATGGGAAGTACTAGTTCTATTCTGATGATCATGAGTGAGTGAGTGTCATAAATGCGAAACTTTGCTCTCGCTTAACTTCGGAACTAAATGACCTACAGACTTGAAATTTTGGATTTTAAGTAAGTGATTATAGCTTACTGGATGACGAAAATTTCTGCGTTCTGGTCTTATCCAGAGGGTCTCAAATAAGGGCCTGAAAATCCGGCGAAATGGTTCCAGTAAAGGATGGTACGGCAGTGTTTGCTTCCCTGGACTGCGCAAGACAATGCTTCCATTCTTAAGAAACTAAAATTTACTACCAGATTATCGACCATCATCTCACAAAGAGTGCTGGATTTCTTTGGGCACATTTCCAGAAGTGAAGACGTTAATCTAGAAAAACTATTGGTCACCGAAAAGAGCAGGGGAAGAGCCCTCGGGGCCGCAGCCGATGCGTTGGTCCGACCAAATCCGCACTGCACTTGACCCCAACTTTCACGACGCGGTCAAGGCGGCTAAGGACCGGCAGAATTGAAGATGCAAGGGAAATTCTGGAAAAATTTGTTGTTGACATAAAACTATTATAAATAATTTAGGGTGTGCATAATTAACATTTTAGTTTTAGATCCAGGTCAGTTTCGACTGTAAACGATTGCCGAAAGCAGTTGTTTACGAAGAAAGATGTACAAAAGTTGATGAGGGATGGGAACCTACATGGACTAGCTTATTGCCAGTAGGTGTCGAGCCCAAAGCCTGCATGGAAATGATGGTGCAGCAAAAAGAAATGCGCTGCTAGATGCAGGTGTAGCCAACAAAAATTAAAGTGCACCGAGTTGTGTGTATATGTGATGGAGCATGTCAGAGACAAATATATGTACGAATTTAAGTATTTATATACAGATTAACAATAATATACAGATCTGTGACTTGTTAGTTTTATTTCAAACCAGTCAATTGAAGTCATCAGGATATATTATTCGTAATTTAAAATATAATACACATGCTAACAAACGTAAATACAGCTTTAAACTACGTGATATATAATTCAGCTACTTACATTACATATTCCAACATATATAACATTTGTTTTTGGGTCCTTATATATATAAAGTAAAATTTTGAAGTCTGCTGTTAAAAAAAACTTTTTTAGTATTTTCTATTCATAATAGTTCTAATAAATTGTATGTTTTTTAAAGCTATATAAATGTGGCTATATAATGATATTTTTTTCATGCCCCAATCGTTGCTTATTTTCACGTAATCGTTGCAGAAAGAATTTTTTTAACTAAGATTTTGTGACTTCTGTTTTAAGTTCTATTTTTTTCTACACAAACATGTTATTAATGTCCCAGAAAATGATTGGCCGTCCTCAATTTATCCGAAAACGATACCGGATTTGCCATAGTTTCTATAAATACTATGATAGGAGGACCGAAAAAACGCGCGGCGGAACGTAACTTCCCCCCTCCCCCTCCCCACCAGCGGGGCGTCCGCGCTTGTCTCCCGGGCGTTTTCAACTCTAGTCTACCTAAGTAACAAGTGTGCCAGCTCATGCTTTGATGACAAAAATATGGGTTCCCAATGTTCCCATCCCATACATTGATGTCCTATAAAGTCCTAACTAACTCGCGTGCCTTTATAGTATCAGTAGCAATAAACAGCTGATTCATTCTGACCAGTAGTATTTACTAACGTATCTTTATCTAATCATGGATCATGACAAAGTTACACTATCACAATGATGTGGAAAGTAAATTGTTATGTAATTTATTGGGGATTAATGATGCCCCTCGGTGCATGGTAGGAGCATGAAGAAGGACATGATTCATGATGAAGCAGAGGATGAAGATTGGTGAATAGTTAACATTTTAAATACCTACAAAAAGTCTGTAAACTACTAATTGGGAGATATGGTTAGGTAACCCCGTTACACTACGTGCTTTAATTAATTTGCTCAGCTGCATAATTAAAATTAGTGTCATGTCATATTTAATGGCTGTTTAAGTAATCCTTTGGCAAGAACACTACCTGCCAAACTACCAGTAGTGCCGTTTACAATTAACGACACTCCAAAACTACTTTGGATTTAATTGTACAGTCAAAATAGCAAAGTTCAGAAATATAATCCCACAACACAACACAAGCCTTCTTGAGCTTAATTTGGGACTAGGTTGATTTGTGTGAGGTTGTCTGATATTTATGTATTTATTTATGTAATCCCTTATACTAGTAAATCATGAATAAACCCTTGGACCATATTGTGGTCCTATCTTGTCCGATAGGTCGGCCCACGAATATGCCTAATTGCTATCCTTGCGGGTGTTTCAAAAATCTTTCAAACCGTTTTGACGGCATACATGTTCCAGAAATTTTCATCACTAAATCAACACATCACGAGATCACTAAGTAGGTACCTACAAGATAATATTTCGTAATATAATTTAGTTTATTTTTGTAACTGTTTGTTTAGTTTTTGTCTCTTTAGAGGGTGCAGAGAAATATTGATAAAATCAATCAAAAAGGCAAAGGGGAATGACATTTTTTCGGAAAAATCTAGATATTTCACGTAAAAGGTAAAAGTCACGGTGCGGAACCTAGTACATATATCTACCATAAAAAATCATAAGTAGGTACCTATTACGCAAAGAGGTGTCAATTTGTATATGACCCATAGGCAAATAAATATCCGTTACTTTAGGCCGTTTTATTTCAAGTACCTCACAAAGGGTGTGTAGTGCGTTATTACGTGACTGTGTTATCTCCCATCAATCTTGTTTGTCCGTAAAACCCAAATCTTATCCAATCGTCAATAACGATATTTATCTACTGGAGGTAGTATTGCGTGAATTTTGGTGTTTAGTGTAGACACACGGTAGCGAGCGGAGAAACATGCACGATCTAAAAAGCAAGGTGGTGTTCATCACGGGAGCCGCCAGCGGAGTTGGCGCAGGGGTTGTGAGGCTGCTGATGGAAGAAGGAGTTAAGGTAAAAAATACAAATATATCTTTCTTATATACATATCCAAATACTTAAAAATGCGTCTCATAACTATAACTAATACTGCCAACATGCGTCACATAACACACAAAAGAGATCAACAAATTTATTGCAGAAATTCAATGTTTCAAAAAAAAAATCCCTAAGGTTCCTATTAAATAGAAAACATTGAAATAGATCTCTTGAAAAACGAAGTTTTAATTCTCAGTCCGACAAACTTCGGTCGCGTTACGATTTCTTGGCTATTTGAATAGAAATAAAAAAAACTCTTATTTCAGCATGTAGCCATTCTCGATGTAGCCGAAGAAGCAGGTAAAGCTTTACAAGACGAACTGAACGCTCTTCACGGAGACGACAAAGTTAAATTCTATTCATGTGACGTCACCGACGAGGAGGCCTTTTTGGGTATCATGGCTGACGTGAAGAGCAGACATGGCTACATCGACCTGATCATCAACAATGCTGGGATCATGAACGACAGCTGGCAGACGTATAAGAAGGAGATATTGATCAATGTGGTACGTGCATACATACCTGCCCGTCTAGCACAATTATGCTTCGCGACTTAGCATGACCCGTCACTCTCTCGCAGTACTGTACAGAAAGAGATAGTTAATATATCGCGCGTGAGAAAGAGTCGCGTGTCACAGTTGTGCTGGCGGTGCTGAATAAGTACTCTACTCGTACGTATACATATATTTGGTGCAGTCACAAAGGCAGCAGGACCCTTCAGCCATAATACAGCCATAAAAAAACAATTCATGATTTAATTAAATTAATCAGCTGCAGTTTGTAGATCCTTTCAGCAACCAAAATTCGTCTATAAAAAACTTTACCCTATTAAGAACGAAGGAGCTAAGGATACCTATACCAGTATTCCCTTCAGACAGAAGTCATTTTTTTTATACCTACATGCATTTATTTAAATAAATGCCTATAGAAGTACAGATATTAAAAATAAAAATCTAGTAGTAATTTCAATGAATGCGTCTTTCCTCAGCTAGCCCTTGTAACTGGTTCCCTCCGAGGTATGGAGATGATGAGGAAAGACGAAGGCGGACAGGGCGGCACCATCATCAACATCGCATCCACGGCAGCGCTCTGCCAACGGCCTGGCCTGCCGGTCTACTGGGGCACCAAGAGCGCCGTTCTGCAGTTCAGCAACTGCCTTGGAGTGAGTATTTTAAATGAAAGCCTTTCTTTTCATAGTGAAGAAGCATTTAATGAGTGTTTGGACTGATGATAGTGAACCGCTGGAACACATTTGCCTTCTAGCAAAACCGCATCTGATTACTAAGTGGTTAAATGTAGGTAATTTAAATTTACATACCAAAACGACGCGGTTAGCGCAGTTAGTAGTGCACCTGCCAACTGAGCCGGCGGGCCTGGGTTCGAATCACGGCCAGGGAAAATATTTGTGTGATTATTGATTAACTCGAATAATTGTTCCTGGGTCATGCATGTTATCTATATTATGTATTGATATATTAATGTATATCGTCATCTAGTACCCATAGTACAGTCAGCCAAAAATGTGGTCTACCACCCTACGGTTGAGATTCGTTTGAACGTCATGAAACTACAAGGTCAATTTTCTCTGGCAATAAGATTGTGTCAGTGACTACTGCTATCTTTGTCATTTATGATATAACGTCATGCCAAGTTTCAAGTTTGAATTATCGCATATATCTAACCTTCTTGTCTAAGCACTGTCTCGATTGATTCGGTCAATACGAAAACAGCCAAAGTTACTATGGGTTTCAAAGTGACTTTGGTTATACTCAAACTGATGCAATTTTCATCTAATAGTAAATACAACTATCGGACTTTTGAGCCAATTCGCGAGTTATTCCTATATAGTGGCCCGCTACAACCAAATTATATTCACACAAAT
This sequence comes from Apotomis capreana, assembly GCA_947623375.1. Taxonomy (NCBI): domain Eukaryota; kingdom Metazoa; phylum Arthropoda; class Insecta; order Lepidoptera; family Tortricidae; genus Apotomis; species Apotomis capreana. The sequence goes on along the minus strand of OX392506.1, from coordinate 6,317,145 downwards.
GATTCAAATATTTCAGTTGTCACTTATGAGTCTTTATTTGAACCATGAACTTAAATATTATTTCATTCATTCAAATTAAAAACAAAAATATAAAATGATGATCCTACTAATATCTAGTCACTAGTAAGTGCCGCGCGGTGTCCTTATACTTTGAACGTTACACATATTAGTTAAGTGCCATACTGCATTAAAATATTCCGCTCAATCTGGCGCGTACAGTCGATAACTTCCAGAAGGTAATAAGTGATTACAGTTACTTTGGCGTATACGACCTTTTTATAGAACTTGAAATGTTTTTCGTAATTTAAGTCTATTGTGAAGGATGGGCAACTACCCAACCCTACACTCAGCGTGGCCTGACATGCTCTTGGCCGGTTTTTAGGGTTCCGTACCCAAAGGGTAAAAACGGGACCCTATTACTGAGACTTCGCTGTCCGTCCGTCCGCCCGTCCGTTTGTCACCAGGCTGTATCTCAAGAACGGTGATAGCTAGACAGTTGAAATTTTCACAGATGATGTATTTCTATTGCAACTATAACAACAAATACTAAAAATAAAATAAAATAAAAATTTAAGGGGGGCTCCCATACAACAAACGGGATTGGTTGCGTTAACTTTGCACCTCATTTGTATGGGGCGCTTAAAACTTAACCACTTAAGGATGGAAAGTGTTTGTACGGAACCCTCGGTGCGCGAGTCCGACTCGCACTTGCCCAATTTTTATATTTTTTGCACCTTCTGAATTTGCGTTTCAAAAGGCATACGCATGACTGATTGAATGATAGGCGGGTGCGATCCAAATCTGTTAAATAAGAGTTCTAAGTTTAATAGCATAAAGTGAGTTATAGGGGGTCGCGAAGGAATTTTGATGGTCATTAAGGGCCGTGACAACAAAAAGTTTGAAAAACACTGATCTAGTGTATCCGCCGTCAGCGTCGATAACTGCTTGAAGACGGTCTCTCATTGATCCGACAAGCCGTTGACAGAGATCGGAACCGCGGGTATCTTCCCATACTTCATTACAGTGTCGCTCAAGTGCTTCCCGTGTTCTCTCGTGACGGTTCGACCATCTCCGAACCAAAAGGCCCCAAAGGTTTTCGATAGGGTTCAAATCGGGCAATTTTGCGGGCCAACGTATTAAATTAATTTCCGGGTGTGCACGAAACCAGGCACGCGTCTCTAACGCAGTGTGCAAAGAACAATTGTCTTGGCAGTAATTAAATTGAGGCATTTCATTTTCTGTATAAAAAGTCCGGACAGTTGGCAACATTGAATTTTGAAGGACATCAACATAATCACGTGCCTTTGCTCGCGGTGGCATACAGCACAGCTCACCAACTCCGTCAGCAGTCATCCAACCATAAATATTGACAGAAATGCGGCCCGATTCCTTGTTCGTTATGACATGGTCTTGTGTGTAACGCGTTCCATCCCGACGCCAAAGTTGTAATCGCCCATGCTGGCTGGACTGAAACGTTTTCTCATCACAGAAAACAGTATTACTCCAATCGAAATCTAAGTGATCCGTAGCAAAATTTAATCGAGTGATTCTATGATTTTCAGTCATATCAATTTTCTTTGCGTAATGTCTGTAATGTAAACCCATGTAATGCAAGTGGTTTCTGATTGTTTGAGTAGTAACATCAAACATTGTTGCGAAATGTTTAGTCGGAATGAAGCCATTATTTTCATATTCACGTCTCATAATTTCTCTTTGATCGTCCGAAATTTCACGTCGCCGACCGCTTCGATGACGATCATTTAAATTTCCCTCTTCGCCGTCACGTCGAATCCATAAACGAACAGCTTGTCTCTAAAATTTAGAATTAAACAAACATAGGAGTAAAAAGAATAAGTAAAAATAATATTTAAATACGACGTGGTGAACTTAGTAATACTTACGGACACATTTAGATGTCTTGAAATCTCACTGATATTGAAGCCCTCGTTATGAAGTGCTATAATATTAGCTCGTTCGGCTTCCGATAAATTACGAGGCATTGCAGCAGCAGAAAATCAAGCAATTTATTAGAACAATATGAAGAAATAGTAACAGATTGGTATTAATATTTCATTGACGGAAATACTTGACAGTGAGACTTTATTTTTCAGTAGTAAGTAATAAGTTTCTCTTCAAGAAGATCGACATAGTTTTAGTTGAGTAAAATAGATTATCGCATTTAATAATAGAGGTCAAACTAAGTCATCCAATGACGTCAAATGTCAGGCATCTCAGATAACAGACAAAACGTCATAACATAATTGTGCATGTGTTAAGCTCTGTTAGAAAAGTCAACCTTAGCGATCGTTAGGTACATCTCGCAGAAACTTTTGTCAAAAGTGGTAGACCACTTTGTACAAGCTTTGCTTAGATCGATTTGTGTAAGATTGTCCTTTAATAATTATTTATTTATTTACCAATTGACGCAGGGGTTCTCTCTTTTTTGAGTGAAGGGATACACGATCATACACGGCATGGCGTCTTATTGAAGTGAGCTAAGCGTGCCCGTTCCAGCTTTGACAAAAATTCTTTTGTTTTAAATTTAAATTTTAAATTAGTGAGCTGTTTTACTAGAAAATTTTCCATTCATGGTGGTTCTCTTATTATTGTTAAAAATTCCTTAAAATCCAAAGAAGAAGAAGATATTGTTAATTTTTCAATAGAACGAGTCATAGAAATTGCTTGTGTAGAATTAGAGAATTATGTAATTATATGTGTTTACCGACCACCGGCAACTGATTTTCATTCATTTTAATCATCTATGGAAAATGTTTTAAAAATAGCATGTAAAGGTAAAAAACCGGCCAAGTGCGAGTCGGACTCGCGCACCGAGGGTTCCGTACAAACACTTTCCATCCCTAAGTGGTTAAGTTAAGTTTGCACCTGGTATGTATAGCGCCCCATATAAATTAGGTGCAAAGTTAGGTATTAAAAAAAAATTTATGGTTTTCGTAATTATTCCTTTATCTATGCTATAAGACGTTGCTTCGTACCAAATTTCAAGATTCTGAGTTCACGGGAAGCACCCTGTAGGTTTTGATTCCCTTGCAAGTGTCGAAAATTTGCGGCATAAACGGCTGTATCTTTTGATTGCGTTGGCTTAGAAGTTTGATTTTTTCACAGCTTCAAGGGACAGTAGACCTGAGTAATTGATATAAATTTCAGCTTCATACGTCCACGCGTTCCTGAGAAAAAGGGTCTTGACAGACGGACAGACGGACAACAAAGTGATCCTATAAGGGTTCCGTTTTTTCCTTTTGAGGTACGGAACCCTAAAAACATGTTATAGTTTGTGGAGACTTTAATGTTAATTTACTTGAAATGACCAGTGATACTGTTAAGCTGTTAAGTTTGTTCAAATCTTTTCATTTGTTCAATATGTTCCTGGAGCCTACCCGGGTAGGTGTAACTAGTAAAACCTGTTTAGATAATATTTTTTGTGATTGTGAATACTTAGAAAAGGAAATATTTAAGTGTTTTAATTCAGATCATAGAGGGCAGAAAGCTTCTTTTCCTAACACTTTACAGGAAACACTACAACCACAAACTATAACATGCAGACCCATAACTAGTTATCGTTTGGAATCATTCAAAAATGAAATTCATAATGATCTTTGTATGTTACCTCTTTCATGTAATGACTTAAATAGTACTTACAAAGATTTATTTGGCATAATAATGGATCAATTTAATACACATTTAAAAAAAAAAACTATTTCTGGGTCGACTACAAAAACCAAGTTTAGTGAATGGGCTACTGTAGGTATTCATAGAAGCAGAACCAGGCTTTATGAACTGTATGCAGAGAAGGAAGTGAACAAGGACGCAGATTTTTTAAACTATGTTAAGAACTATTCAAAATTGTTTAAGCAAGTGTGCATAGCCGCAAAAGCAAATTATATTAGTTCTAAAGTCAAAATGTCGGACAACAAAGTAAAAACTATTTGGAATGTTATTAACAGAGAAACTGGTAAATCCAAAACTCGCAATTGCCAAGTCAACATTGTCAGAGAAAACGGGCTGACTATGTCAAATCATGATGTTGCCTCGGCATTCGAGGATTATTTTTCCAACATTGCAGTTAATACCACAAAATGTTTAAAATCATCTGCGTCCGAAGCCCATACCTTACTTTGTGCTAATTGTAAGAAATGTGATGTTGAGTTTCAATTTAGTCCAGTAAATACAGTAGATGTTATTAAAACATTTAGATCACTTAATTTAAAGAAAACAGAGGATTTATGGGGAGCATCAGTAAAAATAATTAATCATATCATAGATTCAATTGCGCCTTACCTAGCTCTGATTTACAATAGTTGCATAGCAGAGGGAGTTTTCCCAAATCTTATGAAAATTAGTAAAGTCATACCTCTTTTTAAATCGGGTGATTTGAGTGATCTGACTAATTTCCGTCCGATATCTATACTACCTGTTTTAAGTAAAGTTTTCGAAAAATTTATGTTGAAAGATCTACTAGGACACTTCAATAGAAATAAATTACTCTCTAGTAAACAGTTCGGTTTCACAAGGGGACGTTCCACGACTGATGCAGCATCTGTACTTATTAAACACATTTATGACAGCTGGGAGGAATCTTGTGATGCAATTGGGATCTTCTGCGACCTTTCTAAGGCATTCGACTGCGTTCATCCTGGAACACTCATTTTGAAATTAGAACATTATGGTATGTCTTCAAATGCTTTAAGCCTTATGTCTTCATATCTCAGTGATAGAATGCAAACAGTGGATGTAAATGGAACCCAGTCCAATGGAGCTATAGTTAAGCTAGGAGTGCCACAGGGCTCTATTTTAGGTCCATTTCTATTTTTGGTTTATATAAATGACTTACCATCTATAGTAGATAATCTTTGTAATTTAGTACAACAAGACTTATTAAATATTATATTAGTACATGATTAACTGAAAAATGAATTTAATTTTTACATAACAAAATATACAAATGCACAATTAAATTCAAATTAAAACTAAAGAAATAATCTAAAATAAAGTAAATTAAATTAAACTAAAATAAATCTACAAAACTGTGCCCCCGCGGCATAGTCCCGAAGACGCTGGCAGCATTTCCTCGCGGAATCGCAATGCTGATGCGTTGTGCGAGGAAGCTGCCAGCTCTTCGGTCACCAGTGGACTCAATCAATATAGTACTATTTGCTGACGATACATCATTAATTTTCAAGGTTCACCGGAAATCAACCGACTATGCGGAAATTAATGGCACACTAGAGAAAGTACTTAACTGGTTTACTACTAATAATCTTCTATTAAATGCCAAGAAGACTAAATGTGTTAGATTTGCTTTACCGAATGTTACGGCGGTAGATTCTACTATATTACTAAATGGTGAATGTTTAGAAATAGTGAATAAGGCATTATTCTTAGGTATAACATTGGACAGTAATTTGTAATGGAGTCCACATATAGCAGTGCTTGCAGGTAAATTAAGTTCAGCGGCGTACGCCGTTAGGAAAATCAGACAATTGAGTAATGTTGATACAGCTCGCTTAGTTTATCATAGTTATTTTCATAGTGTCATGTCATATGGTATTCTGGTTTGGGGCAAAGCAGCTGACATTCAGACTATATTTGTGCTACAAAAAAGAGCCATTGGTTCTATATATAACCTAAATTCTCGTGACTCCTTAAGAGACATTTTCAAAGATATAAACATCTTAACTGTAGCGTCCCAATATATTTATGAGAGTATTATGTATGTTATTAGAAACCTAGATTCATTTACAAAAAAATCCGATGTCCACAGTTTTAACACTAGAAATAAAAATAAAATTGCTATTAGAAAGTTTCGTGTTCGTAAAGTAAGTAAATCATTTTTAGGCCAATGAATTCATTTTTATAACAAGTTACCTGATCATGTTTTAAAATTAGCCTTTCCATCTCTCAAAAATTATTCCGTCAAAAGCATATTATACAGTAGAGGACTATCTGACAGACAAAAATGCATGGCCTGAATCCCCCCAGAAACATCCCCCCAGAAACGGATTATGCGATCGACGACACAAACGCGATTCTATCTATGCGTGATTCTACACAATATGGGTTCAACACAACTGCAGTTTACTACATTCGTGATTCCACACAGCCGCTATTTTAACGCAATCGGGATTCAACCTATTCGTGATTCTACACAATATGGGTTCTACGCAATCGCAGTTTACTACATTCGTAGTTCCGCTCAGTTGTTATTTTTACAATTTTTTTTTATTAGTTGTTGTTGTTGTTTTTTTTTAAATAAAATTCAACTGAGTAATGTATATACTAAATACTTTAAGGCGCCACCGCATGCGGTGACAAAAGTTGTTTATCGTATCTACACGTTTGAAATGGTTTTTTCACTAGCTTCTTCAGAAGTTCAGTCATCAGTTCGTCTATAGAAAAGGGTCTGCTTCGTCCACTTTTCGTTTTCTTTTTTTTTTGAGCGTAGCGAACATCGTAACAAAGATGCCACGAGCGTTTTTGACCTACTTATACAACGTTACAAACAATACTTTTTCTACGACTCGACATTTTGATAAATAAAATGCAAATAAACAACAAAGATAACAATGATGATGATGATGATGATGATGATTCTTACATGTTCTCGCTCGGAACCAACAAAATTAAAAAAATTACTTATTATCACTTATTATATAGATACACGGCAACGTAAGAATTTTATGATGCTGGAAGTGTGGCTTGCATGTTTTTGTGTTACCTATATTGACTATTATTCTTATTAACTTCTTTTGTTGGGTAAACATGGAGGAGAACTCTGTACTGTTTCCCCATAGAATTATACCGTAGGTAAGCCATGAGTTGGCATAGGCATAATATGTGGCGAGCGCTGTTTGTATATTCGTGGTCTTTTTTATTTCACGTAGCGCATATGCGAAACTCGACAATTTTGCTCTTATTTTTTTTATGTGGGCTTTTCAATTGGTATGCTTATCTATAACTAGTCCTAGTAAGGAGAACTCATTTACGACTTCTAGCAGAATATTGTTATAGGCGAAGTTTATATCTAGCGGGGCTTTTTGATGAGAGTGAAATGTCATTAATTCAGTTTTATTGTAATTTATCTCGAGGTCGTTCATCCAGTTGGTTATTTTATCTAACAAGGAGTGAAGTGTGGCGTTTAAGTTAGTGTTATTTTGACATGCTGTGAGTAGAGAGATATCGTCTGCAAACAGTACGCAAGTTTCATCTACTATTTTCGGAAGGTCGTTTATGTAAAGAAGGAATAACAGCATTTACCATTATAGATGAAACCAAATGGTAGATGAAACGCTATTATTGTGTAAAAAAAAAATTAGCGGAATTACGAATGTAGTAAACTGCGATTGCGTTGAACCCATATTGAGCAGAACCACGAATAGGTTGAATCCCGATTGCGTTAAAATAGCGGCTGTGCGGAATTACGAATGTAGTAAACTGCAGTTGTGTTGAACCCATATTGTGTAGAATCACGCATAGGTAGAATCGCGTTTGTGTCGTCGATCGCATAATCCCCAGAAACCGCGTAGCTGACTCCTTCTTAGATTGTACCTAACTAGTTTAAGGGACACAGTTCTAATAAGAAAGCATATCAAACGTACATAAATTGTGATAAACCGTCAGGCTTTCTTGTAGTTTCTATTTTATTCTTACACTTTTCCTCACTTATGTCTTAAAATACACTTTTAATATGTTTTCTTGTAGAATCATATCATTGTAATAGTTAAGTAGGTACTTATGCTTTCTGAAAAAATGACTGACTGTTGAGTTTCTTTCGGCGTTTCTTCTCAACAGTGGTCTCCTCTTGTGAAATGCCGGTAGACTCAGACATGTAAAAGTGCCCTTGTGGCCTACTTGCAGAATAACGTTCATTATTTCATTATTTCATTATTTGAATGTCCGGATGTTTAGATGTTCGAGTATTCGGATGTCCAGATTTCCGATATTTTCGCCTGAAGTGAAGGTCGCATTTCTCAACCGATTCTCCCGACTTTTTTAAAGAATACGCATCGCGTTTTATACTCGCTCTTACGCGACTCAGGTAACAACCTTTCAGTTTTAATCCAAACCCAGGTCAGGTCCAGTCACGGACTGATGTAGATTTTTTTTACAAGCTTTTATTTAACTTGCATTGTATGTATGTATGTAAGTACCTATATGTTTGTTCGGGTGGAATCTCGCAACTCAATTTTGAAGCAGATATCGTCAACCGATTGAACTGAAATTTTGCATACTTACTTAACTTTGATGACAATACAATAATATGGTACCATAGGGCTGATCTGATGATGGACCCGGAAGGTGGCCATAGGAACTCTACAATAAAAAAAGCAATCCTACCGAGTTTGGGATCTTTAGAATCGTCTTAGTGAGCGTTTGATGGATATCCAAAGAAAAGTACAGTCAGCTATAAAAGCTTGTCACTAAAATGAAATTTTTGACAGAAACTTATTTGCCGATTCATTTTATCAGAATGTTTCAAAATGATTTACATGGTGGTTGAAAACGTGAATATTTAAAAAATGATGGCGGATGATAGGTTGCTCTGATTAGGTGTCATCGTATCACGGGCCAGATTAAAGGATTTCCCGGTCTGTTATTTCATGACCCCTTAGTAATAACAGATGACGCTTGTCAGATAGGCGAAAGATGACTGGCATAAGCAATTTTTTATGTTATGCTTATGATACATATGATTTAAATTCCAAACAATGGGAGGGAGTGACATTAGAATAGAACATTCTTTATTAGTTACCTACTATAGCTACCCGCCACGGCTTCGTACGGGGTTTCGTAATGCTATATTATGCATGTGTTATATATATATATAAACCTTACTCTTGAATCACTCTATCTATTTAAAAAAATCGCATTAAAATCCATTGTTTAGTTTTAAAGATCCAAGCATACATAGGGACAGACAGAAGGAAGCGACTTTGTTTTATATACCTATGCAGTGATTACACTCCTCAATGGGAAAATAGTACATTACATACCTATTAGGGTGGTAAATTCGTAAATGTCCTAGATCGCAGGTGTTTATGGCCCAAACCAAAGGTGAGGGCCATAAATATGCGATGTGGGGCTTTAGGAATTACCGCCCGTGGTTTGTCTAAAGTTTTACGTCTTGTCTTGGCCAGGAAGTATGATTTTCTCCTCGCGTAACGGGCAGAAAATCCCACTTACGACCAAGGGTGACGTAAAAATACAAATAAACACAGATTACATGTAACATTCAATAGAGGTAAACAACAGAAGGTCTTATAGGCAACCTTTGGGTAGCGAAATCAAATATAACCCGTCAGAAAGTAGTAGTAGTATATATATATATATATATATATAATATACCAGATCGGCTAAGCTATTTTCAACAATCTTAGGAACGACTTCGTCATCCGCACGACACCACAGTCTATTAAAACCACAGTTAAAACAGCAACGCAACTATAACGCAACATTTGATTACACATCCGTTGAGGTGCGAAACTCGGCCTGAGTAATTCCTCAGTAATGTCGGGACATTGCATACCATATCCCGTTCACGCAGGACACCAGGGTCATTCGGAAGATCCTTGCACTTACTGCCGATTCCGTTGTATTAGCAATTTATAATTCCTCCGGCTCTGGTTTTTTTACTGCTTTTTGCGTGGATCCTATAACCCAGAAATGGAGGAATTAATCGACGTAATCTTTTAGCATAAGTACCTAAACATGGGCTACCTGGCTAGCACAACTGGCCGAGACTTCGTTTCGCTTGTCACGGGATAAATCGCCACCCGTCTCCCTTACGGTGCCCGCCGTGCTGAGTGAAAAGAGAGGTAATATTATTGTTCGCGCGGCAAAAAAAAACGTACCTATGTTAGATAAACTCGTAAATTGCATATCACGTGGGAGCTCGTGGGAGATCCCATCTTTCAGGTTTTCATCTTTCACTGTTTTAGTACCTACATTACGGCAGAGACCAGTAAGTAAGCAATACTGGCCGAGTAGGAATTAGACGGACCGAGCCGTAGGCGAGGTCCGGATATAATACGAGGCCAGGATGGCTCTTACGGTCGAAGCAAGTATAGTGCTTTTCTTAAAAATTAAACAAGAAAATTAGATTAAAATTATATTTTGTAGGTGACATTTATATTCGGCCATTTTCCAATGAATATTTTTGTTATATCCCATTTTTATTATTACACATTGTGATATTCGTCGTCGCAGGCACCATTAACTCCCATGATAACAACCTATAACAAAAATAATTATGAGTTTATACTTGGATAAAAGATATGGTTATATCGTTATCAAATAGTGGCAGCATTTATTTACCTTCATCGCCAAAATGGTTAGCATCTAGAGCTTGATTTGAGAACTTTTCTATATTTTGCTGCTGAATATTTGTGATTTCTTTCCTTTGTAGCCATCCGATTGTCTCAGAAAGATTGTTGAAATATTCTGACCTTATCACACATTATCTGACCAATTATTAACTTTTCTTCCTTCCATTTAATGAATCTCTTGTATTTTTTTATATCTCCTTGGATTTAGTCGGAAGTAAATTATTTTAGCTAACTCTGCCTCCGCTTTTAAGGATGGAGGAGTGCCGTCTATTCGAAATCAGACTCGTCTAAACTCATTTTTGCTCATTTTTTGCTGAATTATTGTAATAGATCACACAAACAAATTTGAAATTTTTGTCTTTTAATTTAAATCCCGCCTTAATTTCTTTTTTTATAAATACTGCGTTTAATTATTTGCACTGTCTTACAAATCTAAGTCATAAAGATAAAATTTAATTATTGTTATACATTGTTGTATTTTCTAACTAATTTTCATATCATAAAGCTTACCTTCAATTTTAACTCCGAGGTTTTTTCTAAACGACACAAAAAAGGAAGGAATTCCGAAATATCATTGTCATTTTACACAGCACAATTATGAACTAAACGCTGCATACAAACTTCTGCACTAAACCTTGTCGCTCTTTGTCGCTACTTTTTTTTTTAAATATGCATCTTGAGTTACGTTTATACTGCCAATAGTACTAACCTCTTTTTATTTTACATTTGCTCTTAGTGTAAATTGCACGTGTATACTGCAATGTCGTCTCTTTCTATTTAATCTATGAAAAAGGGACGTCACTTTTTAATTTCAACAATTTGCTGTCGCACTGTACTTATAATTAAAATAATTTGTGGAATGCATCCTTTTTACATTTATATACGACCTCATCGCCTTCACATCCTTAGTTTTTTTATAGGTCGATGACGATGTAAATCGTGTTTCGATATTCAAATATCTTGATACGTAATAGGAATTACATACTTACTTACTGGACAAATATTGATTCCAAATTTAAAATCTCGCTGTTTACTGGACACTTCTAAAAAGTCTTCGGTATGTTCCACTTACTGTAGTCTATCTAGCGATGGTAAGGCAACATTACATGCAATTTTTGAGAAAATATATTTTGTCGTTGTATATCATACGCCTAAAGCCTTCAAACTATACGCGTTAATTTATTTATAACGTTGGCATTCTGGCGACCAATAATGCCGACTTTCCCAGGACAACACAGGGATACTTCCGTTCCGTACGTATGCGATATAGGAATGAGGAACTTAGGCCTTCATAAAAGTATCTGGTGACTGATGATTTTCAGCATTTCTCCTCCAGTCAATACCAGAGCTGGTATATATGGTAGTCTAGCTCTTACACTACGTATGCCTTGCCTTCTTTTTCCAGATGGATGAGTACTACCAAAGGACGGGGGTCCGCGTGATAGCCATGTGCCTGGGCGCCACCGCCACAGCACTGACCACGGTGCAGAAAATGGGCTCGTTCGACAAGTTTATCCACGATCAATTGGGCAATCTGCTCCGACCTGATCAGCTGCAAGAGTAAGCGATGATATAGATAGCCATGAACTTATCGTCTTTATAATTATATAATAGAATCGATTCCAATAACAGGTTATAATTAGTAAATAACAGAATTGATTTTAGAATTGTACTTTAAACGCAACGATCTAGCTGTCTGATTTTCTGGCACAGTCCTTGTCTGACTTGATTAATGTTGCTAAATAGCCTGGACTTCTATCTCGATTCTTGGCATTATCATAGAAAGAATACTTAATGCTTCTATTCTCTGACTCCATACAGTAGGTACAGTGGAGAGACTTAGTATGATATTTTTCAAATGATTATTTCATCTTTTACATAATTTTTAAGCTCATTCGATCACCACCTAGTACTTAGAGCGGCCGCTCGAATCGCACTACCCACTACACTTGGCCCGGTCCTAACCAAATCAACCTTTAAACCTTTAACTTCTTCCTTAAATTTCTTCAAGATTTAAATAGCCGGGTGCCTTTGTTTACAGTTCAAATGTCAGAAACCGTATTTCTTTTCAGAATGGAATCAGCGGCCAAAGGAATCATAGAAGCATACAAACACGGAGAGGGCGGCAGCACATGGTTGGCCACGAGAGACGAACCAGCCAAAGACATCACTGCCGACATCAAGAAAGCCTATGATATACTGGAAGTGCACGCTTTAAAATGATTTTATTACCAATAAATATATACAATATAACCAAATTTTGTTATTTCTACTAGTCTAATATGCTGTGCTAAATAAAGTGTAAATGCGCTATAACAAGGTAATTTGATCCCTTTGATCCTGCACCGACAACATATTTCTGCTTAACCCAGTGGTTGACTGGTAGAGAATGCCTAAAGGCATTAAGTCCGCCATTTGTACTTTTACTTGTGTATTTTGTGCAATAAAGTTTAAATAAATAAATAAATAATTTTCAAATTTTGTGTTTTTCTCTGCTACAATATACAGTGTGCGAATTCGTTCGCTGGTGCGGTCTCTATCTGGCTCTTATAGGCCTTAATATACCTAATGATCTCACGCCTCTGCCAAGAATTCTAAGTTTCCAAATATGACCTCTGAAGTGAACATACAGTGCCGAGTTATAATATAATCATGATGCCATTCCGAGCTGAATATTTTGAAGGAAAACATGATTTGTATCGTATTCAATTTATTAACATTTTTAGAATTTTTACCTTATTTAGTCCCCGGCCTGTTATACTTATCATACCGTGAATAATCTAAACCAATTACATAATGATTTAGATGCAATTACAGTGGCCCAGTCGGGTTTTTGTGATCCTGAGGCATGTAGCTCCCATTTACATAGTTCCGGACTGAAATTGCTTACACAGAATGTAAGAAGTATCTCATGTAATTTCGCAGGTCTACAAGTCCTTCTCAATAGAACTAAATTAGAGTGGGATGTTATCACACTTACAGAGTGTTGGCTTCCGTCTTCCCATCAAATCCCGATTTTAAATGATTACGACGCCTACAGTATAAAAAATAATAACACACAAAATGAGGGTGTTGTAATCTACTGCAGGAAAAATAAAGTCGTTTCAGCTGAAGAACCACCGTTAAGGGATGCAAATTGTCTTGTTTTGAAATATAATACTGACACGGTAATAATTGCCATTTATCGCCCTCCCAGCCAAAGAAATACAAATAACTTTATTGAATCCCTAAATCAGTTACTTACCACTTATGCTACAATTCAGAACATTGTCCTTACTGGTGACATAAACATTGATATAGCCGAGAATAATAATGACTCACGATCATCTAAATGCATATCTAAATGTAATGGCTTCACATGGATTATTACCGGCCCATAACCTCCGGACTCATAGTAGGACGTGCCTCGACCATATGATGCTCAAAACAAAATTGGATGCTAGGTGTTTCGTGGTCAACTCAGCTCTGACAGACCATGATTGCGTCACTCTATCTCTAAACCGCGTAACTACCAACTATAAACCTAAACAAATAATCCAACGTATTGACCACGAAAATCTTGAAGTAGACATGCAAAACATCAACTTAAACCCAATATTTAGCATGGACAATGTAAATACAGCTGCCTCTTTCTTGGTTGAATCGATGACTACGGTAATCGAGGCCAATACAAGGGAAATTAAAATCTCAAATCGGAAGCGAATAAAAAAGCCGTGGATCACGCCCGGACTATTAAAATGCATTAGAAATCGAGATAATTTACATAAAAAACTTAAAAATACACCCAACAATGAAATATTAAAAACTACATATAAACGGTATCGTAATTATTGTAATTCTATACTCAAAAAAATTAAAATTGAATACGAGAGAAATGAAATAAGAACAGCAGGATCAAATAAAAAAAAACTGTGGGGGGTCATTAGGGATATCACACATACCACTAAACCCAAAGAAGCTCCACTGGAACTCATTTCTTCTGACAACCCGCAGATTGCGGTAAATGAGACGAACCTATTCTTTGCTAATGTGGGCAAATCACTTGCTGCTAAACTGATGGCTAATCAAATAGATGCTCCTTCACGTTCTAGAATTACAGAACATTTCCCCTTATCCATGGGTATGCTTCCCACGGACGAGGCTGAAATTAATACACTCATAAACAACCTCAAAGCTGATTGTGCTATAGGTTTCGATAAGATATCAGCAAGTTTTGTAAAGAAATTTAAAACTATACTAATCCCACCTCTTGTACACATATGTAACTTGGCGCTTACTACTGGTAGCTTTCCGGGGATTTTTAAGAAATCTCAAATTATCCCAGTTCACAAGAGTGGAGACAGGGGCTGTGTCAATAATTATAGGCCAATTTCAATTCTACCAACTTTATCAAAAATCTTAGAACGTATAATAAATCAGAGACTGGTAAATTACCTAGAGAGCAACAACATTCTATCACCTTCACAATTTGGTTTTCGTGCAAACAAATCTACCTCAGACGCAGTACATGAACTAACCGACCATATTGTAAATAACCTAGATAAAAAACACAAAACAATTGCAATTTTTCTAGACCTCGCCAAAGCCTTCGACACAGTCTCTGTCCCCGTTCTCGTATCCAAACTAGAATCAATCGGAATCCGTTTAGCTCAGCTGCGTCTCTTTGAAGATTACTTAACAAATCGTACACAGCGTGTCAAGGTGGCAAATTACGTGAGTGAAGAAGTTGACGTGACTTATGGTGTCCCACAGGGAAGTATCCTCGGCCCTACCCTATTCTTGGTGTATATAAATGCATTGTGCCAACTCCAGTTAAAAAATGGGAAAATTCTCACATTTGCCGATGATACTGCCCTCGTGTTTCACGGAAACTCTTGGAGTGAGGCGTTCCAATGTGCGCAGAGGGGACTTAATGTAGTGACCGAATGGCTGAAACAAAGTAGTCTTACTCTAAATGTTGACAAAACTAAATATATTACTTTCTCTCTAAAAAATGATAACCACATGCAATCAATAACACACTCAATTATTGCCCATACGTGTCCAAATCCCAATACTCACAACTGCCAGTGCCTAAAACTTGAAAAAGCACCGCAAATCAAGTACTTGGGTATCATGCTGGATAATAAACTTAGTTTTCAGGCGCATATTGAGCTGCTCACATCTAGAGTACGCAAGCTAATATTCATTCTTAAGAATCTCCGACATGTTGCTGATGATGCTGTAATAAAGTCAGTGTATTATGCACTAGTCCAGTCTGTACTGTCGTATTGCATTTCCTCGTGGGGAGGTGCACACAAAACCCTTTTACTTAAGCTGGAAAGGGCCCAAAGAGCAGTTTTAAAAGTAAGCTCATTCTTACCTTTCACATACCCAACCAAGGATCTTTACAGCAAATGCAAAGTACTGACTGTACGACAGCTCTTTATCCTTAGCATTATACAAAGAAAGCATTCGGTCCTACCTTTTGATCCAGCCATTGTTTCAAGTAAACGCCGCAATGATCGTATCTGTCACCCTAAAAAAATCAACACTATCTTTGCCCATAGATTCTTCTGGTTCCTTGGTGGATTCCTTTATAATAGAGTAAATAGTGCAATTTCTATATATCCGCTCTCTAAAGTATCATGTAAAGCAGCTGTTACAAAATGGCTCCTAACACTTGACTACTACGCTACAGAAAGAATTACGACACCTATATCATAGTCCTAATATCACAAATGTATAAATGAAAAATTCTAATATCACATTATTACACACAAACCAACACATACGCACGTGTTACTTACTTGGCACGTGTACTTCCCGTTTTTGGTATTCTTATATTTACTTTTAGTCTATATTTACATATTTAGTTATTTTAGTTAAATACTTTTACTTGCTCCGTTATTTTGTAAAATATTTCCTTGCAATAGCCTAAAAAATCTAAATATTTCAATTAATTGTAATGTTAGATAACCTTTACTGTCGTTATAGACATCCGAGGGTCGGAGACCTGGTGACCTGACATACAGGTCCTTCTTAGTTCAGGCACCAGTCTCCACCACACAAGTTTTTGTAACCAGATCTACAAATGTATGAATTGTGTTGTATTGTACTGTACTTTTTGGTGGTGGAGTGAATAAATAAATTATTATTATTATTATCTCCTTTATTCATATTTTTTCTTAGGCTAGGTTTTTAACAATAAATTTATATAAAAAGTAAAATACAATAAAGTAATTACAAAATATAAATGCATTATAAAAAACCTAACCTAGGGTGCCGCCGGCAGCGGGGCAGGGCCCAGGCTACCGGTGGTTAGGGCTGCAGAGAGAGGAACCTCCTGACAATGCGCGCCGTGTCCAGGAGTACCGCCTTCTGTATTTGACCCTTGATCCAGCCATCTAGCGAGAGTCTCTTAAGATGTTTGTCGAGACTCTTCGCTATAAGACCGTTCGCCGAAACGACTATCGGGACAATGATCGTCGAGTCAACATCCCACATGGCGGTTACCTCGTGAGCCAAGTCAAGGTACTTGCTGAGTTTGTCCTTCTCGGCCTTCACGAGGTTCTCGTCATGCGGGATGGTGATGTCGATGAGCACTGCCTGGCGCTTGGATCGATCTACCAACACGATATCAGGCTTATTGGCTACAATAGTCCTGTCCGTGATGATAGATCGATCCCAATAGAGCGTGGCACGACCATTCTCAAGAACTGGCAACGGTGCGTACTTATAGTACGGCACCTCAGACCCCACAAGACCGTATCGAAGAGCAAGTTGCTGGTGAATAATCCTGGCTACTTGGTTATGTCTGTGCAAGTACTCACCGTTAGCAAGATGAGAACAACCGGAGATTATATGCCTGAGTGACTCACCGGGACGGCGGCATGCCCGACAAATGTCGACCGTACCGTCCTTCAGGATATATCTCCGGTAATTGTTCGTCATCATTACTTCGTCCGCAATTGCACAGACAAAACCTTCGGTTTCCCCGAAGAGATCCCCGAAGCGTAGCCAGTTCACCGACGCGAGCAGATCTACATCGGGCCCCGTAAGGGCCTTGTAGAACCGTCCGTGTAGCTCCTTGCTCTTCCATACAGCCCTGCGGTCCTCGGTGCTAAGCACCTTTGGTCTGCGCCAGTTCTCGTTTGCTAAGGAGAGAGATAATATTATTATTATTATTATACATACTGGTACTGTAAATAGAGTACTGAGAGAAGTTTACTGATAGGAAAAAGCACATCACTGATGCAATTCAGCGCACTTCTAAATTATAGATTAGTCCTCGTTATGCCAAACTAATTCGATATTTCTAATTGACAACGTTTAAAATTTTCAAATAAAATGTTCAGTATAAGCCATATAAATATTATTAAGTAGTCTGACTGTATGATTTTCTACGCTGTGACCAATCACTGATCGCCTACGCTCTTTTATGAAGAGGAACTTTTCAAATAAAATTTTAATCACAAATTGGGATATTTTCTAAAATTTAAAAATGTGCTAATATTTCATGTTTTTCCTTTATATGATAATATCGAAAAAAGCCCGGTTAAAAAATTTAAATGTTGTCAATTATATATGCTGCCACTATACATTTACCTATACTGTAATTACTGTATGCTTCTACGATATACATATAAGCTAGGTATAGTCTATACAAAGTTTCCATGTAAACGTAGTACCACGTAGTACCTAACATTTACGGTCCCATCGAGATAAACATCGACTATTTTCATTTTTGATAGCCGTAAAATTCGAATGGCGAAGTTATGATCATGACTAATGTACTGATATTGAGCCATTTCTACAAAACATGGCTTAACCATACGAGGTAATGTAATAATAAATACCATAGAAGGCGAATGCTTGCGGTGAGGAACAACCCTAATGCAATTCCAATAGGAAAAGTCGATACATGTGCGTTATATGACATTATAATGCGCTATTGCTAAATTGGATATCGCAAAGCCTGCTCGAATTAAGGCGCTTGTCGTTAATTAAGGACATCGCTGTTAGGCTGCAATTATTGTGATGGACCTCCGCCGCACGCTACAGCGCAGTGAGGCAAACGGCGCGTACGCAGCATGACGCACGATTTGGAAGGAAAAGTGGCGCTCGTGACGGGCGCCGCCAACGGCATAGGCGCGGGAGTCGCCAGGCTGCTGTTGGCAGGAGGCGTGAAGGTATCGTACAACGTATTTCGTGTCATAAAGTCTATATACATACTAGACTTTTTGCCGCTTCAGTTTTTCGTTTTTAGGGTTCTGTAGCCAACTAGGAATCCCTTATAGTTTCGCCACGTCCGTCTGTCCGTCCGTCCGCGGCTTAGCTTCGTGATCATTAGTAAAATGAAAACTATATTAAACAAAATCGGTCGAGCCGTTTTTGAGCTATCGCAACATTTCATAATTTTCTTTAAAAGGACGTAAGTTGACTTCCAGAAGGTAATAAGTAATTACCTACAGTTAATTTGGCGTTTACCTACGACCTTTTATAGAGCTTGAAATCTTTCTCGTAAATTTAAACCTCGGGCTTTAAAACAGCGGTTTTTAGTTGAGGTCTATTGTGAAGGATAAGCAACTACGGAACCCTACACTGAGCGTGGCCCGACATGCTCTTGGCAGGTTTTTTTTCTAAATGGCGGATTTATGGGGAAAACGTAAAAAGACTCGCGACAAACGTTTTTACTGATTTTCACCAATCGCACTACACGTAATTGAGTTTATTACCACCCATTTTCTTCCAGAAAACTGTACCATTTTGGAAAGACCCTAAGAGCGAGCGTGAGCGTACCTGAAAACGAGTTCTACTTAAATAGAATTATTTAGAACTCGTTGTCACTTAAGTACTTATCAATATTCAGTATCAGACTCCCTGTCCACAGATACCTAAGCGGAACGGAGATGTTTAAAATGTACCAATCACATTTTTCAGATTTAAATGCACTTCTTTCGGGCTTCACAGTAACGCAACCTGATTGGTTTTCCGCTCCGTTTCAGTGGACAGGCGTATTATACTAAAAATAAAATGAGTGCGGTAAGGTGCAAGTTATTAATAGTCAAAATCTGTAATTTTCTTCCACAGCACGTTGCTATTCTGGATATCGACGAGGTTACAGGAATGGAGTTCCAACACGAGCTGAACTCCAAATACGGCGCCGACAAAAGCAAGTTTTACCAGTGTGACGTCACAAACGACGATCAGTTATTCGGCGCGCTTCAGACCACTAAAGAGAATCAGGGAGGCATCGACCTGGTCGTCAACAATGCTGGCATCATGAACGATTCCCCTCGTGTATATAAAAAAGAAATAGCTATTAATGTGGTAAGTTAAGTTAACCTTGCTCAAAAAATATTGATAAGATACAACAGTTTCCTTGAGAATTCGATATCTGCGTGAGTATTTTCTGGCACTGAAAAGCAGTGGATCAAAAGCTGTTGGGCCTACATAGAATATGAGCCGAATGCTGACTTTATTAGTATAACACGCCCGATGGCCAAGTGCCTAAGGAATTACATTTCCTTTGCTACTCAGACGTATCCACGACAAACCACAAGCATTTTATACAGTTTAGATGCTTTTCTTAACGCATTTAGGGTAAACGTGATGTAATTTCTATCTAGGCACTTACCTACCTACTATAGCCAGATCACGCTCTCTATACGTACCTATATACGTCTCGTTTTCCAGAAAAATCATTTAAGTACCCTGCATTCAACTCCGAGAAATGATTGCCAAAAGATTCTACAACAAAAATGATATAATTATCACGTAAATTTTCCAGACGGCTATGATCAGCAGCACACTCAAAGCCTTAGAGCTGATGCGTACAGACGAAGGGGGCAGTGGAGGCACCGTCATCAACATCGCCTCTGTAGCCGGCCTGTGCCAGTCCTCCGTCATGCCCATCTACTGGGCCACTAAGGCTGCGGCTATTCAGTTCAGCAACTGCATAGGAGTAAGTTAGACCCTCGGGAAATTCAGCTGTTGAAGACCATAAAACATAGTAGCGCTCTGAAAGCCCTAGAGTAGATGCGTACAGTCGAAGGCGGCAGTGGCGAGGGGGCAGTAGGTAGGCGGTCTGTACCTGTCCTTTTGTCATCATGCCCATGTATAGCGAGTGAGAGTATTTCCTAGCTTCATTACGGTTATAAAGGCTCATTAAGGTGATATGTTAGCAGCAGACACCCAACGCCGCATCTTTTGTACTGCTAATAGAGTGTTTTTTTTAGACGAAACTTTACGAAGATGCTCCAATGCAAAAAAGCTGGTTCATGATTTCGTCGTAATCAAAGTTATTAAAGGGCATCAGAGGTTTACTTTTCAATTATAAAGTAATTACTTAAGTACCTACCTTTCAGAAAGATGACTACTACCAAAAGACCGGAGTACGCGTTCTGACGATGTGTTTCGGGGCTACCGACACCACCCTCCTCAGCGGGCGCAATCTAGGCTCGCTTGACAAAAACGTAGGAGGCGACCTTATTGCCAGTCTCTTCAACGACCTGCATGTGCAAAGGTAATAGAATGAATTTTATGTTAACACTTAAGTAGGTACTTATAGAAATAATACTACTTACTACCACAAGACCGATGTGCGTCTTCAGACGATGTGTTTCGGGCCCCCGACACCACCCTGCTCAGCGGGAGCAAGCTGCGAGACTAACCTACCTTGCTGCGACTTCGCTTGTCACACGACTCAACGTCAAATATATATAGGCTGTTTAGCCCTCAATACCGGTGAGTCGGACTTTGTGTAAGTGTATATTTGTATAACCCGCTAATGGGATTATCTCCGCGCCACAGGACCCCGCCACAGGAGCGTCAAGTATCTTGCTCCCACGGTATTAAAAGGAAAGTGAAGGGTAGTACTTGTCGCGCCACAATGAGTCGCGTGGCGAAGTTGGCTGAAGTATGAGTTTCTAATATAGCGAAGTGCCTCTTCACACTATCACATTTGACCAACCTCGGTCAATTTCGCAAGTAGTGTAGGGGAATCCTTCTCATCGTCCGGGCTCAATCATCTAAAAGTTAGTATGCGTCGATACCAATATTTATATTTACTTGTGATGAACGATCTACTTGCAGAATGGAATCAGCAGCCCAGGGAGTTATCGACGCATATAAGCAAGGCGCCAGCGGCAGCACTTGGGTCGTGTCGAGGGACCTCCCCGCCGTAGACATCACGAACGACGTCAACAGGGCTTACGAAATCTTGAGCGAACATATTTGAACATTACAATTAAAGATAAGGGTTGGAATTTAACTGGCAAAAAGGGGATAGATCAGGTTTAGAGGCGTGGTGATGACATATGGAAAACTCAATTGGGTAGATCAACTTTTTCTTGTTGTTATTCTGTCCCGTCACCCAGGAGACAATGGTGATTAAACTTCTTAGACAAGTGTTGATAAATTTATAATATTGGTATTTTCAAGAGATATTTTAAATAAGAATAAGATAAGAGATAAGATAAGAAATCATTTAATCAAGTAGGATTCGTTGAATCACCTTTGCATCGTCATAATCTACAATATTAAAATAATTAAATATTAAATGGTTTTATAACTGCGGCAATTACAACATTTTTCGAAAAATCGTAGTTTTAAAGGGTAACCCAGGGGACATCACCATGGCAACAAGCAACAGAAAAAACTTGATTGACCCAATTGCACCTTAAGTAAACTTTCTCAAAGTCGCAAACCAAACAAAAGAGGAGGCGTCCCCGTCTCTTCTGTTTTGCATAATTTTGTATGAAAATTCATCAAAGGCACACCGCTTCCTCTCCTCGTCCTACGTCTCTTTTGATTGGCTTGCGCCTTAAAGTCTGAATAATACAGGATGAAAAGAATATGTTGCATGGGTCTAGGTATTCGGTATCGTATATATATTAAGTCAAGTTTAAAGTACCTCATTGTTTCGAACCTCTCTTTAATGCTCTTAGAACTTACGAGTATGAGTGTAAGCCAAGATACCTAAACGATAAGCTACTTTTGAAATTAACGTTATCAATATGCGATGATAATAAAAAAATCTGTAAAAACATTATTCTTTTATTGAAATGACCTCTATTTACAAAATATATACAAATTAGTTTGCAAACTTAGGCATAATCATTATAAAACACTATAATGAAAATAGCAGTGAATCATAATATAAATAACGTCAGCTTATACTGATATAATAATCATGTTTAATGATACGAACGTTAAAGCGAGTGTAGGTATACTAAAACAGTCGCTGAATTAGTGAATGTCCTAGATCGCAGCACGTCTAGCATAGGTAATTGTGATACAAGACTCTTTGTCGCGAGACGAATACTACCTGTGTAACGGAACTATGCTCCAGTGAGTTTTAGCCAATGGTTTTATGACGTGAAGCGCCATCTAGTGTTTTATTGGGAGTCTATTGTAAAGGGTCAGCGTCTACGCTGCCTTACCTTACAACGGCATCTCGTAATTCATTGATAAATTAAATATTGATAGGGTTGCTGAAGCGTGGATTAAGTTTAAATCTTTCACACTAGAGGGCGTTGTGATAGACAAGCATAAAACAAGGATGTGTTTATTAAATATTTCAATATAATTTAAAGGCCGCATGCTGTATTGATCTCAATGCTTGTAATTGTGCTGGAAAGCTCAGTTGTTGTTAATTATATGATATGCGTTGGTGTTTCTAGGAGGTTTGTTGATGTGGTCTTGTCGAGTGTAATAGAAATGTCAGTGACGTTTTGGGAGACATTGCGTTTAAGTCACGTTCTTATTATCTTACAGGCATTGGGAACTTTTAAAACGTACCGAATTTTAAAGACAGCTATGTTGGGATTAATAATTAATCTATAATAATAAAGATACATTTTAATTTGGTTTAATTTGCCGCCAATATCATTGGCTACAGTAGCGACCAACGGCGAGTAGCGGAACTAAAGTATATCTACCTATAAGCCTATAGATATCTTTTATTTGTGTAAGTTGTATATAATACCAACCAATGAGGAACTGGGAATTCATTGAAACATAAAACACATGTACACAAATCTAGTTCCGCTATCCGACGCAGTGGCGCTTATTGGGAGATTTGGATTGATTTTGATCGAGAAGGTTCGAGATGGGGGCTCGGGGAAGAAAACGATGGAGATGGAAGGAAGTACGGAAGGCCTGGGTGTATTCGGCTTGATCGAGGGTGTAAAGAGAAACTCTGATGGATAAGTATCGGAATCAGCTGTTAGGCCACGCATTGGCTCAAATAGGGTTTGCGAGGAATTGTTGGAGTAAATGAGCTGTTCTGGGTTTCGGAAGAGTGAGTTTATGGTCATGTGAGGTGTGGTGTGAAGGATTATGTCGGATTGGTTGCTTGCAATAATCCTTATTGCAAGAAAGGTAAGCGCTATTGTTTATTTCCACATTTAAGAACTTTAGAGAAATGTCTATTCTGGCCAGGCCTTCTTTAACACTATGTGCATTTCCATGACTCATTTTACTGTTTAATGGAGCCCTCATGACGAGAGTGTCAAGGTACATGCTAAGTAGCTGAGAGTTATCCGCACTGTGTTTCAGCTTGTAGTTCAAACAAGTACCAAACCTGTATATTTTATGTAATTGTGGATAAATAAATTATCCCCAGAAATAGCTGTGTTACTAATTACATTCCTATACACTATACTGGCTGTATACCTACGCCTTACACATATATTTTACTCTTGGTATTGGTATTGGTACACAGATTTGTCTTTGTTTAAAAATAGCTACATAGGCAGGTCTGTCTTGAAGGTATAAGGTATGTGGTACACTCTCTCCTTCGAAGCAATGTCAATGAACAGAATGATTCAACTTGGTGAAATATACTACCTTGGTAGTCATTTGGTTGTCCGTTCCAGATTGACATTAGAGGCTCATCTGATATGGCGACTGGTTTGCAAAGACCTTTGTGTCATACATAGTACCAGCATCGAAGCGTATTGCTGGTCAAAGGAGTCCTCTATAGAGCAATTCCGGAGATCGGCTATAAGCTTTAATACTAGGAAGGCTCGGGCTGTGCACTGTTGTGTCTAAAACCATCTACTAAAGACTTGGAGTTTTCTCTGACGAGGGAGAAGGTTGGCGACTATCGACTTTGCAGAGACCCTTTGTCAATCGACTATAAGTCTTAATTCGGGGCGACGACTAAACCCATATTTGATCCAAGTTGAATATGACTTCTAATATTTAGAAATGCTGATGGGAAGAGTCTGGTATAGGTAAAGGTTTTACAAAGGTAAAATATCCTACCCTTCCTTCTGACTCTCCTGACACAGTCTGATGTTATTATCATAAGAGAAACGGCTGGTTTCATTGTTATATATCAACTATTATCATCACCCAACCATGTTGTGTTAATCCATTGCTATGGTCTGGTATTACTTAAGTGTCATTTATCAGTTGTGATTCTCTTATGGGATGGATGATCTGTCTATATACTTAATAATAACTGAAAGAGACACTAGCAATATTTTATGTTGCATCAACATATGACCATTTAGCAGAATATACTTATTTTGACATAGCTTGGTGGTGTGAAATATCTGTCAATAACTTATGATGGAATTAGCTGTTTTATTATAGCGTTCCAAATATGTGTCTTCCCTTTATCCTGTCAAGGACAGATTAATTGTTGGTCGAATCTGACATCCGGACAGCGGGGTGGGGCTGTCCTTTCCTAAACAAAAAACCCCTTTAGTTATATATTTATGTATTATATCGAACACTAAACAGCCATACACTATCCACATTCCTACTGGGTCATTTGGAAAAATGTTAGAACAGAGACATTGCATCATATAAATAAATATTTCAACCTTTATTTATTATTTGTTAGTAGTATTAATATGGGAACTTTAGACCACTATTCATTGTCAAAATTAACGACCCAGGTCATCTTCACTGCTACACTTCGTTCCGCTTCGCTTCACTACGTTTCGCGACGTTCCGATCCGACCTGGGTCGTTAATTTCGCCAATGAATGGTGGTCTAAACTTCCCATCTATATATTCTCCGTTTATGAATGCATTCAACGCTGATTTAAAACGCTCATTGGGTTTGTGAATTGATCTAGCTGTATTCTTAACTCCCAATCGCTTTTTGGGAACAGAACTTGAATATCGATTTCCGTTTGCGTTTGCGTTCTCGTTCCATTCGCGTTTCCGTTAGCGTTTCCGTTCGATCTCTTTTGGGAACAGAACTTGAATATCGATTTCCGTTTGCGTTTGCGTTCTTGTTCCATTCGCGTTTCCGTTCGATCTCCGCTCGTATCGAGCTAGTGAAGATCAACGTTGTATGAAATGAATGTTGGTGTTACTGACCTAAACCAGAGATGGAATTATTCAATATATACTCTAAAGCTAATAAAATAAAATTATTTACAAAAACCTTTCAAGTTTGGTGCACGTGTCTATTTATATCATGAAGTTTGTAAAACAGCCTCAGAGATTGCAGTTGGATGTCGTTTTTTCTTCGCACAATAAACGCGTTTTTCGACATGGTTTACTTTTACCTGATACTATTCGCTGTATAATATGTGGACCGTCTAACTGTGGAAAAACAAATTTAATTGTTGGGTTGCTGCTACATGAACACGGTTTACGCTTCGAAAATGTTTATGTTTACTCTAAAACGTTATTTCAACCTATGTACCAATTTCTAGAACAAGTTTTGAACTCGGTTCCTACGGTTTCATTTAGAAAATATAGTCAAAATGAAGAAATACTAAGTCCTCACGCCGCTAACATTAACTCAATCATAATATTTGATGATGTTGCATGTGAAAATCAAAATAATATACGGGATTACTTTGCCATGGGAAGACATAAAAATATAGATAGCTTCTATCTGAATCAGACATATAGTAAAATACCTAAACAATTGATAAGGGATAATGCCAATTTGATAATTCTTTTTAAACAAGATGATGTTAATTTACGGCATGTCTATGATGAACATGTAGGAAGCGATATGTCGTGGTCTCAGTTTCGTGAAATGTGCGGCCAAGTGTGGAACACGCCTTTCAATTACATAGTTATAAATAAAGATTGTAAAAATAATTCTGGATGTTATAGAAAATGTTTTGATACATTTATCGAACTTGATTAACTGAATACATAAGGATTAGTATTTTCGCTTCAAACTTAATACTTAGAAGGGAATCTTTGGGATCGGACATGGACCTTGCTAAAATAAACGAGGAGAAATTGTTTAAAGAAAAATTACACCAATCTGCAGAAGCCGTAAAAAAAAAACTAAAGCTTATTCGAGATGTTAAATCTAACAACAATATCATGTTAGAAACAATGTTAAAACCAATCACAGATCCTCTTAATGAAATGGTAAAAAATAATAATAATGTAAACAATCTGAATATTAGTAACTCAGATTTTGATAACGATAAATTTAATTGGAATAAGTCGGTAAAAACATTAAAATATAGTTCTTCTGAAGATGAAAAGAGGGAAAGCTTTATTAACAAAACATTAGTAAAAAAAGTTAGCCCTGAAGATGAAAAGAATGAAAGTTTAAACAGAAAATCACCTGAATCCAATTCAAGTAATAGTGGAGACGAATTAAATGACAACAGTTCAAGTCAAGATGAATTGGTATCAGATGGAAGTGATAATCTAAATGATTCTATTACTACAAATAATGCATCATTCTTGAATATGATGTATTATATATATTTAAATGAAATCACTGTTGTGACGCTATTTACTGTTTTATTGTGAATTTACAAGAATATTACATTGAGGTATTATTTATAATAGAGCCACAGACCCGAACAAAATTGTCGAAATAAGTGGCACTGCTGTCATGTTCAAGTAGATGCCAATAACGCTTATTTATAATTTACAACAACATAATTACTTCGTACAAAATAACTCTTTACTCAAACGTTTAAGTGTCAAATTGGCTTACGTACTTATTACCACAAATATTTTTCGTGTAAATTAACTTTTTTAGCGTATTCTGACTCATGTCTCTTGTCAAACTTGGAACATGGCACGAATGGAGCAGATTTTAATAGTATTACATACTAAAAATATTTTCATTATTATTTTATTTAGGTATTAAAATATATTTGTTGTTTGAACTAAATAATCTCGTAAATTGTTAATAACAAATTAAGTTACGTTTTTATTTAACAACTGCATAAAAGGGTCCTGACACTGCATAGAAGGGATCAGTAATAATGACATTATGATTTCTCAACTCATCTTGTTCTAGTATGTGAAATGAGAGTAAGGCAAGTGCAAAATATTAACATTTTTAACCCTTTAAAGTTTGATGGCGTGGCGTGAAAGTCGGTGGCGTAGTATGCACGGCAGCACACATTGTCTTTAGGTGTTCTTGGCGTTCAAAGGTTTAAACTGACAGGTGTCTAGACTCTGAGACAAAATAAAACAATGACAACAGAGCAATTTTTTTATTAATTTATTAATGTAACCTGTAGGATCTGCCTGTAAAAGGCATATGTTCATAACACTGGCTCACTCGCCGCCGCACACATAGCAATGTCATGCGTCCACTCTCGCCCTAAACTCGCGTGTAACTAAACGCAGTATTATATGTGACGTGCGCCTGAGACAGTGTATATCTATTTATGTATAGATAGCTACTACCACAAACACTACATAACCATTTTACGCTTCTTTTGTATACATTGACATTTTTTTACGTTTTTATTGAGATATTAAAGCTGTGTTGAGTGAAAGACTTTTACGCTTCTTTTGATTAAACATAAAAAAATATGTATATGATTATGCCGAACGAACACACGAGAGACGAATTATTTGGCTGAAATTATTCTTGACGTCTGTCTCTTACTAAACGTGACCTCAATTTTTCACGTTGTTTAAGATCGCGTGGGAATTTTAATAAAAAAAATAGGATAATTATTTATTGCACTCCTTTATTAATTAATAAAATATATAACTATAGCGACTCCTTAGATTTTTGTTCTGTGATGAGGTGCATTTTGTAGGGACAAAGTTAATAATTCTAATCTAAAATGTGCTATGATTTTACATAGGATTCGTTAATTAATCAATAGAATCTGCGTAAAAAAGAATATTCCGACCTTTTTCTTCATTTTATAGCTGTTATTTCTGCAATTTTTCACTGAAAATTAAGTCATTTTTGAGACCCGTCACGTGTCATGGTCTAAACGAGACTGATCGCCCAACTAATGCGATTTGTGATTTTGCATTAGTTGGGAGGGTGCCATTTTTTCCGTCGGATTGTGTGTCCATGTAATTAATACGTCAATGGAATATTATAAAAAACTACATTGTTTCAGCTGATGCTGATATGACATTACATTAATGACATAAAGAAGAATAAAACTAACAGTATGAAAGCTGATGAAAGAGTTTCAATACTGAACATTCTCGCCCCTTTTAACAAAAAGAATTATAATGGCGTAAAATTAATAACTATTAACTGGTAACAAAATAATATTATGTGTTATACATTATTCTGCCCAGCGGCCAACAAGTAGCAACATTATATAAGTATACATTAACACTTCGTAGCACTTGCTTCTTGGTAACAGTAAGTACACTTAAACAAAATTATAATAAAATTGTATCTAGTTTGTTGACAGACGGATAAACAAACATTTGTAACTATTTATATATTTTGAATTTAGCATTACTCAAAACTTCACCTACATGCATAAACAGCAGAGTTAAAGTTACGTTTGGGGACGGTAGCTAGCCATCAGTTGCTCACAGGCCTCTACAGTAAATATATCTTATACAGCGAACGCATCTATGTGCAACAAATGTGAAACTTTCATAACGGACTAAGCGTAGGTAAAAGTTATTATTGAATGTATTTTTTATTTAAGTGTGTGTCTATGTACATGTTTATGTTGTCTGATAACTGAGCTGACTGAGTGGACTGTATTATACTTTGTAATCTTTATTTTTATTACATTTTGAGAAACTTTTTACACTTTAATTATTTAACAGTGCACATTTTTTAGAATTAAACTGTGGGACACGTCTTGCACTATTGTGTCAAGAAAATAATGTTTTCGGAATTTTACATCTTTTATATTTGCTGTTAATAAATAACCGTGTTTGAGGTCTCACCTTTGCCTGTTGGCAAAACAGTGTTGTCATTGTATTATTAGCAAAACTACAGTCTACGATATTATGTAGAGTTGCACGAGCGTTTGGTGAGTAATGTGTATTCGATGTGTATGTGTGGTTAATGACATTTCCTGTTACTACTAATCCGAAGACTGTTTCTATCAGAATAGGTTTGTTAGGCCCTACATGGATCTGATTGCCTGATAGGAGTGAGAAGAAAAACTCAGCTCCTATGAGCATGTCTATCTCGCTAGGAATGTAGAATGTGGGGTCCGCCAGCAATCCGTACTGCTCGGCAGGTATGTTCCATGTGCTTGTGTTTATAAAATTGTGCGGTAACGGCACAGTTATGTTATCCATGACGATAAAATCAAGACTCGCTGTGAAATCGGATAACCTAGAAGCTATGTTCGCTCTCATACATAATTGCGTTTGCTTACCTGACTCGCCAATGCCTTGTATTATGTGATTAGCATAGTGAAGCTTACTGTTTAACCTCTTGACAAGTCTGTGAGCAACTATGTTGACTTCGCTACCCGAGTCCAGCAAAACACGAGCAGTATGCCAAATGCCAGTATCGTCCTGTACTTTAATTATCGCTGTGGACAATAAAATCTGATTATCACCAGTATTTGACACATGCATTGTTGTGGGTGTGACAAGTGTATGTTTAGATTGATTGTGTGTATGTGTGTTGTCAATTATTGGTTCCTGTTGGGCATGTAACACCTGTTGCTGCGGTCGCTGTTGCATTGCAGTCGTAGATATGTCAGAATATGTATATTGCTGCTGTTGAGCTGTAGTGTCCGCGGCGATAGCAATGTTTGCTCGCTTGGGAGGTGGATTAGTTAGATGTATCAGACTGTGATGTTTTCCATTGCATGTAATGCATGACCTTTTGGAACATTTGTGTTTGACAGTGTAAGGTTGCAGGCAATTATAGCATAAACACTTTGATTTTACGTAGTTTATACGTTTGTCAACGGGCATTTCAAGAAATTGTACACATTTAACAATGTTGTGTTGTCCTTGACAAAGGGTACATGTTTCGATACAATTATCTGAAGTCGATATGTGTGCGAGCTTGGGAGTTGATTTGGATTGAGGGAACTTTTCGAATTTATCATTCATAAGCTCAAATGCTGTTGCACGTAGCTTCAGAAAATCTAAAAGCTCATTTAAAGACGGAATGGATGTCTCCTTCCTTGTCAATTCCCATGCCGCTCTGAGAGAATTGTCAAGCTTTTGCGTTATAATATATACTAAAAGTACGTCCCATTGTTCCACTGGCAGTTGTAATGCAGATAATGAATCCAGGCTTTGTTGTAACGTGTTTAAAAACTCTTTTATGTTCGAACGATTGAGTATTGGGAAACTCATGAAGTTTTTTAGATGATAGTTTACAACTATTGTTTTATTCTCATACCTGTTCTCCAGTATGCTCATAGCTTTACCATAATTTCCTCCGAGAATGAGAAGAGAATTTATCAAACTCGCAGCCTCGCCTCTTAAACAGCTCTTCAGGTACTGCAGGCGCTGTAGCTCCGGCACATTACCTCCGCTCATGGCGCATTCGAATAAGTTCCTAAACGCAGGCCATTCCCGTATGTCCGAGCTGAAAGTCGGAAGCTCCAATCGAGGTAGCTTATATACTTGACTCGCTTTTGTGTCCTTTTCATCCTTTTGCAACAAATTATTAATGAGCGCTTTAGTCGCGTAGTACACGTTTTCAATACGCGATCGTTCCTCGTCGGACTTGGTGTCATCGTTTTCTATCAAATCGATTTTCTGTTGCACCTCGTCGAAATTCTCCATTTGTTTGGTTAATTCGATATTTCGCAATTTTAGCTCCTCAAAATTTATAATGTTTCGATCGGTTATATCCAAATTGTTCACATATTTAATAATTCTAGTTATTTTACCTTTTATAATGCCTCTAGAACTCTTTAAGGTACTATATTCTTCCTGTTTTTCCATTTTATTTAGTAGAAAATTCTTTTACGTGTTCGTAAATGTCATAAAATATTTTTACACTTTTTTTACCGCTTTTCCTGTTACGGCTCGTTTTAGGACCAAAAATGAATATGATGTATTATATATATTTAAATGAAATCACTGTTGTGACGCTATTTACTGTTTTATTGTGAATTTACAAGAATATTATAAAAAACTACATTGTTTCAGCTGATGCTGATATGACATTACATTAATGACATAAAGAAGAATAAAACTAACAGTATGAAAGCTGATGAAAGAGTTTCAATACTGAACAATTCTGAACTTCAGAATCGTATGCTTCTCCTCGCGAAGACCCCGCTTGGCTAAAACAATATGATAACATGAACATTCCTTTTGGTGTACGAAAGGAACATGGTAAACTAATGCTGGGATCTTATCCAATTTCTGTGAATAATGAAGAACTTAAAATAGTCCACCTATTTAAGGTATTGTTTAACGCCAGGTTTAAACGATTTATTGTTTAAGAAAGTACCTGATTTAGATGTGATAACTGAAAACGATAGACAATTATATAAAACCTTATTATTAAAAACAAATGCACATAGACGTGACTTTGAATCAAATAAGCCAATAAAAAGCAACAAGGGCATGAAATATTTGTATGTCATAAAACCTCTTTTCAAATTATCCAAACAACGATCAGTAAGTGAAGAAATATTCGCGTCCGGAGATGGTTTACCATCAATGAAAAAAGTAATTAAAGAGACGTTTCTTATGTGTATTGGGATGACCCAAACGAATTAGTAGAGAGATTAAAACTGCTTATAGCAGCGCGTGACGCTGGTAATACGGGGCTAGATAATGAAATCATATCCATCATTGAAGAGTTACGTGAAGCAGATTTAATTAATAATATATAAAGGACCTCACTTTTTTTTTCTAACAGTTAAGGTTTGACTATCAAGAACAAAAAATGAATATAGACAAATTCGGACACCATGTCCATAAACGTTTGCGTGCTAGTGATATTTCTGAGCTTAAGTACAAGGCTCTACTTCGAACAGAAGCTGGACATTTCGATTTACAATCTTCTCAATTAAAAGGAGTTGCAAAACCTTTATCACCAGACGATGCAGTAAATAAACAGTACGTCGACAATTATATAAAAAATATGTACGAGAAGAAGTATTTGGACTCTTTGATCAAAAGTATAAATGACCAGATTCAACAAGTAGTATTTCAGTTAAATGAAAACTTTTATACAAAGAAGGAGATAGAACTTATTTAAAAAAAAAAAAAAAACATGACTAAAGAACAAGTAGTAAATGAGATCCATCGATCAGCGCGAAGGAACTTTAAACGACGTTCTGTTTTACTTAAAGGAATCGATGATTTATGGCAAGCTGATTTGATCGATTTACAAAAATTACATACTATGAACAGAGGATATAAATATGTATTAACGGTTATTGATACCTTTTCAAAGTATGCTTGGTGTACACCTATAAAATCTAAAACTAAAACAGAAGTAAGAAATGCATTCAACCAAATTATAAAATCAACCAATCGAAGACCTAAAAACTTACAAACAGACTTCGGAAAAGAATTCTACAATAATGAATTGGATTGTTACTTAAAATCAAAGAAGGTAAATCATTACTCAACCTACTCAACTAAGAAGGCATCTATTGTTGAAAGGCTGATAAAGACACTTAAGCTCAAACTCTACAAGTACTTTAGCTTCGTAGGCAACTATAAATGGGTTGGTAAACCGTTAGATGACATAGTCACATCCTATAACCAAACCGTACATCGCACAACGAAATTTAAACCTAATGATGTTACTTTTGCTAATGAAATCAAGGTTAAAAAAAACATTGCAAAATCGCAATCTAATGTAAATTGTAAATTAAATAAATTCAAAATTGGAGATTGCGTACGTATAAGCAAGTATAAAAGTGTGTTTCGTAAGGGTTATACACCTAATTGGTCTACAGAACTTTTTACAATTAAAAGAGTGAATAATACTAGACCTGTAACGTATATCATCGAAGATCAACGGAAAAACACTATACTTGGTACGTTTTATAAAGAAAAACTTCAAAAGACTAAGTATCCTGATGTTTATCTCATAGAGAAGGTGATCAGAAAAAAGGGTAGAAAGCTGTATGTTAAATGGTTAGGGCTTAGTGATAGCGAAAACAGTTGGATTGATAGAAACGCAGTTATATAATTATAAAATAATATATTTGCTTTCTCTAAATTAAATATCTCATTATCATATGAGATATGAGAGGGAGAGGACTTTTAAACAGTGCAATTAATAATTTACCATTTGAATTACACTTACCTGGTTACAACTATTGCGGACCAGGTACAAATTTGCACAAAAGGTTACAAAGAGGTGATAAAGGAATTAACGCGTTAGATAATGCGTGTATGAAACACGACATAGCTTATGATAGATATTCTGATTTGAACAATAGACACCGTGCTGATTTAGAACTTTATAAAATGGCTAAACAGAGAACAAAGTCAAAAGATGCTGGGAGAGGAGAAAAAATTGCTTCATGGTTAGTTAGTAAGGTGATGAAATCTAAAATAAAGGCTGGTGCAGGTATAAAATCATTCAAACGCTTTGTTTCTAAGATACGCAGTGAAATAAAAAAGTATCCTAAAATAAAAGGTTGTGATTTAGTGAATCGCGCACTTGTTGCTGCAAAAAAAGTTTTTACTGTTAACAAAAAGATACAGATACCGCGTTTAATACCGATTCCAAAAACCGGGGGTATATTACCGCTGATACCTATTTTTGCTGGTCTTTCCGCGTTAGGATCATTAGCAGGAGGAGCTGCTGGAATTGCTAAGGCTGTAGGTGATTACAAAGCAGCAAGAAAGAACTTAGCTGAATCAGAACGTCATAACAAGATGATGGAATCTATTGCATTAGGAAAAGGGTTACATATTAAACCTTATAAAAATGGAAAAGGATTATGTATAAAAAAATCAAAAAACTAAATAAAAGGTTACCCAGGCGCGCTCTTTCAAACATTGACATTTTAAAACACTCATCAGATATCCCACATTTTCGTGGAGTTTATATGAGAGACAGTTTACCAAAGCGACCTAAAAAAGTAGAATGTGGAATTTTGAACAGACAGTTCTGAAAACAATGGAAGCCACTGGGTAGCCTATTGTAAAGATAACAATTATTGTGAATATTTTAATAGTTATGGTGACCTTCAACCTCCGCTAAAATTAATGAAGTATTTAAATAATAACGATATTTACTATAATTATAACACATACCAAAAATTGAATACCGTAAACTGTGGTCATTTGTGTCTCAAATACTTGAAAAATTTTTGGTGTAATCGATAAATACCTTTGTACAATAAACTGCTCATCATTTACACGATGTCTTTCACTTTGTCTATAACTGGAACATCTGCAACTCTAATAACAAACCATTCGCCAGCTCTCCATCTGGATGGTGAATATGAATGTGGACTGTTGTATATATCGACTTTTAATTCGATACCCAATATAGACTACAGAAATAATAAATTTTACTATGGTAAAAACGAAGTAATTGAAATTCCTGAAGGTTCATATGAACTTCAAGATATTGAAGATTACCTTAAAGACCACCTTCAAGGATGTACACTTTCTTTGACTTGCAATAATAATACCTTAAAAACTTCGATTCTGTGCACTAAAAATATTTATTTTAATAAAGAAAATTCTATAGGTAGTTTACTTGGTTTCGGAGCGGAATCTATTCATGCAAATATATTAAGCGAGTCGCCTTACCCTGTCTCCATTCTGTCTACAACTTTAGTCCGCATTGAATGTGACATAGTGAGCGGATCATTTGTTAACGGAAAACCAAGCCATATTATTCACGAGTTTGTGCCTAATGTGCCTCCTGGTTATCGGATTATAGAAACACCGAAAAACATAATTTATTTCCCTGTAACTCAAAACAGTTTGAATTCAATTACAATAAGAATATTAGACGTTAACAATAATTTAGTAAATTTACGGGGTGAAGAGATTCAGATATATTTACACCTTAGGAAAAAATGATAGACTTCAATAAAACTTCAGTCTCACTTAAAATAAACAGTAGTACTCATCAAGCGATCAAGAAAAGAAGACCTAAAGTTCAACTTACAAAACAAAATAAACAATTTCTCCAAAGCCTAGGTCTAACAAAATGAGTATATTGAACTTAACTGAATCTCTTACCTTTGACAACTCGATCGAGAGTTTTGAATATCATTCGTATAAGCCATACGTAACAAGTTTTAATTTCAACGATGAAATACGTATACCTATTAACCAGCAAGATCTTTACGTACTACCATGAGCAAGCACTTTATATTTATACATAGAGGGTACTATAGCTGCATTCAATAGAGAATCGAAAGCACAGGTAAAAAGTGTTCTTTTTACAAATAACCCCATACTTCATCTATTTCAAGATATTCGGTACGAACTTAATGGAATCGAAATTGATAAATAAAAAACGCAGGGATTACAACCACAATGAAATCTCTTGTATCTATGAATGAGTTCGAAGCATCGATGTCTAAGTTATGGGGCTGGGACAGTGCTCCCCATGTGTACCGTGGGAACCGAGAAAGATACCTACACATCGCGCATCGCGGTCGACGCGCTCAGCCAGTCGGTTGCCACACGCGCTCACGGCCGGACGCCGCCGGTCGCGCTATAAAATCACCAAAAAAATGGCTTCGCGAATGAGACCAACGCGCTGCAGTGTTGCGGGGTGTAAAAACATAAAAGCAACAGACATTAAATTTATCCTTTTTTTCTTTGCCGACAGACGATGAAATGTTACTAAAAATTCTTAGAACTTAATAAGCACCTATACCTAAACGCATTGCATACACTGTTATAATAGATACATGTAATGTTGAATAAATAAACCTACCTACTTAATATACTTAAATTCATAGAAAAAATCCACTACCTATATCAACAAGTGACAATAATTTACTCACTAAGATTTACCAAATCAGTTTAGTGCGTGTGGCGGGAGAGTGCATTGCACGGCCTTAAAAGGGCGTAAAAGTCGGCGTTGTTCTTGACACTTAAGACCTTTTGCAAGGAATGCATTCGCAAAGATGAAACGCGTGATCAGATTATTATAAAACAACTTGTACCTAGTGACTGTTTCGAAGCCTGTAATGCTAGTATTATACAATATGTAACACATTATATATAGGCACCTACCAAACTTTATTTAGTAAGTACCTACTGTCATCGGGATATATTTAGGTTACTTAGGTACCTACACAGAGAGTTGTTTTTGTTTCAGGTTTCTGGTATGTTCAGATAGAATAGGTAGGTATATAAGATTCCGATATACCTACTCGGAAATTTAAACGATTTTGATTGTGTGCCGCAGTGCATGTGAATACCTATTTCTAGTAGGTACCTAATGATAATTAAATTTGACTAATAAATTTAAATAAATCTATCGTATTTTCATTTATATTGACTTTTTATAAAATCATTTCTAAGCGGTGTCAACCCTAGCCTCGTTTTGCCGGCACGTGCGGCCAACGACCCACGCGTTCAAGGTCGCTCCATTGTTAAATTGAGTAGGCATGAAAAGCGGTAGGTATTTGCCTTTTTATTCAGGCATGGGTATCTGTTCGAAGAACTATTATATTAATCTGTGGCTGGGATGTTGACGGTACAAAAAACACACATGGAACATTTTCTGTGTCTGTGCCTTTGAACAAAATTCTTGGGTTTGCTGAGGATTACACCAAAATTATTATTAATTGCAAGCATGAACTGATTCTGTTAAGATCCAATACAAATTTAAATAGCGTTAAACTAAATGCGAACGAATACATAGACAATATTACGATATCTAAAGTAGTATGGCGTATGCCTCATATTAAGGTATCTGATCGAGAAAGATTGAGCTTACTCAAATATTTGGAAAGAGATCGTGCTATTCAGCTAGCATTTAGGAACTGGGATTTGTACGAATATCCGCTCTTGCCTGAAACATCGAGACATTCTTGGGCTATCAAAACTTCATCTCAAATTGAAAAGCCGCGGTACATGATAATTGGGTTCAAAACAGGACGAAAAAATGTAGCCGATAAAGACATAACACGTTTTGATCATTGTAATTTGCGAGATGTTAAGGTTTTCTTAAATTCGAGCTACTTTCCGTATGAAAGTTTTGATGTTAGTTTTTCAGCTGAGAGGTATGCTATATTATATGAACAGTATGCTAAATTTCAACAGTCTTATTATAACCGTGTTCAAGCACCCTTGTTAAGCCCGCTAGATTTTAGAAATGAGGCACCTCTATTTGTCATCGATTGTTCTCGTCAAAACGAAACCTTGAAAACCGGTTCGGTGGATGTGCGTGTGGAGTTCGAATGCGAATCGGATTTTCCAAAGCAAACCAGCGCTTACTGTTTAATTTTAAATGACTGCATTTTCGAATATAAGCCATTAAGTAATATTACAACAAAGATATCATAATGGGTGACTTCATATTTGTAGATCTTCAAGGATTTAAAACAGACAAAAACGAATTTATTGTTAAAGAATTTGCATATGGCACTTTAGACTACACCCAACTTTTTTTAATTAAACCCCCCTTTCCATTTTCTATATTAACAGTAAGTGAAAAGAGACAGATAAGGTGGTTACAAAAACATTTTGGTATTATGTGGCATGAGGGATATGTTGATTACATAGAATTTAAAAGACTTATCGGTAACCACTTAAAATATAAGACGATCTATGTGAAGGGTACGGAAAAAATTCAATGGGTTAAAAGTTTTTGCTCAAACTGTACTGTTTTAGATTTAGGTGAAAAAGATGTACCTAATTTACAAGAGCTGAATAAAAACTATTGTTTTCCTGAGTGTAATTTTAATTGTGTATATCATAAAAAAATATGTGCGTTAAAAAATGTTATATGTATTAAAAAATGGTATATAGAAAACATGGGCGTGGACGTCTGTGGCCGATAGATATATAGGTTTAGAAAAAATTTAAAGGGTGAAAGATTTATGTTCTGATTGTGTAATTATTGATTTAAGTGAAAAATGTGTACCTAATTTACTAGAGCTATCTAAAAAATATTGTATGTTAGTGTATTTATAATTGTGTATATCATAAAAAATGAGCTCTAAAAAAGTTTTATGTATAAAAAATGTCATTTAGATAATAACAACATTAAATTCTGAATTATTATAAGTTTTCCTTGGCTAAATAAA
Organism: Apotomis capreana; assembly: GCA_947623375.1. NCBI lineage: Eukaryota > Metazoa > Arthropoda > Insecta > Lepidoptera > Tortricidae > Apotomis > Apotomis capreana. Next base: position 6,278,460 of record OX392506.1, on the reverse strand, counting down.
TGAAGTAAATCAAAAAACCTTTGTTTTTCATTAATATACCCAAATGAATAACATAAGCGAAACGTAAACAATTAAATACGCTATATCCTCTTCACACTTCAGGAATATAATACAAATCAAAAAGTAACAGAAAATGCACAGTTGAACACATGCTGAGAAGCATAATACTTTCATGACTCGAACATACAACGCTGTAAGTGTATATACTTAACATAGCACTTCCAACATTTTGTTTCTCAGATATGGAACGACTCACAATGTTTCGTCGATAAAGAATATACATGATGGTACAACACAGAATACATATAAAACAGAGTAGTTACTGCATAGTTATATATTATTAAAAGTATATTGGAGTAACCTCCGAGATATTTCTTTAATTTTAAATATGTTTTCTTGCTTAATACAATATCAGATATAATGTATAAATAATATCATAAAACAAGTATGTATTCATATATTAGATACGCGTTAGAATTTTGATCAAAAGCTTCATTAATATATTTCAATACATAGCATATTTTAGCCTAGGTACTTTTTAACACGCTTTTTTCATAGTAACAATACAAAATGGTACCCAACCGCTCAGAACTGGACAAGCCTGTCGGAATCGGGTTATATTAACGCCACGCTACAGAACTGGAAATTATTTTACAGAGCTCACAACCCGTTAACTCCGTTGCAAATTAGACATACCGGCCACCAAAACGAATAGTTTTCAATAAATTTTTAAATGAAATAGAGCATGCAATATCATTACATTAATGACTAAATGTACAAAAATTACAATGTTTGTAAAGAAATGTACTTATCACTAATCACTCTCCATGTATAAGTTATATCACACACAACACTTTAGTCATCAAGTATATGTATATTATGTCACTCAATGTTTTTAGGAAGGAATATTAATTTTGCTAAAGGTCTTTTAAGCTCGTGATCACCCTTGCACTGTATCGTGACTACTCTCACAAGGTTATCGGCTCCAGGATGAAGATACTTCACTCTTCCTATAAGCCATTTAGTAGGGGGCATAGCCTCGTCCTTGACTATTACTAAATCTCCAATGCAGGGCGATGGTACGGCGACTTGCCATTTTTATCTTTGTTGCAGAGTGTTTAGATATTCGGTCTGCCATTGATGCCAGAAGTTTTGTGTCATCTTCTGTATGAGCTGCCATCTTGTTAACAGGTTAACATTTGTATGATCGTAGTTTATATCTGGAACACCGACCAAAGGTTCACCCACTAAGAAATGTCCTGGTGTTAGAGGCACTCCTGTGGTTTTATTTATTTCACATAATGGACGAGCCTTGTCTATGAATGCATTTTCTGACGGATGACTTTAATCCGATAACCCAATACTTGGTCTTCACATAAGTCATCATTAACTGATTCCAACCATGGAGTGTTCTAGTATGAGCTTCTTTAATTATTAATTTTGTGATGTGTTGATTAGAGGGAATAATGATCGGATGCTTAGTGCCTTCTGGTAATGTAGCATTCTCAAGGCGTCCTCCTACTCTTAGCAATCCTTTCTCGTCTAAGAATGGTGCAAGTGTAATGAGAGAACTCCTCTTTTTAACTCTTCCGTCTTTCTTTATATCTGCTATGTCCTTTTCATATACTTTGTTTTGATAGTATCTTATGCATTCTTCTTCAATTTTGTCTAATTCTATTGGTGTTAAGTGTGTATTTTTTGATAGTTTTCTTTCTTCTTTATTTAACATCCGTCTACAATATGCCAAAACTCGTTTCATTCTAGACATAGTTGAAAATCGTTCCCAAATTGGTATTTCTTCTATAACTGTGTGATATGATTGTTTCGATTCTAAATCTGTTTGTGTTATCTCTGTCTTATCGTATTCTATTTTATCTTCTTTAAGCCAATCTGGTCCACTCCACCAAATATTTTGTGTAGCTAAATCTTGCGCTTTACAACCTCTTGTTGCAATATCAGCAGAATTGTCTGTTGATTGCACATGTCTCCATCGATCATTATCTATCAAGCGTGTTATTTCTGCAGTCCGATTTGCTACAAACGTCTTCCAACGATTAGGCTGAGATTGTAGCCATGAGAGTACGACCATCGAGTCAGTCCAGACAAATATATTGTTCTTTTGGATGTCTAGAATTCCTGCTACATCATTGACCAATTCTGCTAGCAGTGCTGCAGCACACAGCTCTAATTTTGGAACAGAAAGTTGTCTGAAAGGGGCCACTTTCGTGCGAGATGCAATCATTGAGACCTGCACGCCATCATTCGTAACAACTCTGAGGTAAGTTACAGCTGCATAAGATTGAGTTGATGCATCTGCAAAACCATGTACGAGTAATTGTGCATTTTATTGTCTTGTGTCGTTTTCAACCAGCGTGGTACCTTTATGTTTTGTAAGTGAATCAAATCCTCTCTATAGGATGTCCATTCTTCTGTCAAGTCCGATGGCAATTCATCATCCCATCCTAAATGGCTCAGCCACAATTTTTGAATTAGGACCTTTGCTGTAACAATTACTGGCGATAGCCATCCGAATGGATCATACAGGCGTGCAACATCAGAAAGGATCGATCTCTTCGTTACAGGTTTTCTCATCTCAGGTAAGTTGACTGTTATTTCAAACGTATCTTCTTTTCTATTCCATGTCAAGCCCAGAATTTTAATAATCTTGTCTAGCTTTATCTCCATTGTATCTTTTGTGTTGTATTCTTCTTTCAAAATTTCTAAAACTTCATCTGAATTACTTGACCACTTTTGCATTTGAAATCCCCCTCTTCTCAATATCTCCTTAATGTCTTGACACATCTTCTTTGTCTTCTCTATATTTTCATTTCCTACCATCAAATCATCCATGTAAAATGACTTTTTTATTACAGGTGCAGTATCTGGGAACTCGTGTGCTTCATCGTCGGCAAGTTGATTTAATGTATGCACTGCTAAAAATGGAGCAGCAGCGGTACCGAACGTTACAGTTGTCAAGTCATAACTCTCGAGCTCGTCTTCAGAATTATCTCGCCAAACGGTGCGTTGTAGATTTGTGTGTTCCTCTGTTATATTAATCATCCTGTACATTTTGACAATATCTCCTACTACGCAAATCTTGTGTTTTCTCCTAGCTATAATTAAGCTCCGAAGATCTGGTTGTAATACGGGTCCTACCATCATTGTGTCATTGAGCGAGTGGCCATGCGATCCTTTCGCAGAAGCATCGTAAACAACTCGTACTTTACTGGTGTCTTTGTCCTCTCGAACTACAGCGAGGTGAGGTAGATATATTGAATTGTCGTTGTCTTGATGTTCTGATCTTCGCAAATGACGCATTTCTTTATATTCGTTTATTACTTTTATGTAGTCCGTCTTCAGCTTTTCACTTTTTCCAAATCTTCTCTCAAGGTGTTTAAATCTGTTTATAGCTTGTTGTTTCGTATCTCCGCATAGATCTACTGTTTCTTGAATACCTTGCTTTAATGGTAGGTGTACTATATATCTTCCACTTTTGTCTCTTTTTGTTGTTTGTTTGTATATTTTTTCTTCACATTGTTCTTCTTCTTTTGTCAGTATTCTCTTCTTTGTGTACAATTCTGTTTCTATCTCCCAGAACCTTCGTAATAAATCGTTGTCTTCTGCGACCATCCTCGTGATATGTAGCGTGACTACATTGTGTTGGTCGTTGTGTTTTTCTTTTTGTTTCTGACCTGACAATATCCATCCTAAACTTGTTTTCTGGGCTACTACTCCATCCTCTAATTTCCTCAGTCCTTCTTCAATAATTTGACAGAAGACGTCGGCGCCAAGCAAGATATCTATCTTGCCTGGGGTGCAGAAGGTAGGATCCGCCAGTTCTAAATTGTGGATATCTTGACAATCCATTGAGACGTGTTTCGATGGCAAAAGTATAGATATCGACTTCAAAATATAAGCAGTTACTCGAATCGTCTTCTTATTTTCAAATCTCGATGCAATTGTAAGGTCAACTAAGTGTTTGATATTTATTTGTGCACTTTCACCCACTCCTGAGACTACACCGTTGATATTGGTCCTCTTCAAGCCCAATAGTTGAACAACTCTCTCTGATACAAATGAAGCCTCTGAACCCTGGTCAATTAAAGCACGAAGTATGTGTGTATCACCATCACTTGACTTGACTTCTACTTGTGCTGTTGCAAGTAACACTTCTCGACCGGGTTGTTGTTTTGAAACGTGCGCAGTTGTTAATTTTGTTTCAGGTTCTGGTTGTACTTGTAGTTGTGGTTCTTTTTCTTGATTTGCTTCTCTAACTTGGTGTAGAAGAGAATGATGTCTTTTCTTGCAGACTCGGCACGACGTCTTTTGTTTACACCGCATAACATTGTGATATGGAACAAGACAGTTGTAACACAATCGGTTTTTCCTCACAAAATCCTGTCTATGCTCCACTGATTGTTTCGTAAATTCCCTGCAGTTGAATATATAGTGATCGCCTTTACAATAAGTGCACGTAGGTTGTGCCGTTACGCTAGCATGTGCAGATTGAAATAAACTGTCTTCTTCATCTTCAGCTGTGACGTGGAACGACTTGCGTGTTTGTGATCTCTCCCTTGTTGGAGCCACGGCAGCCGCGGCTAACTCCAATGTATTTGGCTTCAAGAAATTTCCTTAAATCTTCCCATTTGGGCATGTCTTCACAGTCATCTTTACGCGCAGATTGCTCCCACTCCTTTAATGACTCTGTGTCCAACTTCTGTCCCACCAGAAATATAATAACAGGATCCCAAGAGTCAGTTTTTATGTTTAAATTATTTAAACTGTTGATACAATCCATCGTAGTATCAAGTAAAGTCTTGATTTGGCTCGATGACTGATTTTGAATCTTCTTAATTCCAAATAACTTTTTTAAGAAAGAGTTAACAATCATTTTCTTATTGCCGAAGCGTTTTTTAAGAAGTTCCCACGCTTGCATGTAGTTTGTTTCCGTGATTTGTATATGTCGCAATAAGGTTTCGGCTTAGAATAATAACGCCTAGAAGGATAGTTTCAACCGGCCGACGCGCCACACGTGAGGCATAAAATGGATTCATGTAGTTGTGAACAACTCGTATTTACACGCGCCGATACGCACACAAACACAGCAATAATGTTGCTAGCGCAATCACATTCTCCCGAAATTGGGGGTACACCTACTCTTGTCAGTGGCGATTGGTTAATTTTTTTTTAATCATAGAACTATTGTTGACTTCAAAAACTATTACACATTAAAAAAAGTTTTTTTTTTCTTAATATTATTAATCTGCAATGTTACTTATATAAATCTTGCAAGTCAAAAACCAACTTCTCAGAGTCCAGTCGAGTTGAAATTTTGTACACTTAATTAAGTTAGATAATAATGATATATTATGGTACCATCAAGCTGGTCTGATGATGGAAACGACACGTGACCATAGGCAATCCTATATAACAAAATGATAAACACGAAAGTGTTAGGTCTTGCCGAGTAGTTGATAAATATACAAGAAAAATACAGTCAGCAATAAAAGCTATCCCAAAAATATTTATTTTGACAGAAATTTATTTTTAATTTTATCTTACATACATACAAGGGTTCCTAAATGAAGAAGAACAAAAACATTTAAACATTCAATATATACATAGTTATATTTAACAGCCCTGAAATTGGAGCTGTTTTCTAAATAACTGCCGTTTTGAGGAGACGATTTTTGATATATTTGTTTTTTTAGCTTCGTAGAAAAAACGGATTCTTAAGTAACGCTGAATTAAAAGGCGCGCTAAATTTACTTCATGGTGTTGAGCATTTATATGCGCTTCTCTTGTTGGGAAGAGAGTTCGGCCAATCAATTTCTTCAAAACCAGGAGACATAATTCTTTCTCTGCATTGCTCCCTGGATTTTCCTTCAAATGATTTCGCAGACATGTTTCAGACACGCTACATATTTTATACACATCTTCCGATGCGTAAATCAAGCCGCCTTGGTCCCTCGCATGTACCAAACTATGGAACCATGGTGTTGGAGAGGTACCCGAAAAAAGTTTTTTTTTTACTTTTTATTTTACCGTTTTGTCGGCGTCATACATACACATACTCATACCAAATTTCAGCTTTCTAGTACTAATGGTCACGGAGCTAAGCCGCGGACGGACGGACGGACGGACAGACGGACATGGCGAAACTATAAGGGTTCCTAGTCGACTACGGAACCCTAAATGTAAACCCTGTATTTTAAATAATAGGCTGCCACTAAATAAGTCAGTATATTATCATGGCAGAATTATGGGTAAAAAAATTCTTTACGCTGGTTACACTACGTTGTCATGCCGCTTATAGGAAATAAGAAATTTTGATTACTGTTTTACGTAAAAATACGAGTTAAAGATGAATACTTACAAGTGAAATGCTATTTTAGCATGTTTATCCTTTTTATCCGATGCATTGTGGCACCCTTTCACTGCACAAACCGTCATAATTATTAAAAATGTGGGAGCTCTTTACGGCTGTCACGCGTCCTTGTAACTGACAAGCCGATCGGCACTTTAAGCCATTTCTGGCTTACTTTTAGTGGCCTCACCGTTGCGCGTGAACTGGGTTTCTAGGCGTTATTATTCTAAGGGTTTCGGCTTCGCCGGAGATACTTGTTTTTAAATAATGAAGTTTCTGTACACTGGTAAGTTTTGTGTTGTGCACGAGCGCCGTAAATAAATCTTGGTACGTAGGCCTATCTTCATATTTTCCCGAAAACGTAGGCAGATGAATTTTCGGTAGATTCACGAACGTTAATTTCTCATCGTGTAACGACGTTGACATATTATTGCACAGCTCCACTGATTTCTTTTGTGACTCCCATTTATTTAATAAATCAGTTAAGTCGGCTTGTAAACAAAGATAAAGGTCCTCCACTGAGTAGTAATCTTCATTAAGAAAATACGGCAAATCTCCCCGTTGTTCGCGTGGCGTGCAACTTAGAAGGTTATTATGCGCTTGTCTAAACATATCCCAATAATTGTCAATTAATTTTATTCTTTGTGTAACATAACCTTCCGTAAGTCGCTGTTTCGGACACTTTTTTATGTTTGCTTGCGTTTTTTGTAACATGCCGGCCACATCTTCTAACTTCGTCAATCATTTGTTTTGCTCCGGAGTTGCTGGTTGCGACATTTTAGTTATTTAGCACTAATTTATTCACTTATAAGTCACTATAATGTTTATAACTTCATATCAAAGTTTGTATTCACGGAATATACACGTATTCGTATTAAAAACAGTTTATTTTCCACTTATAAATTCACTTCAATCTTCGTTATAAGTCGATAATTATTTAAAGTAACTTAAATCTGCACGAAACGACGTAAACAACTCGGCTTATCTGCAATCCTATTGTCTTCGCCGGGCGCAGCTGCATCGCTCCCGTATTCGATCCGGTTCGGCTTAGGGCCATATGTTCTTGTGTTTAAGGTTCAATTTTGTGTAGGGAAGCGGAGTCACAGAAAAAGACATGTTCTTTTGATGCTGGTCTAATTGCAACTAACTTAACATTGATATTTCTATGCATGAATACATTAGACAGTGAATTTATTTGTTTTTAAGTATAGAATTTAACCGTTACCTCTCTGTACATTATGTTTTATCAATAAATGTATTTGTATTGTATTTGTATATAGATGCTTATCATGGACAGACTTAACGGACAATGTTTAACCTGTAAATCATGAGCAGTTGTTATATATCTCATAGGTCTCCATACGGACTTGGAGTATGCTAATACATCACGGGACATCGATACTACATTTGGGGCATAAGTTATGTAAAGCACATTGATATCAAGACACTTTAGCTTCAAGGTAGTCAGCTCACGTGACTACCATCTTTGTATAGAGCCATCAGCGACTCCCAAGGGGTTCAGCATGGACACAACGCACAACTTAGTTCACCACATTTCAAACTCAGAATAACGTGTAATGTCCCGCCATAACGGAAGTCAACGTGAATAGCATAGATAATATCGTTCACTCATCATAGACATTATTACCATAGACACTGTGAATAGATGACAGTTCACTCACCATAAATGTCCTACTTCCGTTCAGGGTAGCCAGCGGAGATGTCGAACGTCATCGCGATGTCAGACATTCGCGACACGCCTGTTATTCGATTCAGTGTATGATATTTATGACAGGTCACGGTGCTGTAATTAACGTTATTTTTTCACACTGTTATTTCAACGTGACTATGTTACGCCTGTTACTCATGTCACCTTATGATATTTTCGCGGTGCTCTATCTGGTTTTTAACTATGAGAAATGAGGTAGAAAAATCAGCTAGAGTACATTCTGTTTTTTTTTAGTCAATACTTACACTTTGGCTAATTAATATCAAACATTCCCGTACCGAAAACCCCGAGGTATGAATATTACATTTATGACCGTGTTTTTGTCCGTTATCATTATCATACAAGTAATTGATCCAAAATAACCTTCACACTTTTTTACAAGCTTAGGACTATCGCACATTGACCGTGATTTGAGTAACAGACTGCGCTGAACAGTAGGAACGTATATGTGATTTTGTAACGTTGTTACTTTGTGAAAAGTCGCAGTCACAACTTTTGACGGCGAGTCACTGTGACTTTGTCATCGTGACGTTATTTATCCTCCATGTCTAGTCAGTAACAATACTTACTAAGTAAATTATGAAAAATCCCCTAGACCATATGGTGGTCTTATCTTGTCCGATAGGTCGTCCCCCGAATATGCCTAATTGGCTGAAAAATCTAAATATTTCACGTAAAACTCACGGTGCGGACCCTGGTATATATACCATAAAAAATTTCATACGTATTACGCAAATTTGTATATGACCCATAGGCGAACAAATATCAGTTACTTTAGGATGTTTTAGTTCAAGTTCCTAACAAAGGGTATGTCGTTCGTTAAGCGTGCTCATCAATCTTGTTTGTCCGTAAGTCCAAATCTTATCCAATCGTCAATAACAATATTTATCGACTGGAGGTATAAATAGTGCGTGAATTTTGGTGATATTAGTATAAACACGGTAGCGCGCGCGAAACATGCACGATCTAAAAAGCAAGGTGGTGTTCATCACGGGAGCCGCCAGCGGAGTTGGCGCAGGAGTTGTGAGGCTGCTGATGGAAGAAGGAGTTAAGGTAAACAACATAAATATCTTTCTTATAATATACATATCCAGACGGGTTGCACTCCGGGAGTGCCGGCAGAAGTGAAAACTTAAACATCAACGTTGTGCATTTTTGAATATTTTGGAATGGTTAGGGAATAATTTTGCTCAAATTGTTTTATTTATAGTACCTATAAAAGTACTATTTATTTATTGCGCTATCGTAGACAAACTTGTCAATTTATATTACATAAAAAATTAACACTACAGAACTATTATAAATTATTTTATACCAATAAGTTTATTTTTCAGAAAAATCAACTTTCATCCATAATTTCAACGAATCTTTCATCGTCATCATTACCAGCATCATCAATTTATGGTAGCTGAAGTAAGAAACGAACAATTTTGATTCGAATCTATTTAACTAAATAAATGTCTTATAAAGACCGCATCAATAGTAGTTTTGTATTTCGTTGGGCTAAGATTGCGATCATTTGACACACAAATTCATTATTTTAAAATTCAATTAATGGTTAATTTTTATCGTCTGCAAAGTTAATGTTGAAATCTCCACTCAAAATCATTGGCAAATCATCAAACCTTTTACTTCTAATATCAAGAACCAATGATTCACGCGCGGATTGCTTTAATGTATTATTAAAAAAGAAACGATTTCCCTCAAATATGTCGCTAAAATTTGTCGCGCGTATATATACATATAGGTTAACGCTATAAAGTATCAACATATTACAAATACTAGCTGTGCCCCGCGGTGTTACCCGCTGTTAAAAAGTAGCCTATGTGTTAATCCAGAATGTCAGCTACCTCCATACCGAATTTCATGAAAATTGGTGCAGCCGTTTGAGCGTGGAGAAGCAACAAAGATACATTCACACACACTCATAAACTTTCGCCTTTATAATATTAGTGAGATAATTAAAACCTGTTTTTTCACCGCCTACAACTTATCCTGCTTTGCTCAAAGCTTGACTGGTATTGATGCCCAATGGCATTAAGTCTGCCTTGCGTGCGTTTTTTTTCAATTGTGCAATAAAGATTAAATAAATAAATAAAACATGTGATAACTTTTCCCTTCCCTATAGCACTTTTGGTCCATAATGTAAAACTTTGAAAATCTTAGAAGTATTTTTCCTAAATTTGTTAAGGTTAAGTCCGAACTATCCGATTTTATTATATCTCACTGACACTTGATTTCTATTTTAATCTCTATTTCTTTCTAATGTAAGTTTATGATTACGCTTCACCATCTGTCACCAAAGACTATATACCCCCTAGACCGATATTCTTCATACTACGCACCGTACTCCGTTTGTTACTATCGTTCTACATCGCTAGATGCCGCTAAGGGTATCAATTCATTCAAAAGTCGACATTTTTCAATTTCTACTGTACGGTACGCGCAAGCGTGAAGTAACACAGTCGTCAAGCGTTCAACGACATTCCAACTTCCAAGTGACAGTAAAAAGTGAATAGATGACGTTAGGTGCGATGTTTGTTTACTACGTTCCGTTTCGTCTCATTTCACTTTTCGTCTCATTTCACTATTTGTGTATGTTTTATTTAAACATAAAAATTACTTACATCCTAATCCTAATAATATTATAAACGTGAAAGTTTGGATGGATGTATGTATGTACGTTTCACTTAATCTCAAAAAACTACTGGACGTATTATGATGAAACTTTCGAGTTATGTACCTTACCTTACCTGCCTGAAGGTAGAATACGTAACGATTCTGACTTCACGCCTAACCATAGTTTAGTTTAGGTGCTGTCATTTTAGCCAATTTGATAATAGGCAAAATAATTCTTAGGGCAATTCATGTTAGGAATATTATGCTTTAGGTAATTAGATTTTAGTTATCAATATTAGGACAAACTTGATTTAGGACTTTAAGAGAGTATGCGCAAAAAATATTAGGACAAACGAGTAGTATGCCATTCAACAGTATGCCAAACTTTCTTAGGACAAAAAACGTTATGCGATACGACAGGCACCCGAAATTTATCTATACAAAAACTAACAGAACTAACGACAGTGATAATTCAATAAAACCACAATTTTATAAACGTTTTTTTTATATTACTTTTAACAAAAACAAAACGAACGAATATATTTTCGCAGGCCGCCTGCATGTAGGCAATTTCTAATTGTTCTAGGGTAAATGTCAAACATTTCCGCAAATCGTCCCTTTGGCGTAAAGCCGTTTTGTCGTCGGCGTTGGTCTTGGGCCATGGCAAACGGACGATGCAATGGTTACTTTGCTTTGCAGTAGATCAATAAGGTTTCCTTCAACATTATATCGCCGTACCCAACGTCAAACTGTGTCCCTGCTAGCATTGAGCCGACGCGTGATCTCATAAATCCGTATTCCTTCCTGGTGTAACTCCACTCTTTGAGCTCTTCATTGTTTTCAGTCATTATCATTATCTTTTAATAGTTCACGGTTAGCGGCAAGCATTTTATTTTTCATATTAATAACGTTGCTGAAAATTATTTTACGATTTTCTCGATTGACACTGACATATGTTCCTAATTAGAAATTAAAAGCAAATGATAACCTTTCGCGAGGAGGTTTTTTGTAAAATGAAGTGACAAATAATAATATTGACATTTCAATACTATTATTGAAATATAATTTTCGACCTTAATGCATTGCGAATGTCTAACGACATTGTAACGAAATGGGTAGGAAATGAAATTCCTTGACTGTACAAAACTTATCTAACAAATATTACGTTACTGACTGTTTGTTAGTGGGAAATGTCGCATGACAATTCGGGCGTAACTTATTTTGTCCATTACATCAGTGCACCAACGCCATCTAGCTATTTTGTGTAGCAAAAATTGGCGAGCCCGCAAGCAACCTTGAGCTATCCAGAGGTAGTGCCATCTATTTTAATACGATCAAACCACGTTTTTGAAGAGTAAAAAATATAATCCTTAAAAATTGTGTATTTAAGTTATATTATCGTATTAAAATAAAGCAGTAATGCGTTTGATTTCCAAAAATCAAAAATCACTTAAAAATGTTGGTGAAAAATAACATTTTTGTCACTTCCAGGCTACGAAGCAGCGCCATCTAGTTTTTATACCGAATTTTGAGCTTTTTCAGAGTTACGTTTTTTTGTATGAGAACATATGTCTAGGGGGTATATAGTCTTTGCTGTCACTTACAACATTTTGTTGTTCGAAGGCCCCCTTTCTTTGAAACAGACACGGTTGCTAGGTTACCAATTGTTTAAACAACGTTTTTTCGATCAGGATCTGACGCGCGGATCTGACGCGAGTTTAACATTTTTTACCTTTTTTACCCATCTAAAAAGCTAAAGAAGTTTTCACTTCAAAATGCGTCTCATCATCATCACTAATACTGCCAACTTGCGTCACATCTTATATTTGTCATTTCTATTTCAGCTGCCATATATTTTTGGATTGGACTAGCTTCATAGAGTATATTGAAACTAGCTTGCAAGATAAAAAGGGATTTCATGTTAGGTACTTGATTATGAGCTCTTTTTACCTGGTTTCGATCGTCGAGCGTTACTTTCACACACTTTGCAAAAGAAATCAGCAGATTTATTGTAAAAATTAAATTTTTCAAGGAAAATTGCCCTAAGCTTCACATTAGGTACATAGAAAACATTGAAATAGATCTAATGAAAAACGAAGTTTTAATTCTCAGTCCGACAAACTTCGCTCGCGTTACAATTTCTTGGCTATTTTAATAGAAATAAAAAAAAAACTTATTTCAGCATGTAGCCATTCTCGATATAGCAGAAGAAGCGGGTAAAGCTTTACAAGACGAACTCAACGCTCTTCATGGAAACGACAAAGTCAAATTCTACTCATGTGACGTCACCGACGAGGAGGCCTTTTTGGGTATCATGGCTGACGTGAAGAGCAGACATGGCTACATCGACCTGATCATCAACAATGCTGGGATCATGAACGACAGCTGGCAGACGTATAAGAAGGAGATATTGATCAATGTGGTACGTTGCATACCATGCCCTGCCCGTTTAGCACAACTTATGCTTCGTGACTTAGCGTCACCCGTCACTCTCTCACAGTACTGTATAGAAAAGAGATAGATAATATATCTTGAGCTAGAACAAAGGCAGCAGAACCCTTCAGCCATAATTCTAGTAGTGTAAAATCGAAAATTTACAAAAATAATGCGAAAACCATAAATAAAATTGATCAGCTGCAGTGTGTAGACCCTGACGGCAAGGACGGAAAAATATTAATTAAATTAGTCTTCAATAAAATACTTTACCCCATTCAGAGCGAAGCAGCAGTATTTATTTAGAATTCATACTGATGCTGCTGCTGATGGATGCGAAAGATATCCTTTCAGAAATTTTAATAAATGCCTGCAAAAAAAACTTGTGGAAATTTCAATTAGTGCCTCTTTCCTCAGCTAGCCCTTGTAACGGGTTCCCTCCGAGGTCTGGAGATGATGAGGAAAGACGAAGGTGGACAGGGCGGTACCATCATCAACCTGGCGTCCGTGGCAGCGCTCTGCCAAGTGCCAGGCCTGCCGGTCTACTGGGGCACCAAGAGCGCTGTTCTGCAGTTCAGCAACTGCCTTGGAGTGAGTATTTTGAATGTGAACACCTATCTTTAAATAGTGAAGACGCATTGGCTACGTAATAGTTTCGACTGATGATAATGAACCGCCGGAACACATTTGCCTTCTGACGAAACCGTATCTGATTACTAAGTGATAAAATGTAGATTATATACATACCAAAACGACGCGGTTGTCGTAGTGCACATGCCTACTGAGCCGGCGGTCCTGGGTTCGAATCCCAGCCAGGGCAAATATTTGTGTGATGAACTCGAATATTTGTTCCTGGGTCATGGTTGTTCTATGTATTTAAGTATATAATATATATCTATAAATAAGTATGTATATCGTCGTCTAGTACCCATACCACGATCGATTTCTGTACCTACGTATAGGTACGAGTATACGATAGGAATGAGGAACTTACGCCCTCTTAAAAGTACGCTATTGAACCTGATTTTCAGTTTTTTTAACCGACTTCAAAAAAGGAGGAGGTTCTCAATTCGAACTAATTTTTTTATATTTTTTTTGTGTATGTTACTCGATATCTCCGAGAACAGTGAACCGATTTTCAAATTTTTTTTTTTTAATCGAAAGGGTATAACTCCGAGTTGGTCCCGTTGGCACTAAGTCGGGATCTGATGATAGAATCTTGGAGAAATCGAGGGAACTCTTCAAATGTTATAGGGACATGTACGGCGCTTTCGGTAATTTATTGATAAAGTCAAGAATTTACATTCAGTAAATAGGATTTGGCCACTAAAACTTTTATATGAATCACTAAAAAGCAAAAAAAAAAGAACCAACTTCAGTAAAACTAAAAAACCAAAAATAACCCGTTCAAGTACAGATTACATTTGACTCACCCTTCGAAGTCGGTGCCAAACCTCGCGTAAACTATAATATAACTATAAATATAAGAACTGAGTGGTTTGGGATCGACTTCGAAGGGTGAGTCAAATGTTATCTGTACTTGAACGGGTTATTTTTTGGTTTTTTAGTTTTACTGAAGTCGGTTCTTTTTTTTGTTACAAATTTTTCCTCCAGTCAACACCACCTACACAACACGTATGCCTTACCTTGTTTTTCCAGATGGATGAGTTCTACCAAAGGACGGGGGTCCGCGTGATCGCAATGTGCTTGGGTGCCACCGCCACGGCACTGACCACGGTGCAGAAATTGGGCTCCTTCGACAAGGTTTTCCACGATCAATTGGGCCGTCGGTTCCGAGACGATCTGCTGCAAAAGTAAGCGACGATAGATAGCTATGAACTTATCGTCTTTATAATAGCATCGACTCCTATAGCATGTTAGAATTAGTAAATAACAGAATTGATATTAAAATTCTACCTTATACGCAACGTTCAAGCAGTCTGATTTACAGTCCTTGTCTGACTTTTGATCAATGTTGCTAAATTGCCTGGAATTCTATCTCTAATCTCATTCTCGCATTATCATACAAATAATACTTTCTGCTTCTTTTCTCTGATATCATACAGTACAGTAGTCATTTAGTATGATATTTTTTATATGATTATTTCGTCTTTTACGTTATTTTTATGTTCATTCGATCACCACCTAGTGCTTAGAGCGGCCGCTACACTCGCGCTACCGAATACACTTGGCCCAGTCCTAGCCCAATCAACCTTTAAGCCTTTGACTAATTTCTTCAAGATTTAAATTGCGGGCCTTTGTTTACAGCTCAAATGTCAGTAACCGTATTTCTTTACAGAATGGAATCAGCAGCCAAAGGAATCATAGAAGCATACAAACACGGAGAGGGCGGCAGCACATGGCTGGCCACGAGAGACGAACCAGCCAAAGACATCACTGCCGACATCAAGAAAGCCTTTGATATACTGGCTGTGCACGCTTTATAATGATTTTATTACCAATAAATATACACAATATAACCAAACTTTGTTATTTCTACTAGTCTAATATGCTGTGCTAAATAAAGTGTAAATGCGCTAAAAGGTAATTTTCAAATTTTGTGTTTTTCTCTGCTACAATATACAGTGTGCGAATTCTTTCGCTAATGCGGTCTCTATCTGGCTCTTATAGGCCTTAATAATATACCTACCGTAAAACTACCCAACTATAGTCCAATCATTCAACTATGGTCCAAAACAAAACTCGTTTATTTTTATCAAAATCCATATTCTATTAGTGATTTTATACGTTTTTATTTAAGTTTGTCATATATTAACGAATTATTTTCGCATTAAATTGGACCATGGTTGTGTGGACTGGACTATATTTGGGTAGTTTAACGGTAATGATCTCACGCCTCTGCCAAGAATTCCAAGTTTCCAAATAGTACCTCTGAAGTGAACATACATACTGGTTCTGTAAATAGAGTACTGAAAAGCACATCACTGATGCAATTCAGCTCACTTCTAACTAGATTAGTCCTCATTATGCCCAACTAATTCGATATTTCTAATTGACGTTTAAAATTTTCAAATACTTTAATGGCTGATCGACATGATGCCATGTCACAAACTTATGTGCAATAGAAATTAAAAAAGAGCATGTTGCCGGCCTAGGCCTCCGATTTTGTATGAAATTCCATTAACGACCTCTCGTCAAGCTGTATCGGAAACGTCATATTTCGCAGCCTTTTATAAGGCACATAACATCAATATTTCATTGCATGTTTGAGAAAATATATTTTTTTAAACTATCGGTATTTGGCCTTTAAACCCTTTGCGATAACAATAAGTTTACTTCCTTTGTAACGTTTCCTTTTATAATCGCACCGTAGCAAATAAGCCTGTTTCCTGTGTTATAATTATAATAATAATAAGTAATATATACTTAGCTATAAATATTGGCAATAAAATGATCAGATATCGTTGCTCGCTGCACTTTTACTGTGATAATCGACGGATAACATGAAACCGACATTTTACTACCGTAAATACATACATATTTTGAGGTACAATAGATTTGTTCTAACTATCTATTGCGATTAGAGTATATATATTAGATCTTAAAAGTCTTAAAACCTTTAATTTTCAAACTACCAAATAGCCCTAGGTATCATTTATAAACAACTTATAACTAATTGAGAGTTTTCAGTAATAACTATAATAACTTTGCAATCAGCTGTCGGCTAGCACTGAATATACAGATTGTTTCAAAAAATGTAAATATGGTCATATCCGTATTAAATCCGCGTCGTTACACAATTTCCCTGATTAGAACTTTCCCTTATGCTTCACCAACAAGGTTAGCCTCTTTCAAGGCTAAAAGCCATTGTCCTGGGGCTTCAGTGCACTAAATGAAGCGAGAGATTTTACGTCATAAGGAGAGATGGGCGGTGGGTAAATACCCAAGGTTTTTATCGGGTATTTACCCAATCTACCGGGTATTTACCCGTTTATACCCGATTTGGTGGGTATAAACTATTTGTACTATATTTATTGAAAATTATGAAATAAGGGGTGTGTAGAAATGTTACAAAATAGCTATTATCACCACTAACATCATCTTTTTATGAGGCATTAGACTGTATGCTTGTCTGTATGCCTATTATCAAATCTTGTTAGTTCAATTTCACTCTCTTCCCGGTATTTGATTGAGAAAAAAACTCAATTATTTAACAGAATCCCATCATGTTCGGGTTTTTAGAATGTCTTGACACGTACCTCTGGTCTAGGACAGTCTCCAGGGTCTAGAAATGGGCGGTAGGTAAATACTACACATAAATTTACGGCATTCACCGCCTACCGGGTACTTATCTGTTTATATCTATGGATATAATTTAATTAGGAAAACGGGAATATGGTAGCTAGATAATTAATAAAAAAATATGTGAGAATATGATTGAGTTATCATCACTCATCAGCTGTTCGATAGTACGTGCCATCACACTCTCCATTCTGGAGTGTGGGGGTGCCTTTTCTATGTGTCACACAATGAGACTACATCTATCGCAGCCCGTAATGACGGGCTAGGCTTTGGTGGTCGAGTTGTGGCGACTGCGGTTTCTGGGTGCCTTCTTGGCGTCAGTTGACTGCTCGAAGGCCTTGTCTGTTTTTTATGTTTTGTTGGAGCTTGTCTGCATTGCATTTTGCAGCTGGTCTCTCCGCTGCTTGTCTTGAGACGTCTTGTTAAGTCTGTGGCAGCAGTTCTCTTGGGAGTGGCCGCGGGCGTGTGTCCGGGGGTCTAGCGTGCAGTAGCGCTATTCCTCGGAGCACCACGAGGCTTGATTCGTCAGCCTGTCGGAACATCCTGAGTGCCAGTCATCCGATGTATCTATGTTTTCCCATCCCAATTCCCTCAGGAGATGGTTGTTCCGCACGTAGTGTGGGGATTTAGTGATTGTTCTAAGTGCCAGGTTTTCTTGCGCTCGGATTTTGTCCCTGTTAGTGGCAGCCACTAGGGCGTACCACGCCAGAGCTGCGTACGTGAGCCTGGACCCCAATTACGTTTTGCAAATCCCGAGCCGCGTGTGGATTGGCAGGCTGCTTGTGAGTACTGGCCTCAGGAGTGTTCGGGCGGTCTTGACTTTGGTGACCAATTCCGCCACGTGTTGTTTCATAGTGAAGTTCCTGTCGATGTTGACGCCCAGGTACCTCACTGTATGTTGCCACTGCACGTCCTGGCCGGACACGCGTATTGGCTGCGGCGTCTTCTTGTTCCCGGTGATTATCGCCTGGGTTTTGGCGACATTCACCGACGGTCTTCAGTTAATCAGCCATTTTGCGAAGGCGTCAAGTTGGGCCTGAATTTTCCTCACGGCATGGGCCGGGCTCATAGATGAGGTGTAGTAGGCGGCGTCGTTTGCTAACAGACCCAACTTGACATCTCCGACAACCGGGATGTCGTCGGTGTAGTCTGCGTACCAGGCAGGTGAGAGGCAGCAGCCTTGGGGAACTCCCGCGTGGATTGGGCGTTAAGAAGAGACAGCTTCTTCCACTGCAACCTGGAATCGGCGCTCTAGCAGAAACGAACGGCCGGCTTCTATTATGTGGCGGGGGGCAGTGGCGTTTGTACAGCAGCCCCTCGTGCCATACTCTGTCAAACGCCTTCTCCATGTCCAGCATGAGGGCCACTGCACTCTTTTCTGTTTATTGAGTCGGCCATGAAGTAGAGCACGCGCGTGAGCTGCAGCGTCTTTCGAACCCGAACTGTTCTAGCCGGGGATCTATGTGTGGAGGGAGTTTCCAGGAGGAGGAGGAGCCTTGAAGAGAGTGCTGAGCAGAGTTATCGTACTATAACTCTCCGGTCTTTGCCAAGTTTGGGAAGCATGACTACCCGCCAAGCTTCCATGTCTGAGGAAAGTGGCCCGAGCGCAGGATCCCATTGTAGAGGCGCGTCACTGCCACGATGGTGTACTGTGGCAAGTGACGGAGTGCTGAGTTGGGGATCGCATCGTTGGAGGGCTTTCTGCATCTGACTGGGCGAGAAAAAGACCGGGTCTTCCTCTGCTCGTTATAGTTCCGCAAAGTGCCGTACGCTTCACGCTGGTGGTCGTCGTTCTACGTCGGGTTCGCAATAAACTGGCGCTCCAGGCGCGCTGCGAAGATCTCCGCCCGATCTTCGGCTTTATACCGCGGAGTGTTGTCCGCTGGACCGCAGAGTGGACGTATAGCCTCTGGTGTTGTGACAGCTGTCTACATAGTCCTTGGATGGAGGGAAGTACAGGAGTCGAAACCTTGTGGCTGATAAACAACAACTGACCGCGTCTGTCGGGTCGTTATCTAGTGACGCTACCTTTAACCGCACCCTGTTTGTATATTAGAAACTACTGATTATTCAATAGAATAAACAGAATTACCCTAAAAGCCCTAATAATATTTTGCTTAATTATTGAAGTCTACGATATGATTTTAGGTTCATTTTTAGAATATTTAAAAAATAATTATTGGTGATGGTAAATCGATTGTATGTTACAATTTCACTAAATTCCATTAAAAACGAATACAACATAAGTTTTATACGTGAAATAATGTTAGACGCTTCATTAGCTTGAGTTAATTACCTTTTTACTCATAAATATTGCATTTAATAAACATACATTTATAAAAATGGCCTTATAGTTGATTATCACATTGAACTATTTAGGTACTTATTTCCAAAAATTTGATGATTGATAGTTTATACCCACTAATTCGGGTATAAATGGGTAAATACCCGGTAGATTGGGTAAATACCCGGTATTTACCGGGTATTTACCCATGAGCGCCCATCTCTCTCATAAGCTATTTTTGTCAACCGAAACCCTAAAAGAGGTCTCCGTTGCTCTAGCGTTATATCTTCAGTACGTATAAGCTAATTATTATTAAGTAGTCTGACTGTATGATTTTCTACGCTGTGACCAATCACTGATCGCCTACGCTCTTTTATGAAGAGGAACTTTTCAAATATTTTAATCACAAATTGGGATATTTTCTAAAATTTAAAAATGTGCTAATGTTTCATGTTTTATCCTTTATTTTATTATCATTAATATCGAAAAAAGCCCGGTAAAAAAATGTAAATGTAGTCAATTATATATGCTGCCACTATACATATACCCAACGGCATCGGCGCGAGATTCGCCAGGCTACTGTTGGCAGGAGGCGTGAAGGTATCGTATTGCACTACATGTAATTGTGTTTATTATCACCCTTTTTCTTCCAGAAAACTCTTTGACATTTTGGGAAGACCCTAGAGCTAACGTATTCTATTTAGAACTCGTTTTCACTTACTTATCAATATTCAGTATCAGGCTGCCTGTCCACAGATAAGCGGAGCAGACATGTTTAAAATGTACCAATTACATTTCTCAGATTTAAATGCACTTCTTTCGGGCTGATTGGTTCTCCGCTCCGTTTCAGTGGACAGGCGGTCT
The DNA here is from genome assembly GCA_947623375.1 of Apotomis capreana. Lineage (NCBI taxonomy): Eukaryota > Metazoa > Arthropoda > Insecta > Lepidoptera > Tortricidae > Apotomis > Apotomis capreana. The sequence continues at coordinate 6,257,901 of OX392506.1, read as the reverse complement.
TATACTAAAAATAAAATTAGTGCGGTGCAAGTTAGTCAAAATCTGTAATTTTCATCCACAGCACTTTGCCACTGGATATCGACGAGGCTACAGGAATGGAGTTCCAACACGAGCTGAACTCCAAATACGGCGCCGACAAAAGCAAGTTCTTACTTCTTCCAGTGTGACGTCACAAACGACGATCAGTTATTCGGCGCGCTTCAGACCACTAAAGAGAATCAGGGAGGCATCGACCTGGTCGTCAACAATACTGGCATCATGAACGATTCCCCTCGTGTATTAGAGAGAAATAGCTATTAATGTGGTAAGTTAAGTTAAACTTGTTCAAAAAGTATTTATAAGATACAACAGTTTCCTTGAACATTCGATATCTGCGTGAGTATTTTCTGGCACTGAAAAGCAGTGGATCAAAAGCTATTGGGCCTAGATAGAATATGGGCCGAATGCTGACTTTATTAGTATAACACGCCCGATGGCCAAGTGCCTAAGAAATTACATTTCCTTTGCTACTCAGACGTATGCACGACAAACGAATTTTATACTGTACAGTTTAGATGCTTTTCTTAACGCATTTAGAAATGAAATGAAAATGAAATGAAATGAAAAACTTTATTTGCTTTAAGTGTAGTTACATTTGGCTGACATAGTAAATGGCTTGTTTTTAGATCATACTCGTACACTTAGCTTATCACAGCATGCAAAAATTTCAAATATTATTATTATTAATTATTAATTTATTATTGTGTTACTCATTTTCCATTATTTTACAATGACTTACACTCTAGAAATTAATTTAATGTATAGAAACATTTTTCTTTCAACCACTGACATAACACTCGTCTGAATTTCGCTAAACTTGGCAGTTGTCTAATTGCTAGTGGGATGTGGTTATATATTTTTATGGTCATTGAGTGACAATTGTTTCTCTGCAGCGCGGTTTTATATCGCGGAGCCATTAATTTTGCAGGATCTCTTGGTCGAAGTTTCGGATTAGTTACTGATGTCGTATATAAATTGGGATTTGCCCATACAAAAATGCCTATTTCCAAGATATACAACCCTGTAAGAGTTAATAGGTTGAGCTTCCTGAATAACGGTCTACATGACTCTAGAGGTCCTACTCCACTGAGGGCTCTTACACACTTTTTTTGGCTGGTAAATGCATTTTTCGCAATTGTTGAATTACCCCAAATAATAAGCCCGTACCTTAACAGAGATGCAACGTAGCCGTGGTATGCGGTCAGGGCAGCTTTTTCACCAGCAATACGTTTTAATCTTCTAAGGGCATATGTAAATCTTTCCAATTTAGTACAAATATTGTCCACATGATGTTTCCACTTACAGTGACGATCTACAATAATACCCAGAAATTTGGTTACATCTACTTCTTCGATTTCTTCTCCCTTACATTTAATGCTTAATTTCGGTGTGTGTGTCTTTGTATTGCAGAATTGTATGTATTTTGTTTTTTGGGTATTCACTAATAAATCATTATTTTCCAGCCAATTACATATAGAGTCAATAGTCATATTAATATTATTCAAATATGAAATGTTATCATTGTTGTCATTAGGAATTATGATTGAAATGTCATCTGCAAATAAAACTGTTTTATAAATACAAGCTCTCGGAAGATCATTTATATACTCCAGAATTATTAATTTTATGTGATGATCTATATTTTTGTACCTCATTCTGTCTATTTATTTTATTTATTTCTACACACTGGTTTCGTCCAGAAAGGTAGCTTTTTAGCCAATTTAACGCAGTTCCTCTAATGCCATATTTTTTCACATTTAGCTATTAACGTATTATGATTTACATAATCGAATGCTTTACTCATGTCAAAAAATACTCCAGTTAAATACTTATTTTTATCAATTTGTTCCATTAAAGATTCTATTAATGCATAGCAGGCTAACGTAGTCGATTTTCCTTTTTGGAAACCGTTTTGTTCTTCAGTTATAATTTTATTTTTATTACAAAAACTTGTGACTCTTTGATGCATGGCTTTTTCGTATATCTTAGAAAAAATTGAAATGAGCGTTATTGGGCGGTAATTATTCATATCTTGCCGATCTTCTTTTTTGTATAAGGGTTTTACTATAGATTCAGGAGACCATCTCGCGGTGCGATGTGAAGTGCTGCGCACGGGCCGCGCGCCGCCTGCGCCGACTCGCCTCTCTCGCAGCTTCACCCATGCTAACAGGCATAGTTTCGTCGAAGCTGTGTACAGTATAGACTGGGACGAGGTGTGGACCCTCGCGGCCGCAGCGCGGCGCAGATGGCCACGGCCATAATAAATATCATTAGTAATAAGTTCGACATTTGTTTCCCGATAAAACATATTAGTAATCCAAAAGTTAGGACCTGGTTATCAGACGAAATACTTAATTGTAAATTATTTTTGTTTGACATTATTAAATTAGGGTATAAATTTCCAAATAATGACAATTTAAAAAATATCATTGACATCACACACAAAAAATATAGCGAGCTAATTAGATTGAGCAAATCTGATCACTATGTAAACGTAATGGAAAACAGCCAAAACGTTTCCAAAACTATGTGGCAAATTGTAAACAAGGAGAGAGGTCAATCTTTACGTCCTGTTTTGGATTTCACGGAAATTGTTGTCAATTCGGAAGGGACTAAGTTTGAATCCAAACAGGATGCAGCAAACGCCATGAACGATCGGTTCGGTCACGCGGCGGCGGCGTGCGGCGCGCCGCGCGCCGACTTGCTGCGCGTGCGCGCCGCGCTCGACAGCGCCCGCGCGCCGCCCGACCGTTGTCTGCGCCTGCGACCATTCACCGCAGCAGAGGTACTCTCCATAATAAATAACATCCCGCACAAACCGACAAAAGACATCTATGGCGTTTCAATGGAGATACTGCATCTCGCCGCAGCTCCATTGTCACCGGTACTGACGGAGTTGTTCAATCGATGTATCTCCGAAGGAGAATACCCCCCTCCTCTGAAAGTCAGTAGGATTTCGCCTCTGTTTAAAGGTAAGGGCAAAAGGGAAGACATCGATGGTTACAGACCCGTCTCCATCATACCGGCAGTAGCGAAGGTGTTGGAGAATGGTCTCAATTCGCGCCTTACCGACTTTTTGTCCGACATCGGAGTCCTGTCCGAGCGCCAATATGCGTATCGAGCGGGACGCTCGACGACCACAATGACGCGCGAGCTGGTGCGCCGCGTGGTAGACGCCCGCGAGCGGAGGCAGCAGGTTGCAGTGTTGTGCTGCGATCTGTCGAAGGCCTTTGATGTCGCCGATCACAGCGTGCTCTCGATAAAACTACGTCATTATGGCATCGACGGGACAGCACACAAATTAATAACAGATAGTCTGCACGGAAGATCACAGGTAGTGGTGAGTGACGGAGGGAGAGTGAGGTCGGAGCCGCTGTCTACCGTAATGGGAGTTGCGCAAGGATCGTCGGTATCGAATATTTTATTCTCGCTGCTTCTCAATGACCTACCTGAGGCAGTACCAGCGGCAGATATATTTATGTATGCCGATGACGTTGCCGCAGTGGTGTGCGCACAAGACATCATCGAGCTCGAGCAACGTCTCAACGATGCCTCAGAGCAAGTGTCACACTATTTTCAGGTCAACGGATTAGTACTGAACCTCAAAAAAACACACTTCCTCCATTTTCATCTGGGGGGCAGTGCTCCAAAGAGTCTTGCGGTCTTTATAGGCGGCACTAAATTAGAGCAACTGCAGAGTACCACATTTTTGGGCATCGAGCTAGACAGGGGTCTCCAATGGGGATCCCATGTAACTAAATTATGCAATAAGCTTGGGGGCGCCTGCTTCGCGTTGCAACGTCTTGGCAGAGTTATGCCCAGAAATGTGGTACGCTCATGCTATTTTGCCACCGTGCACTCGCTTATTCAGTACGGCGCAGAGCTGTGGGGGCGTGCCGCAGACTGGGAACGCGTTTTCCGCATGCAAAAGAGAGCTGTCCGAGCGATTGCACAGGTGAGCCAAAGTGCCTCTGCAAAACCGCATTTTAAAGCCCTTCGGATACTCACACTACCTGCCGTAGTGATACTCCAGGTGGCAACGTACGTGCGGTGCCACCTGGATGAGTATGTGAGAGGGTCAGAAGTGCACGGACGCAACCTGCGAAATGCCCACAGACTCGTGGGAGTCAGGCACCGACTGGTGAAATCTGGCAAACTCACCCACGTGATGGGGCCGACGGTTTACAACCGACTGCCTGCGCACATCACGGATGCGCCGTCACTAACCAGCTTTAAGTCGCGCCTTGAAAGCTGGCTTATCGAACACACTTTCTATAGCTATAACGAATTTTATTCACTGAGTACCAAATAGGTATTTAAAGGATTATTATTTTAATTGTACTTATGTATGTAGTATTATTATAATTTACGGAGTACCAAATAGGCACTTTACATTATGGGTATTAATTGTATAGCAACACGATCGTTGTTCATTGATATATGAATATAGCTAATTTTTTATTTTTTATTGTTTAATGTAACCCTATTTTTTTTTTTTTCGGTACATTGTAACTGATTAAATGATTATGATATGATATGACATGTAATATAATGATTATGAATAAATGAATATGAATATGAATATGATTGTTTTAACCGAGAGGGAAATTTGCCTTGACTGAAAGACTCATTTAACAAATGTGCTCGTATAGGAGCTATAAGATTGGCACTCGCTTTTATAATTCGTGTTGCTATACCGTCGAAACCTACAGCTTTGGTATTATTCAGCGATTTTATATGTTTCATTACTTCGTCTGGTGTGCAAGGAGTAATGAAAATGCTCGAACTTATAGGTATAATGTTTCCAATATTCGCTTGCCTATCAGTTGTATACTGTGCAATATTTAAAAAATGGTCGTTAAAAATGCATAATTTGCTATCTCTTTCGGATCGTGAATTATTTGGCTTCGTATTTTTACTGACTCAATACCTTCAAACACTCCTATATCATTTCCTGAATCTTTTATAATATCCCAAGTAGCTTTACTCTTATTTTTTGAGTTCAGTACAGTTTTGTAATTTACATTTTGTTGTGATTGTGAAATACATTGTTTTGAGTAATTTACTGTATCTCTTATAAGCTATTCTGTATTCAATTGTTTTATGTTTGTAGAATAAGAACCTGAGCTTCCTCTTTCTAATGCATGACGTTTTTATGCCTTTTGTGATCCAAGGCCGTGTTTTAGTATTTGAATTTAGCTTTAGCCTTCGTTCGGGAAAACAAAGGTCATAAAAAAGACAAAACATATCGTGAAAACTGTTAAAGGCTAGACCACTATCAGATTCATTTATTACTTCAGACCATGTTAAAGCAGCAATAGATTTGAGGGTTTACTAATGTTTCGCCGAAAATTATTTAGCAAATTCTTAACTCGCCGAACTACGTAAGTATCCCATATTTTTATTTGGTCAAATTTTCATTTCCCAACTCAACGTTTCGTCATCTTTTCCCAATTAATGATTTGATAAACTATTGTTAGACCAATTATTATCTGGGATTTTTATAAGATGTCAATTATGTTTTCGCCAAATGTATTGATTGGCATACCTTGATTTAGCAACTTTAGCAACATATTGAATGGCATTATGCAAATCGCAGTATAATTTTATTGCATTAAGCGGGTAGGGTGATGCACCATGCACCTAAATTTAGAGGGTACCTTTGTTTACATACTTTGTGGCTCAAAATAGCATTTCATTCTTGAGTTATCATCGCTGATAGTTAATGTGCGTGTGTGCATAAAAAAAAATAACCCTAACCTACATCTCTGGGAGCAGTTTCGTCCCGAAGACTGTAATCCCGACGGCTAGAATTCCTACAGTTCACATACATACGTACCACAAGTACAACAAAAGGAGCGTTTTTTAGGGATATAAAAAAAAAACTAACCTAACCTAACCCGGCCGAGTCGGATCTGCTCACATACATACGTATCACAAGTACAACAAAAGGAGCGTTTTTTAGGGATATAAAAAAAAAACTAACCTAACCTAACCCGGCCGAGTCGGATCTGCTCACATACATACGTATCACAAGTACAACAAATTGATTTTGATTAAAAACTATTTTTTTATTTTTTCGGTTTATATTTGTGTTTTATTTTGCATTATCATCATACTGTAAGCAATGGTTGTAGGTAATTTTCCCAAATGGCTTTTGATGAATCGTTATTTGCCTTAGCAAATCATTTCCTACACAATTATTTACCACATAAAATTTGACATAATAACATTTTGGAATATAAAAATGTAGCGAAATAAAAAAATTACGAAGTAAAATTATGCCAAGGATTGGTTTGCGTAATAAAACTTCGGCGAAAAGTTGGTTGCCAAATGAAGTTTGACGAAACATAATTCGGCGAAAAGGGGTCATCCATAAATTACGTCACACGAATTTCATGATTGTTTGCCCCTCCCCCGTCCTTGTCACAGCTGGTCACATTTATGAGACTCCCCCCCTCCCTAGTGTGACGTCACATATTTTGCATATTTACATTTAAGCAGAAATTATTGAAGGAAAATAGCGGTTCCAAATTCAGTTTTATTTCCATTTAAATCTTTTTTTTAATAAAAAATTGACATCAAATTCAAACAATTAACAAAACAAAAAACTATTGACTATATTAATGATAATGAAAGAAATTAACAAAACAAAAAATATTAATAGAATTATATTCCTTTAAATAATTTATAACTGGCATAGCTGAAATGTGACGTCACAAAATTTAGGACCCCTCCCACCCAGTGTTGGGCATTCAAGAATAAAATCGTAATTTGAATAAGAATTCGTAAGAATAAAATCATGTCGATTTTAATCCCGTCAAGATTATTCAAATAAATTCGTCGGGAATAATTCGTTGCTGAGAAAATTGAATGAAGATAACTTATTCTTAATCAAATAATTTTAATCATGATTTTTTAATTCAAATAATATTCCACGAATACGAATGTAAGGGTTGGGGTACCTGGATTGTTAATATGACTTAGTAGTATTTTGTCTTATCAAGCCCACACTCGAGGGGTATATACTAGTAGCCATTGATTGAAGAGTTCCATCCCCCAACTCCTGACTCCATCATCAGACTAACCTCCCCATTTGTAATGTATAGGACTCATAAAAACAAACCAAAAGAGCCCATACTCGAGGGCTATACTAGTACTCATTGAAGAGTTCCGCTGTTCAGTTTCTAGCTTCATCATCAGATCATCATCAACATTTCGAAGATACCAAAAAATACCTATTGTCATAAAACCTACTTAATTTCACATAAATCCAAATATTAAAACTTAGTAAAGATCAACTTACAAAATAAAACCGATTGTATAACATCCATACCACAAATTAACGTTATTCAATTAACATTTTAATCAAATAAAATGGTATTTAAATGATGCCATTTCTAAAATAATTATTTAGTTTTTTATTCTTCATTTAAAATAAAAATTACATGATTTATTCACATTAATTTTATTTGAATTACGAGTACAAGAATTTATTCTTATTCAAATCGATTTGAATAAGAATACAATTTCTGTTTTTATTCTTATTCTTATTTAATTAATTTTTGCCCAACTCTGTCCCACCCCCTTATCACACAATGTCACACTTCGTGGACCCCCTCCCTCCCCCTTAACGTGTTACGTAATTTATGGATGGCCCCAAAGGCAGTAGGTACCTACACCAGATTTGAGAAATGCATTAATATTTTCATCGCTGTATACCCTGTTTTTAATGTAACAAAATTTATTGTGCTGTGTTAGTGGCTCGGTTGTTTCAAATTCGGGGTAAACGTGATGTAATTTCTATCTAGGCGCTTACCTACCTACTATAGTCAGGCCACGCTCTCTATACGTACCGTTTGCCCGACAAAAATGATATAATATCACGTAAATTTTCCAGACCGCTGTGATCAGCAGCACACTCAAAGCCTTAGAGCTGATGCGTACAGACGAAGGCGGCAGTGGAGGCACCGTCATCAACATCGCCTCTGTAGCCGGCCTGTGCCAGTTCTCCGTCATGCCCATCTACTGGGCCGCTAAGGCTGCGGCTATTCAGTTCAGCAACTGCATAGGAGTAAGTTAGACCCTCGGGAAATTCAGCTGTTGAAGACCATAAAACATATCAGTAGTGCTCTGAAAGCCCTTGCGCAGATGCGTATTACAGTCGAAGGCGGCAGTGGCGAGATTGGTAGTAGGTAGGCGGCCTCTGTGCCTGTCCTTTGTCAACATGCCCATCTAGCGAGTGAGAGTATTTCTTAGCTCCATTACGATTATAAAGTGTCATTAAGGCGATATGTTAGCAACAGACACGCAACGCCGCATCTTTTGTACTGCTTCTCCTTTGTCTTAAATATAACGAAAAGATAGAGTGTTTCTTTTAGACGAAACTACGAAGATGCTCCAATACAAAAAAGCTGGTTCATGATTTTCGTCTTAATTAAAGTTATTAAAGGCCAGAGGTTTACTTTTCAATTAAGTATAAAGTAAGTAATATATATACTTTCAGAAAGAGGACTACTACCAAAAGACCGGAGTACGCGTTCTGACGATGTGTTTCGGGGCTACCGACACCACCCTCCTCAGCGGGCGCAAACTAGGCTCGCTTGACAAAAACGTAGGAGGCGACTTTATTGCCAGTCTCTTCAACGACCTGCATAAATAATACTACTACTACAACAAGAGCGGTGTGCGGGTTCTGACGATGTGTTTCGGGCCCTAACCTATGTTGCCGCGACTTCGCTTGTCGCGCGACTCAGCGCCAACTATTCAAAGGAAAGTGACAGGTAGTACTTGTCGCGCCACAAAGAGTCGCGTGACGGAGTTGGCCGAAGTATAAGTTTCTATAGCGAAGTGCCTCTCCACACTATCGTATTTCGACCAACCTCGGTCAACTTCGCAAGTGGTGTGGAGAGAATCCTCCTCATCGTCAGGGGTCAAACATCTAAAATTCAGTATGCATCGATACCGGCCCCAGTGTTATATTTACTTGTGATGAACGATCTGCTTGCAGAATGGAATCAGCAGCCCAGGGAGTCATCGATGCATATAAGCAAGGCGCCAGCGGCAGCACTTGGGTCGTGTCGAGGGACCTCCCCGCCGTAGACATCACGAACGACGTCAACAGGGCTTACGAAATCTTGAGCGAACACATTTGAACGTTAAAAATAAAGATAAAGGTTGAAACTTAGATAACTGGCAAAATGGGGATGGATCAGGTTTAGAGGCGTGGCGATGACATATGGAGCTCAATTTGTCCTTAAGTAAACTTTCTCGAAGGCGCAAGTAACAAGAGGTGTGTAAGACGGGGACGTGTCCTGTTTTGCATCATTTCGTATGAAAATTCGTCAAAGGGACACCGCGTCTGCGACGCTTCCTCGTCCTCCTGACAGCACACAGGCTTATACATACATCCCTTACACAGCTGTTATAAGCTGAATGAGGGCTGTATAAGTCCTTATGCAGCATGAGTGTTAACTGCTGCGTGGGCTACGTCTCTTTGGCTTGCGCCTAAAAGTCTACATAATACAGGATGACATGAATATGTTGCATGGCTCTCGGTATTCGGTGTCGTATATAAGTCAAGTTTAAAGTAGCTCATTGTTTCAAACCTCTCTTTGATAGGCACATAGAACTTATGGGTATAGAGTGTAATCCAAGATACCTAAATGATAAGCTACTTATGAAATTAAAGTTATCAATATATCAATAAAAAAATAATCCTGTAAAAACATTATTATTTTATTGAGATGACCTCTATTTACAAAATATTTACAAATCAGTTTGCAAACTTAGGCATAATCATTATAAAATACTATAATTAAAATAGCAGTCAATCATATAAATTACGTCAGCCTATACTGAAATAATAATCTTGTTTCAACGCTAAAGCGAGTGTATACTAAAACAGTCGTTTTTGCACAATGTACAGGCAGACCGCCAGAAAGAATAGGAATGCAAAGAACAAAATGATTTTGTCAGTAAATTCGCGCCGTCCGTACTTCTTCAGCAACTTGCTTGACTGTGATATGGACCCTGCTGTGTTCTGCAGCTCTGATTTCGTTCCCTGGAAGTGTAAGATATTTGAATATTATTCAACATTAATTTAACACCATGAACGCCAAACACGATGGTATTTAATCATGCTGTGGAACTACAATTTCCGTCTATATTTACAGTAACGCAGGGGTCTCGCATTTATACCCGTGAAAAAAAGGCGCTTTCACATGTTCCGCTCGCGCTGGATACGACATTCAGCATCACATGTAGCTGTCAATTTTAGTATGCTATTTGACATAAGCTAATAGTAAACTTGTCAGCTATGTACCATTATACCTACCCTTACATGCTGCTATACAACGTCATACATTTGGTTGATTGGTGGCTGTGGCATTTTTTTTCTTATTACAAGTTATTTGCTATGGTATTGATAAAAAATAATTTATTCGCTTATCAAGTTCAACATCAGTGTTATATAAAGTTGGTATTACAACACACAAAAACACCGACAACATTATAAAAAACTGGTAATATGTTGTGTAATAATATTTAAAACCACAGAAGAAGAATTACAATGGTAGGTACAAAGGTGCTTAAAAACCATGTAATAGACAAGCCATCAGGGATCAGGTTCTGTGGACTGTGCACTACTGTTAGGATACATATACCTACAAAAATCCAGCTTTAAGGCCAGGTTTAACAGGTTGGTGTTGGCCTTACATGAACTGTGGAGCTGGATGAGACTAAATTGTCTAGTGTATTCTGACTTCTCTGTGTTGTGTCGGCTAACTGTCTGCTGATTGCAAGCAGTTGTTCGGTCACACCTGGAAAACAATTTGTATTTTTAATATAGTATAGTAGTAGTATATTATGAATATTATGTATTTGTACTAGTATATTATGTACGGGTAACAACATTAATAATTTTACATAGATAACTATCGTGAGTCTCAGACATATTAAAATACTTAAACGGGTTTACTCACGTCGTAGAAGTCGAATAACGCTCGACATGTTTCGAATCGGTACGCGATTCATCATCAGGAGAGACGACCAGTCAGTCAGTCAGTGCCCCCTAGTTGGAGGACGGTTTTGGATACTACATCGGTGGTTAGTGTGGACGAGACCTTAGCAAATGACGTAGTGAGTGTTGTGTGCAACCCGACAATTGGCATTGTGCGTGATGATGAGGGTAGTTTTGCGCCTCCGCCGGTGACACCCGTGTCGAGCAGCCGCGCGGACAGGGCGCATGCCCGCAGTGTTCGATTGGCCGACGCCGCGACTGGTCGTCTCTCCTGATGATGAATCGCGTACCGATTCGAAACATGTCGAGCGTTATTCGACTTCTACGACGTGAGTAAACCCGTTTAAGTATTTTAACATTAATAATGTTATCCATGGGTTATTTTAAATGCAGCTCAACAGTTGCTAAAAGTGAAACTGTTGTAGATTTTTGATATTTATTACAAATTATTCTTATGTTAGGATATTATCCTTTTGAACGTCAAGCTATGAAGCAATGTGCCATGCCGCTATACCACTGCGAAAAAAGAGTGCTCGAAAAGGGGTTTGAAAAGAAGTTTAGGTGGGATAAGGCTAAAATAGTTTATCGTCTAATGGGGTAAGACTAACAGTTAGTTAGTTTTTAGACTGTGGCAGTCTTCCCCCGGTGAGTCTTACCCCACTCTACCTTATGAAATTGTTGAACATTGAAATTGGGTCATCAATTGCCAAAATGTAGCAATTCTTCAATGTTTTGATATAACTTTTAACTGTGCCATTCAAAAGGTTAATGCATTATTAAATAAAACCTGATAAGCTATTATACTAATAAGCTTGAAGGGTTAAAACAACTCAAATTTCACTTGAACATTATATTGGTGGACATCAGACCTGAAGACTTCTCCAGTAAAGCATCACGGTCCACCTTCTTCTTTCTATTTCTGAGAGATGAGTCATCACCTTCTGGTGGCTTGAGCAACTCTTCCCGCTGAGCTCTCTCTATAGCAAACATGCTGGTGATGTTAGCATCTTTGAACTCTCTGAGTAGGCTAGAACAAAAGACAACTGTGAAATTTAACACTTTCGCTACCAGGAACCCGCCTGGTAGGCACTCGTAATCTTTGCTCAGATGCCGGTCACGTATTTTTGCTTAAAAAGCTACCCACCTAGCGGGCTCTCGGTTTCTGGGGTAGGGTTAAATTTTATATCTGGTTGCGAAAGTGTTAATATATGAAAGATCCACCATCCATCCAGATATAGAGAAAAGGGAAAATGTTTGGTCACCTACACAACATGACGCTCTTATAAGCAACATCATGGAAGGAAAGTTTGAAGGCAAGAAGGAAGGGGAACATCAAGAATGAGGTACATAGTTAAAACAAAAGAGAAGGTAGACATCACATGGATAGGCATAGATGGAAACGACTATGATACAATAAGAGTTCGACTTTTACATTTATGGTTATGGAAAGGTCCACAATCAATACAACTTGACTTTACAGATTTTGAGTCATGCTTCATTATCACATATTAGTGAAAATCACAAAATATTTATCCCTTTTTGTACAGTATCACACCATAAGGCCTCATATCATGTCTGCAAAGTAATGACTGCCACAGTAAAGGGCTTAAGGTTAAATTACCTGCTTATGGCATGCACTTGTCAAAATACACCATGCATACATGTATGGGTGCATCATTACTATTACCACAGGCACACCTATCTGTGCTCCCGTAATCTAATGCCACGTCCACATGCTTGGCAAACAACAGCAAACCTACAGGACACAGTTATATGTTAGAGTGAGAATGACGGAGTTCTATCTCACTCTAACGCATAACTGCATCCTGTAGGTTTGCCGTTGTTTGCCAAGCATGTGGATGCGGCATAACAGTACATAGCACCACAAACAAAAATTATTATTCAACACAGGTTGAACAATGACTTGTTTCCAAAATTAAATAAAAATACAAAGAGTGTCATAGCTTGAAAGGACTTAATAAGTAATTATTAAAACATATGCATACATAGCCAATTGACGTTTCTGCGTATCCAGTTCCATTGTGTACTTTGGGTCTGAACACTCTTTCCCATATAACTCCATGCTTTCTATTTCATCTCTTAACAGATTTATTTTTGCCCGTCCCTTTTCGTTGAGCTCACTCAATGCTTCCATAGATTCTCTACATTCCATAATGTCCTGCAAATATGAATAAAGACAAACAATATTTAAAAACAATTTTTTTTATTAGTTCAATACTAATTAGACAATTTATTACATGATTTATTTACGCAAATTTCAAGTAGAGAAACAACATAAAGTACTGATTTCCGCACTATCAGTTATTTATCGAGCAAATTGGTACTGAAATAACTCCTTTCTTACCTGGATTATGGCTTTGACCTGAAAGTGGTACCGAGCCAACTTCTTTACAAAATTTTGATGAACTACATCAGGAGTCTCTATCTTAGATAACACTTTATCATAACTATCGATGCCGCTTATGTCGGATTTTATATTCATTTTGTACATATCATTAATAAATAGTTAATTTTGGTGATTTTCAAATTCTATAACATAGAATAATCACACGTCAGACGTCAAATCGGTGAAACTGCCAAATCAAATGTCAATGTCAGTGTCACTGTCAATGTTAGTAGGCGTGCATTCAGAAACCAAAAGTACCACGTAGGTACATTACGCTTCATAGTAGCGTACTATACTATTACTTAATATAACCGCAACTCAATTACAATTACAATACTAAATACATCGACATGAGTTATGAATAACAATAATTCGCTCATTAAAATGTAATCGATTACATTCTTACAGTTTCACGTTTCTGAACGTGATCCGTCGCATGATTAGGTAGCGGTTCCAAATCGGATTAGTTTAGCCTGGGACTTTTAATCGGGTGAACGAAATTAAAGAAAAAGAAATGCGAGTTCGTACGATTTCGTAGTTACGTACGTTTCGTTTATAGATTGTAGGGGACGAGCGAAATCTTTCTAATTAAAATATTTGAAAATGAGGCCTGCGGTAAGCAGTAAATAATAGTTCCAATACCGTCCGCAATAGCAAGAAAGTATATAAAAAATCTAAGTTTTAGACGGAGTGAACTGTGTCAAAATCATTGAATATTCTAATATTTTAGGTAACAATCGCCACCAATTTTACACCTTTCAACGAACACATTTGGAAATGTTGGATATACAGTCTGACCAAAAAGAGTAGAAATTAAAAAGTGGCAATACTGTAGTGTCGTCCCTCTTCTTCGTTCTTCTTATCAATCTAAGAAAACAGAGACGACACTACAGTATTGCCACTTTTTAATTTCTACTCTTTTTGGTCAGACTGTATGAGATTCCACTCACAGAGTACCTTTGTATATATTCCACTCCTCTCCCTACACTCCAATAGTAGTGTTGGATGACAACTAAATAATGACTTTATCCCAGCTGTCATAACTGGGGCAGTCGTCCTCATGTCCTACGTTCATATAAGTAGGCAAATAAAATAAAAATAAAAAACATACAGTCGAATTGATAACCTCCTCCTTTTTTCGATTTGGTTGAAAATTAGTTTATTTCAAGTCAAATGCCGTCGTAGCTGTCAGGATGTACAGGATTGTATCTATTTCTGCGTCTACCTATTATTAATTAATTATCATTGACTGAACGAGCAAAGCGTCTCCGTTTCAGCTTGGCCTAAAATTATTTCGTATATCCGGATGTCTAGACGTTTTCCGACTGTTCTCGCCTAGAAGTCGCATTTCTCAACCGATTCTCGTGAAATTTTGTGAGCAGGGTCGATAAGTATGTACCTATATTAGGTATAGGTAATCATTTTCTTTTCCCATCAACAAATAGTAAGTATTTTTAAAAGTGTGTTTTTTTTACTGTAACTTTTGATTTCTTTCCTCATATTCGAAATGTAAAGTAGTTTGTTCAACTCGGAATAAAAGGCACCAATTTCACCCTCGAACTATTAGCGCTATCACTCCGTTCGTGCGCCAAAATATCTCAAGTTAAATGGGTATGACTTTCATACCTTGTTTACCAATCTACTATTAATCGAATCAGTTTTTTATTTTTTTTTTCGAAATGGCCGTGATATGGACTGGTTGAATAATGTAAACAATTACAAATTTCTGCCATTTTGAAGCAAACTAGCGAGTTCTACAGCTCACAGAACTAGTAGTAATATAGGTATCATATCATACGTACATGTTTATTGTTTATCAATAACAAAATAAAACTACATACTTCATACTATGTGCATGTGCGATTATCTTTATTGATTGTTCTTAATTTATCACATTCAACAACGATAACAAACTGACAAAAGTGATTTTAAGCGACAACATCGTTTAGGACGGCGAATATGGAGTACCCGTTGTAAAGAGTCTGTAAAAAAAATAACTTTCAATTAATGACTCAATTTCATTGTTACGCTCGCGTCATATTATGTAAAGCTGTTGAAGACACATTTTTTTCTGATCTACAAACTGCAGCTCAAATACAAAATTAATGTCTCATTTGCTTATGCACATACATGTTATCATGTGGTATTAAATGGTGGTACTTTTTGAATAAAATATAGACCCTTACATTTCACTAAGTATCTACCTAACTGGCATGAAAAAACCATGATGATACTGCTGAAGTTATAACACAGAAAAATATTACCTTAATCAATAATAGCGACAAAAAAATACATTAAAGTTTATGAAATATTATAATTAAGCGGCAGTTTGGTTTTATGTAAAAAAATTGGGTAAGTGCGAGTCCTCGCGCATGAAGGGTTCCGTACCATAATCTATAACAAGTTTGTTGTATGGGAGCCCCCCTTGAATATTCATTTTATTTTTAGTATTTGTTGTTATAGCGGCAATAGAAATACATAATCTGTGAAAATTTCAACTGCCTAGCTATCACCGTTCTTGAGATACAGCCTGGTGACAGACGGACAGACGGACGGACGGACAGCGAAGTCTCATCAGTAATAGGGTACGGAACCCTAAAAAGGAGATCGATGTAGGTAGTCATCTGTTTCAGTTCGAGTCATACAACTGATTGATCAGATCAAACATTCCTTTGGTCTAATTGTATGTGCTAGGAAAAATGGATAATTTAATTTTTTTACACAACAATTGTCAAGATTTCGAAAACATTAAATTATCCCGGGTAAATTATCCCATTTGAATGAGATACATGTGCCTTTTTTAGATAACAGAATAATGAAAACATAAGGAAGTCTTCTTTATTCCATAAATAAATACTAAGGCACAGAGACAATCTTACACAAATCGACCTAGTCCCAAACTCAGCATCCTCTAGTAGTAATACTATGGGTACCTACTGGACGATGTCGGTACATTTTTTATTTATTGGTTCCGTACCCGAAGGGTGAAAAATTTTTAACAAAAAAAAGAACCGACTTCAGTAAAACTAAAAATCCAAAAATAACCCGTTCACGTACAGATTACATTTGACTCACCCTTTGAAGTCGATCCCAAACCACTGTAATTATATTTATATATTAAAGTTTACGTGAGGTTTGGCACCGACTTCAAAGGGTGAGTCAAATGTAATCTGTACTTGAACGGGTTATTTTTGGATTCTAGACACGCGGCAGCGTGTCCAGCCAAGTTCACCCCAAGAACTGGCGAGCAGCAGCCGTGTGTTATATTACACGAACCGTTTGGAGCCACTTTTGACCCCTCAATAACTCCAAATCTATTTAACATAAAAACATGAAATTTGGCTCATGTATTAGGATCCTTTAGAACAACTAGAACCCCAAATTTCATAAATATAGGTGAAATAGGTATTGAGATATTAAAGTCCAAAAAACGGTATTTTTATCACTGACTGACTGACTGACTGACTGACTGACTGACTGACTAGTAATCAAAAACCTAACCCACTTCCAGGTGACCTAGAAAGGTGAAATTTGGCATTCAGCTTGGTAATTGTGTGTGTACACATAAAAAAATCGAAAACAGTGATTTTTTTACTTTTTTAATTATTATTATTATTTATGCTTCTTGCCTCAGAACTCCGTCATTTATTAACCGATTTGGAAAATTCTTTCTTTGTTTTAAAGATGTATTAGCATAGCTCACACTCTTGCTCTCTCTCTCTCTTACACACACACACACACACACACACAAGAATCCAACACGTACTAACCGATTTGGAAAATTCTTTGTTTGTTTAAAAGATGTACTAGAATAGCACACACACAAGTAATTAACAATTAATTATTAAATAATTCACACATCATAATAATTTCTGTACAAAAAGTAATGAGATCCCATCAAAAACATAAATGTTAAATTAGAGCCAAGTTCTCGCATGCAACGTTGTCGACTTCGCCGACAAAAGAATTGAGATCTATATGGGCGCCAAGTTCTTTGCCCTAAATTTTTTAAATACATGGACATGCGACATACTCAATGCATTTATTTTACTTGGGGTGTAATTCAATATCAAGATTTGACTTGGCTAGTTTTCACAAACTGACTTAATTTTATCAAAGTAACATAGTATTATTATCAAGCTAACAGTATAAGTAACAGGGACGTACACTAACTTGCGTACATACCTTTACGAAAATAGATTAATGATTAGACAAATATAATATAAATTTATATGTAAAAACTAGCCAAGTCCAGTCTTGATATTGAATTACACCCCAAGTAAAATAAATGCATTGAGTATGTCGCATGTCCATGTATTTAAAAAATTTAGGGCAAAGAACTTGGCGCCCATATAGATCTCAATTCTTTTGTCGGCGAAGTCGACAACGTTGCATGCGAGAACTTGGCTCTAATTTAACATTTATGTTTTTGATGGGATTTTAGTTTTACTGAAGTCGGTTCTTTTTTTTGTTAAAATTTTTTTTTTTTCGCTTTTTACTGATTCATATAAAATACTTATGGCGGGGTGATCAGGGAGGACTTGAAGGCATGCATCTCGTTTTAATTATCTCCTAACTCCTAACCGTTAAGGAGTTGTACCTTCCATCATCAGTTCAGCATTGGAAGATGATGACTACCATATGCAAATACTTAAATAGTTTTAGAAAATATATGAAAAATATTATGACTGCCTATAAAATTTCAGGAATTTCTTCGATTCCTCATGGATCTCGTCATCCGATCTTCACCAAAATTTTATGGGACCAACCTTGAGATGTCTATTCATGAACCTAATAGTACATTACATCAGAGGCCGGGAAAATGAGGATTTCCGGCCAAGTAGGTATATACGGCCGAGCGAGCGTGCGAGCGAGGCCGGATAGTGATACGAGGCCGGGAATCCTTTTTCACGACGAGGCATGTATAGTGCTTTTCTCAAACATACAATGAAATAAAAAAATATATGCTTCAAAGAATAACACTTAATATTGTTTGTCCGATATTTTCCGAATTTGACCGAATTTTAAAAATCCGATTTCAGATTCTGACTCAAGAGCCCCAAAAACCCCCGGATACCGAATTTCAGCCTCCTAGGACCAATTTGAAATTTTCTCCATACAAATCGTTTTTTTTCGACATTTTCCGAATTTGACCGAATTTTCGGACAAGATTTCAGATTCATATTTTTGAGCCCCGAGAGCCCCCGAATCCGAATTTGACCGAATTTAAAAAATCCGATTTCAGATTCTGACTCAGGAGCCCCAAAAACCCCCGGATACCGAATTTCAGCCTCCTAGGACCAATTTGAAATTTTCTCCATACAAATCGTTTTTTTTTTCGATATTTTCCGAATTTGACCGAATTTTCGGACAAGATTTCAGATTCATATTTTTGAGCCCCGAGAGCCCCCCGATACCGAGTTTTAGCCGCCTAGCACCAATTTGAAATTTTGAAAAAAAAAAGTCGCCATCTTGATTTTTTTTTCCACAACAACCAACCTTTAAAAACAAACCTGCTTTTTGTCAAACCAGCCAGCTGTGTGAATGACCTTGTTGTTGAAACCAAAAAAAAGTTACTTTGCAGGCCTAGGCCTGAAAAGCAGTATGAAATCCGTTTACAGTCCTCTCGAGTTGTTGCGCCCAAAAACCGATACTTCCGAGCCTATTATAAGGAACGCAAAGACAATATTTCATTGCATGTTTGAGAAAAAATAATTTTCACCTCACTAGCTCGGAAAGCCCAGTTTGTTTGTTTGATATCTATTGAGAAAATCGCTTTTTATCCACATGTGGAGAAAGAGTTTTGACGTTTCAACGCAGCTAAAGTAAAATTTAACATGAGCTTATTTTCTGAAAAATCCCGTTTAAAATACCTACATGAAAGCTAATTAGACCTTAGTTTTAATAAATGGCAAATTGGTTGATTATTGCAGATATTTTTCAAAGATATAGTACAAACCCTTATTCTTTTTTCCTCGCTGTAGTGAGGTGAAAAAAGTTTTGTGTTATACACGGGCGAAAAGTTATTTTACGTCTCGTGTATTGAAACACTCGCTACGCTCAGGATTCTATTTTGAACCACTCGCTTCGCTCGTGGTCAATCATAGGATCCTTTCACTAGCTCGTGTTTCAAATAAACACTCGCGGGTAAAATACAACTTTCCCCCCTTGTATAACAAATAACTATTTCCAAATCGACTTATAAATGACGGAGTTATGAGGTAACAAACATAAAAAAAAAAAAAAAAAACCCCTCCTTTTTTTGAAGTCGGTTAAAAACGGGACCCTATTACTCCGCTGTCCGTCTGTCTGTCTGTCTGTCCGTCTGTCACCAGGCTGTATCTCATAAACCGTGATAGCTAAACAGTTGACATCTTCACAGATGATGTATTTCTCTTGGCGCTATAACAATAAGTACTAAAAATTGGGCAAGTGCGAGTCCGACTCGCGCATGAAGGGTTCCGTACCATAATCTATAACAAGTTCGTTGTATGGGAGCCCCCCTTAAATATCTATTTTATTTTATTTTTAGTATTTGTTGGTATAGCGGCAATAGAAATACATCATCTGTGAAAATTTCAACTGTCTAGCTATCACCGTTTTTGAGATACAGCCTGGTGACAGACGGACGGACAGCGAAGTCTCAGTAATAGGGTCCCGTTTTTACCCTTTGGGTACGGAACCCTAAAAACAGAATAAAATAAATATTTAAGTGGGGCTCCCATACAACAAACGTGACCGGTTCCGTTAAATTTGTAACTCATTTGCAGACCCCGTTATCAGTGGTGAAAATTCATTGAAATCGAATGATAGGGTTGTCACACAATATTCATTTAATTCGTGTTCATTTGACATACTGGTATGATGTTAAAAACGATGTCGATAAAAAGATAAAACACATTACTTTTGGTTTATTATTGCATTATCATTGAATCTGTATATATGTTAAATACACATATCTAATATACAGGAATTGGGTAAAAAATGAGTTCTAAAATTTATGATTCACAGTTTTACATATTATATTTCACTCATAGTTACTACTACTACGTAAAGACCGAAATTCACCGAATAAAACAGATTAAGAGATATTAATACTTTGGTATATTGGATATAATATATTTTGTTAGATCTGTTGCTGATAGATAGAGTGTCGAAAAAAATACCGTCTATTGCACAGTTTTACTAAAATTACGAACCATTTTTCCGCGTCGCATTCGTTTTATTTCCAGTTTTGCAATTCTCTATTTTAAACTGAGAAAATTCAGTAAGTATTTGTATGACTTGTTATTATTATTATTTGTTTGTGTTGCTGTTTTATGTTTATGTTGGTTTTTTTATGATAATGTTGTACTAATAATGTAAGTTTCATGGCGCATTAGTTAAGAAACTGTAATGTCATGTAATAGTACATTACGGCAGAGACCAGTAAGTAAGCCATACTAGCCGAGTAGGAATTAGACGGACCGAGCCGTAGGCGAGGTCCGGATATAATACGAGGCCAGGATGGCTCTTACGGTCGAAGCAAGTATAGTGCTTTTCTCAAAAATTAAACAAGAAAATTAGATTAAAATTATATTTTGTAGGTGAAATTTATATCCGGCCATTTTCCATTGAATATTTTTGTTATATCCCATTTTTATTATTATACATTGTGATATTCGACGTCGCAGGCACCATTAACTCCCATGATAACAACCTATAACAAAAATAATTATGAGTTTATACTTGGATAAAAGATATAGTTATATCGTTATCAAATAGTGGCAGCATTTATTTACCTTCATCGCCAAAATGGTTATCATCTAGAGCTTGATTTAAGAAGTTTTCTATATTTTGCTGCTGAATATTTGTGATTTCTTTCCTTTGTAGCCATCCGATTGTCTCAGAAAGATTGTTGAAATATTCTGACCTTATCACACATTATCTGACCAATTATTAACTTGTATTTCTTCCTTCCATTTAATCAATCTCTTGTATTTTTTTATATCTCCTTAGATTTAGTCGGAAGTAAATTATGTATTTTAGCTAACTCTGCCTCCGCTTTTAAGTATGGAGGAGTGCCGTCTATTCGAAATCAGACTCGTCTGAACTCATTTTTGCTGAATTATTGTAATAGATCACACAAACAAATTTGAAATTTCTGTCTTTTAATTTAAATCCCGCCTTAATTTCTTTTTTTATAAATACTGCGTTTAATTATTTGCACTGTCTTACAAATCTAAGTCTTAAAGATACAATTTAATTATTGTTATACATTGTTGTATTTTCTAACTAATTTTCATATCATAAAGCTTACCTTCAATTTTAACTCCGAGGTTTTTTCTAAACGACACAAAAAAGGAAGGAATTCCTAAATATCATTGTCATTTTACACAGCACAATTATGAACTAAACGCTGCATACAAACTTCTGCACTAAACCTTGTCGCTATTTTTTTTTTAAATATGCATCTTGAGTTACCTTTATACTGCCAATAGTGCTAACCTCTTTTTATTTTACATTTGCTCTTAGTGTAAATTGCAAGTGTATACTGCAATGTCGTCTCTTTCTATTTAATCTATGAAAAAGGGACGCCACTTTTTAATTTCTACAATTTGCTGTCGCACTGTACTTATAATTAAAACAATTTGTGGAATGCATCCTTTTTACATTTATATACGACCTCATCGCCTTCACATCCTTAAGTTTTTTTATAGGTCGGCGACGATGTAAATCGTGTTTCGATATTCAAATATCTTGATACGTAATATGAATTACATAATTACTTACTGGACAAATATTGATTCCAAATTTAAAATCTCGCTGTTTACTGGACACTTCTAAAAAGTCTTCGGTATGTTCCACTTACTGTAGTCTATCTAGCGATGGTAAGGCAACATTACATGCAATTTTTGAGAAAACGTGTTTAAATAAATAAATAAATAAATAATTAAATGACATCAAACATATTTTGACAAATAAATGTAAATTTAGTAAATAATAATAATAATAATAGTGAGGGGCTAGTCACCACCCGCCAGAGGTAACAGTCACATTGATGGTTACGGCGGGTGACATTTTTCTTTTGCAATAGCCCAAATAAATAGTCCATCCAAACTCCATTTTAATAGCCCGGTTTTTTCTTTTTCATACCAATGCAATAGTACAATCACCTGCTGGGACCTGTTCATGGATATTGGATGTATCATGTTATTGATATGATCAGGAACGGGTCCCAGCAGGGCTACAACCACAGCAAATTTCTCCAAGGGGCCTCTACGTGTTGGATCCATATCCCCACGCAAGCCTTCCAAAAGACCGGGACGTATGAGCCCGAGACTCTATGACGAGAAACAAATAATAATAATAATCATTTATTTCAGGTCATAGACCCATACAATTGTTAGTAACAATGGTACTTAATCTATGTTAGCAGTATAATAATCACAGTTCACAATCTATTAAATATAACGCAAAATTAACATGAATTAATACAATAATAAATAATTAATATGGCAGAATTACATTTAACAGAAAATTTAATAATCATTTAATAATAATAACGAATAATAATTGTCAAGTTCAAGTTTTAAATTTAATTTGAATTAAGTACTTGACGCAAGTGACATTATTTATGTGGCAATTGAAAAATTAATATACACTGACAGTATTAATTATTTAATGTATCTACATAATGATTTAACCTGCCCTACCCAGTGCATTAATATGGGACAACCAAATCTGTCAGCTATCACCTTCAAAATGCTGTTCTGGCTACCTCTGACACGTTCCATGATGGAGACAATTTTTTTACGCATGACAGCTTGAAAGCTGTCCGTACGAGCCTCAGCGAACATGCCAGATGCACTACACCATTTAGGTAGCCCTAACAACATTCTGAAGGCGTTGTTGTATTGTACGCGAAGGGCGTTATAGGCTCGTTTGGTATACTTAACCCACAGGCCGCCGGAGTAAAATGATTGGCTATATGCCTTAAATAGCACAATTTTGACATCCTTTGTGCATCTTGCAAACCTGCGGGCAAGCATATTACTACTCACCGATAACGCCCTTCGCTCTCTTTCGATGTCCTGATCATCACAGAGGTCATCAGCTATGATATGGCCAAGATACTTAAAACTATTCACAATTTTTAGCACGTGACCGCCAAGAGCGATAGGAGGTACATAATATGGTTTAATTTTTCCTGCTTTAAAGACCATCACCTCGCTCTTGGCAGCGTTGTACATCAAACCATGGGCATCCGCATATTTCTCGCATCTATCCACCAGCTGCCTTAATGACCCAATAGACGGACTCAGCAGACCCATGTCATCGGCATAGCTAATATTGTTCAGGCATTTATTTTCAATATAGCACCCCGCATGCATGCCGCTGAGCTCGCCCACCAGGTAATTAATATACAAATTGAAAAGTTTGGGTGATGTTATGCCTCCCTGTCTTACACCACACTCCAATTTGTACTCGCCAGACAATGTATCACCCCATCTCACCTGGTTTATTTGATTGTTGTACCAAAATTTTAACATCCTAATACAATCAGCCTGTACACCTGCATTCGTCAATTTTTGCCACAGAATATTGTAATTGACTCTGTCAAATGCCTTTGACAGGTCTAGGAAGCAGGCATATATGGGTGTTTTCCTAGCTGTATAGTACCCGACTACATGTTTGAGACTCAAGATGGCACTTTCTGTAGAGAGACCCGCTCTGAAACCAAATTGGGAGTCATGTATATTTAGCCGTTTTTCTAATATGGAATCAAACATGCGGTCAAGTATTTTAGCAGTAGTCGTTGCAAGCGAGATAGGGCGATAATTGGACCTATCTGTTAGGTCTCCCGTTCTATTCTTGGCTACAGGAACAACTATGGTTTTCATGAGACTAGTAGGCAAATACGAGTGACCAACACACAAGTTCAGTAGCATAGGAAGCACCCGTGGCAGATGAACGCCAGCGTACTTAAAATGCTCTATGCTGAGGTTGTCGTGTCCCGGAGACTTACCGCTCTGCATTTTATTAATGACATTGGCTATCTGAGTAGCTGTAAAATGAATGTCACGCTCATTCTTTGAGTCTCCGGAGACTGTCTCTAAAACCGACGCAGACGATGCATTTTGCAGCAAGGATTTCACAGCAAAATTTTCTCTAAACAGTTCTACAATATCCCTATGATCACTTTTTCCTCCTACGTTCGCAGGCAAGCTAGATCTCACGTTAAGGTTTTTCGTAATTTTCCAGAAATCGTTGAACTTTTTTTCATTATGTGTTAAAGCAAGCTTGTCCATTTTTAGTTGTTCCTGACGGTCCTGGCACCACTTTAGTTTTGACTTAAAATCTTTCCTGCTACTGTTCATTTGTTCAAATACTCTACCATTACGCGGTTTACCTTCGTTTTCCCAAATAAGAAAATGTAATCTAGCCTGCCTGTGAGATTCCGCTACATATTTATTCCAACCAGCAATATACCCGCCCCTTCTCCGCTTTTTCTCCTCGTAAGTTTCCTTTGCAGCCATAGAAAGGGCGGATATAATGCTTTCATACAGTTTGTCCAGGACATTATGGTGATCGCGATTATGACATAACCCTCCACAACCATCACGCAGAACCTCCGGAAAGTCGATATGTTTTAAATTTTCATGACACATATCATGATAAGCATTTATTTGGTCCAGGTGTCGTTCTCCCCAACGTATCCCGTTCCCTGCAGTATCACATGGAGTCGAACGTATTGAAGTAATTGTGTTAATGTCGCATTCCATGACAATAGGAAAGTGATCCGACCACAAAACGTCATACATGACCGAGACGCTGCGAATAGTGCTCCACGCACTCATAGTCACTAAACAGTGGTCTAACCATCTCCTACTGCCATGAACATCACTCACATATGTAAATGTATCTGACTCGACACCTAGTTTTTCAACATCCGCACACTTCCACAGCTGATCTGCACAAAAACTTATCAATTCTCGATAAAAAGGTTGACCGGGATGTGCGTTGAAATCCCCCAACAAATACACCGCCTGCACGTCAGTGTTTTCTATGACAATCGAGGACAATTGACCCATACACTCCACAAATACAGGC
The DNA here is from genome assembly GCA_947623375.1 of Apotomis capreana. Classification (NCBI taxonomy): domain Eukaryota; kingdom Metazoa; phylum Arthropoda; class Insecta; order Lepidoptera; family Tortricidae; genus Apotomis; species Apotomis capreana. The sequence continues at coordinate 6,232,342 of OX392506.1, read as the reverse complement.
ATATTTTCAGGCGAATCTGTAGGCATATACACGCTGCAAACAATAAAGCACCTATCTTGTGACATTATCTTAATAGCTGTAATTCTGTCACAGTTACACTCTATTACCGACACAGACTGAAAAGATCGTCTACGATAGAGAATCGCAGTTCCCCCGTACGGTCTTCCACTGAGCATACCAGCTGTCAGATCTACCGCAGATTTGCCCGCCCAATCAAATTCATTGCTTACAGTACCCAACAGTGGCAGATCAAACGGTAGAAGCCATGTCTCCTGCAACGCAACTATGTCCGCGTCCTTACAAAGAGAGCTAATACCATTTAACGATCGTTTAAGCGACCTGCAATTAAACAAAGTAAAGTAAAGCCTGACCAGAAATATATGAGGATTGTCAAGAGGGCGCTATTTATAAGATATATATAGCAACAATTTTGCAACCAATCGCAACCGCACTCTAATGACATTAGTTTAAATACCTGTCAGTTCCTATGGTAACCTCGTAATATCATTTAATGGAATGTACTTTTTCCTGGCTGTTTTTTGTGTAGTAAACACGTGTCCACTTTATTTATAATATTACGTTCACGATTGTGAATGGTTTTAGACATTTTCTTTGGATATTTTTAAATATTTGTTTTTTAAACAAAGCACCACGAATGACATTGACATTGTTGACAAACCATCATAAAATCATTGCCAGTTGTTGCCAGTTGCCAGTGTAAGAAATGAGTTCCAGTGAAATTCCGCAATTGGCGCATCCTCATATATTTCTGGTCAGACTTTACCTATTATAGGTAATAGAGTTCAACAATCAAATGAAACCTTTTTTAGGCAATTGGCTTCACATTATATATATCTATCTATGAAAGTAGGTATATTATTTTTTATCAAATAGGTAGGTATATCAAATTACACACGTAAAAATATTGATGCGTAATGCCAGCCCTAGTATTTTCAATGTTTCTTCACCACTGATAACGGGGTCTGCTCATTTGTATGCGGCGCCATACATACCAGGTGCAAACATAACTTAACCCGGCCACTTAAGATGGGAAGTGTTTGTACGGAACCCTCGTTGCCTGAGTCCGACTCGCACTTGGCCGGGTTTTTTAAGTAAATTAAGGAAGGAAAACCCATCATAAAACGGCACAAGCTATATTCTCTAGTAATATCTCCGTAGGATTCTTCTTTTTTTTCCTGTTGTAATTCCTTCTTCAACTTCAGTTCCTATCTTCCTTTGGCTCTGAATGGTCGCCGGTCGCGATGTGTGTTCGGCTGAAGCTGACTATTATGGTATGCGATATATGGATACATGACAAAATGCACTTCGAGAACATCGAAGCGAATTCTCAGTGCCGTGAAAATCCTCCAAAAAACGAACTAGCAACAAACTTCGGCGTATATTACGACGGCGAAATCGAGAAGAATAAAGAATTTATCATGCGCTACGGAAATTCTCTGGCAGTGTACTGTTCCGATACAGATGCTACCAAACTCGTTATTAAGAAGGATGGAAAAAAGTTACAAACGAAAATCGGGAGTAAAACTAATATCTTGTGGTCTACGAAGGAACTAAACGTACAAAGATCTGAATATATCTGCGCAAATACCAAAACTGGCTGTGAGCGTTCATTTACTATGTTAGTAAAGCCAGGAGTAGATGTACATTCGGAGCATGCCATGTTAATACTCCATCATATCCCCATAAACTATATCAGAACCCATCGAAGTTCTGTGTCATAGTCAGGAAGCTGCCCGGCTATAGTTCTCACGAAGGATGATAAGAAAACCGTGAGTAACACTCGAGTTAAATGGTCAGAAAAGAAACCAGATCTACAAATATCGGAGTACGCTTGCACAGATTTAAACACCAATATCACTTGCAGTGTAATCATTACTATAGAACCTTTAATTTACGTCCAGTCCCGAAACGAAATAGTAATGCGGCATGATTTTCACGTAGATTCGCGTACACATGAGTATCGAATTACATATGGAGATACCGAAGTATTTTGCACTGGGCCTCGAACTGTCAAGCTCTTCACACATGAAGGTAAAAAACTGTTAACGGAGAGTGTGAATAAGACCACTGTTAAAATTGTTATGACAAACTCTAAAATACGAGGATCGGTATTTCAATGCATTGACAGTGCAAACCCCTATTCCAAGACCACAGCACGTGTGGAATTCACACCTCTACTGAATGCAATTTCACTGAATATTCGGAATGTCCCAAAGCAAAATCAAAACATACATTATATTATGAAATACGGTGATAGTTTAGAAATTATTTGTTCTGGACCCGATGCTCGGCAACTTATCATACAGAAGAATCACAAAATATCAAAGGAAGCATATCCAATCAATGGAAACACAGTAAAGTTAGTTAATAGACAAACCTGAAATACATGAGAGGAGCGACATTTACAGTTGTTCTATGGGAAAATTAAAGACTGAAATTTTGGTTGATGTTAACCCTATCCCTCAAGCTCTGGATTTCCGATGCATATCATATAATCTGAAGTATCTTTACTGTACGTGGACTTCTCAAGGCAACAACAACTTCACTTTGTTTTATATTAATAAAGGAATGCCCACTTGTATTTCTACACAAAAACAGTCTTGGAGATCCACATTCCACTTATGTTCCAGGCTATCCAAACGAGGTCTCAGTGCTTACATTCATAATGCAATCATGTAACTGGTATCACGGCTGCTTTAATCAGACAATTTGCATCGACCACTTGTCCATCGTGAAACCTGAACGCCCACAGAAATTAAAAATTCAAAGTTTAAATCCTCGAGCTGCTGTGATTATTTGGGATACGACTACGATCCACAGCGATGGCGAAGATCTTAGCTCAGATGATGATGACTTTGATTATAAAGTGGAGTACTGGCACTCGGGCATAACACACCCCCAAAGAGGGGTCCCCTTTTATTGTAACAAATTTTGCTTGAGCGAATGAACTAACAATGTCCTGGGCAATCCTATGAAGTTTGGATATATCAGAAAATTAAAAAAGCACATGGTGAGGAATTTTGGTCAGCTCCTAGCTCCGTAACCTTTCATACTGCAGAAAAATTGGAAAATGATGACGTGCATGTTGATGATTCCGTCTGTGACGAAGAGCCTAGAGAGACTAAGGAAGTGATGATTTATTTCACTCACAAGCTCAAACATGAAGTTCGTCTGCAACTGCGACAGTTGAAAAAGAAATCTAGTTTGTTAAGAGTTAAACGTACTAAGATTCGTGACTTCGGACGAATAAACTAAGTCTACGAGATTGGATAGGAGTCCAAACGGTAGAAACATGTTAAAGATAAAATCACTTCGCGAAATTTTAACTGTTTCCAATAGGAACTAACTTATTAAGAGCTATTAAAAACACCTAGGTACCTAGTCCATGGATTTGGTAGGTAAATTTGAAACTAGTTGTGAAAATATTTCACCTTTCACCATGTCGAAGTGCTACCGTAGAAGGCGCAGCCCTCTCTAAAGGTGGACCGCAGGTGGACTGATAAAAGAAGCCAAAAGGATCTCAACGACGATCGGTCTTATGCAATACGCAACCTGTCTCAAACAGCTTTCCGCGGTTTCTCATTAAGATCGTCGTACCTTGTAGCAAATACTAAATACAAACTACTTAAGTTGTTAATAAATCGGCTATGAGGAATCATAATAAGGTGACCGGAGCTAGCAGACTTCAAGCACAATCGCAAATTTTCGAACACTGTGCTTCAAGTCACTAGAGAAAACGCTTTTACCTGGCTATATGTCTGTATAGACATAGCGACCATGCCTCCGGCACTCAACTGCAAGGGTTTCTGCGCTACTCGAAGGAGAATCAGCAAGTCTTTCTGCATGTCCAATGGCCAAGATGTCCATGATGATTCGTAAGCAGCCAGGGCAAGATTTTCGCTCTATAATTTGGTACATTAGGTAAGTATTATACTGTATAATAAACGTATAATTTATCAGTTTTATTTTTATTATATAAACTATATAAGTATATGATACTTTAACGGGCTGTATTCAATCGGAAGCTTTTGTGTTGTGCAAGTCAAAACCAAAAATAGTCACAAAATCTATTAATTTTATTAAAATGATTAAAATGATTTATAAGGATTTGTCGTCTCATAAATCCCATCACTACATAGTATAAAACAAAGTCGCTTTCTCTGTCCCTATGTCCCTTTGTATGCTTAAATTTTTAAAACTGCGCAACGGATTTTGATGCGGTTTTTTTTAATGGATAGAATGATTCAAGAGGAAGGTTTATATGCATAATTTATCAGCATTGCACCCGTGCGAAGCCGGGGCGGGTCGCTAGTACTTAATAAAATTAACTGTCTTAACTTATTTACCTGACTAATCATTTCATTTCCCAAATGGCAATATATGTAAGCATTGAGCAAAGCTACGCATAAAAATGCGAAGAAAGTAGCCAAGAGTGTTTTTTGTTCAAATCCAATCTGAAACAGCTTTAAATTAGAAACGGTCTCTTCGGGAACATCAAGTTTCCCAGAAGTGTACGTATTATGTTTTATCCTGGATGAAACTGGAGTAGATACTCGTTAATGTAAATTCAGAATTTACGGATATTTTTTTAAATTATTTTTATGTAGCTTTTTTTATTATCTATGTGACATATACCACTTGTTTGTTTGTTTGTTTGTTTTTGTTCAATTAAACCACCTCCGAGAAACTTCAATGTCGCCGTATTAATAAGATAAAACTCTGTCGTGCGTCACTATTTTGTAGGTACTTACCATAGTAGCCATCAGAGCATTTAGGCACAATTCTAAAGTTACCGCTAAATTCTGTACCAAGAAGTATTCTTTAAAAATATTATTCATACTGTGAGAATACCTGTAATGTATCAGTCATTTAATTGTTAGTAAGTACATGTTTAATACCTTAACATTTATTACATGAAATGTGTTCATAAAAATCTTAGTGTTCTACTTTTTCGTCGAACGTTTATTTCATCTAATCACTTCACCGATTATTTATCCTCTAAAACCATAATTTTTGGAAATATAAGTTTTGGATTGTTTGATAATATAACCACCCCAAATAGTTTACGATTTCAAATAAAAATGGATTCTACGAAATGACACCTCAGCGAAATGAAACTTTCAACGAAAAATTTAATGATTCAGTGAAAAGAAAGAGAATCCATCTTACCCCATTAATCGTACGTGCTTTTTTACGATGTCTTTAAGCTCTTCCCTCATGGTACCTTCTGTCTCAGCAGTAAATTCCAACGACTTAATTCTTTTTTGCAACTCAATCAGTTGATCGCACAAGTAAATTATTAAACTACAAACTATTCCTTGCATGGCCATAGCCCTACAAATAAAAGGAACTACAAAAGTGACGGCCAAAAGTTGGACTGCGAGCAACAAATTCATTCTGCTCTTCATTGGATCAAAAGGCATCCAAGCTTCTACGGTCATCTCATTATGATACAGGGCCAAAGCACTGAAAGACGATAACACAGAGATACTCATTCCAGTCACTAAGGTAGTTCAGGCATTGAAGGCCCGGCGGGTAGGCAGGCCCAGTATTCAAAAATTACAGTTGTAATAGGCTTATTCGTTCAAAACATCACGCACACATAGAAGTAGCAGATACAACGAGCTGGCAACAACGCCTTGCTTCGCACGCGCCGCCATTTTGTCAGTATCGCCCATGCATTCAGAGCGACAGGTTGCGGCTGTACTTGATATATTTTTTTACGAAAATACAAAAAGTTTTTAGCAAGTTTCTTGAAGAATACCGTGTTTTTTCCTATTTAAATGCGAACAGCAGTTATTAAGCTGTGTAGGGAAGGGTAAGTTTATAATTTAATGTCTATTTTTACATAAAATATCCTTCCTTATTCTAGAACCTGTACTGTAGCTAAGAAGGCCCACTGTTTCCGTGGATTATAAGGCCCGGGGTCCGGGCTTTATTAAGCGTATGCGATGAAAATGATGGACTTCACTTTAAAGTTCATCAATTCTGTAAATAAGTATAGATTAAAAAATAAATATTTAGTTCATACTTAAAAATTGTTATGAATAGTAGGGTGCTTCTTCTTTTTACGTTTTTTTCTTTTTTTAGGAGCTCATCATTTTTTTTCATTTTGTCTTTACGTAATCTCACCGTACATTATCCTCTTAAAATCAATAATAATAAAGTTAAACTTAAATATGAATGAACCACTTGTTTAGATATTTTATTAGATATTTTCTTTGTACTTAGATTAAAATGCCATCGCCAACACAGCCAGTTAAGAGAAAGCGGGCTCCGTGGTCAGAGAATAGTTTGGCCTCGGCCATGGCTGCTGTGAAAAATGGCAATCTTTCACAACGAGAAGCAGCTGCTCGGTATAATATACCTCGCAGAACTCTCCGAAATCATTTGAAATCCGGAAAATCTAAAAAATAAATCGGACGGGCTCCAACATTGACAAAGGTACAAGAAAAGGATTTAGTGCAAAGAATTATAAAATTTTCCAAAATAGGCATGCCGTTAACGCCCCAAATCATTCGAGGACAGGCTTACAAATTCTGTGAGAAGCAGGGAATTAAAAACAATTTCAATGAAAAAACTGGCAGAGCGGGCAGGGACTGGTTCAACATGTTTATGAAACGCAACCCAAACATTTCAATCCGCAAGGCTCAACTTATGAACCCAGCAAGAGCGCAGAAGCTCAACAAGCCTATAGTGCAGCATCACTTTCAAGAAGTTAAGAAATTGTACGATGAACTTGACATCCCCAATCACCCAGAAAGATTGTATAACATTGATGAAAAAGGCTGTAGGCTGACTATCCATCACCAGCAAAAAGTTTTAGCTGAAAAACGCAATCGCAGGGTTCATATGATAGCACAAGAACACGGTGAAAATGTAACCATTGCAATGTGTGTTAGTGCCGCAGGGAATAGCATTCCCCCGATGATACTTTACAAGGGTAAACGACTTAAACAGGAATTCACAGACAATCTACCTCCTGGGACACTGGTGAAAATGGCAACTAAAGGTAGTATGACTACCTCATTGTTCATTGATTTTATAGAACATCTGGCAAAATATAAATCTCCGGGAAAATGTCTGCTGATATTTGATGGTGCCTCCTGCCATCTAGATTATGATATAGTAGAAGCGGCTGAAAAGCATAATATCGTTCTGTACTGTTTGCCGTCAAACACAACGCATGAATTACAACCATTGGACAAATCAGTTAATAAATCGTTCGAAAATTACTGGGATCAAGAAGTTGCGAAATTCATGTACCACAACCCAACCAAAAAAAATAATAAAGCTCGTTTCAATCCAATATTTACCAAAGTTTGGGCAAAAAGCTTGACCCCGGAAAATATAATTAATGGATTTAGAGCAACCGGACTGTTTCCCTTCGACCCGAATGCAATACCGGAAGATGCCTACCTTCCATCGCTACTAACCGAAAATCGAGACCCCAATTACCCAGTACATCGACGCATACACCTGCTAGCACTACAGTGCAACGTCCTATGGAAAACGATTCAGATACGGACCTTTCTGATGCTGAAGACTCAGTAAATACTCTAGCTATGATGGATTCGAGAGATGACGTTGCTTCACCATCTTTTTTGAATAACAACTACACAGGAGTAGCTACCCCAAGCTTAATATGCCCAGCACCAGTTGTTTCTGAAAGTTTTCTTCAAAGGCGTTTGGTAGACTATAGTCCATCGCTAGACTCTGATTCAGTAAATGAAGAAATTTCTGAAAGAAGGTCTGATAAAGAGTTTGAGATGCATTCACCAGTTCCAGGGCCTTCTGGATTAAGTAAAACGATTACACGAGTCTTGGATTCGTCTTCGGATTCAGCGTCATCATTGGATTTTGTAAGTTTTGTTCATCAACAAAACACCACTATGTGTAACAATGTTTATGACCCTTTTAGTGACTCCAATGATGAAAATGAAGATATTATACGAAAAGGAGAAAGAACTCCAGAGCAAAATAACAACAACAATGCAAATGAAATTACAGTAATTAGTTATCCAATATCTGCAGCAGATGGTTCCGATGATGATGTTCCACTGGCTCAGTTGAAAAACAAAATACCACCACAACCACCGTCTACGACAACCTTTAAGGAACTGCTACCAACACCCAATTTTGCCGTTGTTAAGTCCCAACCAAGACGCAAAGCGTTAAATTATAAAGGACAGAGAATCGTCAAAGATTTATTTGAGAAAAGGCTAGAAAATACCAAAGAAAAGGAAAAAACTAATGCGACGAAAAGAAAAGATAGCAAAAAAATACCAAACAAGAAAACCAAGACCCGAAAAAAAAAGGTAATCCTAATTTAAAAAAAAAGAAAACAAAAGCAGGTATGAGTGATAAATGGTTTTGTCATGGATGCAAATCAGAAAGAGAAGAAGATATGAGAATGTGTAAAAATTGCGCTAAATGGTACCATGAAGAATGTGTAGGATTAACCAAAAATGATATTGAAGATTTCTTTTGCCCCGAATGCGTTTAACGACTGTAAATAAGTATTCTACATTAAGATAATTTTGATCTCTTAACAAGGCTGATTTGATAACAAGTTCCTAATTAAAAAATAAGTAAAAGTTATAAGTATTTACTTAAGTAAGTACTGGTGAAGAATATCCTAATGTTGTTAGAAATGTTGATTATAAAATAAGGTAAAGTTATAAGTAAGTATTTACTTAAGTACAAGTGAAAAATCGTAATGTTGTTAGAAGTGTTGATTATTTAAAAAGCCTTCAGCTCAATAAGGCCCACAGAAATTTTGTTTAATGAAAACTTACGAGCGATTTCTTTTATTTTTTGTTAAAAGTTCATGTTACAAGAGCTGTAACGAATGAAGGTTTAATTATATTGTTACCCTACTTGTTTAGAGTAAAATAGAAGAGTTTTTATATATTTAGTATAATAAGGCCCAAAGCCAAATATTTCCACTAATTAAGGATGTTCGCATGTTGTGAAGATACCAAATATTGTTATAAGTATGAGTTTAAAACTTATTTTTTTTTAAACTCGTTATTACTATTAAAATGTTTATTTCTTGTGCGGGCCTTACTATCCTGACAGTGTTTAACAAGGCCCAAAATTGTAGTTTTAAAAAACAGAAAATTTTCAAGAATACCAAGATATTTCTATAATTATTTTTACATATAAAGAAACTTTAACAAATGAGAAGCCTATTTTGAATGATGTTTACTTATTATCCCGATCATATCCAGAAATATTTCATTGTAAATAAAGGTGGGCCTTCAATGCCTGAACTACCTTACTAAAACATGTGTCTTCATCAGATTTTTACGTTCTTCACTTATTTGGTCTCCCGAATTAATGATTTCCGAAATGAGAATTTCCACCTGCTTGCGTTTGTGAACAAAGATAGCGATTTTAGCAACGAAGTTGTAAGCGACTAGACACTTGTCCAAATTGGTCATAAGCAACAGGACATCGTCCTTTGTTTGATAAGTCCCAATGCCAGATATAATCAAGAAAATAATAGCCAAGGTGTGAATATTATTTTCGTATATTTTATAAAGGGTAGGATGTGATCTAGCCCAGGGATCGTTAGGCCACAATCCAACAAGAAACAAATATTTCAAATTAAATGCAAAAAAATCATCGCTGAGCTCTAACAGGATGTCGAACATCTTGATAGCTTGAGCCGAACTAGGTAAGTAGACTTTGATTAAAAAATGGGTTTGCAAATTACCAAGACAAAGTTATAATTTGACTTTGACGAAGTTTGAAAAAGAATTGGCAGTTAGTTTATGCTAGATTGCTGTCCTCGCTATGTGACGAAGCGATAGCCGGTGAAGGTTATCTCTAACTTTGTAATAAGTAGTCTACTTATTACAAAACTTACATAATTTCTAGAAATGTTAAATCACCAAGATGTAGGATTGATTCGATGGGGGAGATTAGAATAAGTATAGATACTTTCGTTAAACAGTTTTAATAGCGCTTCGATACCCTTGATACAAATGGTAAGCACAATACGCGTCAAGAGAAGCCTTCGTGTACGAATGCAAATTTGGTTTTACCTCTTGAAATATATTTACATTTGCTTCTTAACAATTTCACTAATTTCTTTGGTCCACAGCAATACAGATTTAGGTGATCCCTGTAAAAATAATAAATACAAAATAAGAGATTAATATATATCAAAGTTTTAGAAATCAGAATCACAGTTACATGTCGTTAAAAAGTATTATGAATTATTATTACTCGTATCTTTAATGTTGACTGACCAAAATCATAGAACAAAAGAAATCAAAATTAATTTTCCAGACATTTGAAAAATGATATTTTTACGATGAGGAAATTATTAGTCCTTTTCTGGAACTTATCTATCAGTAGGTAAATAATAGGATATAATAAAGTGCCACTCACTCAGGGTATAGATGCACCCAATAACCGAACAGCCGATCCCAATGCGGCCTACCTCTTCTCACCCTGCACGCCAAGTGGGGAAACTCCTTAGCTATACTATAATCTTCATTCACTCTTTCCCTCCTGTCATTGTGTAAATAATCTCGTCTCTTTCTATTCGGAGTTAGTAGAGTGACCTTTTCGTCGTCATTAGTAACTACATGCGTTAGAGAGCCTTTTTCGTCAATGACTACAACGTGTGTTGCATGTTCAGCTTTATTAATATTGTGATTTGGATAATTTTCTGTATTTGTGACGTAGAGTTCTAGGTGCAGTCTATCAGGTCTGTTGGCATTTCTGAGTTCTAGGAGAGTTTTCGTGGCAAGTTCTGCGAGCCAAGTCAGCTCTCTCTCGTGTCGGACTATCCATAATAAATGGATTCGACCCGGTAAGCGGCTTCTTGGGTTTCTGAAACAACCAAATATCGAATAATAGCGACATGACGCGTTATCAGCACAACTGCGATACACGACTCTTTCTCACGCGAGATATTTATCTATCTCTTTCTGTGCTAGACGGGCTGGTTGTTAGGCTTAACGCAACATAGTACGATTAGCACTGGAACGTGTAGCTACGTGTCGTGCACGTGTAATTGGGGCTCTGTAAGTCTGTTCTCCATGGGTGTAGATTGTAGAGTAGCCATTGGACAGCACAATAGTACAGAGGCGAAAACTTACAGCAGCATATCATGCACAAGAGGAACGAAAGGTGTGATGCCGACGCCGGCCGCCACACACACCGCCACGCGACTGCCGCGCGCCTCTTCCATCGGACTCGAGAAAGGGCCGTCCACTAGAATACTGCAAAATTATAATAGTCTTATTAATGATAGGTTCACTGTAGAAAATTAAAGTTTTTAAAATCGGAGCACATATATTTGATCTTCAAGTTGGTGACTATAGCAGAAGATCACACGAGACGAATATATATCATGCACAAAGTGTAAGTTGATGAACTTACTTGAGATATTTTGGTCCCCTCTGCAACAGTAACCTCTCTAACGCGTCAGTCCAATCTCCCTTCACTCTTATCCAAACAATAAAATTTCTTTGACTAGATGTAGGAACCTGCAACATAAAACAAACTTTGTCTCCTTAGCCGAGCACGGCAGCAGCACGTATTGTATCGAAACGTTCGTAGCTCAGCGTCAGAATGAGCGTTATCCGAGCTAGTTACATTGACTAACTTTAACAACAGTGAACGGGTGCCACTCGAGGCGCGACACGTCGAGGCACTGCAGCAGCACGTACTGGCCCGCGCGGCAATGGAAATGTTCGTGACTCAGCGTCAGGCTGAGCGTTCGTCCCGCCATGTGGGTAACCTGACGGATTAATAAATACAACATTTTATTTGATATTTTAATAAGTTTATTTTCATGTTTCACACAAACCGGTCTCTAAGTTTATTTGAAATCTGGTGCGTAACAGGTAACAGTAATCAGAACAGATAAAGCTGTGTTCCCAAAAAGCTCGACGCTAACGATTCAACGAGGCACATTACAAGTGCTAAAAGGCGACAGATTAATTCGAAAACTAACGATCACATTTATCTCTCACGGTTCACTCACATGGATACGTACCTCTCGTAGTGCCAATTTATTATTATTGTAGTCTTCAGCTAGTTTTATAGTTGTGACATTGGTCATCTCAGTATCGGTAAATTTTATAGAGAAAATGTTCTAAGATGACAGTGGTAGCAGCCTAGCTTTTTAATCTGAAGACTACTCTAGGAAGGAATTTGTTGATTTCCGATAATTCCAACGCATAAAGAATGACTGATTTACTACTGACTTATAGCAGTAAAGTTTTAACTGAATCCGCTCGAATACTTATCGCAACAAAATGTTAACTTGTAGCAACAATAATTTAGCTGGAACTGCCATTACCATACCGCACGTATTCCACACCAAATTGGTCATAAAAAGCAAACAATACTAGAATTGTCTGGCATACATATAACGCAAAGCCCCTACCGAAAGTACAAGGACTTAACCACGGAATTACATAAATCAATCCCAATTGAGATTTGTTTTTGCAATGTACTTTCGACTTCAAATATTTTTGTACTTTATCACAATGAAATATAGCCGACGAAACAACAAACAAAATAAAACGAAAAATGGTCTTTTTGCTGAAAGTTTGAAACAATACAATATGTAACGTATACTTATTATAACGGATGCATTGCACTTTACTAATAAATAAAAAGTTTATAGCTTTAAAAGTTAAATTTTAATACGATTTCAATCGAAAATCACGTTCCGGAAGCCATATACAATGAATTCAGATCTACGTAGTTGGGGATTATGCAAAGTTTAATCGGTTATTGGACCAAATCGCGGGCGGAGCGCTCGGCTATAGCAACATTATCTGAGCGCTGTACGCTGTAGCAGTGCCATGTGCTTTATCAAAATAATGGGGTACTAACGTCATTAATTAATTTATTATTAATAATATTGTCCGATAAATTTAGTTAAGGGGTCCGTGGTGACATGTCCCTATTTGAGCAGCCGTGAAATGAGCTAGCATTTTATAACAACCGGGTGATACACCTGCAAACTTGTAGTTTTTAGGTTTATTTCTACACTTAATAAATAAACCTTGCGGGCATGGGTGATAGCACCCTCTTAGTCACGGGTTTTCAAATTATACACACATTGTGGATTTTATGCGACAAATATAATTAATTCACAAAAACAAAGACATTATTTAATTACTATCAGTCAACAATGTAATAGTTTCTTAACTTACTTGTGTAATGTCCACTTTCGCGCGGTTTCTCGAAAATATACGCCAGAGGAGATCAAGGAAAAAACAGCTAAGTGGCAACGACATCCAAACCCATGTCTGAAAGAAAAACCGTATTTTTTGTTAAAGTATGTAAGCGGTTTAATTTCCTATTAAACCTTTAATATTAAGTAACAATGAGTATATAGCGTAACCCGTCTTTGTATTCCTATCCGGTAAAAAGAACAGTTGTTCGTATCCCATGTGCTTAATAATGGTTCGCCTCACCTTCCTTTTAGGGATCACTCAAAAAAATCCGAAGTTTAATTTACTATCCGAAACCAATCGAATTTTCAAAATTCACAAAGTGAAATAACGCGAAACGATAATTTTTTCCATGGATCATATGTTACATACTATAATTAATTAGGTTAGGTTGGGGTTATGTTATATGCCAAAAAAAAAGAGTATTTTATCAGAACATGGTTTTCGGAATAATGAAAATTAGAAATGATGATACATTCGGACAAATGAAACTTCGGAGTATTGTAGTGTACCCTTCCTTTTATATTTTATTCCTATTCAGGTATCTACTTCAATGAGAAGAAATTGAGGTTCCGAGAACAACTGAACGAGTTACTATAAAGACGCGGTAAATCAATTTCGGTAAAATGTATGGGGGACCATCTCTGAAGTAGAGGTATGGTCTACCAAACAAAAAAAGAATCATCAAAATCGATTTATAATTGGCGGAATGACGCGTAACATACATACCAAAAAGAACATGCAGTCGAATTGAGAACCTCCTCCTTTTTTGAAGTCAGTTGAAAAGCAGCTGTTCAAATCCCATATCCTTATGATGGTCGCGTTTATATGCGATTGGCAACTTATGAATTGATGATGCATTCGTCACGTTTCGATACGTATAACGAATGGCTTTTATCATTTATCTACTCGCTACCGTCATAGACCCGCGGAAATTATTCATAGATATAGGGACAAACTCACAGCATAACCTACGAAGTGATGAACACAACTTCCAACGAATATGATCAAAAAAAATTTTTAATCAATTCAGAAAGAAAACCAGTAAGCAGTTGTATCAACGCAATGGAGGCACGCAATTACTCTCGAGGGGACCGTAAGTTTCAGTTGCATTAGTTTTAGAACAAAGAACATCACTTAGGCGGAAAAGTCTAGCCATTTCACTTAGTTTCAGATAGAAAAACCCGAGGAAAAGCTATTACTAAGTTCCAATACATTTCGCATTCCACATACCGACCTAGTTTATATTACATAATATTATGTAGGCCTATTATCGAAATAAAGCACTATGTGGTTTCAATACAAACCGATTTATTTACCATAAGTATTTAATACTATTGTATAAAGTGCCCATGGGACATTATGTCAAATGTCTATTATGATAAATTAAATTAACCTATGCACGCTACCGAATTGTAACAACTACTCGTAGTGTAGATTCTTTGTTGGGTAATAGCAAATCATCGTATCGCATAACGAGGTCATTGATGAATAAGATTAATGAGGGGCGCGGTAGGAAACGTCGTAAAGTCTGCGTGCCGAACTGCATGGGAATGGGACGGAGCTATTATTGAAAACCGTAACCAATTTGACTAAAATAGTTTGTGACAATTTTATTACCTAGCCTAGCGTATTGAATGAAATCACTACAGTCTATAAAGTATTATTATTGCAATTAATTAATCACAAAACAATGATCCAGAAGAGTTACTATGTCACTAAGTGATCATTGGATCACATCATCATAATCACATGATCATAAACCAAATCAACACAATACATCATACTATTATAATCACACTTACCTTTGACTGGATGGGAATAAAAACAGGAGAATTCTCAGTAGAGTTATACATATCCTGATCTTCGTAAACATAATTCAGTCTATTTTCTGGTAGCAACTGCATCTTCAGCACACCACTGAAAATAAAAATGATCTCACTGACAAGAAATACTCTATCGTAAACTAACGCTAAAGCGCTGAACATCCAATAAATATGGATTTGCTGTAACGAAAAAACACACTGCATTAGTAACTATTTCGGGATGAAGCACTTTATCAAACTAATATTTATGAAAGCTAAGTACAGAGTGAGATACAGGAAATTTCAAATTCTTGATTAAATATAAAACAGTTTTAAAAACACAGTTCGTTGTTGTAGTTAACACTAACTGGCCTTGGCATCATTGGTTTTGAGGCCTACCGGTCGAATAATATGGGACATTTATGAGTCATATTTTGATGCAACAAGTCTTGGACAGAGTTTATGTAAAATGAATTGAACGCGATGGCCCCTTAAAGAACAAATCAATAGAGCGATTTAATATAAGCTGATAATATTCGGCTTAGCCATTCGTATGATTATCTGTGAGTTATATTGAAATATGTAATGTCGCATTTTGTTATGCGGATACACACCACAATTTTTATATTAAACCATTGATACAAAGATCAAAGCTCATAGAAAAATTGAAATGCGTAACCTGACGGAAGAGTACCTACCTCTGGATACCGACTGGTTACGCATTTAAATTTTTCTATGAGCTTTGATCTTTCTATCAATGGTTATATGTGAGTTGTTATTATTGTTATTGATCGTATTAAGAACGTTCGCCTAGCCTGCTGTACCAACAGCATTATCATCTTACCTTAAAGGGTGTACAATCAGCAGCGCCATAAACGGCATGTACAGCTGGTGTGTGTACCAGAACGCATTGTACAGGCGCCGCCGGACGACCCTCAGGGACGTGAGGCCCATGCCCAGGGTTATCGACAGCATGGCGGCTCCCGTGAGGCCTGCGGGGCTCATTAGCAGCCAGAAGGGGTTCTGCAATTACAATAAGCTGTACCATAATAGGCAGCCACTAAAAATTTAGTTTCACCTTTTAGAGCGCTTTAGTTCAATTCATACTCGGCCGTATTCTCTACATTCTTGACTTGACGCGCGTGGAAATGGGATTAATTTTCTTCAAAACCTCGCAACATTCTTGGTGAAACACGGAAATGTGTGTATTTGTGTTATTATATATCGTTTTACTATTCCATAGTTATAAGTTTACTATATGGCAAAGGCAAGAAACACTTTTTCAAGAGCAGGGTACAGAGTTTGTTGTAGAGCAGGGGTAGCCTACCTGTCGATCGCGTCTATTAGTAAAAAATATAATTTTAAAAACTGCGTGCGTGGTAGAAAAACTGCAAATGTCATTAGTTAGTGAAAGTACCTTCACTCGAATATTGCAAGATTTTCCGTTCCATCCACCTGAACATAATCGGTAAGGGTAACATGATATGATGTGAGCTCCTCAACAGCAAGGAGGATACATACGAGGGGAGGGGAGGCCTTTGCTTATTCGAATGTGATTACCTATAGTCGCCTAATATAGGGTCGATTTATACATGTAGCTATGTTCTATTCAAAATAACATGTGTAAGAACCATATTTGCGCGCGCGCTCGTTACTATGGCAACTCGCGCCCCACCGCACGGCCAACAGCTCGCTCGGTCGCGCCACGCAGCGGCGTGGCGAAAAGAAGAACTATGAGAACAAAACAGGCAGCACGCGCTCCGCGCCTCTCGGGACAATTAATTGTTTTTCTATGTGTTTCCGATTTGTAAAACGAACTGTTACTAAATAAAGTTATGTTAACAAGTGACGGAGTGAATCATTTGTTACAATGGCGTCCAACTAGAGGCCGAACTCACCGTGCCTAGTGAAGTGATACCTACTCTGTGACTGTAGTTGTGCGACAAGTCGAGTCGGTTAGAAAAAACCGCGTCTCTACGTGCTACTGTCGTATCCCGACGACATAAAAGATGCCTCGGAAGACTCCCGCTAAGCGCGGAAGGCAACAGGTGCCTCCGCCCGACGAGCATTACGCGAGCGCCTCCGGAGACGAGGATGCCGCCGACGAGCACGCCGCCGACGAGGGCGCCGCCACGGGCGAGCACGCTGCCGTCGACCACGCCGTGCAAGACGACTTCGCGAGACCCGCAAGCGCATCTTTGACTACAGCACACGGTTTCAACGCGGAACAGTTTGTTACATCATTTATGCAAGCGTTCACGCAACAACAAACTGAAATCAACAGACAGCTTGTCGAATCATTACGAACATCGACCTTGGTGGACTCCAGGTCATCGACAACACCTACACCCACGTCGAGCCTGAGTGGGCCGACGCCGACTGCCGCGGCGCCCCCTGGGAACTTCAGCCGCTGCACCGCGCGATTCGACGGACGAACGCGCGACCCAGAACAGCTGGAAGCCTTCCTAGACGCCGTAGAAACTTATAAGGAGTGCACCGCCGTTAGCGACGACCACGCTATTCGCGGCCTCGCAATGCTGTTAGAAGGAGAAGCCGCCGTGTGGTGGCGGGGCATCAAAGCATCGGTGTCGACATGGTGTGATGCTGCGCAGCGACTGCGCGCGATGTACGGCGCGCCACGCCCAGGTCATGAACTATTGCGGGAAATATTTGCAACGGAACAGCAGGAAGAACGCGCTGAAGCATTCGTGTGTCGTATACGTGCGTTAATAGTGCGGTTACCGTATATAGTACCGGAAGCGATGAAGGTGGACATTATATACGGGTTATTACATCGTCGTATACGAAAACGTCTTCTGCGAGACGATATCGCTAGTGTAGATTGTTTATTAAACAAAGCGAGAGCCGCGGAGGATGCTATTTTGCAAGTATGTAAGCCTATACCTACTGTTTCGCCCGTTGCTGCGCGTGACCGCGGCCGAGCGGGCATTTCTCAGAATCGATCGACTGTTAGCGCGAATAATAGTGAGGGGTCTATTCCGTGCGCGATCGATAAGTCGAAATTATTAAAAAATAAACGGGTTAAGTGTACGTATTGCAAAATTTACGGCCACGTTGTTGAGGAGTGTCGTAATTTAGTACGTCAGAAAGCCGACAACGTAGGTACGAGTACGAATAGGGTAAACGAACCTATTCGGTGCTATGGTTGTGGTAAACAAGGGGTTGTAAAATCTAAATGTGACAACTGCAACGCGTCTAAGCCCGCCGATTTTAATTATAGTAGCGATCTATATTTTAACGAAGTTACGTCTCACCCTATGGTGACAATAGGTATTTTAGGTCGCGAAGGAGTGGCGATTGCGGATACCGGCGCTACACACTGTATCGCTAGTCCTATGCTTTACAACATTTTAGTTGCAGAGAAGGTGAAAATTCAGAGCACGCGACGGACTTTACGTCTGGCCGACGGCTCCCAGCAGTCGCGCGAGGTGCTCACTGCTGATGTGCCAGTCGTCATTGAAGGTCGCGAATACATAGCCAACTTCATGATAATTCCTGGTGGTAAGACTAAAACTCTTCTAGGCTTTGAATTTTTGTCAAAAGCGGGCATGGTGCTGGATGGATCCAGGGAGTCATGGTGCTTTTCTGATGACCCTGACCGCCGCTTTAGCTTCGTACATAAGTACCATTTAAACGGCGAGGATGCAGAGTTAATGCGAGCGGAGACCACGGATCTGTCGCTCCGCAGCGACGAGGGCCCTAACCTATCCCAGGACCAGCGACGTAAGCTTGATGAATTTATTACCAGCAGAACACCTCAATTCGCGCTCAACGGTCCGGCTACTGATTTTGCGACTCATAGGATCAAGGTAGGTGAAAACCAAGAGCCTATAGCCTCGCCTCCTTACAGGATGTCCCAGAAACGTAAGGAATGTCTCAAGGTCGAACTGGAGAAGCTGCTGCTGGACGACGTAATTGAAGAATGCGAGTCTCCATGGGCTTCGAACGTCGTCCTGGTCTCCAAAAAGGATGGTGGTCTCAGGCTGTGTATCGATTACCGTAAGCTTAACGTGGTGACCGAGCCTGACAGGTATCCTCTCCCAAGGATCGAGGATATCTTACACGCAGCGAGATCCAGTGAGTATATGACCACGCTCGATCTCAGGTCCGGTTATTATCAGGTCAACGTGCACCCTGATGACCGTGACAAGACTGCATTC
Organism: Apotomis capreana; assembly: GCA_947623375.1. Classification (NCBI taxonomy): domain Eukaryota; kingdom Metazoa; phylum Arthropoda; class Insecta; order Lepidoptera; family Tortricidae; genus Apotomis; species Apotomis capreana. The sequence goes on along the minus strand of OX392506.1, from coordinate 6,213,124 downwards.
ACCACGCCGCTTGGTACGTACCGCTTTAAGCGTATGCCCATGGGTCTTCGTAATTCTGGAGCCACTTTCCAGCGCCTTATTGATCGGTTCAGTTCGAATCTGAAGGACGTGGCTCTCTTGGCATACCTAGACGACCTCATTGTTTTATCTCCAGGTCCATTTCAGAAACACCTGGAAGACCTGGAAGCTGTATTTGACCGACTCGCCATGTTTGGACTGCGAGTCAACCGAGGGAAGAGCCATTTCGCTCGTGATTCAGTTAAGTTCCTCGGTCATGTCCTCCTACCCGGCGGGATCCACACGGACCCGGACAAGACCGCTTCAATTTCGGCCATGGCTCCGCCTCAAAATGTTAAACACCTTAAGTGCTTCCTACAGACCTCCAGTTGGTTTCGGCGATTTATCCCCGGCTACGCCGAAGTCGCCCGACCTCTCACTGACCTGTTGAGGAAGACCAGCACCTGGCGCTGGGGTGAGGAGCAACAACAGGCGTTTGACAGCATCAAAGGGCTGCTGACATCGGCTCCGATCCTGAGGCAAGCCGACGAGTCCCTGCCATTCGTGCTGCGCACGGACAGCAGTGGCTACTGCCTTGGCGCTGTATTGATGCAGGGGGAGGGTCCTGATGAACGGCCTATTGAATACGCAAGCCGGCAGCTGAACGCTGCTGAGAAGAATTATTCTACGACGGAGCGAGAGGCCCTCGCTGTTGTCTGGGCGGTAGGTAAGTTCCGTGGCTATATTGAAGGGGCGCAAGTCATCGTCAGGTCTGATCACCAGCCTCTACGTTGGTTGATGAGTCTGCGTTCTCCGAGCGGCCGCCTAGCAAGATGGGCACTCATCCTCCAGGAATTCGATCTACGCATAGAGTACACACCTGGTAAGTCCAACGTTATCGCAGATACACTCTCACGGCCTCCATGCTCGACGGAACCGGAGAACGGCGCGAACGAGTGTGATCTATGCTACGCCGTCGTCGATTTTCCTGCGCGTAACCCCAAAGATGTACGCGACAATCAACTGAGAGATCCAGAGGTACGTAAGATCATCGCTGACCTTGAAGCAGATGACGCTCCTTTTAGGGGGAGACAGTGGGCAGATCGAGGCTACGTACTCTCTGATGGCATACTGTACAGATACGCACCTGATTGTGAAGAAGACGACGCATGCCTCGTGGTTCCCGAACACGAGCGCTCGCAGGTACTGGTGGACTATCACGACGCACCGACCGCTGGCCATTTTGGAGCTGAGCGCACCCTGCATCGCATCGCACAGAGGTACTACTGGCCTGGCATGCGCACATATGTCGTAGACTATGTCAAACGATGTGTCGCTTGCCAGCGCTATAAAGCTGACACACGAAAGCCGGCAGGACTGGTGCAGACTCCTGCCGTTGCTCGTCGATTTGAGGTGCTCTCGATCGACTTATTTGGACCGCTTCCAGAAACCTCAGAGGGCAACCGGTGGATCCTCATCGTGGAAGATGTGTGCACACGATGGGTCGAATTATTTGCCTTAAGACAAGCCACCAGCCTGGAATGCGCCAAGGTACTAACGTCTGAGATACTCTTACGTTATGGTGTCGCTCGCCGGATGATCAGCGACAACGGAGTCCAGTTCGTCAGCGAGGTCATGCAACAGGTATGCCACGTAATGGGGATCGAGCAAGCGCTGACCCCATACTATCATCCTGAAGCGAACCCCATAGAGAGGAAGAATCGTGACCTGAAACCGCAACTGGCTATTCTCGTCGGTCAGGATCACGACGCCTGGGACGCCCATCTACCGGCTATCAGGTTTGCAATGAACTCCGCGACGACTACTAGTACTGGGTACTCACCTGGATACTTGACTTTTGGTAGGGAGCTCCGCGCACCAGCTGACGCCGCATCAGACATGCGCGCGATAGTGGAGCGCGACACGCCGGTGGCAGCTGTGACGCCATATTTGAAACGGTTAGCCGACTCCCTACTGCACGCCCGTGACGTACACGAACGTGAACAAACACGGCAGAAGCAGTACGCCGATCAGCACCGTCGCCCAGCGCCCGACTACGCGCCGGGAGACCTCGTGCTATTAAAGACACAGGGCTCCAACGACACAGCAGCGGGACAGACTCCCAAGTTTATACCCCGTAGGGACGGGCCCTACCGGATTCATGACGTGGTTAGCCCCACTACGTACACCTTAGGGCGAGTGAGCGACGAGACGGTGTTAGGTAAGTACCACGTCTCCCAGCTCACTCCCTTCGTGGGTGATAGTGATACATGCCCACCAGCTATAAGAGAAAAAAGAAAGCGAGGGCGACCCCGTCGATACTTAGATTAGGTTAGATGATGCGTTGTTCAGGTTTAGACGCGCTGCAGTGTCACATCTTTTATTGTATGTATGTAGGTTAGACACGGTCACTCCTTAACGACGTCTCCGTATTTTTTATTTTTGTCCTAGTCCGCTTAGCGAGGGCGCTTTTGCGAACTAGAGGGGGAGTGTAAGAACCATATTTGCGCGCGCGCTCGTTACTATGGCAACTCGCGCCCCACCGCACGGCCAACAGCTCGCTCGGTCGCGCCACGCAGCGGCGTGGCGAAAAGAAGAACTATGAGAACAAAACAGGCAGCACGCGCTCCGCGCCTCTCGGGACAATTAATTGTTTTTCTATGTGTTTCCGATTTGTAAAACGAACTGTTACTAAATAAAGTTATGTTAACAAGTGACGGAGTGAATCATTTGTTACACATGTTAAGCTGTGAACGTAACGGCGAATGGAGATGGAGACGATGGCATTCGTTAATTTAAAATACTGCTAGTAATCTATTAACAGTTGATCCTAATATTCGTCTATAGGCAGCTGCTAAACCCATTAAATCTAGTGAATTGAGAAAACAACGTACTCGTAAAATTTATATTTATAGCTTCTCTTAAAAATAGTAACACAGTGTAAGACATGTAGGTTCGATTTAAAGGATCAAATCGTGTTGTTATTATTGAGGTCTGTCCCAATAGATTGTACCTTCAACCCTAATTCATATAGTAATAGAGTTGACAAACAGTCTTTTAACTACTGGAATTAGAGTGTCAAATATGAGGACATTTACCTTGTATATAGTTTCAATTACTCACGGAAACAAAATGTACATTGGGGAAGAGTACTGTGCATTTAATACGCTTTTAACACAGGTAATTTTCAAAACTAGAAGCAAACCAAGTTGGCTCGGCTAGTAGGTACACTAACCTCATTCTTGTAGCTCGCGAAGTTAATTTCCTTCCTCTTCTCGTCGTAGTTCCTCGAGAAATTCCACAAGTTCACGAAGTGGGAAATGGAATGTATGACTGGAAGATAAACTTTCTTTTCAACTAAAAGAAACAACAGGTAAAGAAACTAGATAGATAAGTTTGTTAAAGCGTTATTGGGTGTAGCAAAAAAGCCCCGATTTTTATAATAGAGCTCGGCTATCATATTGTAGTACAAGCTAATAATGGCAGGAAAATCTAAGACGCTTTATTACGAAAACTGTGAAACCAGCTCGAAATTCTAAGCAGCTAGGTAGCCACCATTAGTCCCGTCTCAAGAACTTAATGGTGCTCCGAGACCGGGGCCTTTTAGCTCTAAAGTGATTTAGGGCTGTATCGCTTTGTGAAAGCAAGCCACGCTTGGCAGCGTACTAACTACCTACACGCCTACTATGAATTTATGGGACGGTATTGATGCTTGCATTCCGGGCTACAGGAATTTTATGCATATCCGTATAAATCAAAGCGCATCGCATGCATACCGGCCTTATTACACTGGTTAATTATGCATATGCACGGATTTCCGATATGTACCTAACCGAATAGCCGCTGTAATGTAGATCCGCGATGTGTTATAACGCCATTTCGAACTTATTTATTGACACTGACATACCATTGATCAATGATCACAAAAACAACACTACATTAATAATAGCACTAGATACCCACCAGCAAATAAGACAAGAGTAACTGCCACGGTCATGTGAAAGCTCTTTGCTTTTTCCAGCCAGAAAAAGAAAAGTCCGGGCCAAACTTTCGACAAAATTCGATAAAGAACTTGGTTGAGTTTCTTGCACAAGGGAAGTAAAACTAGTGCACAACATATATTTAGAACCGTTGCAGTCCCACGGGAAATACATAGACCGATCTAAAAACAAAGAACGCTGTAGTGAGTAAAAAGAAGCGTTTCCCTTGAGAGATACTGGATAGAATACCGTTTTAAATCCTTACCCCTAATATCTCTCTTAAATAATAAAACTGTGGACTAGTTTTGTAAAATAAAAAAGTGGTATAAAACGTGTAAACGACTAGTGAGATCCATGATATCTGAAACAAACAAAAAGTCCATGTGAGTCGTGTCGCCCTGCTATTACCGATGTTGTCGGAGCCGAACCGAAGCTTACGTGTCGCGTAGCAATAGAAATAATAGCGCACAGTACACCGGTAATGACTGTTTTCTTTCCATTAACTAGGTATGCATGTCAATCCGAGCTACGGTGAGCCAGTGAGAGATAATTATATAGTTGTAGCGTCTTCATGATACTACTGCACCAATTTCGATTTGTTAGATATGAATGATACGTAAATATCACATTTTGACTCAGGTTTAACGCGAATGAAGTTATTATATTTAGTACATATTCATTTAGTTTCTTAGCCAGATATACATAGAACAGTAATACAGATGCACATTGCTGTGCATTGAAACGTTAAATGAAATTAAACATTTTCATTAAGCATCACCATCGCAATCGAATGAACACAAAGCGGATATGTCAATAAGCTTTTACAAAATAACAACCAATAAATTGGTTATTTATGTTGTTAAGTTACATATATAAGTTATTATTTACTTATTACGTGAGGTGGTGTACGAAAAATGATTTCCCAAAAAGAACAAATCGCGGGGAAGAATAAAGAAGTCAGTAACTATTCACCTCAGCAGTTTCGCTATCTACAGGAGTTGGTAATCAAAAATCCTCTATAATGCCCCTATAGTGAAGGTCCTCTTCCTATAGAGAATACAATACAATACAACAATACTTTATTGCACACCAACAAGAAAAATATTACATGAGAAATCTTAAATTAAACAATTAGAGAATAATTTAATCTTCAACTGTTTACGACCAACACTTGGGTCGTGCGCTTAGCCTAATCTGTTTCAGAATATAATAGCGCATAAAACATCTTAACAAACAAAGCATCCATTCGTCTTTACCTTTACACCTATGAATAGTCCAGCTGACCAACACAAATCAAAGCCCATAAAATCTATTACGGCGACATGCCTCGAAATATAAGCTGGCGTAGCTACAAGTATAATGGCTGGCACTTCAGACGCCATTCAGGCTGTGCGTTACGACATTCTGTATGCATCCTTTGACAGCAGCTCCCATTGAACAACTAAATAGAGTCCAATAGAGTCGATGCGAGTCGATGACAGCGCGGAATCTGGAGTGTCCCCGCATTAATTAATAGATGGGACGTGGTACGAGGTAACATTTACATGTGGTGGCAGCTTCCGCACCCGTCGCGTGGGGATGGACGGGCGGCGATTGCATTTTTGACAAGCTCATTTTGCCTCGGCCGCCTTTCTGTTAAACCGTTTTTTGCTTTAAGCTTTAACGTAAAATCGGACAATAGGTGTGGTTCATACCTACATAAGCTCGGCAAAGATAGCTTATTTCCTGGCTTACAGAATTTTACCAAGGCGTAGTTCAAATAGACTACCTATTTTATTTAGTAGACACACTCCTATTATCATAATGCTCTAGTTTAGCATACTACAACTATTTCCTTGTCAATAAAAAATCCCAGGCTAAATAGTGGCAACGTAACGGCTACTAAATACTCGTAACTAGGTCACTTGATGTTTTGTATGCAAAGAAAAGGATTTAGGCAGTGTTTTTTTTTCCTTTTATTGAATAAGCCTATTTGGAAACACTTTTCAAAAGTTTTTATTATCCAGTCGATTCATAGATGAATATTTGGTCGTACTTAATAGGAACCAGCTTCTATCTTAATAAGTCTCTATCTAGCTTACGTATAGTCTCAATCGAGAGCAGTTATAGGTATGGGTACCCTTACGTGGCACGTACTTAAAAGTCCACTTATTACCACTTAGGCGTAGGCGGGCATGGAGAATGAATTAAGAATCACTTTACACTTCAGCTTCGGGAGATTTTGATGTCATAATAGCTGTGTATGATGATCATGAAAATTTTTACTCTTGCTTTAAAAGAGTGACAAACGATCGTGACATAATATAACTAAAACAATTTTAACAATAACAAGTGCTTATATAAACTGTTCAATACTATCTCACTGTTGTTGTATTTATTTATTTAATTTTACTTAGCGTTTTGTGCATGTACTCGTATGTGGCGTTAACGACCGTAATTAATGATACATAAAATGCTCTACTCGTATATTATGTACTAGCGGCCGCCCGCGACTTCGTCCGCGTAGATTTTTGATGATGACAAAGATATTAAAATAGGTAAATGAATTTTATTCTTAGTTAAAATGGTCTAGACAATGCAATTGTTAAAGAATTTTTGAAGATTTTCCAATTAGATTACGGGAATTGTTTGCAGGATGCTTAATATTTATTCCGTCAGTTACCTGATGCTTTTAATCTTTGGCAAAAATGACTGCAAGATATAGAGCGACGCATGGATTTGGAGTTAGAGAATGGGGATCTTAGTTATTATGAGTGAGATTTAAAAAAAATGTTAAATATCATAAGGCTGTTAAAACAATCTTAAACTCAGCACTGGAAATCGAGGGATGGAGGCAGTTTAATGAAGAGTATCTCTTTTAATAATAATAAATAATAAACTTTATTTCAAAACAATAATAAATAATGACTCTGTTCATAAGAAGGCAGCACTGGTATTTGTACACGCCGGCCTGGCTATTTAACGAAAAGAGTGGTGTGGCGGAGTTCCCGAGGGGGGCCAAAATGTTTCTAAATGGTCTAGCAGGTACGCCAGTTATTAAAAAGGCTAGTGTTTAAAGATAATGCTGAAATGTGACCATTAAAAACTAAATGCACATAAGCAAATTTATTGATGCGATTACTATTTTGGTCTACAGGCTAGTAGGTAGTATTGCTTGAAAAGTGATTCAATATATTCTGGTGCTATAGTTCTCTATATCTCTCAAGAAGCTAAATAAAGTGAGAATAGGTATATAAAGTATAAATTATTTATGTGCTGATAGACAACTCACTAAATATACACATGAAGGAACACATAAAGTTTGGAACACAATAAATAAGAGACAGCACTAAGAAAATATTGTTGACATTCAACCATAAAAAAGGGGGTGCAAGTTCGTTTTAAAAAAAGGACTAGTCACTGGGTAGTAGACAGGAAATAAAAAATATATAAACTGACAACCTTAGCGTAACACTTCTTTATAAACAACATTAGCGGTGTTCCCCATACAAACTTTGCACCCCTTTTTATCCCCCTTAGAGGTGAAATTTTCCAAAACGCTGAAATCACTTTTTTTGTATTTGATTAAGTAAGCTATCTACAAAGTTTCAAGTCTCTAGTTCAAAAAATAAAGTTTCTCCCATATAAACATTGCACCCCTTTTTAACCCCCTTAGAGAAGAAATTTTCTAAAACGCTGAAAGTACTTTTTATGTTTTTGAATAAGTAATCATTCTACAAAGTTTCAAGTCTCTAACTAAAAAAAAAAAGTTTTCCCCATACAAACTTTGCACCCCTATTTAACCCTCTTAGGGGAGGTATTTCCAAAAATCCCTTCTTATCTCTAGCCCACGTTATAAAAGTAACCTACTGTGCAAAAATCAACTCTCTAACATTAGTAGTTTCGGCTGTGCGTTGATGAGTCAGTCAGGACTTCTTCTTTTATATATATAGACTAGCGGCCGCCCGCGACTTCGTCCGCGTAGATTTTTGATGATTACAAAGATATTAAAATAGGTAAGTGAATTTTATTCTTAGTTAAAATGGTCTAGACAATGCAATTGTTAAAGAATTTTTGAAGATTTTCCAATTAGATTACCTACGGGAATTGCTTGCAGGATGCTTAATATTTATTCCGTCAGTTACCTGATGCTTTTAATCTTTGGCAAAAACGACTGCAAGATATAGAGCGACGCATGGATTTGGAGTTAGAAAATGGGGATCTTAGTTATTATGAGTGAGATTTAAAAAAAAATGTTAAATATCGTAAGGCTGTTAAAACAATCTTAAACTCAGCACTGGAAATCGAGAGATGGAGGCAGTTTAATGAAGAGTATCTCTTTCAATAATAATAAATACTAAACTTTATTTCATAACAATAATAAATAATGACCTCTTTTCATAAGAAGGCAGCACTGGTATTTGTACACGCCGGCCTGTCTATTAAACGAAAAGAGTGGTGTGGCGGAGTTCCCGAGGCTGGCCAAAATGTTTCTAAATGGTCTAGCAGGTACCCCAGTTATTAAAAAGGCTAGTGTTTAAAGAAAATGCTGAAATGTGACCATTAAAAACTAAATGCACATAAGCGAATTTAATGATGCGATTACTATTTTGGTCTACAGGCTAGTAGTATTGTTTGAAGAGTGATTCAATATATTCTGGTGCTATAGTTCTCTATATCTCTCAAAAAGCTAAATAAAGTAAGAATAGGTATATAAAGTATAAATTATTCATGTGCTGATAGACAACTGACTAAATATAGGAACACATAAAGTTTGGAACACAATAAATAAGAGACAGCACTAAGAAAATATTGTTGACAGTCACCATAGAAAAGGGGGTGCAAGGTTTTAAAAAAAAGACGTAGTCACTGGGTAGTAGACAGGAAATAAAAAATATATAAACTGATAACGTTAGCGTAACACTTCTTTATAAACAACATTAGCGGTGTTCCACAAACAAACTTTGCACCCCTTTTTAACCCCCTTAGAGGTGAAATTTTCCAAAACGCTGAAATTACTTTTTTTGTATTTGATTAACTAAGCTATCTACAAAGTTTCAAGTCTCTAGTTCAAAAAATAAAGTTTCTCCCATATAAACATTGCACCCCTTTTTAACCCCCTTAGAGGTGAAATTTTCTAAAACGCTGAAAGTACTTTTTGTGTTTTTAAATAAGTAATCATTCTACAAAGTTTCAAGTCTCTAACTCCAAAAAAAAAGTTTACCCCATACAAACTTTGCACCCCTATTTAACCCTCTTAGGGGAGGTATTTCCAAAAATCCCTTCTTATCTCTAGCCCACGTTATAAAAGCAACCTACTGTGCAAAAATCAACTCTCTCACATTAGTAGTTTCGGCTGTGCGTTGATGAGTCAGTCAGGACTTCTTCTTTTATATATATAGATTAATGCCATATTATATATTAATTTATTTATCATCGCTAGTCCAGACATCGCATTATTTACCTATGTTGGATAAATATTTCATATGAACTAGTCGCATTTAAATCCGCGCATAGGTGATTAATGAACCTATATAGCCAGCTGACTCGACTGGATTACGTGCTATCGACTCTTTGGTACGATATGATTTTACCGGGCAGTGGGGTGTAAATATATGTCTATTTAAAATTGTATGCATATAACTGATAAAAATCATATTTATACCTAGGTAGGTATTATACTGATCATCGTGCATCGTAAAGTATGATTGATGGTCTGCGGCACTGCCGAAGCATAACCATGATAGTTACATAAAGATAAAATAGATGGAGAACTCCGTGTGAGAGGGTCATCAGCTTCTTTCGAGTCTCTCTAGACTGTCACCTAGCTATGGTCATCATCAGTGATCGGAACTAAAGTGCCACACCGAGGGAATCCGAGTACATTTAAGAGTCAAGCTCTTGTTGGTGTAGCCGATGAATAATGTAATAGCCATTTCCATCTAATCCCATAGCCACCTCTTTGACTTGTCTGTACTATTGTGTGATAGACTCTAGGTATACTATGTATATGAAATCTATCCTTTATTTATTTTTTTCATCCAATTAGCATATTCTAGGTCTTCCCTTTTCCCCTTTGCATTCAAAACCTTTCCTTCTCTGATGAGATAATTTTCCTGGATATAAATTATCATAAACACAATTCAAGGCCTATTAGCACATTGGCAGCGACTAGGAACCAAGTGCCCGTTAATATAATTGATTAATAGGCTGATACGACGCATCGTACTCTACGCACACCACCTATTATATAATTAGGTATCTTCAAACAATTCATCAACGACGCGTCATCTCTACTCTATTGGATTACATTACATGCTTGAGATAACAGGAGTTTAGTAGGAATAATCCGATTACTACAGAACCAATATAAGCTAGCGTTGAAAATCTCACTTTCAGCGTAAAATGTGTGTCAAGCCAAAATTCCAATGGTGACATATTTTCTCCACCCATTTATTTTTGATTAAATTCTGAGCAGAATCACGCTTGATCTTCAATCAGTATTTAATTTTACTAACAATAAATTAATGAAAATGGATGAAATTTTCACGTAAGGTGAAGTCAAAATTAATAAAATGTGGGACATGAGGAAGTAAGTGTATTTTGTGAAGTGCACTGTATTACTTGCTTCTATATCTCTAGCACATACCTAGCCATATTTTTTTAGGGTGGTTACCGCTTCACATACATGTTATACTGTTAGACAAAATGTAAGGTAGGAGTCAGGTATTACTTTGTCGCTTTAGGAAGATACTGGTGCAGAGTGATAATAGACGATTATTTTTTGCAAAAATATAACAAGACATTGCTAAGCAAAAATCCCTGAAACACCTACCAACTGATATGATTTTCTTGACTGATAGATAGATCTCATTCTCCCAACAATCTCAAGAAATTGAATCAGTTTTTCTTAGGTATTCATAATTATTATTCCCGATAGTACGTATGCTTTATTTGGTTTCATAAATTTTCTTATCTATGGATGATGTATTTTTTATGTCGTATTGATATTTAATAGGTATAAACAAATAATTCCGTGAAATCTAAGTCTAGTAACGCATACTATCGAGGAAAAAATTACACGTCTCGCTGGGGATACTAACCGTGCACGCAGATGCTCCTTTGCACCTCTTGCAAACAAAGTAAAAAAAACGGCCAAGAAATCATTTTATCATCAGGCGCTTATTCCTGTCGCTTAAAATCGCTTAAAATCAGTAAAATGCTTTATTACTTCCTTTAACCCAGCGCAAATCCCAAATCGCTAGACCAAGCATATTTGTGCCATAATGTGTAAAAATATTGGTCTTTTGACTGTAAAAAGCTTAGGATTCGTTACCAAACACAGTCGAGAGAATAACTGCACTCTACTTAAATTTTATTAAAAATATGCACATAACTGATAACATATTTACTGACTATTTCCACATTGGAAGTTTCCAATAAAGGCCCAAACGTATGCCATTTAAATTGCTACATTCGATAACGGCATTGTACCGTACAGTTATTATTACTACCAAACATTACCTAATGAATTTAAAAACCTACAGGCCCGAAAAAAGTTACATTACAGTAAAACAGTATAAATCACAAAGTACGTTGACCCAAATGTGGACATTCCGTTCATGCCTCCTTTTTGAGAATGCAACAAAACTATTCGTTCGCGCTTATCCCTATGCAGTTACCGGGAACGAGTCATTCCGTAATAATGCATAATACATTACCGGTTTTCATGCGTCGCTGTAATCAGATGTCAGCTGGTGAGGTAATGTATGCGACAGTGAATGTCTGGCGTCACCGTGCGATTCTTAGAATGGATGACCAATTCACAAGGCTGGCTGGACTGCTTTTTAGTGTAATAAGATTTGTTTTGATTAAGTGTAACAAGTTTAGCATGTGTTTTTAGTGTTAGTTAATTGAATTATATGTCTAATAGGTATATACGAATATAATTTAAATAGACTTACCAAATAAATGCGCCGAATTAAAAATTCATAACAATCGCGAATTATTGTTGCCATTTTACAGTAATTATTTAAATCTTAAATAGTAGTCGTAACTTAACTTAAACTTCACATTTTCAATTTAATTATTTCGTAATCTTTTCTCAGATTTCCCGCGCATTTGTGTTTTTTTTCAGACTTTAATGACTTTACCGAATGTCATCGTGAAGTTTAAATTTCAAATTTAGAACCAGCGTGTGACAGAGATCAGCATGTGACTGCCGTACCGGCTGGGCGCGGGCGGCGTTGGCGGCGAAACTCGCGTACCTACTGAAATGCGCTGTGATTCGGTAGGTCATCTCGTCTCGCGTCATTATTCATACACACAAGCTTTGCTTTAGTAGGTGATTTGTACAGTGAGTCGCCGCCGTTCAAAAGAGGACTTTTACATCTAGTATAGTTTGCTAACAGACTAGGCTGACTATGGCGATCTTATGCGATTACAAGGCAGTTGGTATGATCGAAATAATTTACTTAGCTACGCTACTATAAATATTTTGTATTAAACATTGTCAAAGGCAACCAGAATATCAAATTTAACGTTTTATTGCATTGAGTATTTACAGTTGTATGTGATTTGTGATAAATCCTTTAAGGCGGGTTTTTCCCAGTAGACGCCGAACTCAGTCATTTTCAGACTCGTCGTAGACGTTTAATCAGTGTTTTGAAGATTATGAAAAACATATATATCATACTTAAGGATCTTCTGAATATGAAATCGTGTTCAGCAACATGATTGGAAAAATTTCGGTCGATAGAAAACGATCCCAAAGTTACCTCTGTTCGTAATATCTTTTCTGTAGAATAGCTAAAATACGAACCTTTTTTACCCGTTTTTTGCGTAAATGTATAGATACTAACAATATCTAGTTGAAGTGGATGGGATTTTCTGAATACAATTATTTATTTAATCACTAGAACGAAATATCTACTAAAACTATGAGGGCGATACAGTGATGCCAGATCTACTGATAAAGCAGTAGATCTACCTGATTTTGTGGCCATCTACTGATCTACTGAATTATTTTTCACAATTCAGAAAATCTACCTGATTTTCTATGTTAACTATTTACTAGTCCTTTTTATCAGCGCCATTTCTAATAATATCTGCCAGACGACCAGAAATGCTGGTCGATCTGATCAGGTCAAGCATCATAATGTTATTAATGATATGTAATCGGCCATTGGTTCTTCGGCGGCGGTGTTGATATAACATAGATTTAATCGACTGACGGAATCGTTCAGTTGCGTGTATAGGACTTTTATGAATGTTAATGTGTCACCTCACCATCAAACGTCAAATATTATTATTCTGTGAAATGCAGTGCGTAATCAATCTGGGGCGTTACTCCGCATACGAAATTCGAAAATTTCGCTGTCAAACGGTATACCCGTCTCTGTCTTTCTAATATAGGGTGAAAGAGATGGGAATAGCATTTGACAACGAACATTTCGAATTTCGTTTTTCGGAATTGCGCCCCAGGTTGATAACTGTGGTGTTTGTGTGTTTCTAATGCATGAAATGACTAACATAACGACTTTTAATATTAGAAATATAAACTTTTAGGAGTCTACTGATTTTTTTTTCAAACTACTGATTTATTATTTCAATTTCTACTGTTTCTTAAAAATCTCATCTGGCAACACTGGGGCGATAGCTCGCGGTGCCATTTCAGTCGCGCTTCGGCGCTTGAAGGGGATGGACCTGTGTCAATTTGTTCCGCGCGTCCACGTGATCGCATTTACGAATTATTCTTCCAAAAAAATGAGAAATAAAGCAGCACAACGTAAACAAAAAGCTTTTCATATTATAAAACGAATAAAAAAAGACAATGCTCGAGCAAGGAATGCCAAAAAGTAAGTTAATGTTTTATTTATAATAAATTAACAGAACCGAACATAATTGTCAAAAAGTGGCACGGTTGACATGTTCAAGTATATGCTAATAACGCTTTATTCATAATTTAAAACAACATAATTACTTCCTACAAAAGAACTCATTGTTCAAAGCATTAAGTGTCAAATTGACTTACGAACTTATTACCACAAATATTTTTCATCTGAATTAAGTTTTTTTGCGTATTCTGACTTATATCTCTTGTCAAACTTGGAACATGGATTTAGTACACAGTTAACATATATCAGTACTTTAAGTCCCTGCCTGGGGAAAAGGCATGATTATGTATGTTATGTAACCAAGATATAGGTAAGTAAAAAAAACTGTACTTTACAAATGCTCCTCAGTACTTGTTCTTTCTTAAGGCCTATAGCAACAATCGACTCCTAGGTAAGGTATGTAGTATATTTTTACCCGACAGCGCGACGCAAAGGAGGGTAATGTGTTTAGCGCAGTCTGTTTATGTATGATAGCACCTTTGAGATTATTTCACATTTAAAAGTATCTAAAAAAACAAATAATTTTATTAATTGTATCTAGAGGCACGCCATTGCCCCCTCCAACTCGAGAAAACGCGCTTACCGGCACACCGCAACATCCTTTTCCTTTTTTCGAAGCCATTCAGACCATTTTCAAACCCCCTGTATTTCGTCTAGAACAAAGCTAGAAGCCTGAATTTTCAGTAACTAGGTGGGCATAGTATAACCTAGGCATATTCCAAGTTACATTCAATTTTAACTAGTAAGTTAAGAATTATTGCGAGTCAAAGTTCCTTAATTTTGTCACTCACTAATTCACTGACTCATTTACACACGATCATACAATTTCTAAGTTATTTCCAGCAGACACACAAGCTTGAAATTTTGAACTCTATTACTGTTTAGTGTACAGTTATGCGACCTGCATAGGAAAATTTGTATTTCCTTATGAACCCTATAAAAAATACTTGATTACAAAGTTGATTTTGCGGTTCATATAACCTTCGGTTTAGATACTAAAACCTCAGGCACAGAATTTATACATACAGAATGGACACGCATACCCCCGTGCCGAATTGAGTTACCTCACCCCGCAGGGGCAGTGAGTTGGAATCGTTTTTACTGCGTAGATAATTTTGAAATGGTCGTGTGCACAGGCATAGGTAGCACAATAATGATGACTCGTCAAATAATGATGCTGTTGGTGATAGTAATGATGATAATGATGATGGTGGTGTTGTGGGTCATGCTTATGATGATGATAGTGGTGGTGTTGTTGATGATTGTGTTGTTGTTGATGATTCTGATGATAATGATGGTCATGACGATCATGGTGATTAGGAATGATGATAGCGGTGTTGATTCAGATGGTAATGGTCATGGTGATGACTGATGATGAATAATGACGATGATTGTGATGACAATCCTTGTGGTGATGATGGGTCATTATGGATCATGAGAGTGATCATGAGAGGAATCAAGAGACAGATCGTTATGGCTGCTAAGAGGGATCATGAGAAGGATCTAGGGGCACGACAGTGCCTCCGCTAAGTCATTATTTACCATGAGATCGTTATGGATCATGAGAGTGATCAATATGGATCATGACGGATTGTGAGAGAGATCATTATGGATCATAAGAGGAAGTGACAAGTCTGTGTGGTTTACATCTAGTTCACGTCGACTCCGCAACTGCAGAGTATAATAGAATAAGAAGTATTTACCGTCTTGGCTTGTCAAAAAAAGGAGGACCACTTAAAAAAAATGAGATCCCATCAAAAACATATCATGCATGCAAGTCTCGCAACCATCTACCGCAAAAAATTGTGATACAATATAACACCACGTCGGTTAATTTATTTAATAAGTGACCCCCGGCCTATATTACAACATTGACATACATTTTCACAGAATGACATAACTAAAAACATATTGCCATAACCGTTTTAGTGCCCGCATTAATAAATGTCATGTATTAAACATTTTTATCTTTATAATAAAATGTAAGGACTTGGCAATCGCACACGGTAATATACTCTAGATATAATGAAAACATCTACCAAATATCATTAACGCTTTAAATGTCACGCTTAATTTATATGCGTAAATTCCTACTCATTGTTTCATCTTGGCCGTCCTTACTAAGATAAAAGATGGACCTGGCCACACGGGCAAAAGTGGACGACAGAAGATAATAGAGGAAGATGAGATAGTAAAAACAGTTGAAAAAAACGGGAGGAGCAGAGCTCAACACCGAACGAAATGGCCAAACTATCTAAATTGTAAACTATTAGATAAAGCTAAAAATATAATAATCACTTTAAAAGGAGATTTACTCGTGTTCCTATGTACTTACAGTACGACACAAAAGAGTAGAAAACGGATGATAAAGGAACTACAATTTTTCATACAAAATTGTTACCATATTCAAGCACTTTACGTCAAAAATGTGACAGTTGCGAAGGAAGTGGCGCCCTCATTTATTTTTTACTCTTTTGTGTCGTACTGTATGTTGCTGTGCGATGGCCAAGTCATTACATTTATTATAAAGATAAAGATGTGTATACAATATTAATGCAAACACTACAACGGTCATGGTAATATGTTTTTAGTTATGTAACCCGGTGAAAATGTATGTCAAAGTTGTCATATAGGCGGGGTTCACTCTGATAGGGACTGAATAAATTAACCAACTTGGTTTTATATTGTAATCTCACAACTTTTAGCGGTAGAAGGTTGCGATGCGAGACTTGCAACTTTTTACATGTTATGTTTTTGGTGGGATACTTATTCCGTAATTCCTCCACGGAACACAGTCGCAAGTAAAAACTATAAAAAATAAATTAAGTTAAAACAAACATTTAGTTAAAACGAAAAATAATACATATTTCGTACTTCTATAGCAAGAATTCGCATTTCACTTTGAACATAAATTATAACCCACTTTGCACCGGCCACTTAAAAAACTGCCGACTGATATCACTGTATTGTGACACCCCTCTACAGTGTACATTGCCATCGCAATTTCGCGTTAGCGAACTCGGCGAGCGGGGTAGGGGCGCGCGGGCGGCGCTCCGCGTAGTCCGCGTCTTGCCGCGCACCTCACCCCCTCAATTCGGCCGTAGGGCCGGACAATATCGCCTTAATGTTTTTGCGGATTATTTTGATGATGTAAAAACCTAATTATTTTCTTAGAATTGCAAAAACATGGCACGATACATGCGTTATAATTATAAAGAGGATTATTTTGACCATTTGGCGCCATTGCATTGAGGTGTTTGGTACAAGGTTGCAACTTGTTTATAAATCACTGAGCATAAAAAATTCATAAAAGAAAATATAATAATCCGTATGAGTATGAATTTCAAAAAGGTTAATGATAATGAATGAATAATATAGTATGATTTTTTTCCAAAGTAATTATTATCATTTACGGATTTGCCAAAAAATCGTGAAAGAAATAAATCAATTTTTTCGTGGAAAGGAACTTATCACCCTGGTCACCCGATTTTGACAATCAAAATGCGTGTTTCTATTGTTTTATTTATCCCTCGTATTTTTTAAAATAATATAGCGGCATTTAGAATTCGAGTCATTAATCATGTTTTACTAACCAGTGATAAATAGTAAAAAGTCGGTTTATAACTTTAGCAACATGAATCCTCCTCCGTCACCATGGAAAAGGCCCAGCGAAGTTATGCAGCTGCACAAGCTGAAAAAACGAAAATTAGCGTTACAGGTACAAATTACAACTAGATTGTTAAATTATATTATAATCTATTGTTAACATAGTATGTATTCGCACTTACCGAGATTTTGAGAACGTACTTGTTATAAAATAAGGTCATGATGTTTTTATGGTTTCTAACGCAGGAACGTATGAAACATCCATCAGTATCAACCACTGAGGAACCCAGTAGTCAAGAAACCAGCGGTTTAGATTTCTCTAGACTCCTAGATGGAGATAAGAGGAAAAACCCATTTTCAAAGTAAGTCTTCTATGCAGTTGACATAAATTAGATTTGGGTTTCAATTTATGGATCATTAGATTTCATAAATGCTAGCGTGAATAAAAACAAATTAACAATGAACAATTTTTAAATAAAGTAAGATAACATACAAGTTAAGGAACACCCTGATAACAGTATGGTTCCATGCAATGGGTGTTTCACATATTTTGAGATACATAACTCCTTCACTCAGCTTATCAACATCCATCGTGCCTATTTTGCCTGTAACTTGATAAGAAAGTATGGTAGAATTGTAAAAAAAAATCAGAAATTATAAAGCTTCATATATTTTCATTCTCCACTGATAAAGAAAGAATCCTTTGTTTGCTTTTTCATCATTTATTATCTATCACTGAAGTTTCATCAAGTGGATGCATATTACTGGTTGTCATTTACCATCTAATTGTATTTTTTGTTGCCTGTGGAAAGATAGATATAAGTAAACATTTGCTATTTATAAAATCCATTGTGCCTAGTGTCTATACTTTTCTAACATATACACAACATTTCACAGATCAAATCCTCAACAAACAAAGAAGGCCAAAACGGAGTTTTCTCCATTAGATGAATCCAATGACAAAACACTATTTGCCTTGCTGAAGCTACCCACAAAAGTGGTAGAGAAGCCCCCACAGGAGGTGGACACCAACAAACTAGCTACTTTTTCAAACCTATTGCAGAAATTTACTGCAGAACATTCGGTAGAACCGGTAAGTAAAGTTGTAAAATGTAATACCTAGTTCCCAGTTCGAAAGCCATTTCTTTCAGACACCCGACAGTAAACCAAAAGTAAACTGTGATTGACAGTGTTGCATCTGAGGCACAGCTTTTGTCACCCCAAAGTTTAACTAATTCGTAAGTCCCATTTTTCACATTGATTTGTGATTAGTGTGAGTTGATACAGTTCCTACTAGTGCTAGGCACAAATGTATGACCTTGCACTAATCAATGTGTAAACAGGCTATAATAGTCCCATAAGATACAGGCTGAGTACAGTACACACAGTCATTGCACACAGCTTGTTTCTATAGCAGAGAGTAGATAAAAGAGTGTCTCTATAGATAGCGTTACTATCAGCAATCATTCTCCATGCATTGAAGTGATAATTCCTAAATAGTGTCACTATTACCTGCAGCCTATGGGAGAATAATGACAATGTTCACTGGCCATTTTTTTTTAGGATGTTGCTGTAAAAAAATGCAAGCATTTGCCAATAGATTGGGCACTCAAGTCAAAACTCAGGTTAATGTCCCCAAAACCATTTGCATGGACTGCAAAGCTAAAAGCCAGTGAAGAGGCATCTGGTATCACTGGGTAAGCTTACATTGCCTTTACTTTACATTATGTCTATAATAAACTATAAAAAAAATTATGACTCGACTAATTACGTAATGAACGCCTTAACACATTTTAATCACATTCAATAAATATAGATATTCCATGTAATAATAATCATATGGGTAAGGCTCAGGACCTTTTTAAGCGCTCATTGAAGTTACGTTTTTCTTGGATAATTAACAATATTTTCGAAGTTTTATGCGTTTATTATTAGTGAACTTACAACAGAGCACTTATTGCGATTTGTCTTGTGTTTGTGTGTGACCGATGAACCGATTTAGATGAAATTTGGCATGGAGATAGTTTGAGTCCCGAGGAAGAACATGATGATGATGATGATTTGGTGTAGGGACGCCCGGCCGGAGACAGGCGGGCTGTCGATCGCTTGACTGCGTTCATTCAGCCCAATTCCCAATTGGAGCCAACGGTTACTGTCCCGGCGGCGCTCCCCTACAGCCTTCTTCCTCGAATCTCCTTGTTCTCCTGCAGAAGGAAAGGACATCTTTAAGGTTAATGTCCCTCAGCTCTTCCTCTTCTAGTTTATCTTTTCTGAAGATGCTATAGCGTATTATCGCATACATGCCACACTCTACTAAAACATGCTTACTCGTCTCCTCCTGTCCACAGTGCGAGCAGTATGGATTACTTACTACACCCATAATATGTAGGTGCCTGTTAAGGCTATTGTGTCCCGTGATTATTCCTGTTAATAATCTGAGATTTTTCTTACCTAGTTCCAGTAGATACCTGGTCCTTTTTCTGTTTATGCCTCCTAGTATCATCTTCGATTGTCGACAGTCCGTTGTCTCTCGCCATTTTCTATTGGCCTCTTCCTCCATTAGCCTAGCTATAACTCCTTTCGTGACTTCTGCCGATATTGGCAGTGCAGGTTCGGGTCCTATGAGTTCCCTCTCTGCTCCTAGCCTTGCCATCTCATCTGCCCTTTCATTCCCTGTCACACCCTGATGTCCAGGTACCCATGCTACCGTAATCTTTTTGTGTTCTCCAAGTTTGTTCAGGGCTTCTCTGCATTCCTTTACCAAGGACGAGCTTACCGTCTGTTTGTCTAACGCTTTTAGTGCAGCCTGGCTATCTGTGTATATAACGACAGATCCCACTTCCTGCGAACATTCATCTATTATTTGTGCACATCTCATTATGCCGCATACCTCTGCCTGAAATACGCTAGCGTACCTCCCCAGAGGTATGTGTACCTTTTTGTCCAGCTTCGGTATCACTATGCCGGCTCCTGCTAGTTTCGTGGATTCCCGCCGAGAGCCATCCGTAAAGCAGATAGTCACGGGGTGTTCAACCTCTATCTTCCAGTTGTCCCTTTCTCCTATGTGTATCCTATATTTCTTATCGAACATCTCCTGTCGCTTTATGAGATCGTTGTTTTGGGTAAGCATCCCCATCTTCGAGCATGCTTCCCTCTGAATAAGTGCGTGTCCCTTGTCCACAAAGCTTCCTCTCCATTCCTTACATGCTTTCATTCTGTACCATTGTTCCATGGCCCTCTTCTCCGCTTCTATTTTAAGTGACTTGAGACCGAGCATGATTTCCATCGCCTGCGTGGGCGTTGTTCTCATTGCTCCCGTGATCATAAGACATGCCAGTCTTTGTACTTTTGATAGTTCTTTATGGTATTCTTTGATGTTGGCCTTATGCCACCATACTATGGCTCCGTAAAGTACTCTCGGTAGTATCACCGCCTTGTATATCCAGTGTATCATCGCTGGTTTTAGGCCCCATTTCCTTCCGACCGCCCTCTTGCACTGGTAGAGCGTTCTTATGGCCTTTGCCGATTGTTCTCTTATGTGTGTCTTGAATCTGAGAGAGTTGTCTAACGTGATTCCCAGATATTTGAGCTCTTTAACTACTTCCAGTTCTTTGCCTTGAATGCTGATAGGTTTCATTTTCTCTATTTTTCTCTTATTGGTGAATAATATCAGTTTTGTTTTGTCAGGGTTTAGGTCCAGTCCTCTATCCCTACACCATGCTAATATTTCCATCACTCCTCTTCTCATTATGTCTCTGACCACATCTAGTGCCACTCCTCGTACCAGTATGACTCCATCGTCCGAGTACGCTTGCAGGTATAGGCCTCCTTTATTTGTCCTCTCGATTAGGGAGTCTAGAAGTAAGCACCACATCAGTGGTGATAAACATCCTCCTTGTGGAAAGCCCCTTTTCGGTCTTATCTGTCTAACTTCTCCTCCGAGTTTCGCCATTACAGCCCTTCCTCTTAGCATTTTACTTATCCAGGTCCCAATGGTGGGATTTATACCATCTCTCTTTAGGCTTTCTTCCACCGCTTCAAAGGTTGCCTTGTCAAAGGCCCCCTCCACGTCGAAGAAACATCCCAGTGCGTAATGTTTTGCTTCCAGTGATCTCTCGATCCTTACTGTCAAATTGTGTAGAGCCGTTTCCGTGGATTTTCCCACCATATAAGCGTGTTGGTTTCCATGTAGCGGCTTTCCACTATTTCCGAGGAAGAACATAGGATAGGATTAGTTTTAGGATAAGTCGCAGGGTAAAGCTAGTATGTTTATATTTGTCTAAACTTCTTAACGTAAAGGAAGGAGCCAACCCACGTATCACCGCATCGCATCACGTCTCGCGTGAATCTTGAACACTATAAATAAATAAATAAATATCGGACAACCTCACACACAAATCGATCTAGTCCCAAATTAAGCTCAAGAAGGCTTGTGTTATGGGCACTAGACGACGATATACGTACTTATATAGATAAATATATACTTAAATACATAAAACAACCATGACCCAAGCACAAATATTCGAGTTCATCACACAAATATTTGCCCCGGCCGGGATTCGAACCCGGGACCGCCGGCTCAGTAGGTGTCTACAAACCGAGCCAAACGCGTCGTCAAACTATGTTACATAAATGTTGAGTCATACTTAGACAGATCTTACATTAGGCCGCCTTTACACCTGTAAGTTTTACTTACGGAAGTCACTTACGTAAGCGACTTACGATAATTTTTCAAGTGTAAATAGTTTTTGTAAGTGACTTATTGCAATTTCTCACAGCTTACGTAAGTTGGAAAATTACAGGTCTAAACACGTTCGAGTTTGTTTACGGAAGCGACTCAGCTTATCGAACTAAATTGATAAGTTGAGAAATTACGCTACAATGTCCGGTTCAAAACAGAAACAAATGAAAATGTGTATCATTTTTTTTATGATTGGTGCGACTTTTTCCAAAAGATATTCAAAAGTCGTAGAATCCATTCTTATAAAGTTAAAAACCGGCCAAGTGCGAGTCGGACTCGCGCACCGAGGGTTCCGTACAAACACTTTCCATCCCTAAGTGTTTAAGTTAAGTTTGCACCTGGTATGTATAGCGCCCCATATAAATTAGGTGCAAACTTGCAAAGTTAGGTATTAAAAAAAAACTACTTACTAGATCTCGTTCAAAACAATTTTCGTTGGTAGTTTTAATAGTAATGTACATCATATGTTTTTTTTAGATTTTTCATTTTCTTATTTTAGAAGTTAGAGGGGGGGGGACCAACTTTTTTCGACTTTGGAGGCGTCTGTCACGCAAACTATTCGGTTTAGAAAAAAAATATTTTTAAAACCTCGATATCATTTTTGAAGACCTATCCATAGATACCCCACACGTATGTGTTTGATGAAAAAAAAAATTTTGAGTTTCAGTTGTAAGTATGGGGAGCCCCCAATATTTATTATTATTTTTTTATTTTTGCATCAAAATCTTAATGCGGTTCACAGAATACATCTACCTACCAAGTTTCAACAGTATAGCTCTTATAGTTTCGGAAAAAAATGGCTGTGACATACGGACGGACAGACGGACAGACAGACAGACAGACATGACGAATCTATAAGGGTTCCGTTTTTTGCCATTTGGCTACGGAACCCTAAAAATTGGTCTCGGTCTTCCATTCTTAACTCCGTTAAAAGATTTGCAGATGCATCTTTTGCCATTCTTCTTTCTAGCCATGGTTTTATCCAGCATTTTCTTTTCTTTTGCTTTCGACTATTTGATAAAATTATGTATGCCTGCTTGAACGTGACGACTGTGAGAAGGCATTTTTATTACTGATTTGGGAAGCATAATGTAAATGGGCGTGTAATAATTTCTGCAAGTTTAAACTTACACAACTTACGTAAGCATTATTTACGTAAGTATTTATTGCAAGTGTAAATGCAACTGTAAGTAAATTATGTAAATATTACGCAAGTAACTTACAGGTGTAAAGGCGGCCTTATATTAACATCAACTATGACAGATTCGTCCGATGTCTGGACACAACCACGTCCTCAACACTAGACACGTCGCCCCGCGCGCGGTTCCACCAGACCTGCCTGTACTGGCAGCACCCTCAGCTGCCGTGGCTTGAGCTGTTCCCGCGAGCATCAGGACGGGTATCAGCGACCAGCTTCTTGGCATCCAATGAGGAACTCAAGCAGGCGCTGCATGCCGAGTGGACTGAGAGCTTCAGATCGTTGTTTCAGGTGAGAAAAAAAACTATTAGCCATCCGCATGCAGTGGAAGCGTGATGACGCGATTGGCGCAGTGAAATACCTACTGCGTTCGAATCCTGGCAAGGGCAAATATTTGTGTGATTAACTTGACTATTTGTTCCTGGATCATGGATGTTTCTATGTATTTATGTTTATATTTATCTACATACATATGCGTGTACCGTCGTCGTCTAATACCCATAACACAAGCCTACTAGAGCTTACTTTGGGACTAGGTCGATTTTTGAAATTGTCCAATGTTTATTTATTATACAAATCTCCCGTTTTAGAAGAGACCCGTTTCTCTAGCTTCTCTTCCACTGAAACATCTCTAATATTGTTGATTCCACGTTATCGTTTGTCGCAGTTGTTGCGCGCGCGCCACTGCCCATACTTTTACGTGTGCGCGAACACGTTCACATGCCTGTTCCGCGCCGCCGGCCTCTGCGGCCTGTCGGAACCGTGCGCGCTCGTGAGCCCCACCACGCGGGGCTTCCGCCAGACGCTCCGACAGGAAGGTAAGCTACATCAATAAATCTTTGGAACATCTCTGTACACAATAGCCACTCTACTTTGCGTGTATTTAAAGAAAATATGTGCCGTACTACGGGAAAAGGTCGTATCTTTGTATGCATTTCATAGTAATAGCACGGCAATTATCACGACCTATACTCGTGGCGCGAGTTTCAAGTCATGATACCAATAACTTTAAGCCTAGGTCACGCCTCGAGAAATAAATAAAACTTGAAACTTATCATTGACTTATTCTACCAACAGATGTAGAATTCACAATGCCACTTCGCCCCGACCGAAAGCGTCTCAACACCTCCGACGAAGAGAAGCCAAGGAACTCGTCGTTCGACAGCTGCTACGACACCATGGACGACACCAGCGTGAAGCAGGAGACTAAACAGGAAATCAAACAGGAGCAAGAAGATGGGTCTGGAGACGAGGAAGACCCTGATGTGTTTCTGTCGCAGCTGGGGCTAGAAACCGCTATGTTGAATAAGATCAACAACACGCAGGTTATTTCTTTTTTTTTTACTTATTGCGTGTGAGTGAGATAGAGCTGATATAAGACTAAAACCAACAGAGGCTGCAACGGCTATCGGATTTCTGGTATCCCGTGAAAAAACACTTTCTTTGAACGCCGATACGCTTCAGTTAAGATATTTCTTCGTTTGTAGATGTTTAAACTTCTCACTCAACTCATTTTTTAGGGTTCCGTAGTCAACTAGGAACCCTTATAGTTTCGCCATGTCCGTCTGTCCGTCCGTCCGCCCGTCCGCGGCTTAGCTCCGTGATCATTAGTACTAGAAAGCTGAAATTTGGTATGAGTATGTGTATGTATAACGCCGACAGAACGGTAAAACGAAATTTAAAAAAATATTTTTTCGGGTACCTCTCGTTTTTAACTCAATCGTATTTGTACGCAGGCGCGCATCGTACACAGCGCCGAAAGCAGCGTAGACAGCGCAGCCGAGTCCCTAGTGTTCGCGCGCGGCGCCGACGCACAGGCCCTCTTCAACTTCCTGCTGAACTGCAAGTCCATCATCTCCGCCACCGGGCCGCTGGCCGGAGTGCCGCCCACACTACTAGCGCCCACTGCCTTCCATGGCGGGACGCTACAGTCTCTAAAGGTAATATAACCCTATCAATACTGAGTCTTGTTTGACTTCTTGCTCAACTGCAAATCGATCATATCCGCCACCGAACCACTGGCTGGACTGGCTTTCATGTTTTCTAATATTCGTATGTAGGACGCTGTCACACTCTGTAGATCTTTTCACTGTCGAGTGTTCGGGCATTAGAATTAATAATCTTAGTCCTTAACGGTTCCAGGTCCGCGAAAGCGTGCTACACTCGGACAACAAGAAGTACTTCTCGATCGAGCTGCGCGGGCCCATCCTGCCGACGACGATCCACTCGCTGTTCGACGTGCTGAAGGCGGCGCGCGCGCAGTTCAGCGCCACGGCCGCGCACCACGCGCCCACGCTCGCCTTCTCCTGGGCCGCCCCCAGCATCGCCAGAGGTATCTTACTTCCATTCCAACTCACAACATAGATCATAGTACCAAGTGTGAACTGTCATACCGAGGTAGTGGGAAGTTTTAATTTGAAGATTCATACTCAGTCGAGGGTGCGTGGTTAGGTGTGCATTGTTCCTATTGCAAAGACCAACTTTTTCGACTTATCGGGTTTGACCAACGCGCAACGTCGCAGTGTCACCATGCTGCGTTGACGCATTCGCTGCCAGAGGGCGTGGCCTAGGAACAAAACTAAGAAAGTAAGACAGTAAACGCATATATGCGTTGGTGGCAGTGAATGCGTTAAACATTGTGTTTGCGACGTTTAAGACGTCATTATGAGTCATCTCGCATGTCGCATGTAGACTTAAATCTTGTTGCTTTTATCTACCGCAGCGTAAAAAAACATTGGAACTTTCTCTTCATTTTCAGACGAGTCATCGAAGGAGAACGAACCAAGCCATTTTACCAAAGCCTTCAACAAGGAGAACTTGTCAGACTGCGGGATCAGTGAAGGGATGCTGCAGTACTTCTGCTCTGCAGACCCCAGCATCGTTAAGCCGTTGGACAGCGTCAAGTATAACGCGGAAGACGATACTTACACGTGGTGACATTTAATAATATTTGATTTATAGACTGACTGATATTTTGTGTGAATTGTATTGAATGATTATGAATGTATAATATATATTTTTGTACAACTTGCCTGTTCCTTTATTCCACTTTATAAATTAAGACTGTGATTATAAGTGCCTAATTTTAAGAGCAATTGATGATGCCGCTTGGATGCCTTGACCAAACATTAGCAAATGGGGTTCCGATAACCTGGTTGAGTTAAACGCCAAGAAAACCCAGGTGTGTGCGTTCTCTACCAACACGTCCTCATTTATTCCTACACCTAGTCTCCAGAGCACTCCTCTTGGTTTCTGAATATGCTAGGCATGGATATCCACTGCAATCTCAATAAAATTATCACTACTGCATCAAAAAAAAACTGGGGATCCTGAACAGGGTGCGACGGTTCTTGGCGCCGGACCAGCTTTGCCTTCTTTATAAGACTCAAATTAGGTCGTGCGTTGAGTACTGCTCGCATCTTTGGGATGGTTCCGCCCAATATATCTACTCGATGCTCTTGACAGATTGCAGCGGCGGGCGGTCCGCATCATAGGTGACGAAAAAAGTACCAGGTTCCTCAAACGCCTTTAATTACGTAGGGACATTGGGTCGCTGAGCGTTTTCTATCGCCTAGACCATGGTGAGTGCTCTCATATTATACAAATATACTCTATGGTGAGTGCTCTGAAGAGCTATTTTCTCTTAGCCCACCCTCCCCTTTCCGTCATAGAACCACACGTGCTGGTTTGCGATGTCATTGCTTCACCGTGGAGAATATTCCCACACGTACCAAGAAGTTTGGCGGTTCCTTCATCTGCCGAACTATTTAAATATGGAACTCTTTGCCGGCTCATGTGTGTTCTCCTTCTTATAACTTGGGACCCTTCAAACGAAGCGTGAAGAAGCACCAAGCAGCCAGCATGGCAGTGTCGACTGACATGGCACCGTTGGTTTCTTGTCAGTTGCCATTGCGACTTGGGCTCCCCTTTTTGCTTACCATCAGACGAAGTAGAACGACTATGTTGTGCCGTTATAAAAAAAAAGCGAGTCAAATGTTCGCTTAGAAGCCAAGCCACACCGGAAGCGATGCACGCGTTGTACGTTGTATAGTCTGAATTCTCATAAGAGATGATATATGGCTGATGCGGCTTGGCCTAGGAAGGAAGATTGAATAATACGATAAAATCACTTAATAATATGATTTATTCATTTCTCATTTTTGGTAAATCAAAAATAATGAATTCATAAAACAAAAATCCACAATCACTTACATGATATAATATTATCGACATCATACAGGTCAGGATGAAATAAATAGTATTGTGAGAGTCTGTCAAAACACCATAAAATAATATGTTACCTAACATAATGTCCTAATCACTATAGTTATCACTTCAACCCAACGCGGAACAGGAATCTTGGAAAGCTTACATCTAGAATATTTAACTATGCGACCATAATCTGCTCACTGAAACAAATGGCTAGCGTTAGAGACTTCCATATAGAGAACAATAATATTGTTTATAAACATAAGTTTAGCATTTAGATCTTAGTTTCTGAATGGTTGCTACTGTACCTGCTGTTGGCCAATTCGATTGCGGTGTATAAATTGCGCGGGTTTATGATTTCTGCAAAAGAAATAATTTACATTATCATCTGAAACTGCCACATCACTCATAATCATAATAGATAGTGTAAGTTACAATATACAAAAAATACAAAATATTTTATTTCATAAAATACAACAGTTCATTATGATCTATGGGATATGTTATCGTTATGACGTTAACGATTATTTAACAAAGTAAGGCTGCGTTTACACCAGAGATGGGCGAGGATGCGTAGCGAGGGATGTGTTTTTGTTGACCAATGGAACTTCATTTACTTATCCTCGCTCAGCGCAACTGATTGTATTGGTTAACAAAAATACATCTCTCGCTCTCGCTACGCATCCTCGCACTGGTGGAAATGCAGCCTAAAGGTTGTATCACTTGTAACATTATAATTGTCTTGTCCATGCTTCAATAGTAGTTTATGCAACTGATACATAATGAGGGGCCTTAAAACACGAGCGTTTTAAGGCCTAATTATGTACAGTTGTATACACTACTTTATCTACACACATATCATAAGTAGTCTAAGATGGGTTCAGAAGCCATAAGGAAATGACCGGCACCACTAGTGCTACCTGTAAAATATCTAAAAACGACATATACTAATGCAGTAAGAAATAAATCTGAACAAATACATAAACAGATTATTTATTGTAATAGTTGTAATTTACATTTACATTGAAACAATATTTTCAACTAAAATGTGAATTACAATAAACTTATCACAATTGTACTTTCGTAACAGCAAAGAACCACAAACAAATGACAACAAAAATGGCGCCAATTCGAACCTCCGTCAAGACGAATGTTTTTTTTTTCTAAATCATATACAAACGAATGTATCCATATTCTCATGTCACTCGATATCAAATGTCGTGCGGTTTTTATAAAAAAACATACTGAATTGACGTTTCGTATCGATAACAATATTAATATCTATGGATACTAGAATAGAGACCTACTTTAGTTTTGACAGCTGTTCCAAATTTAAACTCATAACCTTACAAAAATTGATACTGTTATAACATTACAGTACAGATTTTACCTACTGCCACAGATAAGAAAGTTCTCATAGTAAAATTGGTTGTAGTAATGCTGGTCATTTCCTACGGTTTCTGAACGCATTTTAGAGCACTAATGATATGTGCGTAGATAAAACAGTAAAGCGACACGAAAAGATGGATATCTTTGATGAAAGCAAGAAGAACTGGTGACTGTGACAAGTGGGCTATTAAAAATGTTGGGTCCTTTGTTCAATCTTTACTTCCAACACCAGTGTATTATTGGACATATCGAATTGTCTAAATCCGTAGCGTATATTTTATACATGCGCCTGTCAGTTCCTGTTTCGTGCTATCGATCGTTATGGGCGATTCCAGTACTCGTGGAAGTCTGTCGATCTTCCTGTTAAAGTCCGAAATAAAAGATATTTTCATGTAAGGCATCTAAAATGTGGATAGTTGAGTGGGACTTACGTTGGAGCCGGAATTGGCGGGCTGGCCGGGCACGGAGTACTGCGGGCGGAAGTTGGAGAAGTTGGCCGCGGCCGC
Organism: Apotomis capreana; assembly: GCA_947623375.1. Classification (NCBI taxonomy): domain Eukaryota; kingdom Metazoa; phylum Arthropoda; class Insecta; order Lepidoptera; family Tortricidae; genus Apotomis; species Apotomis capreana. The sequence continues at coordinate 6,183,623 of OX392506.1, read as the reverse complement.
CGCCGACGGCGCGAAGCCCGGCAGCGCGCCGCTCGCGCCGAATCCGCCCGGGAACGCCGCCATTTGAGCTGCAACACACACACATATCATGTCATGACCTACGAGAATATTTATTATGATCTTTTTCTTAACACTTTTGCAACCAGACAAAAAAGTAAGACATATCCCAGAAACCGGCCGAGCCGACTTTTATAGCATCAACCCCGGCTACCGGGTTGGCCGGCATCTGAACAGTTTACGAGCGCCCGGCCTCCGGGTTGTTGGTGTCGAAAGTGTTAAACATGCAATGAAATGTCGTCATAACGTGCGTTATAACAGGCTTCGAACTATCACGTTTCAGGCGGAACAACTCGAGAGTTGAACCCGGGAAGTAATTTTTTTCAGACATGGCGTCTGTGTTCATGAGCAGACTAAAAATCTAATAAAGGCCTTAGCCGTGAAAAGGCCTTGCTGGCTTCGTATCACTACCCCGGCAAGCCCTTCTTTGCCGGCGTCTGCAGTAATGTACTATTAATCGTGATACTGTCCGATCAATATGCGTGCCTGCCACAATCACACAGCGATATAGTCGTGTCTCAATCGTACTAAAACGTTGATTATCTCTATTAAAACAAAAGGGGTCTCACAGATAGCGAGTATTGACAACATTTCATATTTATAACAGGTGGAAATTAATATAAAGATCGACAGGGCTTAAAGTCGTGTACCTTAAAAAAAATCTTTGAATTTATTCCTGTATTTAAAGAAATATAAGAAAATACATTAAATAACTACAACCTAAGACAATACGGGCTGAATAGGGTTGTTGTGTAAACCAAAGAGCGAAAGAATATTTTTTTTTTATTTGACGTTGACAGGTGACAGATGCATACAGAGTTTGATTAAGTTTTTTTTTTTATAAGAAAACCGACTAAAGTAACCGTTCCATTAGATTCTGGTTTCTGTGTTGCCACATTTTAAAATGAGTATGTTTTTATAAATTAATAATAAAGTAAATAATCATCTCAGAAAATAAATAAAAACAGAGATTACTTCATCTTTTTAAGCAGAATTCAGAAAAGTAATAAAATGATAGTCTTAAAAATATGAAATGTTGTCAATTACCTGCGGGCACGGGGTTGCCGGCGGTGGCGGCCAGCCGGCTGAGGATGGAGCGCTCCGACATCTGCAGCCGCTGCGCCACCGGCGGGATGCGCGCCAGCGTCGCCGGCAGCCGCGACACGTCCGACTTCATGTCCGACAGCAGCTCCTCGAGCTGGTTCAGCACCTGGAACGCCAATAACTTATCCTTTAGTACTTATACAGTATAACAAGAGAGTGGCGACGCATCACATACTTCGATAGCAGTAGCAATAACAATACAAACGTTGCTATTATTACTGTACTGTAGGAGGGTGGATTTATTTATTTATTTGTTTATTATTATTTATATTGACGATCCGTTACTGGAATAATACGGGGCCCAGAGGTAACACTGGCTTCTATGAGTTTTTAAGAAGCCAGCTAGTCAAGCACAAAATAACCGAATTGGTAAAAACCAAAGTGATAATGTTGCTTCAACCTACAGTAACTGGGCCATTTTTTCCACTTTTTTTTTATTTTCGATATTTTGGGTATTTTCTACTCAGAATCACGAGCTCTTTCGATCTAATTAAGAGAAAAAACTGTCCCAAGTTTTTTCGTTCCATTCCGTTACTATTTCCATATAACCTACTACTTACAGCGGTAACGGAATGGAAAAACAAAAAATGTATGAATATTTTAGGACAGTTTTTTTCTCCTAATTAGATCGAAAGAGCTCGTGATTCTGAGTACAAAATACCCAAAATATCGAAGATTAAAAAAAAAGGTGGGGTGTACAACTTTAAAAAAAATGGCCTAACTACATCAATTTATAAATAAATTGGTAATTATGTTTGTTCAAGTTGCAATATAGCTAGTATATGTCGATTAGATTGGTCACGCACCTTGTGCAGCACGGCGTTGGCGGGCTTGTTGCCGGCGAGCGACTCCTTGCTGAGATGCTGGTGCGACTCGGCGAGACACTCCACCTCTGCGAAGCGCGCGTTCAGCGACATGGCGGGGTGGTTGGGGTCCTGAGTCAGGTTCAGGTACGCCGCGCGCCGCAGCTGCTCTTCGATCACCAGCGCTTGCTCCAGCAACTGTACGACAGATTTCACTTATAGTAATGCAGTGCAAGGGAAAAAAAATCAGAATGTAAGCATTAATAAACTGTGAAATTAAGAACGTTACCTTGAATCGTCTCGCCAGGAACTTGTTCTTGATCTCGAGGAAGTTCCCCTTGCCTACGTCCATCTTGAACGGCTCGTTGATGATGGCGAAGCGCAGGTCGTTCTGTATGTCCTGCCAGCGGCCGTAGCCGTGCGTGACGATGCCGGCCAGCAGCCAGTAGTCGTGGCGGCGGTGCCAGATCTCGTACTCGCGGCCGGGCGCCGCCGCGCGTTCCTCGTTCAACCATAAAGTATGCAGCTCCGTGAAGCCGCCGTCGGCGATGTTGAACATGAACTTGCGTCGCTCAACTTTGAGATCGTCCTCCTCCTTGACGAGCACGACATCGTCGTCGTCTTCGTCCTTCTTATCGTCCTTGCTCGGCTTCTCGGACGCCTCGGAGTCGGCCTGCTCGCTCTTGACGTCCTCCTTCTTGTCGTCCTCCTTGGCCTCCTCCTTAGGTTTCTTCTCCTCGGCCTCGTTTTCCTCCTTCTTCTCCTCGGCCTTCTCGTCCTCTTTAGGAGGTTCCTCGTCGACTGACATGCGGCGCTCGGGCTCCGGCTTGTCCTCCGCCGGCTCCTGCTTGGGCGCCTCCTTCTCGGCGGACTTCTCGCGCTCCTCCTTGTCGCTCGTGTCCATCGGCTCGTCCTTGGACTCCTTGTCGTCCTTGGAGGCGTCGTCCTTGTCGTCCTTGTCGGACGGCGTGGAGGCGGGCGTGGAGGCGGGCGCGGCGGCGGCGGAGGCGGGCTGCGGCGCGGGCGAGGGCGCGGCGGACGTGATGGGCGTGGCGGAGGAAGGCGCGGGGCTGGGCGCGGCGCTCTCTCCCGCGGCGCCCGCTATCTTCACGGGCTCGACGGGCTTGCGGATCAGCTCCGGCATGCTGTAGTACCCGTTGATGTGCTCGAACTCCTGCACCTTCTTGCGGATGAGGCTCATGACGCCGATCCTCGTGAGCACGTGCTGCCGCGAGAGTCCCTCGCGCGGCACGCCGTCGGCGAACGTCTCGGCGTTGTCGGCGCCGGGCTCGCACAGGTGCCGCATGAACAAGGACACGTACGCCTTGAAGTTCCTCTCGGACTTTCCTCGGAGATCTCGGACTAGCCACTGCGAGTTGAACGCGTCCTGCGGCGGCATGCCGTACCGCATGATCGCGTTGAGGAAGGACTTCCGCTGGCGAGCGTTGAAGCCGAGCACCTCCATGTTGCCGCCGACGCGGGCGAGCAGCGGCGGCAGGGGCCGGTCGCGCTCCTCGCGTCTCTCGAGACGCCTCTTGCTGCGACGACTGAGCAGGTCGCCGTTGTCGTTCTTCTCGTCAAAGTCGTCATCTTCCTTATCGTCCTCGCTGCCCTGCGAGAAGTCCGAGTTGTAATCCGACCCGTTCTCCTGCCACGTGGTGTCCTCCCTGTTCTCGGTCTGCGCGACGCTTCCGTCGTTGTAGTTGACCTGCTTGCGAACTCGCTTGCCCTTGCCGAGCGTCCTCGCCTGGTCCTCCTGGTGTTGCTCGTAATGGTGCCGCAGCAGTTTAATCCAGTACGCCGGGTCGGTATTCTCGGCCTCCTGTTTGATGATTTCGGTATCCACTTCTTCCTCGTTGTCGCCTTCCTTTGTGGAGTAGCTGGCGACTTTGAAGGAGCTAAGATATTCGTTAGCCCACGATTCTTTCGATTCGATACCCTCCTTTGACCGATCGAGTAGTTCTGATACGGCTCTATCGTCATAATGGATAGCTTCCTCTTTGCCTTCTTCTTCTTTGAACAACTCCTCGGTACCGAATCGGAGAATGTCATCTAACTCTTGTTTGGTGAAGTTAGCGCCTTTGCCGCCCATTCCTGGTCGTACGACCAAGTGAGTCAACATCATCTTCCTCTTAGCGACCTGCGTGACTCTCTCCTCGACACTGTTGCGTGTGACGAAGCGATAGATCATGACTTTGTTCGCCTGACCGATACGATGAGCACGCGAGAAGGCCTGAATGTCGTTATGAGGATTCCAATCAGAGTCGTAAATGATGACAGTATCGGCGGTAGCCAAGTTAATACCCAAACCACCGGCCCTCGTGGACAACAAGAACACGAACTGCTGGGCGCCTGGGGCGTTGAATCTGTCGATGGCTTCCTGTCGGGTCGGTCCCGTAATACCACCGTCAATTCTCTCATACTTGTAACCGGCTCCCTCTAAGAAGTCCTCGAGGATATCCAACATTTTTGTCATCTGTGAGAAAATAAGAACTCTGTGACCTTGCTCCTTAAGTTTATGAAGCATTTTCGCTAAAAGTACAAGTTTTCCTGAAGCTTTGATCAGAGCAGACGTGTCGTAGTTTCCATGTGGTCCTATCGGTGCTTCTTCGGCCGCCACGGGGAAGAGGTAAGGATGATTACAGCACTTCTTCAAATCCATCATCACGTTCAACAGCGACACGGTCTGACCGCCGCTCTTCGGATTGAGAGCTTCGTAATTCCTAGTCAAAATGTATTTATAATATTTCTTTTGCATGGGAGACAGTTCCACACGCACGATGAATTCAGATTTAGTAGGCATGTTCTTCAATACGTCAGCTTTGAGTCGCCGCAGCATATGTGGTCCCAACATTTCGTGAAGCCTCTTGACTTGTTCCTCTTTCGAAACGTCCGCGAACTCGTTCTGAAACGCGGCTAGGTCGTTAAATTTGTCTTTGTTTAAGAAGTTCAAAAGATGGAACAACTCCTCGAGGTTATTTTGCAAGGGAGTACCGGTGAGCAATAGTTTATAGTTAATGTGGTAGCCGGCTAGCAGCCTGAAGAATTTAGACTGGTTACTCTTTAGCCTGTGGGCTTCGTCTACGACAAGCACAGCCCAGTCGATGGAACCGAGACATGTAGCGTCGATCGAGACCAACTCGTACGAGGTGAGCAGCACGTTGAATTTGACCTGCGACTTAATTTTGGACGGTCGCCCGCCTCTATTCGCGCCGTCATCGAACGTCAACTCGTTCTCTCTTATCACCGCTCTCGAATCTTTGTCGCCAACATAAGTAATGCAGTATAGATCCGGAGCCCAAAGTTCAAACTCTCTCTCCCAATTGATGATAGTCGAAAGAGGCACAGAGACCAAGAACGGTCCTTTGCAGTGTCCCTCCTTGAACAGGGAGTAGAGGAACGTGACGGTCTGGATGGTCTTGCCGAGACCCATCTCGTCGGCGAGGATGGTGTCGATGCCCTGTCCCCAGGAGTACCGCAGCCAGTTGAGACCCTCGAGCTGGTAGGGATGGAGCTGCATGCCGGTCTCGTAGACGAAGGGCGGCTGGTCCTCATACTTCTTGTTGAGGTTGCTGATGGGCTTCTCAGGCGGCGGGCAGTACTTGCGACCTGCCACCTTGACTTGCTGGCCGCTGCTGCTCTCGTCTTCATCGATAACATCGCGATTCTTGCTCTTGCGTCCGGCCTTTTTGCCTTTGCTTCCCTTTGATTTACCTTCCGAAGTGATGAATGAACGCATATCCTGCAAATATTTAAACGTGGATTACATTAGTTGTTCTATGTATTTAAGTATATATTTATCTATATAAGTACGTATATCGTCGTCTAGTACCCATAACACAAGCCTTCTTGAGCTTAATTTGGGACTAGATCGATTTGTGTGAGGTTGTCCGATATTTATTTGTTTATTTATGAGATTTAGATTGACTTGACTAATGTCTAATGGCTGGCTAATATCAGTTATAAATGCAGACTCCACTTAAATTCCTAGTTGGATTATGAAAGAAGAATTACTCTAACTCTCATATCATATTATTAGCCCTAGTTCAAGTAATATTGATATATATATATCTGACCTGATAATAGTCGACGGCCTGCTTGAGGCCCATGATGTCGGCGTGCTCGGACTCCCAGGTGGCCTGGTCGTACGACAGGTCGCGCCACTTCACCAGGAAGTACGTGGTGCCGTCGCGCGACGTGCGGTGGTTTATCACGCGGTGAACTATCAACCATTCTGGTTTCACACCATATCTGGAAAAGTAAACAGCATTTTTCAGTATTATTAAACGTATTGTAGCTATTGTAATAGTTGAGTATGATTTACAAAAATGCCTGTAGATTCACTTGCAAATGTGCCCTTAGCTCATCCAGTGTTTAATTTGGCAACAGTTCACACCAATGACTGAAACTAACCTGTAATATTTTTCCTCGAGCGCCTTTTCATCGGAGTCCTGGTCCTGCTTGCTCTTGAGCCGCTTATATCTGCCATCTCGCTCGTCCAAAGGCTCCTCCAGCTTTGGCGGCTCTTCAGTGTCGTATTTACGCATGTAGTAGCGATACATGAGCGGGTGGAACACGTCCAACTGTCAATTTATAAAACAGTTTGAGAAGCGTATATTTTGTAAATCGTAAAAAGGAAATCTCGCAATCGTAAAGCAGGAATCTGCCTTTGAATCGGTAACAATTATGAAAAATTTGAGCCCCCAAAAGTTTATAGTCTTTTTTTTTACTAAGAAGGAAAAACGAAACGATCTTTTTTGATATATTTTTTTCTAGCCAGCCGAGGTTGACGAGCGTCACTTATAATGTGCATATAGTAAGGACAATTATATGACATCAATTATAGGATAGCATGGCCTTGAAGCGACCTTATCTTAATTCATTAAAACGGCTGTTTCCTTTCTTTACATTCCTGAATAAATGAATCCAATAAAGACAAATTTACTCTAACGACATGATACTCAATGAATGTTATTAGTAGGCTTTGACTTTGAATATATTTTTTTATCATATGACTACTCCATGGATTGGACAACCACGGCGAGCAGTGAAAAGTCCCAAGCCTAGTTTACTAGAACTGGATTGAGATGTAAATGAAGGAGGTATCGTACCTGCAGCTCGGAGATCCAGCTGCAGTGCCAGTAGGAGCGCTCGTGCCACTTGACGAAGAACTCGCGCGAGCGCGGCGCCTTGGACTTGGCCGAGTGCTCCACCCAGCGCCACGTCAGGATCTTGTTCACCTTGCCGTCCAGCCCGGGACACTGTACACACGAAACATATTATTAGAAAACATGTAATATGTATCTTTTTCCCATCCTCATCTAAATAGATATCCTATCCGTTTTCGTTGTAACACACATATGTTTCTCTTTGTTATTTTTAACAACGCAACTCTTCGTTCATAGGGGCGTTTCAAATGTTTTAGTTTAGTTAAGTTCTCTTGTAAGTTGCTTCTAACTATCCATTGTGTCTGTCAGGATGGCGTGAGAGATGTCTGAATAGTCACAAAATTTGCACCAAATAACTGTACCTAAACTGTACTAAACTGTACCTATGTGAAAAAAAACTGTACCTCAAGCAATTAAACATTAAATAGATAGTGAGCTAGACACGCCATTCTGACGTCAGCTTGGCGTGCATAGTCGTGTATCGCCCCAACGTGTGGGAATTATGTTCTGGAACATACATCAATAAACTGTACCTAAACTGTACCTATGTGAAAAAAACTGTACCTCAAGCAATTAAAAATTAAATAGATAGTCACATAGACACGCCGTTCTGACGACAGAATGGCGTGTCTAGCTCACTATCTATTTAATTGCTTGAGGTACAGTTTTTTTCACATAGGTACAGTTTAGGTACAGTTTATTGATGTATGTTCCAGAACATAATTCCCACACGTTGGGGCGATACACGACTATGCGCGCCAAGCTGACGTCAGAATGGCGTGTCTAGCTCACTATCTATTTAATGTTTAATTGCTTGAGGTACAGTTTTTTTTCACATAGGTACAGTTTAGTACAGTTTAGGTACAGTTATTTGGTACAAATTTTGTGACTATTCAGACATCTCTCACGCCATCCTGACAGACACCTATCCATTACCTTCCTTTATTATTTTACCTTCTAGGCTCTGAGATGGATCTTAACGATAAAATCGCCTGTTGTTAATCTTTACTCGTAATCTTACTTGATTGTATTGATTTCTTATTGAGGTGACAAATAAAGAGTATTATAGTTGTAACAAAAAAAAACCAATCATGTGTATTTTATTTATCATAGTCTTATAAAGGAAGAAACTTACGCTGCACCGAGGACATTTCCAATCGCCGTCGGGCACTTCTTCTAGCGGCGGGTTGAGACAGAAGCGATGGTAGGCGGACGGGCAAGAGTCGCAGCAAAGGAGCTCGCCGCCGTCTTTGCAGATTCTGGAAAATATCGATATCAAAGTGTCAATACAAGAAATAGTTATGTAAGGGGAGCAAACTTGATGAAGGTATCATGCCAGAAATTAGAACTGGAAAACAGTGCAGGTTAGCTCCTATAACGATGGATCATCCTGGGGTAAGATTGCCGGAAATCGACGGATCTTATATGAAAAAAAAAGACAAGGTACATGCCTAAGCGTAGAAATGAATAGCCATAAAGAAATAAGAACTGAAAATAAGTGTGGGTTAGCTCCCAAAAGGATGGATCATCAGCCTGTGTTAAAAGGTCGGAAAACTCTGGATCTTAGGTATATAAAAAAAAACCTAGCGCACAAAACAATAGCCACTAAATATAAATGTTCCCACAACTATCTTAAGACGACGAGCCGCAGCATGTGTCGAACACTGTGGTCTTATTTTAGTGCCTTATTGAAACTATTTATTTGTATCAGAGTTGTATATTATGGATATAATATGGTCGGAGCATGTGACCAGATTGACATGATGTATGACCCAGTACACACCTGCAGAACTCCTGGTGCTCGTCGTCGTCGTCCTGGTCCTGGTTGCCCTCGGCCTCGCAGTGCGGACACGACCAGCGGCCCTCGGGCGTCTCCTCCAGCTCGGGGTCGAGACACACCAAGTGGTAGGCGCGCGGGCACGTGTCGCAGAGGATGATCTCACCGCCTTGTTGACACACCTACGAGACGATTTGTTATTGCATAGTTTATTCATCGCGCGAAATATGTTCGTCTTCACATCATAAACTTGAAAAGGGCCCAAGGGAATTTGTGTGTAGTTGGGTCAACTGCGTTTTTAACCTTTTAAGCAGCCAGCCCACTGGCAGGAAACCGTTCCTCAGACGAAATTAGACGTACTGCACTAAAAGGGTTAAACATAAAATTGATACCAAAGTTATCGACGGCTGTGGCCGACGTGGCCACAGTAGCACGAGTTCTAGTTGTCAGCCACACCCAGTTGTAGCGTTCAAAAGAAAACGCACCAAGAATGCGTTGCAACATTAACTTTTCAAAGTTTAACTAAACGCGTCATATTTTTGGCGCTTATTTGGTTTTCAGACGCAGTTTCGAGATCGAGAAGGGTTAAAGTATCAAATTACTATATCACTTTTACAGAGCTCGTGGTCTATGAATGTTTATTACCTCGCAATAATCCTGGTGCTCAGGTTCGCCCTCGGCGCCATCAGGGAACTTGCTGGTTGTCTTCAGTTTCTTCTTCTTCTTGCTCTTGTTACCAATCTTGGTCTTGGCTTTCTTCTTGGGTGCCTGTAATTCAAACGTGTAATTTAATACAGGCAACATTGCACAAACACATTTATAGAAATGGGGAATGTGAAAATTATCAACAGACAAATAATATTTCATACGAATAATATTTTATTACGAAGGAATTTCTACTCAAATTGAAGAAAGATCGAGAAATAGAAAATAGTTAGTGATCATGATTACTAATTCTTTATACTCCTCCTTAACAAATAACGGCGAATTGTACAAAGCATCATTACAAAATGAACGAATGTTAAATGAGATATTTTACTATTATAAAGAGTCTTGATGAATTTGACTTTATTTCGGATCTCTTCACAACAACACCGGTCTCCTCTTGGGAAATGCCGGCAGATTCACGACGCGCATCTAAAGGCTTTTACAAGTCGCATCGTCAATGCCATTGTGGCCTACTTAACTGATTTTTGTCGACGCGTTTGGCTCGGTTTGTAGACACCTGCCTACTGAGCCGGCAGTCCCGGGTTCGAATCCCGGCCAGGGCAAATATTTGTGTGATGAACTCGAATATTTGTGCTTGGGTCATGGTTGTTTTATGTATTTAAGTATATATTTATCTATATATGTACGTATATCGTCGCCTAGTACCCACAACACAAGCCTTCTTGAGCTTAATTTGGGACTAGATCGATTTGTGTGAGGTTGTCCGATATTTATTTTATTTATTTCAATTTCAAAGTGAGCTCGGTGAAGGTGAGCAATAACTGTTATTATAGTGTGTGCAAGTAGTTACCGGAGTGCCGCCCTCTTCTTCTTTAGGCGGAGCGGTTACATCGGCGGGCGCGGGCGCGGGCGCGGGCGCGGGCGCCGGCTCCTCGGCCTCGGCCAGCATCTGCTCGAACTCCGCGTCCGACTCCGAGTTGGCGCCGGCGCTGCCCTCGGGGTCCTCCTCCTGTGACGAATGGATCTAAATAAGGTTTTGGGAAGTAAAATTTAATATCATTGTTACAAATTCATTAAATCAACAGTTTTTAAAGTTTTACAGGCAAGCAAAGCAGCATTTTTCTTATTTTATCTCCACCACCAGCGGCACACTTTTTTCGTCTTTAAAGCACTGAAAATGAAACACGTTAGCGAAATTTGCAAAGCGATATGAGGCATTCGGAAAATAATCAGACACACGAGAACAAAAACAACACACAAAACGACTATAAATATTAGATTCCATATATAATCTATTCAATCTGAACAAAAATCATTTATATTTGTTTCGGTCATTTGCCATCATATTCATATATTTTATAAGATTTATAAGATATATAAGATATCCAAAAGATTCAAATAATGTTCTGTAACAGAATATGTATGAAACAGAACTTCTGTTTCATACATATTTGACAATGGGGAATGGATTGAAATTACTTAGCTACTTTTACTGTTCATATAATTTTTCTCAATTACACTGCCTAAATTGATATCTATTTCGACTTCCACCCCTGCCAAGTCCAAAAAACTATCACTAATCACTTCAGGTTTCCGTACCAAGCCCATACAAGATGGTAAAACATTATCTTTATTTGAAAGAAAGGAGGAAATACTTTTAATTTATTCGTGACGTGACCATAAAACATAATTAACTACATAAAGGATGTTATAGAAATGATAATAAAAAACAATAGGCGACTAAAATATTATTATGGCTGTGCCACGATGCGGTCCCACATCAGCATGATGCTAGCTCGAGAGCCAGCGTTGATCTTCTGGTGGGACCATAGGTGGCGCTACGGAGAGCTACACGCACGAGCGCTGATCTTTACAACTATGAATGAGGGTGGTTATTCTAAACTATATACGAAAATTCAAGATTACTGGTAAATTTCATCCACTCCCCATTGTCACATGACAACGAAAATATATTGAAGTGAAATTTTCATCGTGATTGCAAAATAGGGGTTGTTCTAGACTAGATAATCACCCATAATTTTACAATGTGTTCAAACTGATCTTGTATTCGCACTGAACCAATAAACATTCCTGCACCGATCCTCTCAATATAGCGCTTACGCTGCGTTCAGACTAATAGTGCAGTCGTGTGTGTGTGCGGTTCACCGTGGCGTCACCTATAGGTTTCACCGGAAGACCAGCGCTGGTTTCCGGGCCAGCATTTATGCTGAGGCGTGACCTTTTCATGGCATACGCAACAACGATTTTATTTTGTTTTATTTCTTATATTAGCTGTCCACTTTGTGTATGTTAACGAATATATCATTCTATTCTATAATAACGATAGATGTTCACAGAGGTAGTACTCACACTGCTGGTGCGCTTGCGCTTGCTGAACTTGATCTTGAGCGTGGGCACCTTGGGCTTGCGGCCGGGCTTGCCGCGCGCGGCGGCGTGCTTGGCCTTGCGGCCGCGCTTGCGCGGGGCCGGCGTGCCGCCCTCGCTGTCCGGCTCTTCTTCCTCCTCTTCTATGCCCTCCACCGTGTCGTCGTTCTACAGTACAGAATTTATGTTAGCATTTTAGGAGGCCTTATACCTTTTTCTTAGGTCTTAGGCAAATTTCTTTTTTTCATATTATGACTTTTTGAAGTGAATACTTTTCCCAGTGTTCTAGATAGTAACATAGCTATTTCATGCTTTCATTGCGTGCAGTCTAAAATAAGTTGAAAAACTAATTTTCCGCGTGAATTTTGTCAATTTCTCAATTCAAACAAAAATTATCAATGAAAACTCAAACTGTATGTTACAAATATATACAAATAAATCCCAATAGCCCTGTTCTAGGTAAGATGAAGTAGGTAACATCAATAATATGTTAAGAAACATGTTTGATCATAGAAAAAAAATCTAAAACTATCAGCATTTTAAAAGGAATAAGGCCTCTTAAGCTTTCATGACCAGGTAAAAAGATTGAAACTATCCCAGTAACGACAGAGCCCGATAAGTGGGCGCAATCCCACTCCAGACACCGACAGGGCCCGCCAGGTGGGTGCAATCCGTCCGGCGAGCTGGGCCGGCAGCTGAGTAGAAGTTACGAGCGCCCACCAGACGGGCTGTTGGTCGTGAAAGTGTTAACGTTTTGGGCACCACAATCGTCATATCGCGATATCGAAAGATTGTGCCACTCACGCCAACGCCATATAGTGTCTGACTCCATATTTCAATGATCAAAAACTTTATACTACAAACTAATACAAGTGTTTTTCAATCCCTGTTGATGTTGTTCTCTATTTTGTTCTCCATACCGTCAGTCGAACGGTGAATTGCATCAATCACCGTTTGGCGTCCAAAAGGTAAAAAAATATCAGGATCCAAATGGATTTATTGACATAATAATACATATTATACGTTAAAATGGCGAACATAAATAGTTTACCTTTGGCTCCTTAGGAGGGCGTCCGGGCCTCGCTTTAGGCGCGTTGTCGGAGGTCGTGGATGTGTTGGTGTTCTCCTCCAAGAACATGCTCGGGCGGTACGGGGTTATGTGGGGGTTGGTATCGCAGAACAGCCGCCATTTGGCTGCCACCAGCATCATAAGTTTGGATACCGGAACCTAATGAAAAAAAAAACCTTAAACAGACTGAACAGCGGAGTGTTGGAGTGAACAGTTAGCCGCGAAGTTGTTCGCTCAAGGTGCCTAAAGATGAACTACATGAGAGATTGAAACATTGGAGTTCGCTTGTCGCGCGACTCAGCATCACCTGTCTTGCTCGCACGGTATTGACAAAAAAGTGACAGATATTATTTGCCGCGTGACAGAGTCGCGTATCACAGTTGTGCTAGAGGGGCAGGGCGCTCTCGCTAATATAAGTATAACCCATTCTTTCAAAAGAAAACAAAACATCCAAGCTCCTACACATTCGATTCCCACCGGCTTGTCCACTTCAAGCTGATTGGGCACCATTCTTTACTTAAGAAAAAGTAAGCGAAATCTACCCCGCCTTGGCCTGTCTTTTGTATGACGCTACGCCACTGCTAGCTGATCAAAATGTATCTAATCTACATTTCACTTATAACGTTAATCATAAGTGGTGGGAAGGAGAGGTAAAAAGCTAGTATTTGCTTTACCTTTGGATTTCCCTTAACCAGCAGCGGCCGCGCATGCTGCTGGAACAGCTTGTAGGTCGTCAGGTTCTCCAGGTCTGCGTCTGTGTACTCGATGTCCACGTCCGAGAGCTCAAACGCGGTGCACACCTCTTCGACCGTTGGCATACCTGGAAAGAACAACCTTTGTAGAATACGGTATTTGATGACGGCTCAAATCAGCTACTCTTTATAAAATGTCAAAAACGTTCTGTTAGTATGAAGTTTCTATGAAGATACTGGCTTGTGGCGTCAGAAAAATCAGTAGTCAAAACACTTCTTTTCAGTTTTTGTCCAATTAAAAATAGTATGATGTGGAGCAAGCTTACAATATTTTTATTACAATATTTTAATAATGCAGTCAGCAGTAAAAGTCAGTGTAGGTAGAATAACAGTTGAAATAATTTACAAAGGCTTTATTCTCTTGGTAATAGTAGTGTTGATCCCACCAAAAACATAAATGTAAAAAAGGAGAGCCAAGTTCAATGCAAAAATTATGCTTGGCTGTGGGCTTCGCCGCAAAAAGAATGGAGATCTAAATGAGTGCCAAGTTCTATGCAAAATCCAAATATGTATTTATAGGAACAAAATAACATTATGAACAAGTATTAAACTCTATTTCTTTACTTTATTGGATACCTATAACAATTGCTGTTATTTAAAAATGTGAGATCTTAAAGTAGGTTGGATTTGACTTGGCCAGTTTTCATTACATCAGTCATTTTATAAAGTTATTCAACATAATATATATTTTTTAATTCTGATAAAAACTCCTTTTTTACATTTATGTTTTTGGTGGGATATCATTACTTTTTGTAAAGAAAACAAGGCAGGTATTGAGATTTAATGTTTTTTCTTGCGTTTCCGCTGCATGGTTTTCTTTTTTATGCTATTGTCGACATTCTCTTGAATGTTAGAGATAATAATGCGCATTGCCCATTCATTATCTGCTACCTTTTTAATACGCTTCCTGTTTATGCTTAAATTAGCCAAGTCCGGGCGATATAACGATCTCAGGCGGTTATATTCTACTATAGAACTATCTTGTGCCTTAATTTGACTAGGGTCTAGATTAATAAGGTGTACGCCGTCTAGTGTTTTAACTCTGCTAAATATCGAAGTGCCTATGTCGAGAAGAGCGCCGCGCGCCGCCGACGACACACCGTTGGCCGGTTGTTTAGCGAGTATTACAAGTTTTTTGGACACCACTTAATTTTTGACAACTTTATTTTTACATTTTTATTATATAGCAAATATAATAATACATATATTGGGATAGTTTCAAATATCGGCTTGTAACGGTTCCAACGATACAATTAAAAAAAAATATATGGGGACCCCCCTATTTTTTATTTTTTTTTATTTTTAGATTTTTTCCTACGATTACACACAATTACTGAGCTGGATTCCAAATTTCATCCTTCTAGGTCATCTGTCAAATTGAAAGCTTTAAAACAAATTAAACTCCGATTTTTTGCGTTAATTTCAAAATGTCCTTATATTTTTATTTTTTTATATTCCTCCCTTAGACTCCTTTAAATAAAAAAAGCTGGTAAATAAATGAAGTGTGTATGTGCTGCATTAAAAAAAGGAACATTAAACCATTCTGTGATCATACGTATTGCGATATATAAGTAGGTACATAAAAACAGTAAAAATCTAAAAGTAATAGACACACTATGAAGTAATGTTTTCATGTGACAAACTACAGAGCTTAGAACAAAATCTACGAAACCAAAGTCTAAACATAGTTTGCTCACAAGCCTATGTTAATATAAACGATCATGAGTGTCTGTATCAATAAAATCTAGAAAAAAAAACATTTTACATATTGGCGTTTCCATTTAAAGTTGGTATATTGGTATAATGTCTTTGACAACGAAAGATGGCGATGCGCGGAGTACGGTACAAATAGGTACCCTATAATATAATTGTTACGCCGGTCGCGCCACGGTGAAAGAGGTCGCTGACCCCGACCTTCGGGCGGCCAATTATTCCATTCGGTTGTACTGCGTACCGCAAATGGATGAGATTAAATCATAATTTCAGTTTAATATTACATGATATGGGTTTTGAAGCCAAAGTGTCGTGGCACCTGTTATTTCAGCACCATACTACTGGTGTAATTAAATCTATATTGAGACATATATGTATGCAGCCCAAGCTGAAACTGAGCACAAGACTTATGTAGCAAACCATTTGTGGTAGCTTTTTTCATTTAATATACCATTGCTTTGTATTAAGTAAGGAATGGTATTGTTGTTTTTAATAATTTTCAAATGATTCATTAACTATCTCTAAGAGCAATGTATTGTATGTAGCTGTTGGTTCTCCTAATAAATAATTAATTAAATAAATAAATAAATGATCTCATGTAATAAGTTATGTGCTACAGAGCTATAAGAGTATTTGGTATAACAAAACACTGTTATACCAAATCTTATGTAAATTTATTGTATATCAAATGTCAAAAGTTTTTCTGAAATTATGTATAACATTACGGACCCTTCCTAGATAATTTCAAGATACCTGAAAAAAGTCACTTTAGAGCTAAGCGTAAGGGCGCGATGAACGTTAGTTGAGATTTGCTCACCACATAGTGCCTGTCTTTTCTGACAGTAGTATTATTTTTATTCAATGGAGTCTAAGGCAGTTGCAAAACGCATGAGAGTGTGGTTGTATATATTGTGCTTTCTGTTGCAGCTCATCCAAGACATAGAATCATTGCCCTCTTTATCAAACGAAATAATTTTTAAAGCCTACCTGATCCCGACTCGGAGGCAGCGGAAGGCGTGGTGTTGTATTTGCTGTTGCGGCGGCTTCTTACTCGTCATAGCGCTCGATGCGTAGCCATTGCCACCCAACTATCCTACTGGTTAGTTAAGTGTTTTAGTATTCACCTGATCCAGAGTCGGAGGCGGCAGGTGTGGAAGGCGTGGTGTTGTGCTTGCTGGTGCGGCCCTTGCGCGACTTCTTGCTCGTCATGGCGCTCAATGCGTAGTCACTGTCGCCCTCCGCTTCAATCTCCAACCCAAACTCATCATCCTAAACAAATATGTAGACCCAGAATCAGTTTAATTGATCAATATTTTAAAAATACGTACAGTAAATTTGTATTTTTTTTTAAGTTGAATAATATTCTGTAATCACAAAATTTATAAAAATGGTTGATTAGCACTCCACATAAAAACTAAAATCTATCTTCATTTAACATTTAGAATTTTAGGCTATAGTAGAAATCCATAATGAATTCCACAACATTATGGAAATTTAGGTATCTTATCAATACATGAACGGGTAACCCCTTACCAGAACTGGTTAAGTCACATTTGGCAAATTTTCCATTACAGACAAATTAAAGTAGGTAAAATATAATTTCATGGCTGACTTGAAAAATCTGCACATGTATGAGTAGGTAGTTAATTTTAAAAGAATATTATAATACATGTAGTATCTTTGTAATTTCTCAATAATGAACTTTTTTTTATTATTCACCTGTCTTCCTAATGCCCTGGGAAAAAAGTAGTCCAGGACATAACTTATTTTTTCCATGAGTGAATTTGTATTCAAACTTCATTCATTCTGTCACTTCTTGCATTCTGTTCCTGTTTTTGTAGCAGAAAAGCAACTAAGTCAAGGGACTTGGCTGGCTACTCAAGTAGAAATATAACAAGTAAATCCAGACCCAGCAAAATTTACCCCTATTTTAGATACTCATGATTAACTGAGATTTTTTTCTGCCATAGACTAAAAAACTTAGTTGGGTACTAGGTTTATTTGTGTAAGATTGTACCTTAATATTTATTTATTTAATATTATTCAGGCACATAGCAGCACTGTTTCCATGATTTTCTGATATTATCATATCTGAATACATCTAAAGGAACAATGAAGGTAATCAGATGCAACCTTGGTTTATTATAGAAACATCTCAGCTGAATTTATTTTTAAGTCTGAAAAACCCACAATTTACATCGGACTTTGTTGTACGGAAAATGCTTCGTATAAATGTTTTACCTGTTACATTTATGATGAGCAATGACATTATATAATAATTGGTTGAGGTAATGATTAATGTACCATAAGGATAATATCTAAGAAAAGTTTTATAGAATTTTCCCTGTTTTTAAAACCCTTAACGTAGGTATGCGGCGCAGAGGCCTGATAGACGGAAGGTTCAAGGCACTTTCCATTTTGATAATAAAAAAAAACAGATGCATTAAAGCTTATATTTCTTCCTTCAGTAATAAAAACCATTCCCTAAAGTGACAACCTAACCTAGTAGTCCAGGATTATTACAGGATACTTAGAATGAATTTGAAGTTACATACATATTTATTATTTATTTATTATCAATATCCAAATATAATATCTCTACTAAACCTGTAACCCTCCCTTTAAAACAACTCGAGAATTATCAAAATAAATATTACTTACATCTTCACTCTCATTCTTCCTCTTCTTCTTTTTCTTTCTGCCCTTTTTATCTTCTCCACGGGCCTTTCTTTTCTTTCCCTTTTTCTTCTTTCTGCCATCTTCAGGAGAATAATCATCATCCTCCTTGGGAAAAAAATATTTTATGTAATTTATGTTATGTTAGGCTAGAAATAAAATAGCTAATATAATACAAAATTATTTTCAGTTTCAGTATTACTTATCAATCTCCCAGAGAAACCAGTAATCACCTTTTCAAGGTATGAACAGTGTTATCAAGCACTTTTGTTTACAAATAAACCAAAGCTAGCTATTTATAAAATGTAGTAACAGTAAAAAGTGCAATAAATTAACCTCCTACCTTTGGTGGAGCTTCGTCACTTTCCCCAGAATTTTCATTCTGACCTTCACCTTCCTCCACGTCCTCGTCGCCTAAAAAGAAATAATATAAACTGGTCAAACCACTGCAACCATGCTTCGCACCTGCCTCGCACCGGCAAACCCACAAGAACCCCGTATTTTCCGAAACACGCGCACTCCTAGCGGTTAAGGTCACTAATCCCTTTGTTTGGCGGCGTCCATTTTGTTAAGTAGTAATGAGCAGAATTGCATGTTCTTTTCTGTCACGAACTGCCACTCACAAAATATTTACAACCCACCGAAAACAATTACACCATCAAACTGCACTATCAGATACTGGAATTCATTATAACGGTGTTTGTTGCTTGTTTGTTATTAACACTTCAATCCAAAATCCAAATTCTTCTAATTTTTAATTGCTTATACCGCAAGTAAACACATGATACCGCTATTCGCGGCTTACCTATGACATGCTACTAGATATTGGACGTTTACCTGCAAATGAACCGTCTACTTCATCATCTGATGCCATTTAGGAGACTATTTAACACAACTTGGGATAAGATCAAAGATTTGGTCTAGAAAAGATAGAGGACGCGCAGTTTCGCGACAAATGGTAATTAATTCAGAAATTGATGCCGCCTTCACTACGAGGAGAACTGGCACGATTTGCTATCTCACTTGCACAAGTAAAAAGAAGAAATTTTAGGGTTACCACGTACAAAATATATAATCTACTACGCTGCCCTCCTAACGTAAAGTGCAATAACTAGATTCAAGATACTTTCGAGAAAAACGCGGTTAAAGATTTTAAAATTGTTTTGATGATATCTCCATTATTACGCGTCCTATTGACTTGAAACTTTGACCAAAAAGTAGGTAATATTATTTAGCTAATTTGTACATACTTTTCTATTATTTATTTATTTGTTTATATTATAAAAAATGAGCAAATGCACTTTTACTTAGGATGTTCCAATACATGCATGATACAATTACAAACCATAACTGCAATAAGTAGACTAATTATTGCATTTATAGTAAGTAAAGCAAGATATTACCATTATGTGTAGCAATTAGAGTATGTTCGCGGTACTATATCGCAGCTTTAGAATTAAACCGTCATAACTCAAAAAACGTGAATTGTGGCAAATCGAGTTTAAAGTTAGAGCAATTGGTATGATTTACTTTTGAATATATTTTTTTTGTATGAAATTGTGTTAGATTGATATTTTATCATATCTATTACATAGATTATAGTGTCTATTTTTAGACTCTGTTACAAGTAAAACAATGTCAATGTGATAAAGGTAGTAAATGGAGCTTGTAAAAAAACCTTAGCGACATATGCCGTTTTATGATGAAATAAAAATTCAAAATTAGTTTTAATAATGAAACAAGTCATAAAAATACGTTATTTTATAAATTTTATGAAACTAGCTTTGTCTCTAACTCGTGTTATTGCAGTATAATACTAAATATTGTAATTATTTATGCAGGGTATCTGGGAATATCACTATTTAGCAATAGTTAATGTAAAAATATGGAAAATGAAATGAAATTAACTTTGAATACGATGCCTCAATTTTCATAATCGAAAATGAAAAGGTAAGTAATTTACACTTTATCCGCGTAGCTATAAGTAGAGCTTGTATGTAATAACGAAATAGACATGAAGTGAGTATTTATTAATTATTTTAATGACTATAAGGCACTTTTTCCTTATTTATTCATTTAATTACAATGTAAGTTTACAGCATACATGACACCAAAGCACTTACACGATAAATTATTACATAATAAGAAAACAATACATGTCAAAGAGAAAGGATCATTCAAAATAATAATAATACAATATTTTAAAATTTATACATAACAATTAATTCACATTATCTAGGAACTGCTTAGCAATACAGCACAATTGAGCAAAGCGATCAGCAAATATATCAGCATCGCCGTGCTGAGTGAGCATCAGGTATAGCAACGAAATTGCGCGAGCGGTAGGAGCGTGTCGAGCGTGGCACGTGCGAGCGGACACACGCTGCAGCAGGCCTGGCCGGCGGCGTGGCGCCACCGCCACGCAATCTAAATCTTGGGGGACCCTCGTCGGAACCACCAAACCTATCTTTTCCAGCACAGTCGGGCTGTCCACTCTGTGATGGACAATAGACAGGTAGTGGACTAACAATAACAATTTCCTTCTCATCCGTAGCGTGTCTAGCCCCACCATCCCGGTGACAAACAATGAAGGGTACAAGTATGGGTAATACCCATAGGCCTTGCAGTACAACCAACGGGCGAATTTACGCTGTACTCTTATAATAATCATACAAAATTCTGCTTAATCAGCCTTAATAAAATCACAATAAAGAGATCAAGATACATTCTTATCAGCTTATATTTCTTTCTTTTCACTCAGCGAACGCCCACGACACTTCACTTTGGGTCACCATCGAGTGCACTGCTGCCTTGGAACTGTCCCGTTTCGTTGTGCTATACCAAGTTAGAATCAGTGAAACGTTATAACTCAACAATACAGTGTTCATTTAATAAAGACTATTCTGTTCAAGACTTCGATAACCTAGCTTACAGACCTCTGTGCCGGGAACTGTTATTTTGTGCTTCATTGTATAAGGAATAAATCAAGTTAATTGTATCTGAAGTGTTTCATCTCGCTCGAACTACCTCCTCGTCCACAACTATGTCAAATAGCTCATCCAATGTGCCACACACCGCACCCGGCCATCCCACTCCGATCCTTGACATACAGAAAACCGAAGAGTATAATCTGCCCTTCGCTTAGCGTTTGTGGACTATGAGAAGGCCTTTGATTCCGTCGAGACATGGGCAGTACTACAGTCCCTCCAGCAATGCCGAATTGACCATCGGTATGTCGAGGTGCTCAGGAGTGTGTACAGCAACGCCACTATGTCAGTCCGAGTACAAGACCAGTGTACGGAGGCGATTCCATTGCAGAGAGGTGTGCGACAAGGAGATGTAATATCTCCAAAGCTCTTCACCAACACAATGGAAGACGCCTTCAAGCTCTTGGAATGGCAAGGACTTGGCATCAACATAAATGGCGAACTACATCACGCACCTTCGGTTTGCTGACGATATCGTGGTCATGGCGGAGACGCTGGAGGATCTCGGTATAATGCTGGATGATCTCAACCGAGTATCCCAACAGGTAGGCCTTAAGATGAACATGGACAAGACGAAGATCATGTCGAATGTCCATGTAGCACCCACCCCAGTATTGGTTGGGAACTCGGTCCTCGAAGTTGTCGACGAATACGTCTATCTGGGTCAGACGATCCAATTAGGCAGGTCCAACTTCGAGGAAGAGATCAATGGATGGATTCAACTCGGATGGGCAGCGTTCGGGAAACTGCGAAGTGTCTTCTCGTCCAAGATACCTCAGTGCTTGAAGACAAAAGTTTTCAACCAGTGCGTATTACCAGTGATGACCTACGGAGCCGAGACGTGGTCTCTAACTATGGGCCTCTTAAGGAAGCTCAGAGTCACTCAGCGAGCTATGGAAAGGGCTATGTTCGGGATCTCTCTACGTGATCGAATCAGAAATGATGAGCTTCGTAGACGAACTAACGTCACCGACATAGCAAACAGGGTTAGCAAACTGAAGTGGTTAATGGGCAGGGCACATAGCTCGAAGAACCGATGGCCGTTGGGGCAGTAAGGTTCTCGAGTGGAGACCACGTACTGGCAAGCGCAGCGTAGGACGGCCACCCGCAAGGTGGTCGGACGACCTGGTCAGGGTTGCGGGGACTCGCTTCTATCCGGCCCATGTGGAAGTCATTTGGGCTCCAGCCAACCGCAGCATTTATTTTATTCTTCGACTCATGCTAAAAAAAAAATGGGTTTATCAGTTGGTGGCCCATATTATCATGTGCAAACGAACTAAACTAAGATTATTATAACGATAAAAACCTACGGTAGGTACTAAATAGTAAACGTGGTCATCGTGCACATTGTACATACATTCAAATCGCACTGATGAACACGTTTACTACGTACCTACGATAAGCGTGTACCTACATCGTCGGTGGGTGACTACTTAATGAAGAAAAATGGCTTTCATAGTTAATATTTTACAGAAATAAACAGAAATAATTCTCAAAAACGGCGTGTTGTTGTCGAGAGAAACTACTTAACTCGAAATAAATAATAGTGTTCTACCGTTACTTTTACAATAAAGCGTGTCATCTAGAAATACTAATCTAAATGTGTATTTTTGCTAGTAGTTACTAAACTGATTTATATCTAAATAGTTCAAAATATTTCGATGAGTATTATTACTTAAACGACATAACCCGAATTGCATCACTTACTTTCTTCAAACATTTTGCTCTAAAGTGAATCAACTCGAAATATGCCTATCTTGTAATGAAAGAACTCAAACAAACATACCTTATATTTTATACAGCACAGCGATATCTCGTAATGTGCCCGAACAGCGACGTCCTGCTTATTTGCTTGTCGGATCATAACTGAAGTTAGCCACTTTAGCACACATTGAAACGCGTGATTTGAGTAAAAGTGAAACGCACTAAATCATGCTATCTCTCTTGTTTACGTTATTTTCGCGGGTCTGAGAAAGAGACCGGGTAAAGCTATCAGAATTAAAGCGTTTTAACACAAAAACTCAATTTTCGGCAATTTTGAGTTATGACGGTTTAATTTTAAAGCTGCGATATGCTCGAGTCTTAAGCACAATAACTAGTTTACTTATTGCAATTTTAATTAGTAATGTCAAAGATTTAATCCAGTGATTTTGACCTTACAAACGGTCCGGTAGTTTTGAATTTTGGAAATGTTGTCTAGGATGGTTAGTATTTAAAATTCAAAATGCACAATTCCCCCCCCCCCCCCACCCCTCCGCGCTTGCCGCCATATTGAAAAAACCGGCACTTTCTTCATATTTTTCCTAATATCTTCCTTTAGAAGCATTTTAGCTAGAAAAAAGCTTAAACAATTTTATAGAGAGTTAAATTTACTACATTCTCCATTTTATATTTTGTTTCTAGGACAGATAGTTACGGAGATATGCACATTTAAAAAAACCTAATAAATTGCAATTTCCAACTCAAAAACAAACTTCTGGATTATATCTTCGTTTAGGAGCATTTTAGCTAGAACAGTGCGTGGGAAATGTTGTAGTGAATTAAATTTACTATAATTTACATTTCAAATTTTGTTTCTAGGACAGATAATAACGGAGATATATAAAAAATTAAGTCACATTTTCCGAAAATGTATGTAAAAATGGACACGAGTTTTATAAGCAATTATAATTTCCTACATGTTTTAATTTGTCCTAGACTAGTCCGTAACTGAATGACAGCGTTCTAAACCAAGAATTTTGAGAAATTTCCGGAAAATTCGACTTTTCCAGTTTTTTTAATGTGCATATCTCCGTAACTAACCGTCCTTGAAACAAAATTTGAAGTGTTAATTATAGTAAATTTAATTTTTTACAACATTGCCCAAGCTTTGTTCTAGCTAAAATGCTCCCAAAGGAAGATATAATCCAGAAGTTCGTTTTTCAGTAGGAAATTGAGATTTTTTACGTTTTTTTTAATGTGGATATCTCCGTAACTATCGGTCCTAGAAACAAAATATAAAATGGAGAATGTAGTAAATTTAACTCTCTAAAACATTGTTGAAGCTTTCTTCTAGCTAAAATGCTCCTAAAGGAAGATATGAGCAAAAATATGAAGAAAGTGCCGGTTTTTTCAATATGGCGGCGGGCGCGGAGGGGGGAATTGTGCATTTTGCATTTTAAACACTGACTAACCATCCTAGACAACATATCAAAAATTCAAAACTACCGGACCGTTTGTAAGGTCACCCATAGTACTTTAGTCTCTATTCACCGAATTAATTGACGAGTAGATGGCATCGTGTCTTCATGAACAAGGTTATTAAAAGATGATAAGGATGGTCAAGATCTTGAACTATTTCAAATGAATTGCAGTATTCATTTTGATTTTCAAATATTGTTGGGATTTTTTTATAATCAAGAGGGCGTGACCAAATTTCATTAAGATCTGTTAGGATTGGACTATTTGTGTAGCTGGTTTATAAACAGAACTACTTAAAGAATTTTGAATTTTGGTTGTCGAATTAGCCGGCTTCACACTTGTAAGTAACTCTGAAGTTTTTGTATTTGAAATAGCTAAAGCCATAATTTTGTCTTCTCTGGACATTGTGTTGTTAACCACACCAAATTCGTCGCGGAACACGTGCAATCAACTGAATGGTCCTCGCGGCACAAAAGTCAACTTACACCACACCCCTCACCCCGCAGTGAGGTCTTTTACTATGCATAAATGCGATAACTTGGAATCATATTGCAATGTGTTTGGTATAACTGTACTGTCTTTGCTCTATCGTCCTAAGCATAAATGCAATAACTTTGTTTTATCGCCTTATTATTAAGTAAACTATGAATAATAATTAAGACAATCCTTAACATAAGTGTAACAACTTTACTTATTGCGTTTATAACAAGTCATTGAGCATAAACTTGTAATGAATTCTACCAAGCATAAGAGCGACAACTATACTTATTACTCTTTTAACAAGTAATGTGCTAAAACAAATTATTGACCCTACCAATTAAAATGGTAATAACTATACTTGTTTCAGTTATTGTAAGTAATTGATGTCAAAATATTTTATGAATCCTACTTATTAAAAATGCAATATCAATACTTATTACGGATATTGTTAGTAATGTTGCTTAATGGTATTACCAATCGAAATATAACTAGAGTTATGTCGTTCTTTATAAGTAAATCACCAGTCATTGCCTTAGATATCGCAATTTTGATTAATAAAAAAGATGTTTACAGAACAGATACCTTAAAACGGTCTAAGAAGAGAATATAGAACTCGTCGTGCTCTTTACGAATATGTATATAACTCAATTTAACCCAAAACTCGAGTTATTGCACTTTACGTTAGGAGGGCAGTACGTGATGGTTATAAGAACAGACAGAAAAGATGACATTACTGTCTACAGTCCGGCCAAAAAGAGTAGAAATTTAAAAGTGGCAATACTGTCCTCCCTTTCTAATCAATATAAGAAAACAGGGACGACACTACAGTATTGCCACTTTTTAATATCTACTCTTTTTGGTCGGACTGAACGTAGAGATACAAAGTTTCATTTTATGTGATGGCTAAGGTTCTTTTTAATATAATTCTTGCACTACTTTTCAAAATATCTTTCCGCTTTTTCTGCTACCCAAAAGTTGTCTGGAAGAGATCGCTCTTTAGCGACAAGACCGCCAGTTTTTACCGTGCCTTTTAGTTAGTTGTATTCGTTTTCACCGGAACTAATTCCTTACACTGGCAATGATTTTATGATGGTTTGTCAACAAGCTTAATGTCATTCGTGGTGCTTTCTTTAATAGACGACGCGTTTGGCTCGGTTTTTCTGCCTTCTGAGCCGGCGGTCCCGGGTTCGAATCCCAGCCAGGGTAAATATTTGTGTGATGAACTCGAATATTTGTGCTTGGGTCATGGTTGTTCTATGTATTTAAGTATATATTTATCTATATAAGTACGTATATCGTCGTCTAGTACCCATAACACTAGCCGCCTTCTTGAGCTTAATTCGGGCTTAGATCGATTTGTGTGAGGTTGTCCGATATTTATTTACTATTATTAAAAATTATCCAAAGAAAATGCCGAAAACCATTCACTGTTGTGAACCTAAGATTATAAATAAAGTGATACCGACATGTATTTAAACTAATGTCGTTATATTAGTGGGTTGTGATTGGTTGCAAAATTGTTGCCATATAAATCTTACAAATAGCGCCCTCTTAACAATTCTCGTATATTTCTGGTCAGGCTTTACATACATCACACCAATTATTGACTGTCAATATCAAAGGGAAACACTATAAAAATAAAAACCAGCAGAAAAGGTTACTAAAGAAACATAATATGGTTACACGCTTACTGTTTACGTTATGTTATGTTGGTTGGTGATTTAAAAAAAAATTGTCCATGCGACTTACAAACGGGGGTAATATTTGTTTTGTTTTGCAGACCACTGGTTGATGCTTTTATAAATGGTTAGATTTTTAGATTCCAGCTTACAATCATCCATTTAGTAGGTACTAGAAGTAAAAGCCAGAGTCGGTCACTTTTAAAACATTATTGCTTACAACCGATGATATTGCCCAGCTACCATTGTCATGAACAACATGTTAGCCTTTGGCCTTTTTCCCCAGTTTCTTTCTTTCTTTCTTTCTTCATACGGGGTTCAAGCCGTAATACTTTACCACACTGCTTTACCCGAACAGCATTATTTCAATAAGAGCTACGAAATGCAGCTAATTGACGAACCGATCGATCTGGTATAATATGAAATGCGCAAATACATAAACGAATGGGTCAAAGACACAAACAGGGACAGGAGCAGGAGTAATTCACCTGAAATAAACGTATTTTTTTAAACATATCAATAGACATAGCCTTAGGTAAATATGGCTCCATCTTCCGATGTGAATGTCTTGCCATCACACAGGCTTATTAGGTGGTCTCTTCTTCAATGGATCTGTTTACACATTTGCTGCTAAAGGCAAGTAGAACTGATTGAAAAGAAAAACTTCAAATAATATAGCTCGTGTAAGGTATGTACTTGTATTACTCTGATAAATGTTTTTTTTCTTATCTGTCATCTAAATGTTTTAATTTTTAATATTTTGGACTCAAGGTTCAACACTATAATAAAACTATTAAAATACTACCAATTCTATTTATTATTTTGCTGTGGTATGCCTATCTTGTCTATGACATTTTTAATTTACAGATGCGGTACAGATGTGTACAGTCTGTATATCGCTTGAAAATAAATTGGTTGAACTATATTTTAACTGGTACTACCAACTGCATAACAAAAATTGCACTGCGATTGATTGGAAATAAATATAACAAACTTACCTGAATTCTCATAAAAGTATTTTGTTTTTCTGAATCTATTATAAACAGTTAATTACTGATAAACATTTCCCGGCATAGACATGTTTTAATATTGGCTATTTTTATTATAATCTTTTTTTTTGTAAATAGTTCTTATGTTGGCTAAACATATTTTTGCTCATTGTATCACGTTTAATGTCTTCTAATTTTGACCCTGGTTTTCAGACGCATATAGTTATCTGTACATGAACTGAAGCATAAACAAAGTCAGGAAGTGTTCGGTTTAAATATTTTAAATTACAATAATATTAGGTTTTAGGTGCTGGACACGTAATTCTAACTAAAATTGTGAAAATGAACGCTTTGTTAGATTATGGTACATCATCTTCCAGCGAATCTGATGAGGATACCGAAGAGTCTCAAGATGAAAAGTGAGTATTTCAGTACCAGCCCTCTTGCACAATCTTGAAATCTTCATGCTTTCGTAACCTAAACTCCTAAAATAACTTCAGAAATCTCTCCCAACAGACTTCTGTTTTTACAACAAATTTCTAGCGCATTATTATCTTTTTAGGCCCGCCGAGGATGCTTCGAAACCAAAGTTACCAAAACCTGCTCTCGGTGAGAGCTCCTTACAGACGTCGGTGTTCTCTAACCCGTTTGTCGCAGCAGAATTGGCGAAAGCAGCGATATTGGAGAAACACGTTAAAATGGTATATGTTGACTTTCTATTGCTATCAACCATAATAATATTAGGAGTGTAAAGACATGTCATTTATCTATATACAGTCAGCATAAAAAAATCAGGATGTGGCTGATATATATTTGAGTTCATATTATTAAACCTGACCAAACTTTATTGGTAACAATTTTTGTTCTTCCTTTGCTATTACAATCCAATCCAAGTTTTTTCATGAACATGTAAGCTAACTATGTTGGGTATGAGGAAGGAAGAATGCCACAGTCAAAATAAGTGTATAATAAACATTAGGCAAATAATTTAGGAAAGCATTGTATCAAATTGTGCATACAATCGTCAAGTACATAGGCCATGACTGTTAAGGTTCCAGGTAAAGACAACACCCAGATGATCAACGGAAAGAAAATATGCTGGAACTACCGAAAAGGGAGGTGTCGATTTGGACATAATTGCAAATATGCACATGATTCTGATATCCAGAAAACAGCAGAGGAGTTAGAAGCTGAAAAGCAGGTTTGTAGTCTACGTAATATATTAAAGATAACCTGCAGGGGTTACTGGCAAAGATAAAGATTATGGTATAACCTATTATGATCTCTTTTGAACAGTTTTGATTAATAGGAGTGTAGACTGATGTTGAGTGTAGACTGATGCTGATATTAATTATTATTTAGGTCTGATATTAATAATAATTACCTAAATAAATAAAAAACTAAATCCATAGGAATGTCAAATTTTAACAGTACATTCTGACTTTTAGAGTGCTATAAATAGAGTTAATTGAAATCTCCAAAAAAATAATGTCTTCACCTTTACACACTTTACAACATATTTATTTGGGCTACTTTCACATTTAAAGTTCTTATACTTTTCTACTCTGTTTTTTTTCTTCATTATGAGTAGATGCCATGAAGTGAACAATTTCTGTGGACCTAGTGAAAAGGGGTAGAAGTTAATCTATGGTAGAAGGTAGAAGTCAAATATTAACCAAAAACAAAAGGTCTGAGACTTGCTCCTTTCTCCTAGATTAAATCTGACTTATGGACTAGCATGTAGTAGGACTAGGACTTCGGTACTAATATTTTGATTAGTTGTCATTTATTTACAGAAACTGAAAACAGTTGTATGTGAAGGTTCCGGAACAGTGACATCAGCTCCACCTCCTCAAGTGATATTGGAAACCAATGAAGAAGACACCTGGGAGGGTGGAGCAGACAGGAAAAAGCTAAAGAGACCTGGGCTCAGCCAAGGATTAGTGCCTGGAAAGAAAGTTATCAAAATGTACAAAGAACAAAAATTAAGAGAGGGAATTAAAAAGTCTTGAATCAAATAGATTATTTACTTTGTTTATATTTTATTCCTGTAATTTAGTTCCATTTCTTCTTTTTTATCAACATATTTAAAATAACCCAGCTGCCAAATATTTGTGCCGCAAACATCCATACTAATTATGCTATGAATGTGTATCTAAGCCTGCCATACTCAACTTGCGGCCCGAAAGAGAGGCAAACCAATATAAAACTGTTGAGTTATACAGTGTAGGTTAAATTATTCTGGGCCAGTAGGTATATCACCACTATTAGCAGCGACTAAAGTGGCAGAGGGGAAAAAGTTAAATATGGCTGATTTAAGCCTAGAACTAGTCCTCACCCTAGTCTGTGTATCTTCAGTCCCACAGCAAAAATAACGAAATCTGGATTCGCACATGGTCAAGTGCT
The DNA here is from genome assembly GCA_947623375.1 of Apotomis capreana. Taxonomy (NCBI): domain Eukaryota; kingdom Metazoa; phylum Arthropoda; class Insecta; order Lepidoptera; family Tortricidae; genus Apotomis; species Apotomis capreana. The sequence goes on along the minus strand of OX392506.1, from coordinate 6,153,729 downwards.
GTTGAAATTTGGAAGTAGCCAACTACATCCCTTAACACTTTCGCTACCAGGAACCCGCCTGGTAGGCACTCGTAATCTTTGCTTAGATGCCGGTCACGTATTTTTGCTTAAAAAGCTACCCACCTAGCGGGCTCTCGGTTTCTGGGGTAGGGTTAAATTTTATATCTGGTTGCGAAAGTGTTAACTATTACATTTTTGTACCTGCACAGCCTTGCTTGTAAGTTCAAAAAACAGTTCTATTAACCCGCCATCTTCGTATTCAGTAAAGGGCGTAATTCGTAAACCATTAATGCGGTAGCAATGATATTTAGAGGTCATGTTAAAATACCTAATGGTACCGGTTAAAAAACGCGAGTGTCAAACTAGGTTTCCATACTTGGACCATCGGCAAACAAACCATAACTGCCGTTTGACGCAGTGGGGTAAAACTTCGAGTCGGGCTATTTTTATGGTATAGTCTCCACCTTCGTGGTCGGCTAGATAAACAACGAGCTTTATTTTTATCATCTTACAGTCACTGCGCAAGTTAGTACAGTCGAGTTCATTTACATCTACACACAAGAACAAAAATATCTGAACACGACCCTATTGTCAGAAGCATAAAGTCGTGTTAAGATATTTTTGTTCTCGTGTTTAGATGTAAATGAACTCGTATATTGGTATAATATAATTTATATCAATGCCACCTAACGGTTAATTAGTAAACAATTATCGTTTTTATTCTGACCGCTAGATGGCACTACAACTTATTGATATTAACGCCATCTAACATGCTGGTATTCAACTATTATAGCTATTCTATTCACCCCTGGATGTCACTACTAGTGCATCGATACTAAATAGTTTTAACTATTGACCACTAGATGTCTTAAGGGTTCAACACAAAGGAAAATAAATATCCCATCAAAAACATAAATGTAAAATGAGAGCCAAGTTCAATATCGCGTGCACTTCGCCGACAAAAGAATTGAGATCTGCAAGGGCGCCAAGTTCCTTACCCTAAAATTTTTAGATACAAGGACATGCGACATACTCAATGCATTTATTTTACTTGGGGTGTAATTCAATATCAAGATTTGACTTGGCTAGTTTTCACAAACTAACTAAATTTTATAAAAGTAACATAGTCATAGTTCATTATCAAGCTAACAGTATAAGTAACAAGACGTACACTAACTTGCGTACTTACCTTTACGAAAATAGGTTAATGATTTGATTGATTTTGATTTATAATATAAATTTATATTTTAAAACTAGCCAAGTCAAGTCTTGATATTGAATTACACCCCAAGTAAAATAAATGCATTGAGTATGTCGCATGTCCTTGTATCTAAAAATTTTAGGGCAAGGAACTTGGCGCCCTTGCAGATCTCAATTCTTTTGTCGGCGAAGTGCACGCGATATTGAACTTGGCTCTCATTTTACATTTATGTTTTTGATGGGATATCATTACTTTTTGTACAGAAATTATTATGATGTGTAAATTACTTAATTATTATTTGTTAATTAGTTCTGTGTGCTATTCTAGTACATCTTTTGAAAGTTTTGAACAAACAAAGAATTTTCCAAAACGGTTAGTACGTATTGGATTTTTATGTGCATGTATGTGTAAGTGTGTGCGTGTGAGTGTATATGCTATTCTAGTATATCTTTCAAACAAAAAAAGAATTTTCCAAATCGGTTTATAAATGACAGAGTTACTTATTTTTTATTAAAGCAGTAACATCTGCTAACGTAAACTAAATGTTTACAAATGAAGCGAAAATTGAAAAATTTAATGATTCGGACAGGATTCGAACCTGCGTTTCCAATACCACCCTAAGGCATGTCGAAGCAACTGGTTGAAAAATTCAATGGCTCTGACATCTGATTCGGTGGTCCAATTGGGAGGACGCCAGTGTTGGCCCGGAAAGCCGTTGGAAACGCAGGTTCGAATCCTGTCCGAATCATTAAATTTTTCAATTTTCGCTTCATTTGTAAACATTTAATGACAGAGTTCTGAGGCAACAACCATCAATAATAATAATAATAAAAAAAACATAAAAAAAAAACACTGTTTTTGATTTTTATATGCATACACACACAATTACTAAGCTGGATGCCAAATTTCACCTTTCTAGGTCACCTGGAAGTGGGTTAGGTTTTTGATTACTAGTCAGTCAGTCAGTCAGTCAGTCAGTGATAAAAATACCGTTTTTTGGACTTTAATATCTCAATAACTATTTAACCTATATTAATGAAATTTGGGGTTCTACTTGTTCTAAAGGATCTTAATACATAAGCCAAATTTCATTTTTTTATGTTAAATAGATTTGGAGTTATTGGGGGGTCAAAAGTGGCTCCAAACGGTTCGTGTAATATAACACACGGCTGCTGCTCGCCAGTTCCTGCGGTGAACTTGGCTGGACACGCTGCCGCGTGTCTAGATAGAATGATATGTCTAAAATATATTTTACATAACATACATTGACGTAATACCTCAATGATAACATAAGATAAAATTACGTCACCTATCATTCAACCGATGTTCTCCAATTTGTTCTCGCAGACAAAAAACATTATTTGGTTTTGTGAGACATTGTTTTAGTTTATAAGATTGTAAGTCCCTAGTTATCAAAAACCGGCCAAGTGCGAGTCGGACTCGCGCACCGAGGGTTCCGTACAAACACTTTCCATCCCTAAGTGGTTAAGTTAAGTTTGCACCTGGTATTGTAGTATAGCGCCCCATATAAATTAGGTGCAAAGTTAGGTATTAAAAAAAAAAACTACTTACTAGATCTCGTTCAAAACAATTTTCGTTGGTAGTTTTTATAGTAATGTACATCATATGTTTTTTTTTAGATTTTTCATTTTCTTATTTTAGAAGTTAGAGGGGCGGGGACCAACTTTTTTCCACTTTGGAAGCGTCTGTCACGCAAACTATTCGGTTTAGAAAAAAAATATTTTAGAAACCTCGATATCATTTTTGAAGACCTATCCATAGATACCCCACACATATGTTTGATGAAAAAAAATTTTTTTAGTTTCAGTTCTAAGTATGGGGAGCCCCCAATATTTATTCTTATTTTTTTTATTTTTGCATCAAAATCTTAATGCGGTTCACAGAATACATCTACCTACCAAGTTTCAACAGTATAGCTCTTATAGTTTCGGAAAAAAATGGCTGTGACATACGGACGGACAGACAGACGGACAGACAGACATGACGAATCTATAAGGGTTCCGTTTTTTGCCATTTGGCTACGGAACCCTAAAAATCAAAATAAGCCTGTTTTGCGTTGCGGGTTGTGCCACTGTTAGGCGGCGACGTTCCCTTAGATTTCTACAGGTCCGCGTTTAATACCTCTTCCGACCAATTTCTGAGGAATGCGTCTAAGGTGCTTTGGGGTAAAGTCGAAAATGGGGAAAAGTCGAAAATCACACATTTCTACTAAACTGGGAACAAATTCTACGCTTGCAACGCTTGTCAAAACGCCATGTTTATCTCCTCCCCCGCTTCAGTTCACTTCGCATCGCTAGTCGTGAGGGCACGTGTGTTGCAGTCGATTAAATAAAAGCAGTGCGATTTTTGGATCTTTGCGGGGGTAAATTCGAACTAAAAAGAAATATGATTCTTAAACTCATATTGCATAAAAACCAGCTTCGAAATTACCCCACTTGCTTTCGAAATTACCCACTCCTTAAGAAATAGTATTCAAAATATTTTTATTTTTTATTCTAATTTGTTTCCAAATTCAAGCAACGTATTGAAACGCTGTTTTCACAAAGCTTTGATGAATATATCCAATTTCGTAAAGATCTCATTACTTGGAAGGAATACTTCTTAGGTTCTGACTTACGAGCCCAAACCCTAACATACTCTACACTCGCCTAAAAATATGTCGAATTTATCCCAAAGCACCTTAATAAAAAATAATCGTACTTTTATCAACGCTACTTATCAGTCGATTAGTATACTATTTTAACATTTTCTTGAGGCCTTGTTCGTTTTAACTTTTTTTTCTTTCAAATTATTACAAAATATATTGAGTATTTCAACCAAATTTTTAAAGTAATTAATACTTTTCCCAGAGTTCTAGAAAGTAACATACCTATTTCATGCTTTGCGTGCAGTCGAAAATTAGTTGAAAAAAGCAGTTTTCTGCTTTTTCGAGTAGTTTACAAAAATTATCAATTAAAAATTCAAACTCTAGGTTTAAAATATATGTATACCAATAAATTGCAATGGCCGTGTTCTTAGTAGTAACATTGATAATGGGTTAAAAATTGTCTAAAACGATTGGCTTGTTTGAACGGATAAGGAGTTTTATTAACCTATTTTTTGTTAGACAGTGATGATATACTGTCTACATTGAGGTAGTAATTATTACGTCAATGACTGTCCAGCAAAAACTAGGCGAACCAAGGCGAACTTATTATAGTTTTTAGCATTGGAAAAAGTATCAATATATGGTGTTACGCTACGGTCGTTGGATACCATCGCCATCTATTGATACGATTTTATGACAGGGTAGGCATCTTTTTTAGACGGTGTCACCATAGATAAGAGCAAGGAAAATAAATAGTGATAAGAGTGTATTACTGGGTGTCACTCTTATTATAATATCGCCTGATGATGGTGACAACAGTGACTTAAATTTCTGTCACTAGTCTTCAAAACGTCGTATAATGTTTGTAGATTGGTGTTGAGATACGAGCTTTGTTTTAAGCAGGTAATTGTTACTTAGTGAGTTTTGGTTGTCAACAGACGATAAGTCTTTAGCTTTGGCCTCATGGCTGTCGATAGGCATTCCGCATTCGGGAGTGCGGAAGATTTCCATACCACATACCATGCCGTAGGATTTGACTTCCACTCTTCGTTACACCGCCTGCGACCACAAGCAGGGGCACGCTGTATATATTGTTTAACAACCGAGTTATCGACCAGTGATATTATGGCTCTATATCTATTCTATAGATTTGATCCAAAGAGGTGACTTCCTGCCAGAAAGGGGATAGAGGTATTAAGTAAAAGAAAAACAAAGTTTAAGGTCGCATTTTTCTTTAATCAAGAAGATAAAATGCAGATAGACATGCAATTTAGAGATTTTACGTCCAAAAAGCTTACATGATACATTCACTTGGCGTCCGATTTTACAGCCAACATTGGTGATATATTTATCAATCGTTAAATTACATAGCACAGCCATTAACGCAGCCGCTTGGAGCGCGGCCAACGCGCTCGCGGGCGAACATCGGCTGAGCGAATCCGTTGGAGACACACTCTCATCTTAATTAAGATTAAATTACACTAATGACGGCTTGAATACTTTTTAAGTTACTATAAAACGATCTTCATTAGATTCCGACAACAAAAATATGCCTTTTAGACGACACCAATTCTACATCGATTATTTACTACGCCACACAATAGTAACTTTATCTGTCACAAAAATAAATTATCTAGCACGGAATTTCATTGCTAAAAGGCCACTATAATTATTAGGGGTGGACATTTTGTACATTTTCAATTTGAATGAAGTAGTTCATATTGGACCCCTAAAACGATCTACAGCCACGCCACAACATCAAGACATGTAAATTTACTACAATCAAGTTAATCGTGGTGTTTTGATTCCATATAAAATTTCATTCTATTCGAGTTTGCAATTCAATAAGTCTTAAATATAACAAAACAAATGCTATCTTGTATCAGGTAAAGTAAAATCTAAAATACTTCACAATTATCTAAACATACGGCAATAATACTTACTAAGCCCGTAATATTATTGCAATGATTAAGTACTAAAACTTCATTTGCATGTTATAGATGATATAAACACGAAATATATTCAAATATACAACTTGTTGTAAAGGCACAAACAATATGAAACAGTTAAGCTATGTCTTAAGTATTCTGGCTCACTTTAAGTGCATTGGGTGTTTCATTTGATACATATGTTCTATAAAAAATAGTTTCATTTGGCAATTTATACAATTATAAATTCATAACGAATAAGTACATGTTCTATACATCATACATCATTTAATTGGTTTCCGTATTGCTGTAATGTATAACATTTTTTAAGTATATTCCGTCCGTGAAGAATTACAATTTAGCATTATGAGAAGTAAAGTGGTAAAAGTCAAATTATAGACCTAACATTACCTAGTACACTAAGGTACGTTACATCGATTTAAATCTTAAGAGCGACCTTTTTAGGAATCTTTGGTGCCGCGAGATCCATAGAGTGGCCGTTGATAGGCGCCTCGCGCACGAGGTGGCGGCCGCTCACTTGCTCGAAGCCGTTGACGCTCGCAGTACCGAGGCCGTTTAACTGTTCACCAGAGTGCCCATTGACCTTACACGCATGACCATTGGGTTTGTCACCGCCGTGACCATTCAACGACCACTTAGCCTGCCCTGATAAACCAAAAGAAAACCACTTTAACCCCTCGCACTCTCATCTGAACACTGGCGGAATGTTAGTCACATCGCATCGAACACTACAGTTCCTATTTTTTTTTACTATTTCTCGGTGTGTTAGTTGGAGGTATCGCGATGTCCGTACTAGAGGAATCGGTCGAATGCATATCACACAACTTATGTCCCAGAATAACAGCTTTCGAATCTGTAAAATTATGCCTCTTTAATATTTAAAGGGAGCCATCGCGGGCTGGGTCACTAGCACGACACTCACTACAGTGCGGGACTTTGAAAAAGTGCTACTAAAGACAAATTTAATAAGGGTAAAAAATCGCCTATGAACTAATGGTCTACACTAGTGACTAGCTAGTCTATCACGATTACGCCAGTGTTCTAGAATATGATCATGCAAACATAATATATATTACTTTAATTAAAAAGTTAATTGGCAGATTATTGCAATTATTTGTTGCATTATTAGTCAAAGATATTATATTAGAAAAAAAATCGGGTCAACCTTATTGAACCTTAAACAGTTAGTGAAATTTTTAATATCGTTGACTTTATGTAGTATAAGAATGCGATAATATGGATGAAATATTAGAAATACACACAACATTATGAATCTAGGACTGGAGAAGGGAGATGAAATAACTAAACAGGTTACTCGGGATGATATACATAAATAAAATATATAAAAGCACATTAATAACTCACCATGGCACTCAGTGCCCGCATCTTTTTGGCCCGCATAGTACCTTTTTGAGGTCTTCCAGTCTTCCTTCAGCGAGAGATTGTACATGGAGAAGGTCGGGTCTCCGGTCACTTCTCTCTCAATAGTTAGGAACTTTGGCAGTGTTGCTAGCAGCGAGTCTTGGTCGTACGTCGCGCTGTACGTCTCCAGGAGGACCAAGCCTCGGCACCTGGAATGTTGCCATTATGTTAACCATTACACCCTCAACGAGATCGGAAACAAATAAAAGGGAATAGACATATTACTTCTAAATTCTACCGTTCTATTTGCTACTCATCAAGCCCATGCCAAATATTACCTGAATGTAGCTGAGCTGCTATTGAATACGTTTGCGGTCGAAAATAATAAGACTCTAAATAATAAAACTGTTGTTTTATTGTCATTAATGCATAGATAGACTAGTTCGAGTATATAAACATATAGATAGGAGAGAAGAGAACAACAAATCACCTTGGATGGGTGGGCTGCCTATACATATCCAGCTGGTAGTACTGATTGTTGAATATGAAGCAGCGGCGTTTCTTGAATATCGTGAAGTGCGCGTCGTCGCGCTGCGGCAGCATGTTGAGGTAGTCGCGGTGCGAGAGCTGCGTGCGCACCTCCACCGACTGCCCGTTGCTCGGGTGGAACTTGCGCAGCGTGTGGATGTACGACCAGTGGCCCTTCTGTCCGCGCTTGCGCAGCCTGACTTGCGCCTTGCGCACGTCGCTCTGCAGGTAGTTGTGGACGACGTCGAAATCCTGGAAGGCGGGGAACGCGGAGTCCGGCGGGAGCGGCCCTTTCACGAGGAACTTGCGTTTCTTGGAGTTGACGTTGAGCCTGTCCCCGGTTTCGATGCCGATCTTTTGGCAGACGCAGGCGATGAGTCGGTTCATCTTCTTGTCGAAGTCCGTGGAGTTGTCGATGACGTCGAAGTACGGGTGCCCGATCCAGGCGGCGGCGGCGTTGTAGTCGAGCTCGCGCGCCAGCTCCATGCCCTCCGACCGACACGCGTGGTCCTGTCGACAAACAACATTACTTACTTTACGATTTACATATTAATAGTGTAATGGTTCATACTGACGTAGGAAGGCTAGTCTGCATTGTTTGTTTTTATAATTTTCGACCTTGAATCGAGACATGATCACGATAAGTTTATCTTTACGCGGATATCAAGTGAGACTGTCGATCGAGTTTATCTAACGCGCGTAAATGGCCATAAGCCAACAATATGTCATTGTCACATTGAGTGGAAACATTGCCTGCATTTTTCGCAAGCGAATAGGGCACGATTCGTATCGCGCATCTCTACAGGTGTGATCACACCTGGCATTTGACATTGATTAGTCACCATTAATTGCAACGTCATCGAGTATGTCGTCAATTACTATCGAGGACTCTAAAATACACATATACTTAATTATAACTCGCTGTTTCTAACGACTTTCGTTGGTATATTATGTTAAAATATATAACTCGTTCGTGCAGGCGAACACAATTGAATTATAGTATTATCAATTTATCATATAAATCAGTTGTATTGATAAAAATAAATAACTTCCTCACAATGGAAAGATTGTACCATTGTCCTTTCCATGGCTTAGAATATATCGGAATCTTGTCTAATCTAATATAGGCGCGACAAATGAGGATTACTTATATTATGCTGATTTTATCTAGAATGTTCTACGCCTCAATGGGGTTCAGATAAGGACGCTACGTCGGCCATGACGCATTTAACAATTATATGAAAATTTAATCGCGCCACATTGCGCGATCGATTGAATCGCGCTGTTATTTATCGGATTCAATCACATGAGAGGTACGCCAATGTTCTACTCTAAGCCCAGCGTTGTTATGATATGATAGGGGATTTATTATTAGTACAACATTTAATCCGTTCTTGCAGACTATTCGTCAAGCCGATGCTCGACTTTAGATATCTTAAAACACCATACTTCACTGTCACGAGTCTGTCTGTGAAAATTTAAAAAGCGTAGTAATTTTCTTCAAAGGTTTAATTTCGGTTTGGTTGACATCGCCACAGAATATAGGTAATATTACTTCACACATAATGATCAGCGATCACGCATCGAATTAAGTTACAACAGCCCTGCAATGCTGATTGGCGGAAAGCTGGCGGAATTTAGTCAGCGATTTGACTACTCCGAAATTAGTACGAGTAAAGATATCGGGATATTTAAGTAGTATGTAGTGGAAGGAATTCTATTTATTTTGTACTACGTGACCACCGTTTCTGCTCAGTCTGCTTAGAATAACGAGAGAATAAATTAAGGGCACTATAATGGCTGTCCAGTATGATGGACCAATTTATAATATGTGAACACGCCTCTATTGTTGACGGCATAACGGGAATTCCACGACTTTCGGCGGCAAGCGACGCGGCGAGCGGTTGAGCGAGAGATACGAGCGCGGCGGCCATACGACTGAGCGAGACAGAATTCGTGGCCGGCCCAAAAAGGCGTGTTCAGACATTTTAGTTCATAAATTTAACAACTCGACTGTCCAATACTATGAACAAGGTGTGGCTATGGCTCACCTCAGTGGAGTAGAAGTCTTCGGCGCCGTTGGCGGCGGACACCATGTGGACGATGTGGTTATACCGGTTGTCTCGCAGTTCCACGCTATTCCAGCTATTTGCGTTCAACATCGCTTCCCACTTCTCCTTTGATATAACTGAAATGGAAATAATTCATTTTTAGTTCTCTTTAGGTATATAAATGCGAATGTGCGTTTTTTTGGTTTCTCTTATGTACAGAGTAATGATGTACGGTCGGAAAGTTTCAAAAATTGCGAAACTATCCACAATTCTTGTGAAAGTTTTAGTTATTTCCGGAAATATTCTCCGTTTTTTTTTTTAACTTTCCGCAACTTGCCCATCCCATCCGTATTACAGATATGGAATATGATATGAGATTGAACGAGAATTGACGAGGTTGCATGAAGGACCCGGTTGACAATGAACGCATTCAATTTCTATCTGAAAGTTGCATTTCAGCGATGAAACCTGTTGAACTATTGATAGATCAAAGGACAAAGAAAACATTTAAATGTGTAACCTGGCGGAAGAGATCGGGAGTCGAACCCGTGTTGTAGCTACACACATTAAAAATAACGAGACATTACATGTTTCATAAATTGATTTACAAACCTATTGTTACCTAATGTAATATTATATATTGTTTTGTTTCTCGGTGTATTGTCTTTCGTTCCGCAGTGCGCAGTAAATATTATTTGTTATTAAGTTATTATCGATAAACGTGTAGTGATTGTAAAGCACAAGGCCGGAACGGAACTATTGATGAATGACGTGACGCTGGGAATACCCTGCGTTGTAACTATATGAACGAGCTGTACCACGTGGAGGGAACTCCCGGGTCCTTGAAACACGATAGCCGACGATTACTCAGAAGTCTACGTGTAACCGTGTTAGACCAGTAGACGTTCTGATTAACCTTTTGTAACGCAAAGACGATTGTAGCCGACAGCGGAAAATTGCTACACTAACGTCAACCAGCGGCCACTGCCGTCCAAATTTCAATGACGAAAAACTTTGTAATTGAAACCGCTACAAGTATTTTTCAATCTTCACGCTGTTTTTGCGTCAGGGGAACGGTGAAATGTTTAACTGCTTGGCTTTCAAAAAGTTAACCAAAATTGGGAGATTACAGAGTCAGATCAGTATTATTAATTAGGTATGTTTGCGATCCGAGTTCTAAGTTCAATTGTAAAAGTGGAGATTGACATATGAATGATTATGGGCGCTTTTATCCTTTATTGAATACTAGCTGTGCCCCGCGGTGTTACCCGCTCATCCCACGGGAACACTACATTAATTCGGGATGAAAAGTATCCTATGTCCTTCCCCGGGACTGAAACTATCTATATACCAAATTTCATCTAAATCGGTTCAGCGGTTTAAGCGTGAAGAGGTAACAGACAGACAGACAGACAGACAGACACACTTTCGCATTTATAATATTAGTATGGATACCGGGTGATCAATCCAAATGGGTCAGTAGGGAGAAGTCACACAATATAAGTGATAGGGAAATCTGTTCTTAGAAACCATGGCATCGTTTTTGGATTTAATAAAAACTGTTTTTTTTTTCTATAAATCTCATATTTAATTTCATACATAACCTGGTCAAAACCTCTGTAAAGAATGTTACTTACAGAATTACTAGCACAACACACTGTGCCGTGCGATTACTTACAGTATTTTAACCAGGTTCAATTCCCGGTTATACATGAGGTTTATAAAAAAAATGAATGCAGTTTGTATTAAATCTAAAATCGACTCCATGGTTCCTAAGAACAGATTTCCGTATCTCTTATTGTTTTTGTTTTCTCCCTACTGACCCATTTGGATTGATCACCCTGTATATACTAAAGACTTGTTCACAAAGAAGCGGGAAATTAATATGATTTAATTTGTACTGAAATAGTAATTTAGTTAAGACACATAATTAGACCCATGTTGATATAACATCATTTACTCGTATTGTCGTCAAAAATACGTGGTTTAAATCTTTCGGGTTAATAACGCCCACGGTGTATATATCATATGTCACAGTCACATCCATGGTACAGCAGTGGCGCGGCGTCCATAGAACCTTTCTGCAGGTGAAGCCCAGGGGAGTTTCTTTTCAACAGTGGTCTCCTGTTGTGAAATGCCGGTAGAGTCAGACATGTAAAAGTGCTCTTGTGGCCTACTTGCAGAATAAAGTTCATTATTTCATTATTGTGTCATTAATCGGGCTTGCCCGTTTTTGGAAATGTTCCATATTATTTTTTGGTCAAAAAGTAAGCTAAAACAAATCAATCTCGGCTTGGCCAGAGATATTGTTTCACTCTGTGGTACAGTCAAAGCAAATAGATCACGCATATTTTGCGGTTCGCGGGTTAGAAATGTATGCATTTTTCTTTCTTATACAGTACCTACTTTGCGTCGGATGTTTACATGTGGTCAAAATAATGTAGCTTTCAAGATACGTTTTTAATGTGGCTGCCAAGCAAATATTTGCACGAACGTGACGCCTGATTACTTTCATTTCGGGTTATTTTCGAACATTAATACGTTTATTTTTATTTTGTGTCACAATAACAACACATGGCCTGTCTGTCCTGTCACTCTCTCACAGTAAGAGATAGATAGATATCTCGTGCGAGAAACAGTCGCGTATCACAGTTGTGCTATTAGAGGTTCAGGAACGTGTAGAATCCATTCGGCCGATCGATACCCGGTCAGTGCCCAACGACCTTGAACCGCGCTTCTGAGTTGCGAATAAACTCATCCATATCAAGCATGTACAATACAATACTGTCAGCATCATTAGTGGCTTGCTACGCGCTACAGGTGCTCGAAATGATATGCATTGTACTTATAGAGAATAAGGGTTGTACTGTACAGATCATTGTGAGCGTGGTATATATTATAATGCTTAGCTACTTTTGCCGCTGACTGTAAAATAGACCTACGATTGTCGCATATGCTAAAGAATCCATTAGACTATCTGTCCATTGGAGCGGAGCTGTGCAAAATGGACCAATTTCGTTCTTTCTTCAACGTTCTTCAGATTTAAATGCACTTCTTTAAAGGTTCACAAAGTGGTTAATTCTCTCCGCCTCCGCTCCGTTTTAGTGGACAGGCGGCCTTAATCTCACGCTCATATTATGTGTCGGAAAGTGGTTGCTTTATCGCTCGATAAAGCGTGTGTCAGGAGCCATCCTGACACCCGCCAGGGTGTACATCAACAAATCTGCGGTCTGTGTCAGGAGTTAGTGCTAGCAATGTGCCAAATGTGCGCCAAAATTGGAGCAATGAGAAGCACATTGCTCCAATTTTGGCGCAACTTCAGAGATATTTAAGAAATAAAGGACGCCCGCCATCCTGACGTCAGGTTGACGGGCGCATTTCCAGTTCTAGCTAATGGCTGCCTACTCAAGGGTGAAAGAACTGCCTAAGGTTAGTGCTCGCAATGTGCTTCCACATGTATGAAGCACAATCAAATTCACAGGGCGGTTAAAGAGTAATATATCACATTGCTAGAACTTACTCCTGACGTTGCTCCATTTGTTGATGTACATCCGCCATCCTGACACTCACGATAAAGCAAAAGGAAGGCCTACAGGTTTGATTAGCCTGACAAGATGTCGGTCCGATCGTGCACGCCCGTGGTGAATACGTGAATGTTCTAGAACGCCAGGTGCTCTGGGGCTTTACGAATTACCGCCCGTGGTCTGTCTAAAGTTTTACGCCTTGCCTTGGCCAGGAAGTGACCTTTTCTCCCCGCGTAGTGGGACACTTACGACCTAGGTAACGTAAAGGTACTTACAGTAACAATAAACCGATATTTTACCAGGTTAGTACGTCAATATTATTATGGCGGCTCTAAGACATAACACATAAAATAATAAAAGATAGCCTTATCTAAACATTTTATGACAAGTACTAATGAAATCACAATTCAACCATATGAACATGATTCCGTGCATACATAAAGCGTCATATTATTTTTGGAACATAAACGGTTGAGGTTTTAGGTGTTAATGGACATTTGTTTTATCAGTTGTTATGTTATGTATCTGATTGCTCATGAGTCACGCAACAATTTGCAAACCACATTAACGTTAAGTAATTTAACTTCTCGTGGTGTTGTTGTAAGAAAACGGAACGAAAGAAAATTTGTGGTTTCACCTGCTACTCAGGCTAGTTTACTTGTTTGTTAATTACGGTACTAAAGTTTGAGGTTAGATTTAGATATTTAAGACCACGGGTCCCTTAATGCTACGCCTAACGCTTGTAAACGGGCCATGTTATGCTGCAATTTGTGGCCATCAACTATGGCAGTCTTTCTCTGACACCCTACGCTAGAGCATGATGCAAATAATAGCCGGGCCACAAATCGCAGCCAAACATGGCCCGTTTAGAAGCCCCTTTAGAGTTGTACACTTTCAGTATGCTATTGCTTCAGTCAGACGTGTCACAATACCATTTTATAGTCGCCATCATATAGTTAGTAGCAGTCAAAAGGGCCAAATATATGACATTTTTACTGCTATGCAAATAAAGATCTGTTCCGATATATTTGATTTTTTTGGTCGGTACTATTTCACGCTGATTCTACAAATACCCAAAGAATCTATGACTGAGAGTTGACTATAATATTGCGATTCCTACTTTTTCAAAATAACAAATACCTAGTGTAACAAGTTTTAAGTATTTACGAATATTGAATAAAATTCGTAAATACTTCAAAAAAAAAACGGTATACAAATATTCCTCCTGAACTCCTGAACTGAACTCCTCTGATCTATATAATGGGTACTCGTAAGGTATTTTGCCTATTATATTCTGTTGTATACTAATGTGCACATGACACCGACAATGAGTACTTGAGTAATGAATCCACTGGAACTTAGACTGCCTATTACTGTAGTTAAGCGGAGCGCAGAAATTAAACAATAAGGCTGCGCCTTTGTGGATCCCGAAATAAGAGCATATAAATAGAATAAATATGATTGGTCCATTTTATACATCTCCGCTCCGCTTGTGGACAGGCAGCCTTAGGGCACAGTATATATAGGCTAAAGCAGTATGGAAACTAAGGCCTTTTTTTAAGATAAATACCTACACGCTAGGGTTGTCATCCGCTGCCGGCGGCACCCTAGGTTTTTTATAATGTATGTATATTTTGTAATTACTTTATTGTATTTAAATTTTTATATACATCTATTGTAAAAAACGTAGCCTAATCGAATGAATTGACTGGTTTAAAAACAAAATTATGTAATTAAAAGACTTCAACATTTTAAAGCGTCTTTATTCAATTAAGCCAAGTTTGTACTAATTATAAATTGCTGACTGAGAAATACCTACTTTCGCCTGCTACGACATGTTCGAAAAGCTTTTTATTATTCAATTTTATCGTGTAAGAAATCCTCTTTCTAATTAATAAATTACCAGAAAGCATGGGCACCATAACTGATTTAATCTACTTATTGATAAATTGATGCAGCTACTTTACACATTTAGGTATTCTCTTTGAAAACAACAGCTAAAAGGTTTGAAGAAGCCGAGTTCAAGCAACCGTATACAACGCAATACACTCGTGGCATCTTTAAAAATTCGCGGACAGCGCACGCAACACGCAATAAAAACAAACAGTCCGCCCGTCGCGACGCGCCACGCGCTACTAACAGCACTGCGAAGTACGCTTAGCCGCCTCGTAAACGCTTGCGTCTGTGTGCGTGCGCTGTTTCGACAGTTTGTTCGTAGTTTCCATACTGCTTTAGCCTATATATGTACTGTGCCTAGGGTGCGTCTCCACTGAAGCGAAGCGGAGCGGAGAGTTGCGGAATCGAACAATCACAATAGTGAAGCTGAACCGAGATTCAGATTCACTTCATTGGTCGATTCCGCAAGTCTCCGCTCCGCTCCGCTTCAGTGGATGCACCCTTAAGGTCGAGAAGGACGTAACAATTTAATTGGTAATAGGTCCCCCTTTCGTGGTTAGCACCAGTCTTGGCACTTACATGCACTCGCGTCCATGGCTCCCCGGTCGCAGATGATCAGGCAATTCCTCTGACACGTCCTGCCCAGCTCAAAGAACGTGTTCTCGATCTGGATCATGGTTTTCAGCAGGTTCTCTTGAAATTTTGTCGCTGTAACAATTAACATCTTTGTTAATTTTACCTTTATTCAACAACAACAAAAATGTAGTCGGTCATGATAAAGACTCCTGGCCTATTATGATACATTGGATACCTCAAGTATTTCAGTACACACTTATGGATCACTTATCGCCTGTTATGGCAAACAACACATACATTTTTCTTACTTTCAAGTAGGGATATTATCGAGTGTTTTCATACCTCAAGTTATTCGAAAGTCGTTTAGGTCACGCCCAGAATTTCGTCAGTTGAAATAATTTGGAACGCTAATAGTGCTTGAATTAAAGCCAAAACACAATGTGTTTCTAATGCGCCCATTACAATAGAAATAAGATGGGATATCCTTGCCAAGATAGCACACCATACTCATAGCTGCTTTCCAATGTGTTTTAGCAAACTGGTATGAAGTTTTCCGGCAAATAATGGAACAGAAACCCGAGCGAGGGGCACATGATAGATGAGTGCATAGCTTCCTATTATACGTAATGGCATCATTCTGACAATTACGTAGTGAAGCAGAGTCGATGCTACCAAAATAAATCGATGTCTTAATTTCCCAAAAATTTAACGCAGTAACTACTAGTAATTCAGTATACAGCATTTCCGCCTTTTCTGTCATTGATGAACATTGGCATTAAAAGGATATTTATTTTTATTCGAATCATTATGACTTGCCTCTTCAGAATAATTATAAATTACGATAAATTAACAGATAATAGCAAATAGTAAGATAATTTGTTTGTACAAAACAATTATAATAATGAGTGTAATGGTGTAATATCAGTATCAGTACCTATGAACTCCATAGTAAACATACGTATCTGTATTTTTGCAAAGAATATATATACTAACGTAAAAAGAAACGACAGGGACACTTGTGTGCAGTAACAGAACTCGCGGCTATGTGTGCGTGTCGTGGGGCGAGCGGGGGGGGGCGAGCGCGGGACGCGCTAGGTGGGGAAACGCGGCTCGACTAGTCAAAGGGTCACACCGCCGCCGCCGTCTCTGCTCGAATCAATTCACATTGTTCGCTCGCGCCGCGTCGTATGCGCTTTCTTACTTTTCGATGTACCTTTACTTTTTGATATGCCTTGTGAATGCTTCCCATTAGATTTTTTTGAAAAAACTGTTCGTACGATTTCGAATCTTCGCCGTAATGAAAGAGAATAATAAAATGTTTAAAGTAAGTCGCAAAAACAGAAAATATATAAAAGTAAGCAATTTATAACATATGTCAACACTATTATACTAAATATATTTTAAACCTTAAATAAATAAACATCTTTCATTTCATTAAGTAATAATTATTATTTGTGCCGCGGTAGCTAAACCGCTAACCCTACGCGTAGACGCGGCATTACAAGCAAGGTCACCGACGCACGAGTTACACCGATAGGCCGTTGTCGCCCCTGTGATTTTGGTGAGCTCCGACTTTGAAATTTAACCCGTATAATTTCAAATTAATTTGGAAGCTCCCTAAAAATACATGGAACCGGGCAATGATATAGTGTGTATAAAACGCGTAAGCATAACTAATTTTGTTATATCGTAAGTTCAGTTAAATTCGGCTTAAAAAGCTATGCAGCACGTAATCGATTTTCCTTTCATTAAATCGTCTAGTCATCAAACTGTTCGTTAATTCGTCAATTAGGTGTGTAATCATGAAATTACCAGTCATAAAACCCAGTGCTCTCTGAGCATATGAATAGGCTACTTAATAGGTGTAATATTATCCACTTGTAGTGAATTTGCGGAATCGGTCACGTTTTACGGTAACGTGGCGTTGACGACACACTTATTTGCAAACCATTCGTAAATCGACCCACATGTCACTACTACACACTTGCAGATAAGTGTAAGATAAAATTTTAATGTATAACCGGGTTATTGGCAAACATCAGCAGTTGTGCAACTCGCTGCAAAGTCAAGCAATGCCATTAGAGATCCCTGCAATCAACCTGTAAAAAAGGCGGTTACCACGTCTCGTGTTTGAGTTATTGGTAACCTATCTAAGTACTATACAAACGTGGATTTTGATAATACTATTAAAATGATTTCTTATTTCCTGCGTACAGTACCTACTATAGTAACTTATAAATCACAAAATCAACGATAATACTCCTGTTTTCTGGTGTGGTGGTTGATCCTAACTTTTCTCGGAATATTCAGAAAACTTGAAGGCGATTTTTTCTTTATTTTCTAGTAAAGTATGAATGCAAATGTCACTACAAATGATAACAGACTATTGGTGTGTGATTCACCCCAATAGGGTGAATGATCGCAGGCGTTTTGCCAGTCTATAAATGTACTGTTGTTTCCATAATGGAAGCACTATTAAGTAGATTTATCTTGTCACGACTACCAGCTTTACTGCAACGCTTGCAACGATAATCTGAAGTACACGATCGTGCCAAATACGAGCCAAACGGTTAGCCAAAGACGGGACAAACGTAAAGATGCGAAAAGTTTTCCTGTCTCTACCACAACTGCATTACAAAACTCTTTCTCGCGTGATAAAGATTACTTATTATTTCTATCCCATAACGAGTGTGAGAAGGATGGTGCTATGTCGCCGGACAAGTTTAGTCGCGGCATGGTAGTCCAGCTGATGGAATTGAACTCGCGTTTTGCAAATAACCTCTTATTTGGAGTCTTAAAGACGTAGACTTGACTTTTGTACAGGTTTTTACCCTTATCGCTTATTTATTAGTAATATTTCTGACATTGTAATGTGCCTGATAGGCCGTCTAACGCAAAAACGTCGTAAGTACATTTAATAAAAATAAAAGCGTCACTTTTTCAATAACCACCTAGGTAGTATCTTCGTGTTCATTCGCCACCTACATTTTATATAAAATGGCAATGCAAACATAATGCAAATCTTCTAGATGTCTCGGCATTGTGATTGTGAGTTGTGATTCACTGTCATGTCAGAGTCAGAGTTTATTAAACGGAAAATTGGTATTTGACCGCAACTTCGGTCGCGAACATGAATAAAAGAAATCGTTTATTTATCCGTCATCTTGTCGGGTAAAAAGAAAATCTGGCCTGGATTCAATATTAAAATTTCTCAGCAGTCACTTCGACATAATGATGTAACAAATTCAGAATACATGTATTAGCATGGAATGCCCGCGAGATATCGCCGATTAATTTGCTAAGGAAACCCTACATCCTGTTATCAAGATTCAAGACCTTTCTTGACTAACTAAATTACAAGTTAATTGCGAATAAGTCCAGTTATTATAAAACCCGCAATATCAAGCAATAGAGCCGCAGCCGCACATTTATACAAAACCACGTGCGGCGTGACGCAAGCGGCGCGCGCGGCGGAACACATTATCACCTACAAATCACTGTTAACGACCGCACATCGTGCTTAGCATTGTCACTAATGCCAAAACTCGTCGATCGACAAGATACCACAAAACTTTGTAGTCTTGTACACGAGATCGTTTAGGAACTATGCTCATGGTTGGAACACAACTAATGAGGACACCGGATTTTCCACAAGGTTTCATTTGCCAGCTCATAATATTTGCGCAAGATTAAGTACTATGTACCCTTTTTTAAGTACGCATATTTCTACAACCCAAAGCAAGAATAAATCCGTATCCATGTTACAGAAGTGTTTCTGGGTTGTTGGACACTGAATAGTAGCGATACAACAGGGGAGTGATACATATTACTTGTTATCCCGAAAAAGAATTAGATTTTCGAACGATATGCAAAATAAGGTCTCAATCAGTCTTACAGCCTTGGAAAACCTGACATATCGGCAAAAGGCAACAGTGCATTGTAGCTTGTAGCGCCTTAATAGTTAGGTACTAAGTTTTTCGTACGTAGCAAATGAAAGAAAAAAAAAGTTCGGACGATTTGAAAATATGTGATTTTAACAATTACAGAAAATTGGCTCGACATAGCGGTTTTATATTTAACGACTTCCTTCAATGGGAATGGTGAATGATTCGACCTCCGCATACACCGTTTTGTTTGCAGATCTATCCACACTTAAGTCACTACGAGCTGGCTTTGAAATCACTGACGTATGATCTATTGCGGAGCCAAATCAGTGATAAGGAAATTATTCAGTTACAATAACCGCAAAAAACCACAAACTTTACAAAGTTACTGAATCATAATAAAGCGTGGTCGATTACTTCAACTGGAAAATGTCCGATTAATAAATCTGTTTGCAACTAATTTAAATGTATAAGAGTCCTATTTCGAGAGCGTTAGAAACAACGTCTAATGATTACTCGTGAATACTGGTTACAAGTGAAGCACATAATTGAAAATCTCGAGCGATCTTGTTTCTGTAAGTCGATTCTCATTTCAGTCCGGTTCCGAGGGCGTCGATTATGTATCGCATTGGTTTGTCACCACGCCAATGAATACATATTACATACATCATTGTACTGGATGTTAATTGCTGTAGGACAGTTCTGACAGAAGCAGACTTACATCTTTTAATGATGGGGAATGAAAGCGTCTCAACCCATTAACATGACAGCCAAAATCGTTAATGTTGGAACACAATTTACACAAAGTTTTTGGCACTTCCGACGAATGCTCATCAACAATCCTTTAATAAATCAAAAAGGAAACCATGTTGTACCATACATAGGTACATTTAGATATTGGTGGAACAATACAACACGTTGTATGCCGCAGATAATATTACTTTATCTTTGAAAGACTACTATAGTTAGATATCTAGATATTTAACTTTTTTTATTATTGGCAATGTTTTCGAGATAAATCTTAAAAACTTATTGTTGACATGTGTCGAAATATTCTGATTGTCATGTGACAACAAGGTTAGCGCATTATTTTGAGGATCATCCGATATGTTTTCAAATAGGTCCGTGAGCCTGGGAGACGCCGCGGCCGTGATGTCTCGTCGAGTTTTATTTTCGGCCACCTTGCCAATGAACTCCGAACAACAGTTTTTATAAGATTGGGTTACATAATTTGTAAGCCATTATAGACTGATACTATCAAATTACCCTTATCTTTAGAATAAACGGATTTAGCCATTGGCTCAGAATCAAAAGTTTAAAAGTAATTGTTGCTGTTAGCGCTACACGCGCTCGCTAAAAATCTGGACGAACTCGAAAACTAGAACACAATGTGGCATTCACCACCCCGACAAATTGAGACAAACTGCAGCTAAACATAGTTCCCCGAGATTCACTGTCTCTCAAGTCTAAAGTACACGGAAACGCAGACGCGATACATTAAGAACGATGTTTTTATGTCGGCAAAAATATCTTAATACACTAGAACTGAATATAAAAAAAATGTGAAGAGCCGTGACGTGGGACGTCAGCTGCGTAGATTCAGCGGGTGATTTACGAGGCATTGAAAACAATCGTAAGATTTTATTTACATGCCACGACCTAAAGTAGAATCGTTGTAAAACTTACGCGATGGAAATTGCAATTTTGATTCATAAATAATAAATATTTTACATTTGGATATTTCGGGGTTGAAGTGATTTGTATACAACCAGGGATTTGATTGAATTTATAGTTATTTTAACGAGCATTAAGATACCTGTTTCATTTATGAGCCTATAAAAGTGCGTCACAAGTAAATGATGTATATCTAAAGCGCTATGTTAACATTGACAATACCATTATTGGAGATAACATACGTGACCGTGAACCTTTTCAGGCTTCAGCAATAATTACGTATTTCAGTGAGTCATACAAACAACTTATAAGTAAGTATTTGTAAGAAATACAATAAATGGGGGAAGGAATTAGGAAACTTTATCATTAGACTTTAAACTTCAAATGATTGTTCGAGCAGTGTTAGAAGGAAAACAGAATTTCCTCCTTCCAATAAAAAGTTTTCCTGTAGAAGAAACGATCCGGTTTTAATTTAACGAAACGAAGGAAATATTGACATCAAAGAACAGACGAATTTTCCTTGAGAGCATGTTGTTATTAAAAAAGCTTACGAAGTCTTAAACAACTGAAAAAGCAATCAGACTAATTTCAGAATCCTTAGAAAAGGTCAGAGCCACGACGCGACGAAAAATAAGGTTGTTTTGTGAGGGACAAGCCAGTGTGCTAGATTATTGATGTGATAGTCTGAAAGGTCGAACGATACTTTCGTACCAAGGACGTGGCTATATGAAAGTTTTACGACTAGGTATCGTAATCAAGCACAATCCATTACGAGCCTGAATGTGGCGGCATCGCAATAATCCTAAAATATTATGACGGGACCAACGCCAACAGTGTTGTTGGGCCCATCATAACATTTTAGCAATAACTCGTGTTTTATCATTTTAGTGGTCGGTTGAAACTAGTTCGAAGTCCAGCCGCACAGGTCATCGTTATCTGCTGTAGAGTATATTTACGTGAGTTGTGAGTTTAGATTACAGTTAGAATGTCGATGCCATAAACGAAAAGGTAAAGTAAGTACGATGAAAGCCGGATCATAAATCAGGACTCCGAAAGGATAGCAATAAAACGAATCATGAAATATTTAAAAGCAGATGGAAAGGAAGTGAAGGGCAATTTATACAGACATCGCGTGTTTTTATTCGGTTCAAACCGAATTGTCAACGTTCGTGCACTGTTCAATTTCCATTACCGATGGCAAATTACAATGACTGAGCTCGTTTGACTTTGTACAAACACAAACATTTGGATAATTTACCATCGATCGTTTATTGCCCATTAGCATTATCTACTGTATAAAATTATACAATCCTAAATAGGGTTTGAAAAATCAATTCGCTGGCGCACAACAAAACGTTACGAAAGCTTCCCATTCTTATTCGGGCAAAAATGACGTCAACGGTTTTGAAATTACAATTGTTTTGGAGTAACTGAAAGTTAGCCAGACGGGAGGCCCGGCGGATATTCGAGAAATATGAATTAAACATTTGGCAATGTTCCGATGGACATTGGCCTGAGCCACACGCCTCCAATGACGTAAAACTCTAAGACGCAATCCATTAAGAAGTATACATTTATTATAGTCAACTATTAAACATAATTAGCCAATCAAGTGCTAATAGATCCAATTAGACAACAACGCTGCTGCATTTAAATAATAGTTCCAGTTGTCTCTGTATTGTCGAATCAAACTGTGTTACATTCAATGAATTTTGTCATACACCACATACAAAATTATACAAACTATCGATTTTTTTATAGATTATCTCACACCCAATCGACCAGATTAATTGAGTTCGAGACTGCAATTTAATTACATTTAATGGACAGTTTAATTTCCCAACGAAAACCTCTTTCAACTAGTAACAGAGTTCAGTGTGACGAGGACTAATGATAATAACCTACCATTAGCTGATGGTTAATAAACCACGTGCCACAGGTGAGAACAAAAGCCAGCTAATGATGATGGCAGAAATAATGAGCGATTCAACACTGCCGGTAGCTCACAATACCAAGACGAATTCTGATCGTTGGGATTCGATTACCTACAGCTATACAGCATACATGTAACATGATGAAGATACTCGAATCTCATTGGTTTGAGGAAGGAGTATGAGATTTTAGCTCGTTACAGGTTCCAACTCACCGCTGCTACCTTGAGTAGCTTGAGCGACAGCGGCGGCGGTGCAACGTTTGCAATCCGTTTGGCATACATCGTCTGTAACACTTTCAGCTACAACATCATTAATAAGGATACAATCTGAAGGCAAGCGCCATGACATGAATCTAACTATGAAACTAGCGGTAAAAACCAGGAATCGAGTGCAAGGTCCCTCAACTGTATCTGATTGCGCAAGATATAAGGTTAGAAAAGTAAATGTTTTGTCTGATAACAATACAATTGAGTCTTTTGTTATATTGATTGACCACGTTTTCATTTTATACACAACCTTTATTACTTTGCCCATTTTTATGTCAATGACCCCTATTAGACGATGACATTTCTCAATATCTATTATTACGAAGCCCTTTTGTTTACAACCTACCAAGGTAATTTCTTGAAGACAGGCATATACATTTTAATATTCATTTGAAATCCAATTATATTGACGTAAGTAGCTGAAGATAACCGTCTAAATATAAGTGAAAACGTTTCTTCTGTAATGCTAATATGTACGCGCGTCACAATAGATCTGTACACAAACTAAATACTAGTGCGAGTGATAAAACTGATAAAACACAAATACGAGTCCGACGGATGAACGAATCATTAATAATAACAAGACAGGCGGTGAATTTCCCGAGTTTCATTGCAAATCAATTTATATTTGTGCAAGTTTTCTGCAGGTTGAGTGACCATGTGAATTGTACAGCCATTTTTCTCATTTGCAAAAAAAATACAAGGAATATCAAAAAGGGGACAACTACCATCAGTTTAGGGAAGGGAGTGTGGCCCCTAGTAGAAGACACCATCAGGCTGAAGTTTTTGCTACGAACATTTTATTGCTGGTAGATATTTCGATGAATTATATCGACGGGAGTCGAAGGTAATTTTCAAATGTCTGGTTAATAGAATAGCCACAAGGTGTAGGTACTTAAGTGAGAATAATCTTGTAACTCGAATGCAATTCCAGTCAATCTAATAACGAGTGCGAATAGTGACAGTTTGATTCATTGTCAATAATAGAGAGTATTTAACGGGATTCACGTGTCATAAAAAGGCGATAAAGCTAGTCATAACTTCCCTCTACCTACTATCCCTGTGGCGCCGTGTCCGTGGCAGCCGCAATAGCCTCGTAGCCATTATAGCTGATAGGGTAGAAGGCCCATTGTTTGAGCATTGGACGAAAGTCCACTTGGGATCCGCTCTAGTTTAATGTTAAAAATTAATTAATTATTGTAGTGACATTACAAACATAGATATAAGTTCTTCTATTATTATTTTATTTTATTTTTTACTAACAATTGAATATGGATTGTATTAAGTATCTGAAATAAAGAATTATTATTATTATTATTTGTTTCTCATTTTTTGAGTCACGGGCTCATATGTCCCGGTCTTTTGGAAGGCTTGCGTGGGGATATGGATCCAACACGTAGAGGCCCCTTGGAGAAATTTGCTGTGACTGTAGCCCTGCTGGAACCCGTTCCTGATCATATCAATAAGATGATACATCCATGAACAGGTCCCAGCAGGTGGTTGTACTATTGCATTGATATGAAAAAGAAACCGGGCTATTAAAATGGAGTTTGGGTGGACTATTTATTTGGGCTATTGCAGTAGAAAAACATCACCCGCCGTAACCATCAATGCGACTGTTACCTCTGGCGGGTGGTGACTCGCCCCTCACTAGGTGGGCCCCGTAATGCCATCGTTATTATTATTATTATTATAACTGCACATTTATTCAGCTATCGAAAAAAAAAACGGCCATTTGCGAGTTTGACTCGCGCACCGAGGGTTCCGTACAAACTTTCACTTATCCCACCTTAATTGGCCTGGTCGAGTTAACGTTGCACCTAAAAGTTGCACCTAAAATGTATGGCGCCGCATACAAACAAGGTGCAAACTTAACGCAACCGAGTTCTCCAAATATGATGTTTGAAAAGGACTATATTTTTTATGATTTTATTACAAATGTATAGTTTTCTGTTTTTTATAAGTGTTTGTAGTACTTATGTGACGATATTACCTACTTGCCAAATTGCATAGTTCTAGGTCATCGGGAAGTCCCTATCATATTAATTTCCTTGAGTGTCAAAATGTACGTTTTTTGCGACATAAACGGCCGTATCTTTTTTTCACGTTAACGTAGTTTGATTTTTTTCACAGCTTCAAGGGACCGTAGACTTAACCCTTTCAGTGCGCAATGACGCCACACAGGTGTCATGACGTTACGAACCTGCAGTGCGCATGGCGCTATAGTGGCGTCATAACATTATTGCGTTTTTCTTCGAAACTTTGCACTTTTTTATAATTATTTTTGGGTTTTTAAATTGCTGAAGAGTTGCTATACTTGATGATATTCAAGTAAAAAATATATTGCTTTTTTTAACTGTATTACATCAGTCTAAACTTTTACTTTGTAATATCTGGAAAGACCTAAGACATATATTTTTTTAAATGCTTATGGAATAATAACAACAAAGTCCTGTTTGCGAAAATATAACTTTTACAAAAATGCATAAATATCTTATGACTTAAAATCCTCTGACGCCTAAGGAGTGTCATTGCGCACAATAGGTGCGTATTCTAAATCGATCCATGTCAAAAATGTAGTAAGTACTAGCATAAACAAAAGAAAACGTGCTTTATGTCTTTGACATAAAAAGTATCTTTATGAATCATACCACACGGTGTAACAAAGATGAGTTTATGCCATAATTCGATAAACCAAGCAAATATTTTCGGTACTTGTGGTTCTAAGTTTATAGTTATAAGTATTCCTCAAGTTACAAGTTTATATTTATCATTTTTGATATGTTATTTCATGTGATTTGTTTAATTTTAATCTACTCTTCTAATATTATAAATGTGAAAGTAAAAGTTTGTGAAGATGTTTCGTTGTTACTACTATATAAAAAGATGTCAATTAAATGGATTAGGATGACATTTGGTATACACTGTGACTAATTTACTACCTGCGTGGTACAGTTGCGAGTTTGTCGGAAACTTGTGGTCATTTCCTTTGTTTTAGGTTGTGACCGAAATACGATGCCAATAGTGGCGGCATACAAAGGGCGTTGATGACTCGTCACTAAAAGTTTAAGTTAGTTAATTTTAAGGTTGTTATTATTGTATTAAAGGTAACTAGGGTTTTGACCTGTCTGCTACCTGGGTGGTGCAGCTGCAAGCTCTTTCGTGGCGATCCCATTGTTTAAGGATGTTGCCGAAATGCGGTGACAAAAGTGGCGGCGTAACAAAACTTGTTGATATTGATAACATTCGTCGCTAAGATTTAATGTTTTTAAAACCGTGGAGATAAGTAGGGTTGACTTAAATTAGCTTACTGAAAGTTGCAGTCTTGGTTTGACCTCGTTACTGTGCTCTCAGATTTCTGTGTTGTGATTTGGTACGATCTTTAACGACTTGGCTTTTATTCTGGATTCTCTGATCTCTTTGCTCACAACGATTCACCCTGCTCGCTTACCGGATTCGAAACCTCCGCGCATTATGAATGACTCTGCTTGTGCAATGGACTCGATGTCTCTGCTCAACGTGATGGATTTTAGTGACTCTGACTGCTCAACGGACAATGTACCAATAACCGGTAAGTTTGTTTACTTTGTTTTATCTTAAATTTGCGTTTTAATATTCGATTCATTGTTTGAATTTAAAATTTCAGTTCATTATTAGTTACTGTATTGCAAAACCAATGTGCAGGAAAATGTTATATACTTACTGTATACAGTTTTTATTTGGAAGGAAGTTCATATTTCGCTGAATAATTATTATACATTTTCTAGTTTTAGCCAGTTTATAGTGCTAATAAACTCGTTTATTAATTCGTTGTTTTGAGCCTATCTTTCTGCGAAGCGCGTTGAAAAAATTGGTTTTCTATTTTTAGAGCTATTAAATGAGGTATTAAAAACATTTTATACAAAATGAAACTTAATCAGTATGTGCAGTAAGGAGATGATGTGTTCAGGGAATCTTTTTTAATTTATATTTGAAAAAATGTTTGTCTGCAAACTTTTGCGAGTCCGACCATTTAATAAATGTTGCATAGTTGATCCTGTTGCCTTGCGGATCCCATTATAAAATAATTTGCAGACACAATAACAATGTTTTCTTATCCTTGTTTTCAGATACTAATTACTCAAATGAACAACTTTTAAGAATATTAGAAGGTTCTGATACCGAATCTTCTGGAGAAGAATCCGATAGCAGTGGTTCAGATTTATCTGATATCGAGGGAGAACCGCCAATGAATGAAGAATGGAGCGACAGTCACGAAGGGAAAATTCAAATTGTAAATCTGTTAGTTACGAACCTGAATGTATGTACACCTATGGGGTCATCCATAAATTACGTCACACGAATTTCATGATTTTTTGCTCCTCCCCCCGTCCTTGTCACAGCTGGTCACATTTGGGAGACTCCCCCCTCCCTAGTGTGACGTCACATATTTTGCAAATTTACATTTAGAAATTATTAAAAGAAAACAGCGGTTCCGAAATCGGTTTTATTTCCATTAAATTTTTTTTTTATATAAATTTAACATCAAATCAAACAACACATAAAACGATGATTTAGTTAAGGTCCTTTTTATTGTTTAATTTTATGTATTATTTCAAACACGATTGATATTGTTCAGTGAAATAAATAAATGAAATGAAATGAATGAATGATTAGTAGAGCGAGTGGTCGGCAAAACAATTGGTATCTTATATTTACACAAATATAGTTGTATATGAGTCGTTTTCAAAATATGTGTACCGTCACGAAATTGTCAGTAAAATGTTTCGTTAGGAAATGTCAGGAAGTTGTAAAAGTAAGGCTGTATTCATAATTAGCTTAATATTGTAGTAGTAACGGTGTTATATTTATGAGGAATATCTTATTGGTTCCTCTATAGAAAGAACAAAAAATAACCATTATTGCATTATTACAATTGATTTTGTATTAAGGAAAGCTAGAAACAAAACAAACATCGCTTATTGTTTATTTATTCTGATATTTATTTAATTATGAAAACATTATAAAAAATGGTTTTAAATATCTTTAGCTAGACGACTTAACTAGACGATTTTTTTTTCTTCATATTTTTAGGGTTTTGCTCTTTTACTTTTTCAATGTATTTTTTTGCCGTACGGCACCGGTTAGAGGCATTCTGAAACTTTTTTAGTTTGTTATATTCTGAATATAAAAATATAAACTAAAAATAAAAAGTATCGCTAGTGTGGGTAGCAAAGCGATCAACACTAAATGCAATAGGGTAAGCGTTAAAAAATATCCTTTTTCTAGACATAGCCCAGTATTTCCATACAAAGAAAATTTAGTGTTTTCGAAAAGTTTGATAGGGAAGATAAAATCAAAATTAAAAAAACAATGGTTAGGTTAGTTTAGTTTCTAGGTTTTTTTAAGTTAGTTTGAATGTTATTAAGTTTTATTTGATAATATCTTGTATAGTTTTTAAGGTAGTTTATTTTCGTAGGTACCTACTTATTGTATAAATTAATTTTTTCTATGTATATAGATACACATTGGTAACTTACGTATAACTAAATATATACATTTAAATAAATCAAAACAAATAGTATTTAATTAATAAATATACAGAGTATTTGTTTAGCATTAAATAATATATATATATATTTTTTATTTCATCTAATTTTGCGCGCGGTAACCTATTGATAAACATATTCAGTTTTCTTTTAAATTATCTGGAGTATGTATGTTACATAAAAAACCGGCCAAGTGCGAGTCGGACTCGCGCACCGAGGGTTCCGTACAAACACTTTCCATCCCTAAGTGGTTAAGTTAAGTTTGCACCTGGTATGTATAGCGCCCCATATAAATTAGGTGCAAAGTTAGGTATTAAAAAAAAAATTATGGTTTTCGTAATTATTCCTTTATCTATGCTATAAGACGTTGCTTCGTACCAAATTTCAAGATTCTGAGTTCACGGGAAGCACCCTGTAGGTTTTGATTCCCTTGCAAGTGTCGAAAATTTGCGGCATAAACGGCTGTATCTTTTGATTGCGTTGGCTTAGAAGTTTGATTTTTTCACAGCTTCAAGGGACAGTAGACCTGAGTAATTGATATAAATTTCAGCTTCATACCTCCACGCGTTCCTGAGAAAAAGGGTCTTGACAGACGGACGGACGGACAGACGGACAACAAAGTGATCCTATAAGGGTTCCGTTTTTTCCTTTTGAGGTACGGAACCCTAAAAATAATCTGTAAACATTTATTGTTTCTCTCCTTTATTTTTATTCGTTACATTTTAACACGCATTTTCATATCTTATTTATTTTCATACTTTACACATGAGACCACAGCTTTACCATCTACAATTTACTGACGTTAGTAAATGTCAGGAAATTGTTCGTCAGTAACATGTAAAACTTAACTTAAAAAATACTTTTACATAAAATATAATCACATTTACGAGTAGATTGAAAGCGTAATCTATTATTCTAGTCATAATTTAAGTTTATTACAATTGCGGTAGGTGAATCCTTGAAAATGTACTTACTTTTGATGAGAATACTTCGTTAGGAAAAGGTAAATTTATTTTTTCACAATTGAACCACAGGACTTTTTTCATGTCTCAACGACAAAAAAAATGGTGGCGCGTCCTTGTGATGTTTTTTTTCGTGACAAGACCAGTTTTGCCAGTGATTAAAGTTAGATTCCTACTCTTTGCGATACAAAAAGTTAGTTAATTATGTCAATAAATCAGTGTCATGAAATTGTAATGATTGATAAGGACATATTTTTAATATATCATTTTTAGTTTCTTTAAGGTAAATTTTAATAGTTTATCTATCAGACATAACACTTAAAACGTTGCTTTTTAATTATGATACAAAAAACTAGGAAGTTTCTGTACAAAAATTCTGATAAAAATATTGTTTTCAATGTCGTCCAAATAGGGGGACAATAAAAAATGTATGGAGTTTATTTGTTACTTTTTTTTCACATTAAACTTATGTAAGGATTTGAATAGCAATTCATTGCTTTTTATCAGGAATAATATGCAGTATGCTTTATATTAGTCTGTAAAATTTAATTACTGATTTATTTTAATCGTAACCATATTTTTTTCGAGGATTTTTTATGAGGACACACATTTTAGTAGTAATGTACACATATTTTGAAAACGACTCATATGTTTTTGGGGTTTTCGTAAAGTAATAGTTTAAAGTTTGTGTTTTAACACTTATAATAGATTTTGAAATGTGACGTCACGAAATTTAGGACCCCTCCCACCCCCTTGTCACACAATGTCACACTTCGTCGACCCCCTCCCTCCCCCTTAACGTGTGACGTAATTTATGGATGGCTCCTATTTAATATAAGATAGTCATATATTTATTTATTGTAATTATTTGATTACAAATTGTAGAATTTTATTTGAAATATGATATTTAAAAATAAATTCTTAAATAAGAATAATTTTTGTTTCTTTTATTAATCTCCTAACACATATTAATCTTTTATTAATCCCCTAACACCTAATTACTAGATTTATAAAGAAGTCGGATTTATTATGAAAGTTAAATAAGAAATCTAATAAAACTAAGTGCTTGGTTCGCGCAAAATGTTGCATAAAACCCATCCCTTAGGCGTGTGGCACCTGCTGTGCGCTATGACGCCACATAAGCGCATCGCTCTTTAGCATGTTTTCGTTTGTACTGCGCCGTTGCGAGCCGCTCAGCGCGGTGGCTTGCGCACCGAAAGGGTTAAGTATATGGTTTAAATTTCAACTCGATACGTCCACGTGTTCTCGAGATAAAGGGTCTTGACAGACAGACAGACGGACGGACAACAAAGTGATCCTAGAAGGGTTCAGTTTTTTCCGATTGAGGTACGGAACCCTAATTAAGACTATTACCATAGATTAATATAATAGTTGCTATTACGCAACTTTAGATTTTGCTTAAGCTCGTGGAAATGACCTTCAAGACAATTCTTACATAATCAAATCCATTCATAAAATGCCTGCGTAAACAATGGTCTGGTCTAGAAAATTTAACAACATTATCAAACTGGTTAAATATAAAGCCCCTTTATTCGGAAATATATTGACTGACCGGAAAGACAGTGCGAATCCTGCGATTATAGCATTAAGACTACTAGAAAAGAGTTGATGAAATTAATTCCCTAACCCATAAAATAAAAAATGAGAGCTTTTATGCAAATTGAATGGCTATTCATGGAACTAATGGGTATAGAACGCTTCGTAAGCCACGTTAATCCAAGCGGAATTAATCAAGTCTACTAGGGTAATGTATCGTAAAAATCGGCTGAGTGAGGCCTGAACCTATTACTGTATGCTCCAATATGCTCGGGCTGTGAGGGGAATGAGAAACAACTGCGCGGAGCAAGTTTGTAATTATTAATCACTCTTGACGTGTTTTCGTCTGAAAATGAAGTTTGTGTTTGTAGATAAAATATTAAATTTTACTGTCCTAAATGGGTTTTTTTTTGCGGATGTTGAAAGACGTACATATTAATAATGAATTGATTTATGCATACGGTATCGAGAGACGTAATCTCAAATCGAATCGTATTCCGAGTGTCGTAACTGGTCAGGTTAGCCCAAGGTTTGGCTCGATTTGACAAGTTCAAGCGCAATGAGCGATCGATAAACTAACCATTTATATACAAACTTAAAAACCGATACGTTGGAGTATAATTTCTGTACCTGAGAAGCAAAATACTGTACGGGCTATGTTAAATACATGAACTTAAGTGTTATGCTTCTGCGGTACGGATTTTGAAAATAGGGAATGTTCATAGCGGAGGTTACTGTGGAAGGCGGTGAAGCCTGCTTTTTAGATTAGGAC
Organism: Apotomis capreana; assembly: GCA_947623375.1. Classification (NCBI taxonomy): domain Eukaryota; kingdom Metazoa; phylum Arthropoda; class Insecta; order Lepidoptera; family Tortricidae; genus Apotomis; species Apotomis capreana. The sequence goes on along the minus strand of OX392506.1, from coordinate 6,121,457 downwards.
AAAATATAATGTGCGTGGTACTTCAAAATGTAGGCAATATACGTGACTGTATTGCAACATAAATCACATTACATGGAGGAATTACTGAATCAATAGATTGATATCGGGCATGCCATTCAATCATTGAGGGCGCCTATATCACGTACCGGCGAACCGCTGAGCTCCAAATACTATCCATTGACATTTCAGATAAGAATGGGTACGCTAATAAAGTATTTATACTTGCCCTGCTTTAATTGTCACAACAATCTTATATATTCGATTACGGTTACATAATATAATAGCTACTAATTAAGTCAGATTGAATGATGGCCTTCAAACGTGATTAAAACTTGGATGGGATCCCTTTTGAAGAATAACCGATACAACAATGACCTGTACAGTGTACGGTGTACTTCCTTTTCGCCGAATTATGTTTCGCAAACGTTTCATTTCGCAAAAGTTTCATTTCGCCAAAAGCATTTCTCACTGAAACTGTAAACTATTTCAGATTGTTGTAAATATCATCCTTTAGATTAGGTTAGGTTTGTTTTATAACAATTCGAAATAGTTTACCGTTTCAGTTAAAAATGCTTTTGGCGAAATGAAACTTTTGCGAAATGAAACGTTTGACGAAACGTAATTCGGCGAACAGACAGAGAACCACAGTGTACAGATGATTCTCATGACATGACAATCTCAAGTTACATCCCGCCTAGGGACATCGCCGGACCTTAAAGCAAGACAATGGACGTCAAATAAAATTGTGGATGCCATATAACATATAACGTTTGTCACGATCGTGAAATAGGAACCAGGGGCCGGCTCGGCTATGGAGCTATCCAATTGAATAAAAAAACCTAGCAAAATATACCTATATTATAAGCGCGGTTACAACCCGCCTCTTTATCCGTCGATTAAATGAAACGCGCAGGTGATTTCCGCATCGCCTCCCAAACCCATTATTCTATATCATAATAGAATTCCTGCAACATTTTTATTTCCAGCCACGCCGTGAACGTGACCGTGGAAGCGCGTCACAACACACACATGATCGCTCACGTGAAAACATAAGGAAGCCCCATAACTATCCCGCAGACCACCGCCACCCGCAGTTAATTCTATTTTTATAAAGAGATTATGGAAAATGTATTATTCAATAGGGAGGTGTCCTTGCAGGGATACGCGGCAAGCGGCGCCGATGCATTCAATAATGCTAAGTGACAGCCAATAGAAGCGATAGATGTGGTCGTATAGCAACTGTTCCTATACGTATCTATTAGGAGTATGTCCGTCTCTTCTCTTCTATAACCCAAACATTCGAGTACAGTTGAGTAGGTATACCGGTTGCAATGTTTACTTTCCTATTCATTGACCTGTTTATCATTGAAAAATGTAGATGATTTTGATATTAAGAAAAAAACAGAACGCTGGTTAGCTTTGTAATGAGCTTTGTGGTGGTGCTAAATTTGAGGGTGCTTCTTTGTATTCATAAAAGAGAAACGACTAAATGTTAAAATACCAACGCACTCCTTATAGGATAGAGAATAATAATTTGGAAAATTAATCTAGACCCTTCTTTTTAACGCTCAAAATACTTAAAATTTAATTAAAACTTCGTTGCTTTGATCAGAAAGTTCTTTTCGGAACTTATACTTCAAGGTCGTTTCTTTACAGGAAGATAAAAACCGAAGGTTTCAAACTAATTATAATTTAGTTTAAATGGGTCAGAAGCCATAGCGATCTTCATTACAATGCTGGCAATCGCTCTTCCGACCAGCTGAGAATAGTAAGACTCGTGACAATGTACAGACCCGAAATAAAACGGCAATTTTCGCTTGAATATGTTGATTGTTTTATAGTTGTTAATGTTGTTATACACGGAATTGCCATGTTCATACTTCATTGTCCTTTGTTGTTTACACTCAGCAAGCGGCAGTGATGAACGCGGTACTTAATGCAACAAAGTTATTGGATGAAATTTGCAAGGAATGGATACTGTGTTCTAAATTAACATTGTGTAAAACAAGCGCAACTTATATCCCTAACAGTGAAGGGTTATCCGATATTTTAAATAAGAAGAACAAGACTTCAGTCTACGTTCGACCTTTAAGTGTCATAAAAATGAAGTCACCTAGACTTCGGCCCTTATGACTTGGCAATGTGAGAGATGAAATCGAAACAGCGAGGTTAGCTCGCGAAGAGGAATGAATTATTATCTAATTCTTATCTGGTCATAAACTTAATAACATTCGAATCGAGTTCCACGTTTACTGATAGGTAGTGTACTCGTGGTCGGGGTTAGCTAAACAACAAAATAAAATAATACATATCGGGATGAGTCTATGAGTTGCTACTAAATTGATAATTGATAGGATCATATTATTTTTAAGTTTTTTCTTTTGTAAAAAATAGAACGGCGATTTTTAACCTTCGTGAAACATATAAATGGTTTCAAGACCTGATATTCTTTCGCCAAAAATAATATTACGTAGGTAAACTAAACGGGTCAGTATTTCGCAATATAAATGCAATTACCGACTTGGCACAGAAGGTGTGGTGTAGCTGTACGTCACGTGTAATAACTGCTCGTTTCGGACTCGACAATTCACTTAACAGTTTTACTTGTGAGTTGTGACCTATTAACACTACGCGCTTTGTAATGTGCTAAAATACAACGTGATTAAGATTTCTCTGCAAGTACCGGCGTCATCAGGTGAGCTGACCTGAATAGAATCATAATATTCGTCCGAATAAGAACAGAACGGCCACACGTTGCATAAAACATTATTAGTAAATAAGGCGTAATTCTTGTTGACAAGAAATCTTAGGCGGTAAATTATGAAGGAATATCTATAACTCTATATAAACATGCAAGATGCAAGTTGTAAAATATTTTTTCGTAGAAGAATCTAAAATGTTACTCTTAATGGGATTCTATCTTTTATCTGAATTATTCCAAGAAGTCTTGCCTGCTTTTACTAAGCTCGAGGGATGACATTGGGAATCGTTGACCTTACGACCCGAAGAAAGTTCGAGAAAAAGATAGCATAGTAGAACAAAGCAGCCAAATGAATTATACGTTATGTTTATAAGTGTACAAAGCCTGAATACGATTGAGCCAAATTTAGAAGCAAGAGCTTTCGAAACTTCTCTCATTATCATTATGAAGTAGGAACATCGGACAGCCTTATCAGCGATCTGAGACTCGCCGGACGGGTCAACGACATCGATTTGAATTTCAAATATCGAAAGCCGTTGATTGTTATGCAAATTTATACAAATGGTGCAATCGAATCCATGACCAAGGTCATTGTCTATGGGTCTTACGTTTTGGAGGGAAACTATTTTGGTAGAGGGCGTGACAATGGCGCGAAAAATCTTGTGATTTATCTTGGCAAGCCTTTAGTAAACAGTGAGCCGTAATGTTTCCGGCCGGCATTTCACATGAAAGACGAGGTATTCAGTATTTAGACGAGTGGTGTTCCAAAACCAATACAACTCGCTTTATTACCTAGATTCCCTTTAATAGTACACACAATTTACAGTTTATTTTCATTTAAATGCGAAGGATCTATTTAGGTAGGTATGGGCATAATTTGCATTCTTCTCTTTAATATTTGTTCATAAACACTCCTGCATTTGCGTACTTTCTACCCAAACCCAAGTGGCCAAAGCACTTCCTTCCTACTAATGTGAATTGTTCAATTTTCACAGCAATACTTGAACAATAGAACTCATGACAAACATACGCAAACGGAAGCATGATTAACAAATATAAACGTTTGTTAGCAGATATGTTATGGTTTCGAATTTACAAATGGAAGGTTCCACAATACACCAGGAAGCTAGTATTTAGTATTCTATCCTAAATTGCATAATAATAATAATGCATGAATTTAGGTACTTGAGATGTTTCAACTATTGTTTGTACAGTACGTGAGCTGACAGAATGTGATTCGAGTTTTATACCCGTCTCGCTCGCTCTTATGCGATGGAGATAAGAAACACTCCTATTTCACGCAAAGCCGAATCTCAACCGGAGAGCTCATGGACTGTATGTATGAAATGTAGATACTAATAAAATAATATTGTCTTAATTTCTAAATGAAATACATAGTAAAATAAACTCACCTTCATCTGGTGTGAGATCTGCAAACTTTACCCCTCCACTGCAAATAAAAGAAACACATAAAATTGCAACATATTCATAAAGTTATAGTAAATTGCATTTAAATAAATTTCATTGTATAGAATTCCCAATGTATTGAACAAGCATACAAAATTATAACAGGTGTTGATTCGAAAATCGCAATCTGTTGGTAATAGTGTATACATGTGTTAAAAAACTCAATATACAGTAAAGTGAACCATTTCTTGCAGGCCAAAATATGCTTTTAGCCAGTGCATGTCCATTGGGGTTTGGGTTTCAAACTTGAATAAAAATAGCTGACAAATATACTGGAAGTATGAGATGAAGCGAAATTTCATCTACCCAACGATGAGGAATAAATGGAGAATAAGAGAACTATCTTTTTTGAAGAAGGTTTATAGATTATGTTCTGCAGGGCTAGTATATCTTGCCGCGAGTTCGTTTGTCGTGCGACTCAGCATGACCCATCTCGCTCGCACGGTATTGAAAGGAACATGACAGGTAGTATATGTCGCGCGACAAATAGTCGCGTGTCACAATCAAGCAAGAGATGCAGCAGCGTCATAAACAAACAATAAACAGTTATTTGTTATTGTGATGTCCCTGACACTTCATGAGTTGTCAATTACTCAGCTACAATAATTATGATAAAAAGGCCCTATCTAAATAATTATCTACCAATATTAGCTGCATTGCAAAACAATAATAAACAATTATAAAGGAATATACATAATGAAAGATTGTTCAATTTTGAAACCCAAAGCAAACTTTTCCATAACATGCACTGTATGAATTTGAGTAGGTTACACTTCGTACCTGAGGAGGACGGTAGCCGTTTCCGGCACCCGGAACACCTGCAAATAAACACAATGTGGAACGACGATCTTTGCGGATCCCCAAATGGAGAAGCCAATACCACATGACCTATGAAGCCTCATTTTAGAGATGACTGTCTATTTAACACACTACCAGTCGTCTAACGATTTTTTTATATTTGGTTTGATTCTGTTAAAAAAGTTTTTTTTTAATATCCAAGATGATGTGCCAAATATATGATATTTATGGTTTATTAGATAACTATATAGGAAGTATTTTAGAAATAGCTATAGAATCACAATATTTAATGTTATGAAGGAAAAAATCATAAAAACTAATTTCCACACAATTATAATTATATTAATAAAATTAACTAGATATTATCATACAAAAAATTTACAAAATAACAAAAAAAAAAAATATTTGGCGCATCTCTCGCATAAACATTACTAGGGATTTATGAGACTATTAAAGTATTACTAAAGCTTCTATTTATGTACAATAATATGCAATTAAAAACTCCTATACCTTAAAAATAAAACACATATAAGACTCTCCAGTCTGTTTTTAAATTTTCTAGATTAACCTAGTTTTAATTGATAAATGACTGGTAATTCCTATAATACTAGCGATGTGTTACATAAAATAATTTAATTAAATGTATTGAATGCTCACCTTCCATCCCAAGTTCTCGAAGAACGTACATATACGAGACTGTCCGGTAGTTTTGCCGCCGCAGGGTCCTAAAATATTTTATGAATCGGTTTCAGTAAAAAGAACAAGAGCTCCTCCACGTGTTGCTTTTATAAAATTAACTTTACCGAGGGATGCTACGTCTGACCTGTTATATCTAAATATAATTAAACCATGTCCAATTACTTGGTACACAACCTAAGAAAAACATTAAAAAAATAAGGAGAATTTACTCAAAAATTAAATATAAAGCTGTATATTAAATACGACTCACCTCCTGTAAGAACCAGCTTGTAAACCATTTTCTGCGTCTGGTTCGCCATATTGTGTAAGCACATTAATACAGATAAATTAAATTACAAGACTATTGTTACTAAACACATAAATATCATAAAAATATTGAATTTACAAAAGTATTAAAAGCCATCACAGTACGACACGCAGCGCCTGTCAGGCGTGCGAAAATAAAATGAATGAAACTGAATAGTATCTGAATGAGGATTTGTACGGACTGAGACTACTGAGCAAAGAGTGAATGGATAAGTCTATAGTCTATGAAAATAAAAACCGACAACGGCGACAACAATCGATTTTCCTAATAGGAATTAGTACATAATGTTAAGTTTACACACTTGCCAGCAAATTATTTTCAGACGAAAATTTATAAATCTCAGAAAGCAGATTTATAAGAAATAAATAATAGACCCCTAGAATAGCATCGCATGGGCAATGGGAATTTGCTGCGATAGATACAATATAGTCGATTATAGAGTAAAATGGACTAAAACTAATATCAGAACAAAATTGTGTCAGTGCATCTGGAAAGGTACCTAGTCACGACATCTAGTTACCGAGTTACATGAGTTTTTGTGGAAGCTGGTGAAAAAGTGCCAAAATGGGTTTGTGTTATAATTGGGTTATTTACATCCTAAGGAACACGTGTGTACAAGAATATCAGTAAAATTATGTTTTTTTAGTATATTTCTCCGACTATAAAGTTTAGTAGTCAGGGTACCTTGTCACGCCATGTCTTAAAAGCCTTTAAATTTTGAATAATTTTGTCAATATTTCCATCGCGGGTAGTCAACTACCTCTTTCTAAGATAAGGTATAGGATCGGTCTATAGCAAAATAATTTTTTGAACAAAAAAAAAACTTAATGTTTTTTATAAGAAAACATTCAACTTGCATGACTCTTGTATGAATGCTGAGGATAGATTGAGGGAAAATACCGATTAGGTATATTTCTCCTACTAAAACCATACCAAGGTCGCGTAATAATTAATTTTTTGATATCGAATTTAGTCAATGAAAAATTGAGCTGTGATTTTAGTTGTTTGACGTATACAATTAGTAATATTGATTGAAAGACTGATTTAAAATCATAAATTAGGTGCAGTTATGTACACAATTGAGTTATTTTTTCTAGTTACTCCATTTATGTAAGATAATGACTTAGCGTGACAAGGTACCCAGTTTAGTAAAATGCTAAACTTGATGTCTTACACGACTAAAACAGAAGTTTTTATAAATAAGAATACATTGATTTCCGCTATAATTATCCTAAATAACATTTTGTTACAGATATTTCTTGCATTATAGGTACTAAAATAGTGATCTTCGAGTTTAAGTTACTAAAGTTTAGTAAATGTCGTGACAAGGTACCCTAGTTACGTTTCCATACAAAAGTTTCGACCGAGTCACTAAACTTTATTGTAAAAAAAAACTGCTTTAACACCATTTCTATTATACCATTGTGGTACACCACGCTAAATACCATTTGATCTTGTGATATAGCATGAATATACAAATTATTTTGTTGGTTTTTAATATTATAAGTGATCTTTTTTGTAACTGTTAAAAATGCGGTAATTATTAAATTTCTTTATGATTATGGAGTTTTCTTTCATTCTATTGCCCCAAAATGCCAAAGAATATGTAACTATGATAAGAAACTAACAGTTTTAATCTCGTTATTGTATGAATTGGGTATAATTAACACTTTCGTGTTTCTTCCACCCTGGCATGTTCAATCTAAGAAATCAGAATAATTAACATATATTTTTAGACAATTCACCTTTATTATAATTCTTTAACATTCAAAGATTATGATTATACCCTTCACTATGTAACTTCGAAGTAGAAGTGTGTTTTTTGCCACTATAAACTTTAAATGCAATTTTCTCAACTTGTGCATTTCGGAAGTCGAAAATTCAAAATTTTATATAAAAATAGTGGTTCCACCTACAGTCATTCTTCTTTTTTGTATTGATAGCAAATTTAATCTACTTTTTGGAACTATGCATAACTCAATACCTGAAACAAGGTACCTTTCCAGATGCACTGACACAATTGATGAGAGATAACAAATTTTATTAAAATAATATTTTATATAATTATGTGAACTTAATTTAAGTTACACCTAAGTTATTTAATGTAACACTACAAATATTACTATCTCTGTCCAATATTTGACCATTATTTATCACAGTTATATTCAAATAAGTGTCTGAACACCCTTGTTGAGCCTGTTGATCTTGTTTCTTTTCTATGAACAAAAGCATAATTGGGATTAACTGCCAGTATTTACCAAGACATCGATTTCTCCTCTCAGTATAATGAGAATCCTTCACATGAGATGTAACTTGTTCTCCATCATCTAAAAACCAAACACGTATTAGACATATATCATTGTATTAGACCTAAGAAAAAATGTAATATTCGTAATAAATAATAATGTTCTTACTATAATTTTAAGTTAGCATAGATAAAGCATGAATGCTTACCATCAAGTTCAGCATTTTCTTGGTCCACCCACCGTGTTTGTATATTAACACAAACTATTGCAGTGTCTAAATGTTTGCCCAAATATCTTGCATAGTTCACGAAACTGTTCAAAAGTGATAAACCTGGAATCATACAACCATAATTAATAGAAGAGTAATTTTTCAGTGTTCTTAAAGAGTACATGTCTCAGTCACTAGTCAAGCTGAGTGTTAATTCCTCACAATAGCATTATGATATCAAAAACTAATAACATTGACAACATGTTTATCAGTGACTTACATTTAAATTAAATAAATATATAAAACATCTTACCAACTTTATTATCATCACCTAGGTACTGGAACATCAGACAAGGCAAGGAATCTATTATAATCAGTGATAAGTTTTCTACATGCATTGTCTGATTTTTTAGTTTCTTGAATAAATCTATTAACTCCTCCATTGTCCATAAATGGATTATTTTTATTTTTATCATTATGACCGCCATTTCCTAAAATAAAACGATTGTCAGAGAAGCATGAATATGGATAAATATAGAAGAAGAGGAAGACCAAATAAAAGAAGGAAGGATTGTGTGAAAGATGATAAAAATAAGAAAAAGTAAACAAGATGATGAGTAATAGGGAAGTGTGGAGGAAGAAATAATGCTACGCCGACTCCAAGCAAATGGGATAAGGGCAAGGGAATCATGATTTAGATGCTTATGAGTACTGTAGTGTTTAGGTATCTTAATATACTAAAGTGTCCCTGCCACCTGCCCGCTGCCACCAGTACTATGACAGACATCAATGTCCTGTTTATGTTGTTTATGAATTGATTCTGGCCATGAAACACTGGACGTCATTCAAGACCCTCAAGTTCCTTCAGTACTTTTTATTAGTACCTTGTGTGAGTAGCCATGCGCATCTAGTATTTTTTGCAGTCTAACAGCAGAGAAGTCTCCTTTTGTGTCTATATAAAGTACACTGTTCTCGGAATTCCTTACACAGTTCATAGCTAGTTGAAGACACAGTTGTGTTTTCCCCGAGTCAGAAAGACCACACAGCTCTGTAATATAGCCTATTGGTATTCCACCACCTAATGCAGCATCTAAACTGAAAAAAAAGAAACAATATACCATTTATTTTATAAGTACGATATGCACCAATGTCGAAACAAAACATATGTTTACCTTAGAATTCCAGTGTTCAAACATTTCTTCTTTTCTAAAGTATCAACTTTTAAAGACCCTACTTTTATTAATGGAGCTGCATATTTATTTAATATGGAGTTTCGTATGGCTAGAACTTGTGGAAGACTTAATTTTGTAAGAGTTGATAACTTTCCTGCATCCTCCTGAAGAAATTCCAAGATTGTATTAATGCGATTTTGTGCCAAAATTTTTAGCACACTTCCAGATAGGTACGCATGTTCTTCAGCTTTTAATCTTTGCATTATTGACAAAGTAATAAACTATAACACCACTTTCAGGAACTTCTATATCAAAATTCAAATCCAATGCAATGTTCGTTCACTGACAGTCATAGAGTAAATTATATATGCTCTGACAGTTCAACTCAACCATCGAGAATGTGAAGTAGTTTCCAAACAATACGACAGGTAGTTTCTTTCCTCACATCATAGAGTAAGGAATTCTCACGTTGCAAATATAGTCATTGAATTTGGCTAACCGAATCGTCAGCCAACTTTATTGGCCGTGAAACTTGAATCAACCTAAATTACTTAAACTAATCATCGCACCCGGTTTGTTAGGAATGATGGCCGACCTGATCAGATTCGTCAAAATTACTACACTAGAACATTGGCCTTTCTGTTGGCAGCATTGTCAATAATAAACTTGATGGTACTCCTGCCACAGACTGTAAATTCCACCGACGCCCGCCATTTGTGTTTGCTGTCAAAAACACAGCGAACGAATGTCGTGATTACATTTTTTAAAAGATCGAACCACATTTACTTAAGATATTCTTATTAGTTAAGTCTTTGTTTTAGTTTTTTTCCATCATGTCTTTAACATTAGATAAAGACGCATTTTTTCGGCGCATGAAAAAGCTTTATTCTGCGTGGAAGGTGGGTTACATTTCGTGTGTTCCAAAATATACCGTTTTCGGCACGTTTTATTAATTTTAAGTACTTTACAGAGTGCTGCAGCCGATGAAAAAAGCGATGATACCCTGGCAAAAGTTGATTGTATCGTCTCATGCGTTGGAGTTGATGAGGAAACACTATACAGCAAGTCTACAGCATTACAGGTTTGGTTTTATTGAGTTAGCATTTTACGTTGTTGTTCAGTTTCCTTTAATTTTATTTTGAAATTGATATGCGAGATTAGGTTAACCCTGTTATATGCGCAGTTGGCATATCTATTTAGTAATTTAGATTGTTTTTCAATTTTGTAATGGTGTTGGCTTGTGCGCGAAAGCCTGCCGCGCACGTGCCTTCTCTGTTTAACAGCCGGCATTCATGAAGTGCGAGAGAGACAGAATAACTGGTTTTAGAATTCACCAAACAAACATGAATAAAATACAAGATGTTTCATTTCTGATTTCAATACATGTTTTCATAACAGCTCTAATTTATTGGGCTTTAGTTGATATACGATTAAAAAAATGGAATGTTATAAGCTTATAAGCAACTGGCCATATGTATGTTCTGTGGAAAATTTGGTTGTAAATTCCCAAAAAACCTGGTTGCCATGGAGGGTTACTTGCAATCAAAATATAATAAAGTTCTTTGTCTCTTAAGGATATGACTTGTAGTAATACCTGCATGGGATTTCTAGGAATTTGTTGCAAATCATTGATCAAAAACTGCCACTACTACCACACTCTGTGTTACATCCGCAGGCGCTATGACCGCCTGCATAATGCTTATGTACTACAGTATGCCTTAATTTGAAGGGGTGCTATAGCCAAAAGGTTTTTACAACCAAGGTCGTAATAAATGTCAATCCACTGTATTTACATATACTTTAACACAAAATTTCAAGATATTCTGTAATAGTAAGTCTTCAAGACTCGGTACGAACACTGACAACTGAAACTAGGAGCTCGCCGCTACTTTAGTAACTGCAACGCAACCTAAACAAGTCATAGCTAAAGTAAAAAGGGAGGGATTCAGTTACTTGTATACAGAGTTGGGCAAATTTAATTTTGAATGAGAATAAGAATGAACGGCCAGGCGTCATTCACATTCAAAAAATTTCAAATATGATTTATTCAAGAGCGCGTCATTCTGAATGGCGTCAAATACAATAAATCAAGAATCCGTCATTCTGATTACCACTAACGCGTTGATTGAATTAGTTAGAGATTCATTTAAAATGACGTTTTATTTGAATGGCGGTTATCTTGATTAAGAGTGATTGTTTGGTAATTTTATGCATGTTACTTTAGTAATTGAAAAGTCGACATTAAAGGAGGTATACCATCGCAAGGTTGGCAGTGGAGTGGTTTGGAAAGATGAATACCTAATCAAAAAGACAAAGATTCGTTTAATTTAGTGGACGCGGACAAAACGGTAAAATAACAAGTAAACATTTTTTTTTTCGGTTACCATCCTATATCCCGTACACGTATAGTGGGGGTAATCACCCATTTTTTTTTCGTTTCAATACTAGTGTGTGGGGTGTCGTTCAATAATAGGTCTTTTAAAAATAATAGGGGTCGCCGAACATTATATTTTGATAAAGTCAGCAGTTTTGTAAATATTCGCTCCGAAAATAAAAAAAAATGTGTCTCCCCTCTAACTTTTCAACCACGGGTCAAAAAATTATGGACAAATTCATGAGGCCTTATAAGTACTTTCAGTGAAAACTATATATTGAATAAAATCGGTCGAGCCGTTTTTGAGTTATCGCATGCAATATGAATTTTTCATATATTTTTTTAAATTACGTAAGTGCCGCGCGGTGTCCCTACACTTCGAACGTTACACGTATTGGTTAAGTGCCATACTATATTAAAACATTTCGCTCAATCTGGCGCGTATAATCGATAACTTCTAGAAGGTAAAGTAATTACTTTTGGTTACTTTGGCGTTTACGACCTTTTTATAGAGCTTGAAATCTTTGTCGTAATTTAAATCTTTCGCGTAATAATTCGTAATTCGTCTATTGTGAAGGATGGGCAACTACGGAACCCTACACTGAGCGTGGCCCGACATGCTCTTGGCCGGTTTTTTTAAATTTCAAACATAAAAAGAAGTTTCCGTATCGGTTTATAAAAGACGAAGATGTAAAAAGCGTACAGTCCAATTGAGAACTTCCTCTTTTTGAAGAAGGTTAAAAATATATTATTATCAAACAATTTTAATTCCAATAATCAATCACAGATTAATTTTATTGAATGACGATTAAATTAGTTTCACTCAATTTCTTCTACTTTGATTTATTGTAAAACTGGCCATTCAAAATAGCCTATTCTTGAATGACGGTCAGTTGATTCATTCTTGCGGCGCGTCATTTAAAATGATGATTCGTTATTGAATGCCCAACTCTGCTTGTATATCAAAAACTATTCAAATCCATCCCATCCAAACCACTTTGGCTTGATGTGGCCTCAAAAACATACATAATACATACAAATAAATATCTTATGATATTGTGACTTAATAGTTCAATTTGCGTCATTTTAGCATGTTTTGATTGATACATTTTTATTGTCAGAGATTACATGTTCATACATTAGCAACACTTTGCGTAAAGATATATATGCTTGTTGTATAATGCCTTGATGTGGTGCTGGTCCGGGACTGAGTAGTTTGGTGTATTATTTTTTTATTATGTAACACAACAGTCATAAGTAGACTAAATGCCATTAATGCATTCTGTCTGTCTCAGGCTATCATATCTATGTGAATTACAGACTTGGCTGTTTGGCTATGAATTACCCGACACAATCACAGTGCTCACAGAAAATGCTATGTGTTTTCTGGCGAGTAAGAAGAAAATAGACTTCCTCAAACCAATAGAAAATGCAAAAGAAGATTCAGATCTGCCCCCAGCAAAGCTACTTGTGAGAGACAGGGTAAGTTTAATGTTTATGATTATGATATAAATAATAGTTTTGAAAATGAGATCTGGGCTGATATAATTATTTTATAGAAGTACTTACCCTCTTAATTTAGGAAACTACATACTTCTAATTATACTGTACTGTTCTATGTGGCGTTGAAGGTTAAAACATATTGCATTAAAGTTGTAAGAGCACATACGGCGTTTTATAAATGAGCTTGTTGAACGCGATTAAGACGCTCAGCAAACGCAAGGCAGTCGGCAATTGCGATCTTTGCGTTTAAATCGCTATAAACGCGCAGATATGTCTATGAAGACGCTCCGTAAGCGCGCGTTTGTAGCGATACAAACGTGCAGAAAGCAGTAACCATTTTTAGAAATTCAGACGCTGCTACACTAGCCTTGGTGCTGATTTAAAAATACCCCTTTCCCCTCTGCTTTGGTGGTTAGAACCGCGTTTGTATTGGATTGTTTCTACAAACGCGCGTTTCATTTGCGTTTCTCGCATTTAATCTCCTATTACGCGCAAAACACGCTCATCAAAAAATGCGTTTTATACTACCTTTTTTACTTTTAGTACTACCAGTTGTTAAAACTGTATCAATTAACAATGTAATTATATTTACAGACAGATAAAGACAAGGAAAACTTCAACAAACTCATACAAGAAATGAAAAAATCAAAGAACGGCAAAGCTGTCGGTCTATTCGTCAAAGATAACTTCCCCGGAGAATTCTGCGAGAGCTGGAAAGCGGCACTGAAAGCTGAGAAGTTCGAGAATGTGGATGTCAGCGCATCGTTCGCAAATCTGATGGCTACGAAAGAAGATTCTGAGATAATCACAGTGAAAAAGGCGTGTTTGGTCACAGTAGATGTGTTTACGAAATATTTGAAGGATCAAATTATGGAAATTATTGATTCAGATAAGGTGAGTTTCTTCTAAAATAATAGGAACTCTAAATCTCCATACTATCTTGCCAGGCTTCAATAGACTAAACTGCTCTACAGTGCGTGAACTATCAGAATGCAATTCGTGTTGTATACCTGCCTCGCTCGCTCTTACGTGATCAAGGAACCTCTTAGTTTTCACCCAAACCCGGACTTTACGAAATCTATAACGGCCCGACCACGCCTTCGCCCGACTAGCGGAGTGGCGAACGAAAGGTCCGAGCGCGGTGTCTCACTCACTCCTATGGCCGCCGCTCGGTCGCGCGAAGTCGTGGCCAGGTCGTACAATTCTACGGCTCCAGTTAACCTTAATCTAAGCTCAATATTTACAAATCGATTTACCTTTGTAATAAATCTTGCAGAAAGTAAAACATTCAAAACTAGCAGAAGGCGTCGAGGCGGCGATATCAGATAAGAAATACGTCACAGGTGTCGACACCAGCCAAGTAGACATGTGCTATCCCGCCATTATCCAGTCCGGAGGCCACTACAGTCTCAAGTTCAGTGCCGTCTCAGACAAGAACCACCTACACTTCGGTGCTATAGTGTGCTCTCTAGGCGCTAGATATAAATCCTACTGCTCGAATATCGTCCGTACATTGCTGGTCAATCCGTCGGACGAGATTCAGAGCAACTACAACTTCTTGCTGAACTTGGAAGAGGAGGTGATGAAGAAATTGGTGGCCGGAGCGAAATTGTCGGCGGTTTATGAGGCTGGGCTGGAATTGGCGAAGAAAGAGAAACCTAATTTGATTGATAATCTCACTAAAACTTTTGGGTAAGTTAACTCCTATAGGATAGATATAACTAGATTTACGTAAATACATTGGACGCGTATTTATGTTGTGATTGGCTTGCTCTATCTTAGTTAACAAGAGTTACATGAAAAAAGCCGAACGCTTAGGCCGATCGTGCATCTCTATCGCTCGTTCTGTGCTCACGCTTGCACGCTCGAGTCAGGCGGAACGCGACAATGAGTCACGCTTTTTCGCGCGTGCAGCCCGCGTTCGATTTATACGACGTTATCACGTCAAAAATTACAACCTGTATCGGAGTTGCCACGACTGCGCGTCATGCGGCGCGGCGAGCGGTTGAGCGAGATATCCGAGCGCGGCGTCCATACGAGTGAGCGAGACACGTAGCGCGCACCGCCTCCGCTGCCGCTATCGCGCAAAATCGTCGCATCTCCGTACGGCTGCCTGTCAGCGGAGCGGAGAAAATAAACCATCTAGGCTGCGTCCTTGTGAAGCCCAAGTACAATTAAAACTGAGGATCCTGATTGGTCTATTTTTCACGGCTCGAGTAGACAGGCAGACTTAAGGGAGAGTTAAATTGGGACATAGTTCTCGTTTATATCATTGAAGGTTTGTCGTAGATAAAAGGATAAGAGTTAGGATTAATTTTGTTAACTTTATTCTAGGTTTTCAATGGGCATAGAGTTTCGAGAAAGCTCAATCGTAATTGGCCCCAAGACTAATGTAACGGCGAGAAAAGGAATGGTGTTTAACATCAATATTGGTTTGTCCAATCTAACAAACAATGCTGCCACAGAAAAAGAAGGAAAGGTAAAAATTTTTTAGTAATATTGTGTATAAAATACGATAATATAATGTGATAGTGCTAGGGAAATCCTGCGTTACGCAGTTGTAACGGCCTGGCCACGACTTCGTGACACCAGCGGAGCGTCGAGCGGCGGTCACAGGTGAGAGCGGAATGTCCGAGCGCGATGTCTCGCTCACTCCTATGGCCGCCGGTAGCTGGGCCGTTACGTGTGTTTTCCTGGGACCGAGCCGTCGGGTAATATAAACTAATTCTCTGTCGGCTTTGTTCCTTACGAAGATTAACTCTACTAGACTGTAACACCACCACTAAGATAACTTGCAGGATAACGTCTAGTATCTTCACGCAAAATAGGCGCATTGTAAGACGTCGAGTTGCGGAAAACTAGCCCGCTATAACCTATAACGTCTAGTATCTTCTTTATCCATGCTCTATCTTTTTTTTGTACGACGCTACCGTCTTGGCGTAATAAAAATTTAGTCTCCGTGGAGACTGGAGTGGATCTTTGAGAAAATGTTCTAGATAGTTATTCTAACTTTACAGACATATGCTCTATTCATTGGAGACACAGTCCTAGTGAACGAGGAGCAGCCAGCGTCCTTACTGACACAGTCGAAGAAGAAAATCAAGAACATCGGTATCTTCCTCAAGGATGATGATGAGGATGAAGAAGATGAGAAGGAAAATAAGACTGAGATACTCGGTGAGTAGGTGACTTGTGTCGTGGTGTGGCTTATTTTGGTGATCATCAACCATTAAAACACACTTGTTAGGGTGAGCTCCTGCTGACGCGGATCGACGAATCGTAGATTGATCGAACCTGAATAGTGCTCACCGTGCTTGAGCAATCGTAGTGCCTTTAATACGCCCAAGCGTATTAGTGGAGGGAGACAGTCTGATTGGTTAAATCACGGTCTGCCCCGTATCAGTGGAATCGCACCCGTAAGATTTCGTACCTGAAAGGTGTCAATGGGACGCTTTTACAACGACTGCTATCTGTATGTCGGGGGCTCACGCTCTGGAACTGTAATTCTGCAGAGACTAAAAAATTGCACATAATGTAATTTTATTCGTCGCTACTACGTTGCGTTTGGATGAAAGTAATACTCTTGTCTGATATTCCAATGAGAGGTTGATGGTCACCTGAACTCATACATGTAAGCTTAAAATAACACAAAAATTGCTGGGTTTTGATATATTATACAAAACGTTTGGCTCTATCATGAGAGTGAGTTTGGAAATAAAATGATATTTTTATGGTTTACTGTGGGGTTTAGATGATTATAAGTTATAACAAAGATTTCGCAATAACTGTGTAAAATTGCTGTGTGATTTATACTGTTTTATTTACTTACATGCAATCATGGATGGATAGAGAATGGAGGTGAGTTTATCGATTTATTATCAATCCACTAGCATGTGTCACTGCTCGGCGTATACCCACCGTCCGATCATGCGTCATGTGGATCCTTTTTAGGGTTCCGTACCGAAAGGGTAAAAACGGGACCCTATTACAGAGACTTCGCTGTCCGTCCGTCTGTCACCAGGCTGTATCTCAAGAACGGTGATAACTAGACAGTTGAAATTTTCACAGATGATGTATTTCTATTGCCGCTATAACAACAAATACTAAAAATAAAATAAAATAAATATTTAAGGGGGGCTCCCATACAACAAACTTGTTATAGATTATGGTACGGAACCCTTCATGTCGGAGTCGGACTCGCACTTGCCCAATTGTTTTAAGGCAGCTCTCAACTTCCACAACAGGTGACTAGCTAATACAACTCGCCCAAAAAACGTAAAATAGATATAGTACTTCTAGTATATTTCGGGCCAGCATGGCGGTGCATGGTACCGTTGGTTTCTTGTCAGTTGCCATTGCGACTTGGACGCCCTTTTTTGCTTACCATCAGTCGAAGTGGAGCTCGTTTTGCCGTTGATAAAAAATGTTCCAGTTGTGGCATCCTGTTATTTCAGTACACTAAAACCTATAAAATCTAACTAAACTGTACTGATATGACAGATGTCACACGCATAAAGCTATCTGAAGAATTATAGTCCATTCCAAATTATTTTCATAAATTAATACGTAAATGCAAGCATTTAACGCTATATCCTATTAAGATACCGGCTATTGCTTGTTGCCCTATTGATTCCAATCATAGTCACAAAAACACAATACATGTATGTTTTTAATTGCGTTTTCAAAAACACTTGTGCTTGATGATTGGACATGGATTCCTTGTCACACTAAACTTCTAGACACCAAAAAGTAATTTTAATAAACGAATTACAGGGAGAGGCAAACGAACAGCCGTTATCGAGTCCAAGCTTCGTACAGAGCATTCCTCAGAAGAAAAACGAAAAGAGCATCAGAGAGAGTTGGCGATAGCTCTCAATGAGAAGGCTAAAGAACGGTTGGCGAAACAGTCGAATGGCAAGGATAGCGAGAAGATTAGGAAGAGCACCGTGTCGTATAAGAGCGTTAGCCAGATGCCGAGAGAGAATGAAGTCAAGGAGCTCAAACTTTATGTCGGTAAGTGCACTCATTGGAATAAAGATTAGTTGCGGTACAGAGGGAGCTGGCGATAGCTCTCAATGGGAAGCTTAAAGAGCGCTTGGCGAAGCAGTGGAATGGGAAAAATAGCGAGAATATTAGGAAGAGAACCATGTCATATAAGAGTGTCAGTCAGACGTCTAGGGAAAACGAAGTCAAGGAGCTCAAACTTTATCTTGGTAAGTACTTTTATTGAGAAAAAGACAGTTCAGGTAGACTATGAATCGAAACTATTTCCCAGTCCTCTGAATCTGAGACAGTGACTCCTGTCCATCTTCCATCTCAGGAAAATTTATTGTTGTCTGTCCCAACTAATATAATATAATTTGTTGAGATCATTGATTGATGCTATAATCATTTAATTACATGAATATTATTCAAAGTTGAGAACAAGTGTGTTACAGCAATAATTATAACCCAGTAAGAGTTACCGGTAAATCCTTATTTATTCTAAATTCCTGAAATTAGCCCCCACAATCTTGTAACCTATTTCGATTTAATAAATTGTATTTTACTAACAAAAGCGTTTTTAAATTTCAGACCGCAAATACGAAACCGTGATCCTCCCAGTGTTCGGCGTGCCCGTGCCGTTCCACATCTCCACCATCAAGAACATCTCGCAGTCGGTGGAGGGCGACTACACCTACCTCCGCATCAACTTCTTCCACCCCGGCGCCACCATGGGCCGGAACGAGGGCGGCAACTACGCGCAACCTGACGCTACCTTTGTTAAAGAAGTGTGAGTACCATGCTGGTCACGGTGCTACGAGAACATTTGTTGTAGAGACAAAATTAATGAGCATGCACATAGAATCATATCAACATATTGAGGAAATGTTCGCTTGAACTTTAGGAAACAACAGCAAGTGCCAGCGACTGGTCACATTTATAACTATCGCATGTTTATTAGGCCTTGTAATAGTTTGTGAAAAGCAACTACATCGCTTCCCCTCCGTACACGCGGGCCGTTCAATGAACCCGCATTTCTCTATAGTAGGCCTCGCGTTCCTCCCACTACGTCTACATTTTCTCCGATATCCCACTATACGAGCTGTTTTAAAATGACTCACTATACTTACAAAATCCTTCTCTATTACAGCACATACCGCAGCACGAACACAAAAGAACCCGGCGAAATCTCCCCACCCTCGGCCAATCTCAACACCGGCTTCCGGCTCATCAAAGAAGTGCAAAAGAAGTTCAAAACGAGAGAAGCAGAGGAACGCGAAAAAGAAGATTTAGTTAAACAGGACACCCTAGTATTATCACAGAGCAAAGGCAACCCGAAGCTAAAGGATTTGTACATCAGGCCCAATATTGTTACGAAAAGAATGAGCGGGTCGCTCGAGGCACACACAAACGGGTTCCGATTCACGTCGGTGCGAGGGGACAAAGTTGACATTCTGTATAATAACATAAAGAACGCATTCTTCCAACCGTGTGATGGAGAAATGATCATATTGCTACATTTCCATTTGAAGCATGCTATAATGTTTGGTAAGTAACGTTTTCGTAAAACATTATTAAAACACGATCCAGTATCTAGAATTTAGTAAATAAAGGAATCAAATTATGTACTCATACTCGTTTATTTATAAAATATTTTGGAATTTTACATGTATTTATTACATCAAAATAACAAATTAAATTACGATGTACATTTCAAATAATCAATCAATAAAATACGATACAAAATTAAAATAACGATAACAATTTATAATTAGATTAAAATAATCAACAACAGTTTATTATAAGGATTAGTCTAAATTAAATTAGGTAAATATGTTAAAATTTCAAAGTTACGTCATAAACAATTATAAAATTAGTCAGTGGCACGGTAAATTGCTAGACCGCTTGGCGGTCAATAGGTTAAAGAATTTTCACAAGCATTTGAAATCTCGGCGAGTTAGCGGTTTATATCTCAGTCTCAGGCAGGTACCGAATTCATCGTTCCATAAAGAATATAGGGCATTAAGCTATTGCCTCATATTTTCAGGTAAAAAGAAACACGTGGACGTGCAATTCTACACGGAGGTGGGTGAGATCACGACGGACCTCGGCAAGCACCAGCACATGCACGACCGCGACGACCTCGCCGCCGAGCAGAGCGAGCGCGAGCTGCGCCACAAGCTGAAGGTGGCCTTCAAGAGCTTCTGCGAGCGCGTCGAGAACATGACCAAGCAGGAGATCGAGTTCGACACGCCCTTCAGGTGAGGGAATACGTGTACCCTTACCATGGGTTCACAGTGACCGTAATCGCGACTGCGAGCTGCGCCACAAGCTGAAGGTGGCCTTCAAGAGCTTCTGCGAGCGCGTCGAGAACATGACCAAGCAGGAGATCGAGTTCGACACGCCCTTCAGGTGAGGGAATACGTGTACCCTTACCATGGGTTCACAGTGACCGTAATCGCGACTGCGAGCTGCACCACAAGCTGAAGGTGGCCTTCAAGAGCTTCTGCGAGCGCGTCGAGAACATGACCAAGCAGGAGATCGAGTTCGACACGCCTTTCAGGTGAGGGAATACGTGTACCCTTACCATGGGTTCACAGTGACCGTAATCGCGACTGCGAGCTGCGCCACAAGCTGAAGGTGGCCTTCAAGAGCTTCTGCGAGCGCGTCGAGAACATGACCAAGCAGGAGATCGAGTTCGACACGCCTTTCAGGTGAGGGAATACGTGTACCCTTACCATGGGTTCACAGTGACCGTAATCGCGACTGCGAGCTGCGCCACAAGCTGAAGGTGGCCTTCAAGAGCTTCTGCGAGCGCGTCGAAAACATGACCAAGCAGGAGATCGAGTTCGACACGCCTTTCAGGTGAGGGAATACGTGTACCCTTACCATGGGTTCACAGTGACCGTAATCGCAACTGCGAGCTGCGCCACAAGCTGAAGGTGGCCTTCAAGAGCTTCTGCGAGCGCGTCGAGAACATGACCAAGCAGGAGATCGAGTTCGACACGCCTTTCAGGTGAGGGAATACGTGTACCCTTACCATGGGTTCACAGTGACCGTAATCGCGACTGCGAGCTGCGCCACAAGCTGAAGGTGGCCTTCAAGAGCTTCTGCGAGCGCGTCGAGAACATGACCAAGCAGGAGATCGAGTTCGACACGCCTTTCAGGTGAGGGAATACGTGTACCCTTACCATGGGTTCACAGTGACCGTAATCGCGACTGCGAGCTGCGCCACAAGCTGAAGGTGGCCTTCAAGAGCTTCTGCGAGCGCGTCGAAAACATGACCAAGCAGGAGATCGAGTTCGACACGCCTTTCAGGTGAGGGAATACGTGTACCCTTACCATGGGTTCACAGTGACCGTAATCGCGACTGCGAGCTGCGCCACAAGCTGAAGGTGGCCTTCAAGAGCTTCTGCGAGCGCGTCGAGAACATGACCAAGCAGGAGATCGAGTTCGACACGCCTTTCAGGTGAGGGAATACGTGTACCCTTACCATGGGTTCACAGTGACCGTAATCGCGAGTGCGTAAATGATTTGTATGGAGAATTGTAGTACTACAAAGTTTACGCTGTCGCAAGAGTGCCGTCCCGTTAACTCATTGTAATGGTACTGTGCTACAGTTACGTGGTCAAGCTTGAGGTACGAGTACATGCAACCCCACTAAGGTTTGCAAATACTATTAGTGTTGCTGCCAACAATTAGAATACACGCGTAGTTCATGTATCATGTCATACTTTGTGATATCTCTAAGCACCGAGTGCCCGCTTTAGGAAGTTATAAATCACTAGCGGAATTCTTATTCTAATATAAGAAGTTGAAGAGGGATTTCCCTCTAAGGGAAGTCTCTATCTTATATAAGAATTTGCAATGGGACCCAGGTGATTGTGAGTCTGTGTAAGTTTCAGCCTGAACAGTTAAAACCTGTTTTGTATCCCCTGGTCACAGTCGTCAATGTCGTTGGCGGTATAATCCATACTAATATTATAAATGCGAAAGTGTGTCTGTCTGTCTGTTACCTCTTCACGCTTAAACCGCTGAACCGACTGAGATGTAATTTGGAATGGAAATAGTTTGAGACCCGGGAAAGGACATAGGATACTTTTCATCCCGAATAAATTTAGTGTTCCCGTGGGATGAGCGGGTAACACCGCGGGGCACAGCTCGTTCTAATATAAGAAGTTGAAGAGGGATTTCCCTCTAAGGGAAGTCTCTATCTAATATAAGAATTTGCAATGGGACCCAGGTGATTGTGAGTCTGTGTAAGTTTCAGCCTGAACAGTTAAAACCTGTTTTGTATCCCCTAGTTACAGTCGTCAATGTCGTTGGCGGTATAATCCATACTAATATTATAAATGCGAAAGTGTGTCTGTCTGTCTGTTACCTCTTCACGCTTAAACCGCTGAACCGACTGAGATGAAATTTGGTATGGAGATAGTTTGAGACCCGGGAAAGGACATAGGATACTTTTCATCCCGAATAAATTTAGTGTTCCCGTGGGATGAGCGGGTAACACCGCGGGGCACAGCTAGTGTATTATATCAGTCAAAAGACGTGAGCGTACTATGAGCGTAGTGTAACCTGGAGCCACAGACAACCCCCACTAGACGGAGCATGTAAGGCGACCCGCGTGCACCAACGATATGGTACGGCAGAACATTAAAGTACCAACACGGCGGCCACCGTTTAGTTGCGTCCTTGTTTATGATCCATGCGTACGTCAACGAAAAAAGAAATTAAATAAATAACATGGTAAATTGTAGTGTTAAGTGGTGTAGAGAGACCTCATAAACATGAACGCAACTAAACGGTGGCCGCCGTGTTGATACTTTAATGTTCCGCCGTACCATATCGTTGGTGCGCGCGGGTCGCCTTACATGTGCCTTACATGCTCCGTCTAGTGGGGGTTGTCTGTGATTATATCAGTCAAAAGACGTGAGCGTACTATGTAACCTGGAGCTAACCCTGTAACGTTATGGCTGGGTACAGAGAGCTGGGGTTCCCGGGCGCGCCGTTCCGCAGCACGGTGCTGCTGCAGCCGACGTCGGGCGCGCTCGTCAACCTCACCGAGTGGCCGCCCTTCGTCATCGCGCTCGAGGACGTGGAGCTGGTCCACTTCGAGCGCGTGCAGTTCCACCTCAAGAACTTCGACATGGTCTTCGTGTTTAAAGACTACGCCAAGAAGGTGGCGATGGTGAACGCCGTGCCCATGAACATGCTGGATCATGTCAAAGAGTGGCTCAAGTGAGTTGTCCATTTTAATTGCTTCGAAATTAAGAATGATTTCTGCTTTATGATCAGGAGATTTAAAGTATCATAGAGATATGTGTCATTCGCGCGTCGGATGTTTTGCTAGCGATACTGACAGTTCTTTACAAACTGTGATAAATTCAAATCTTTTGAAATAAACCTTATGCCTTGATCACACCTACCGAGTACAGTGGCGAGACAGTGCTCTGTCTCGCCACTGTTTTGTGTGAAACAGGGACGAGATCACTGTCTCGGTAGGTGTGATCAAGGCATTAGGTCTAATTCCGTCAAGTCGTCAGAACAGCTTTCATATATGTCTGACAAGTTTAATTATTTTAGATATACCTTCATGCCAGTTTTCCAATTGACCTTTTAATAAGAGATTTTTTATAAAATGTTAACCTTAACAAAGTTACAAAAGAGAACGGAAAACAAAGATGATTTTAATAATTATATTCATAGTTGTTTCATGATCATGTTTACGATTTTCACGAAGTCAATGTGTATTTCCAGTTCGTGCGACATTCGTTATGCAGAAGGTATCCAATCGCTCAACTGGACCAAAGTTATGAAGACCATCACGGACGACCTCGAAGGCTTCTTCGACAACGGCGGCTGGTCGTTCCTCGACCCTGAGTCAGACGAGGAAAACGCTGCTCAAGTAAGTACTCAGATATCAAGTAATCAGTCAGTAAGAAGAGATTCCATCAATTAGTTTTTCAAAAATTCAAAACATTCTGCAAGTAGGCTACAAGAGTTCTTTTACATGTTAGATTCTATGTTATAGTATAATGCAACAGCAACAGAGAGTAATGCAACAGACAAATCACTGGGCACTGTTGAATAATATTCACCCATAATAATGACCGTAAGGTGGTTCGTATATCGCTATCGTTGCCGCTGTTCGCGTGTAGTTGTGGCCGGGCCGTAATATGACGAAATTAATAAAGCTGGTTAGTTTGAGTAACATTGTCGTCATCGCAGTGACGCAAAGGCATCGCCAAGAACAAAATATAGTACATTTCATACCTAGGGCGATGAATTCGTGAATGTTCCAGATCGTAGGTGTTTGTATGATATGATAAATGTGCGGTATTCAGGCTTTACGAATTACCGCCCATGGTTGGTCTAAAGCTTCACGTCTCTTTGGTGCTAGGGTGACGTAAAAAAATGTATGAGAAGTTCTGCTGCTTTGCTGTTTACATAACTGACGTTTGGTCATCAAATCGTCATTCGTCTATAGCCGGGTCCTGACTGAGCGAGCAGCCTCGCGAGGCCGTGTTGTAACGATATTTATAAATAAGTGCCGCGCGAGGAAAGGCCGAGCCAGTTTTGCTCAAAAACGCCATGAGGCCGCACCTTCGGAAAGTTGTCGCCACCACTGCCTTTCTAATAATTCTACGGCTTGTAAAAAAAAGAAAGCGGAGGCCTAAACGTTTTTGGATGAAACTGTTATTTAATAACAGATTACTATATTATAATTTCTTAATTGCAGAACGCCCAAGAGGATTCAGAGGAGGAGGACGACGCGTACGAGCCCACCGACGTGGAGTCCGAGGAGGAGTCCGACGACGACTCCGAGTACGACTCGGAGGCGTCAGACGTGTCCGACGGATCCAGTGACGGCGAAGGTAAGTCGCAACTAGCTATCAGCCACAGACATCCACTGCTGAACATACTCCTCCCTCCTCGCCACGAAGTGTCATCTTGTGCAGGCCGCATCCTTCGTCTCTCCGCCACCCTCACAAGGTCATCCGTTCACCTAGGTCGTTCCACTTTCCCATACGTGGTCGCCACTCCAGGATTTTGCTGCCCCTAAGGCCATTCGTTCTCCGGGCGGAGGGCGAAGTCTCAACTACAGTTCAAAAACTGTAGTTCAGTTGCGTTTACTACTGTTACAAATCTCATGATGGTTTAAGTTCTAAGCTTCAATTAAAACATATTTCATTTCATATTTCAAATTCCATACAATTTTATAAATGCATCTACATCTGCGTCATATCGACGTCGTTCAAACTACAGTACACAGACATGTGTGGGTCGGACAAGTGAACATGGAGTAGGTAGTTATGAGTATCCTATTCAAAACTGGTACGGCCGCTTGTCAATGATTTGTTAATTGAATTCACTAAACCTTGCAAACTATTAAAATTGCAGAAGAAGCAGAGGAATCCGGCAAGGACTGGTCAGATTTAGAACGGGAAGCCGCCGAAGAAGACAAAAAGGAGCGCAACTACGACCGAGGCGACGCCGAATTCGACCGCAAGCGCAAGGGCGGCCGCGACATGTCGCGCTTCGACGACAAAAAGAGCAAGCACGACAAGAGCAACCACAAGAGCTCCAGCTCGAACCATAAGAGTTCTAGCTCGAATCACAAAGGCTCGAGCTCGAATCATAAGAGCTCGAGCTCAAATCAAAAGAGCTCGAGCCACAAGAGCCCGTCAAAACATAGTAGCAGCAGGTAATTTTAATTTTGATACTGGCAAATTTTGGGTGCCGTCTATTTCGCATAAGTCAGTCAATTTGGCAAAGGTTGTCATTCATCTTACTTAGCATTTTATTAATTAAATTAATCATCGTTTCCAGTCCATCAAAGAACCGTGACAAACATCACAAGTCGGGTCATCGCGACCGCGATAACAAGTCGAGCAAGTCCAACGGCGACAGCAAGCGGCACTCGGGCGAGCGGCACAAGCGCTCCCGCGACGACTCGCGCGAGCACGAGCGCAGCTCCAAGAAACACAAGTGAGTACTACACACCACGGACCCGAAACTAACACTTTGAGGATAAGTGACAGCATATGTCACATTTATATAATATTGTATGTAGGATGCCAAAGAAAAAAAAGGTGAGCGCCAGCATTCGCGTCCACGAAAGTAATACTATCATCAAAAGGGAACAAGGACCTCACGTTTACAAGCACACGATCGTGTATCACTTGTAGTCATTTGACATTATTTAATCTGCCCTCTCTACGCGACAAGGATTGCTCTCTTCAATATCAATAATATATCTTCCTTTCAGTATCACGCAACTGCAGAGATGGGCATTAATCGATAAAAAATTTAAGCGTCGAAAGATTAATCGCGATTAAATTAATCGACAGAGTATTCGATTAACGATTAATTAATCGTCATTTTAATCGATCAAATTTCACGATAGCATAGATTAAAAGTTGTAACACGCTCATTTGTGCACGATACAAAAATGCATTTTTTGTCATGTGTTCACTTGAAAAATCCTTTTAGTGTGTTATTATGTGAAATAAACTTGTTCCAGTAATACAAGGTGGCTTTTACAGTGCAGTACTCTAGGGTCTCCTAGATAAGGGCGAGACATAGACTTACAAAAAATATCTTATTTCTTCAAAATATTAATCGAGAGAAAATTAATTAATCGATAAAAAAAAATATCTACGATAAATTTCATCGTGATTAAATTAATCGGAACTCGTATTATTAATTAATCGTCATTTTTAAATCGCGATTAAGTAGGTTAATCTTAATCGATTACATTTTGCCCATCTCTGCTAATAAGTCGCGGAAAATTGCGCTAGCCATGTAGGCATACATATGGGACAGACGGCGACTATTTTCTGTTGTAGTGTTATACTTCTTGAAATTACATTCGAGAATCATCAATAAACTCGCTCGCGCTTGGTCCCTACTGCTCATGCCGTGTAATCACTACCGATCAATAAACATAAAGTTGATAAAGCCGTTTCTGACGATATTTTGTTTGTTCCAGGAAATAAGAACCAAGAAACATTCTCAACACTAGCGGAGTTACGGGTCTCATCGGCGCATACGGCTCGCGTTATACTTAATTTTAACTATGTTAGTTTACCATGTCCGTCTGTATGTTCAAAATCAGGTTGCCTGTTTGTATGTATGTAGATCAATTCGATTCCATTTACGTTAATTTATAAAAATAAAAAAAAAAACAACATCAATAAATGTAAGATTTTATTATCTGCATGTTTTATTTCTTTGTCATTGGCGAAAAATAAATAACAATAGTTAGTCTAACAAATCTCGTTAACTGATTTATTAACTTATCACAAGCGCTCTAAATTCACATAATTATACATTATTTACAGAAAAAATACTTTATTTACTACAGCCTTGTAGATAACTTATTTATTACCAAAACGGCGTTTTGTCGTCTAGTTACACGACAATTGTATACAGAGTGATCACTAGAAGAAGTCTTAAAACTACAGATGTGGAAACATGATGTTAAAATTAAAAAGACACATTGAAAAATAATCAAAAGCCTCTATACAGAACTATTATTGTATCTATAGAGTATAGAATTAGAATATAATCACATGGAACTTTTTATATACGTATTTTAAAATACTGAAAATTATTATTTTAGTGACGATGACGACAAGTGCCTTAGCGGTTTAAACAATATAGTCAATTTCATATCTATATTTCAGTACAATTTCCTTATCTCTCCAATAGTTGCAGACTTCAACCCAGATTGGTCACACTGTATGAACGCTGGTGTCAGGAACAGTAACAATTATTTAACTAATAAATATCTCTAGCCAACGCTTCGAGCTAGTTTGATGTGGCTTTACGTGTAACATTTCAACTGCGCGCCTCGACATAAGATTTTATTTTACCGTCAAGGAATTCCTGCGAGCACTAGGAACGTTATGCCATTAATGACTACATGGTGCAATTATTTTATCTACACAACACGTCAATTATCTTGCAATATTCCGGTCTATATAATATATAAATTATTCAGAAAATAGCATTTCACAAAGGCGTATAAACGTATCACCATGACCGGTGTTCATTTGTCAAAGCCTGAACGAAGTTCACCGCTTTTGCAAGCGACAAATAACAATTTACAACATTAAGTTACCACGCCAAGTACGCCACGTACAAAATTCGACAGTGTAGTAACCTCACTGAAAACTCCGAGTTCTTATTTGTCTAACTCTGACTCCTGGGCGGCCACGACCGGCCCTCGCGGCAGCACCGTTATCCTCTTGGCCTCGGGCAGCTTGCTGACGTCCACACTCTTGAGACTCTCCTTCTGTTCCTGCTCGCCCACGGCCCAACACTTCTTGTTGACCAGCATCAGCAACATCAACGCCGGCAAGTGTATTAGAGAGAATCTGAATAGCTTTCGCGAGCTACCGCTGTCGGATTTTTTGTAGAATTCCCAGGCTGAAACAAATGAATATGACATTTATTCATAAAATCTAGTTTTTCAAGTGATGTTCTGGCTCAGTTGCATTGGTTGATGGGGCCCGCATACGGGGTGCGGAAGATTTCCATAATTCACGCCATCTGGCCGAATTAGTGTCAGTAGTCGGTATATCGCCTGCGGAGAGTCCCCGCATGCTGTATATCGACCTAGTTACGACCCATAAAACTGAGCTCTTTACAATGAATAAAATTATGGAACGAGAGGTTAATCACTAAATTAACGATCTCACTCAAACAATCTTTAAATAACAGAGAGAGAGAGAGAGAGAGCCTTCGATATTTCAGTAAAAAATTGCCCATAATGGGTTAAGAGTGTAGACAATGCAATGATATTACTATTGCACAATGTGTTGTTAATTGTAGCGTAAAACTACAACATTCCAAAGCCATGTTTGGCTCAAAACTTCAAACCGAGTGACGTGATGAATGACCCGTGACTCAACAAAACATTTGGCATAGTCCATACCAACCCAAACAACTTGCCAAAAAAATGGTCGTCAGATGCTGGCAAAGCGCCAATAGGGAAACTGATCCATTGTTGTCTCACTTTGGGAATTTGAATACGTAAGGCATATCAATCATCGAGTGGTCAACCTGATGCAGCCAACTTCAGGTAAGTATCTACAGGTAAAAATACACGTGTTGGCACAGATAATATACATATTACTGCGTTAGTGATAAAAAGAGGCGTGGTCGAATTCCACCAATACTGATATTTTACACTACTAGCAACACGCTCATTGGACGCTGCAACACTCGATAATTTAATGTGAAACGTAAGCTGTGCGCGCGTTATTATTTTACACTGTACAGTCAAGTTAATTTACATCTACACACTTACAAGAACAAAAATATCTGAACACGAATTTATGCTCCTTAGGCTTTTGCTTTTATGGTGGTGTTCAGATATGTTTGTTCTCGTAAGTGTGTAGATGTAAATGAACTCGACTGTACACGTTATGCCAGCTGTACACTCGACGAGATCGGACGAGACATGCAGGCCGTCCATCCTTTTTTTTTCATGACCGTGGAATCATTATAACTAACTTACCTAAGTACATAAAGTAGACATTAAGAGGAAGTGACTCCAGCGCGAACCACGTGTTGGTGACGCCGAGGTAGGAAGATGCGAGGCAGGTCGCCGTGATGATACCCGTGTGCCGCAGAGCCACTCGTCTGCATAACGCTGAAATAATACAAGTGCCATAAGTTTCAGTGTAAGGGTGTTCCCTGTTTAACAGTTTATTCTATGGTATTTTTTTCGGGTAATCGGATCTTATGGACGCCACGTCACTAGGCTACAGTGGCGTGGAGTCCATAGGATCTGATTCCCACCGGCTTGCTCATTTTAGAGCGTTTTAGTGCTTTGATGCCACGCCACTGCTTGGCTTTGTAGGTCACCATCTTATAAACGTCAAGGTCACATGAAAATCAGGCTGCGTCTGTGTGAAGCCTAAAGAAGTGCATTTACATCTGAATAATGTGATTGGATTGCATTTTATGCATCTCCACTGCGCTCCGCTTCTGTGGACAGACAGCTTAAGAATAGTATAGCGCTAACCGGGATCGGTGACCGCCATCATCCTGTAGCCGGCGCGCGAGTAGTCGGGCCGCAGGTTCCACGACAGCGCGTTGAAGTGCGGGAACTGCCACGAGTACAGCACGAGGCCGAGCACTGCGTCTAGTGACCGGTGCTGACCCACACCGTTACAGTAACAACACTCACCGGGGTCGGTGACCGCCATCATCCTGTAGCCGGCGCGCGAGTAGTCGGGCCGCAGGTTCCACGACAGCGCGTTGAAGTGCGGGAACTGCCACGAGTACAGCACGAGGCCGAGCACTGCGTCTAGTGACCGGTGCTGACCCACACCGTTACAGTAACAACACTCACCGGGGTCGGTGACCGCCATCATCCTGTAGCCGGCGCGCGAGTAGTCGGGCCGCAGGTTCCACGACAGCGCGTTGAAGTGCGGGAACTGCCACGAGTACAGCACGAGGCCGAGCACTGCGTCTAGTGACCGGTGCTGACCCACACCGTTACAGTAACAACACTCACCGGGGTCGGTGACCGCCAGCATCCTGTAGCCGGCGCGCGAGTAGTCGGGCCGCAGGTTCCACGACAGCGCGTTGAAGTGCGGGAACTGCCACGAGTACAGCACGAGGCCGAGCACTGCGTCTAGTGACCGGTGCTGACCCACACCGTTACAGTAACAACACTCACCGGGGTCGGTGACCGCCATCATCCTGTAGCCGGCGCGCGAGTAGTCGGGCCGCAGGTTCCACGACAGCGCGTTGAAGTGCGGGAACTGCCACGAGTACAGCACGAGGCCGAGCACTGCGTCTAGTGACCGGTGCTGACCCACACCGTTACAGTAACAACACTCACCGGGGTCGGTGACCGCCATCATCCTGTAGCCGGCGCGCGAGTAGTCGGGCCGCAGGTTCCACGACAGCGCGTTGAAGTGCGGGAACTGCCACGAGTACAGCACGAGGCCGAGCACTGCGTCTAGTGACCGGTGCTGACCCACACCGTTACAGTAACAACACTCACCGGGGTCGGTGACCGCCATCATCCTGTAGCCGGCGCGCGAGTAGTCGGGCCGCAGGTTCCACGACAGCGCGTTGAAGTGCGGGAACTGCCACGAGTACAGCACGAGGCCGAGCACTGCGTCTAGTGACCGGTGCTGACCCACACCGTTACAGTAACAACACTCACCGGGGTCGGTGACCGCCATCATCCTGTAGCCGGCGCGCGAGTAGTCGGGCCGCAGGTTCCACGACAGCGCGTTGAAGTGCGGGAACTGCCACGAGTACAGCACGAGGCCGAGCACTGCGTCTAGTGACCGGTGCTGACCCACACCGTTACAGTAACAACACTCACCGGGGTCGGTGACCGCCATCATCCTGTAGCCGGCGCGCGAGTAGTCGGGCCGCAGGTTCCACGACAGCGCGTTGAAGTGCGGGAACTGCCACGAGTACAGCACGAGGCCGAGCACTGCGTCTAGTGACCGGTGCTGACCCACACCGTTACAGTAACAACACTCACCGGGGTCGGTGACCGCCATCATCCTGTAGCCGGCGCGCGAGTAGTCGGGCCGCAGGTTCCACGACAGCGCGTTGAAGTGCGGGAACTGCCACGAGTACAGCACGAGGCCGAGCACTGCGTCTAGTGACCGGTGCTGACCCACACCGTTACAGTAACAACACTCACCGGGGTCGGTGACCGCCATCATCCTGTAGCCGGCGCGCGAGTAGTCGGGCCGCAGGTTCCACGACAGCGCGTTGAAGTGCGGGAACTGCCACGAGTACAGCACGAGGCCGAGCACTGCGTCTAGTGACCGGTGCTGACCCACACCGTTACAGTAACAACACTCACCGGGGTCGGTGACCGCCATCATCCTGTAGCCGGCGCGCGAGTAGTCGGGCCGCAGGTTCCACGACAGCGCGTTGAAGTGCGGGAACTGCCACGAGTACAGCACGAGGCCGAGCACTGCGTCTAGTGACCGGTGCTGACCCACACCGTTACAGTAACAACACTCACCGGGGTCGGTGACCGCCATCATCCTGTAGCCGGCGCGCGAGTAGTCGGGCCGCAGGTTCCACGACAGCGCGTTGAAGTGCGGGAACTGCCACGAGTACAGCACGAGGCCGAGCACTGCGTCTAGTGACCGGTGCTGACCCACACCGTTACAGTAACAACACTCACCGGGGTCGGTGACCGCCATCATCCTGTAGCCGGCGCGCGAGTAGTCGGGCCGCAGGTTCCACGACAGCGCGTTGAAGTGCGGGAACTGCCACGAGTACAGCACGAGGCCGAGCACTGCGTCTAGTGACCGGTGCTGACCCACACCGTTACAGTAACAACACTCACCGGGGTCGGTGACCGCCATCATCCTGTAGCCGGCGCGCGAGTAGTCGGGCCGCAGGTTCCACGACAGCGCGTTGAAGTGCGGGAACTGCCACGAGTACAGCACGAGGCCGAGCACTGCGTCTAGTGACCGGTGCTGACCCACACCGTTACAGTAACAACACTCACCGGGGTCGGTGACCGCCATCATCCTGTAGCCGGCGCGCGAGTAGTCGGGCCGCAGGTTCCACGACAGCGCGTTGAAGTGCGGGAACTGCCACGAGTACAGCACGAGGCCGAGCACTGCGTCTAGTGACCGGTGCTGACCCACACCGTTACAGTAACAACACTCACCGGGGTCGGTGACCGCCATCATCCTGTAGCCGGCGCGCGAGTAGTCGGGCCGCAGGTTCCACGACAGCGCGTTGAAGTGCGGGAACTGCCACGAGTACAGCACGAGGCCGAGCACTGCGTCTAGTGACCGGTGCTGACCCACACCGTTACAGTAACAACACTCACCGGGGTCGGTGACCGCCAGCATCCTGTAGCCGGCGCGCGAGTAGTCGGGCCGCAGGTTCCACGACAGCGCGTTGAAGTGCGGGAACTGCCACGAGTACAGCACGAGGCCGAGCACTGCGTCTAGTGACCGGTGCTGACCCACACCGTTACAGTAACAACACTCACCGGGGTCGGTGACCGCCATCATCCTGTAGCCGGCGCGCGAGTAGTCGGGCCGCAGGTTCCACGACAGCGCGTTGAAGTGCGGGAACTGCCACGAGTACAGCACGAGGCCGAGCACTGCGTCTAGTGACCGGTGCTGACCCACACCGTTACAGTAACAACACTCACCGGGGTCGGTGACCGCCATCATCCTGTAGCCGGCGCGCGAGTAGTCGGGCCGCAGGTTCCACGACAGCGCGTTGAAGTGCGGGAACTGCCACGAGTACAGCACGAGGCCGAGCACTGCGTCTAGTGACCGGTGCTGACCCACACCGTTACAGTAACAACACTCACCGGGGTCGGTGACCGCCATCATCCTGTAGCCGGCGCGCGAGTAGTCGGGCCGCAGGTTCCACGACAGCGCGTTGAAGTGCGGGAACTGCCACGAGTACAGCACGAGGCCGAGCACTGCGTCTAGTGACCGGTGCTGACCCACACCGTTACAGTAACAACACTCACCGGGGTCGGTGACCGCCATCATCCTGTAGCCGGCGCGCGAGTAGTCGGGCCGCAGGTTCCACGACAGCGCGTTGAAGTGCGGGAACTGCCACGAGTACAGCACGAGGCCGAGCACTGCGTCTAGTGACCGGTGCTGACCCACACCGTTACAGTAACAACACTCACCGGGGTCGGTGACCGCCATCATCCTGTAGCCGGCGCGCGAGTAGTCGGGCCGCAGGTTCCACGACAGCGCGTTGAAGTGCGGGAACTGCCACGAGTACAGCACGAGGCCGAGCACTGCGTCTAGTGACCGGTGCTGACCCACACCGTTACAGTAACAACACTCACCGGGGTCGGTGACCGCCATCATCCTGTAGCCGGCGCGCGAGTAGTCGGGCCGCAGGTTCCACGACAGCGCGTTGAAGTGCGGGAACTGCCACGAGTACAGCACGAGGCCGAGCACTGCGTCTAGTGACCGGTGCTGACCCACACCGTTACAGTAACAACACTCACCGGGGTCGGTGACCGCCATCATCCTGTAGCCGGCGCGCGAGTAGTCGGGCCGCAGGTTCCACGACAGCGCGTTGAAGTGCGGGAACTGCCACGAGTACAGCACGAGGCCGAGCACTGCGTCTAGTGACCGGTGCTGACCCACACCGTTACAGTAACAACACTCACCGGGGTCGGTGACCGCCATCATCCTGTAGCCGGCGCGCGAGTAGTCGGGCCGCAGGTTCCACGACAGCGCGTTGAAGTGCGGGAACTGCCACGAGTACAGCACGAGGCCGAGCACTGCGTCTAGTGACCGGTGCTGACCCACACCGTTACAGTAACAACACTCACCGGGGTCGGTGACCGCCATCATCCTGTAGCCGGCGCGCGAGTAGTCGGGCCGCAGGTTCCACGACAGCGCGTTGAAGTGCGGGAACTGCCACGAGTACAGCACGAGGCCGAGCACTGCGTCTAGTGACCGGTGCTGACCCACACCGTTACAGTAACAACACTCACCGGGGTCGGTGACCGCCATCATCCTGTAGCCGGCGCGCGAGTAGTCGGGCCGCAGGTTCCACGACAGCGCGTTGAAGTGCGGGAACTGCCACGAGTACAGCACGAGGCCGAGCACTGCGTCTAGTGACCGGTGCTGACCCACACCGTTACAGTAACAACACTCACCGGGGTCGGTGACCGCCATCATCCTGTAGCCGGCGCGCGAGTAGTCGGGCCGCAGGTTCCACGACAGCGCGTTGAAGTGCGGGAACTGCCACGAGTACAGCACGAGGCCGAGCACTGCGTCTAGTGACCGGTGCTGACCCACACCGTTACAGTAACAACACTCACCGGGGTCGGTGACCGCCATCATCCTGTAGCCGGCGCGCGAGTAGTCGGGCCGCAGGTTCCACGACAGCGCGTTGAAGTGCGGGAACTGCCACGAGTACAGCACGAGGCCGAGCACTGCGTCTAGTGACCGGTGCTGACCCACACCGTTACAGTAACAACACTCACCGGGGTCGGTGACCGCCATCATCCTGTAGCCGGCGCGCGAGTAGTCGGGCCGCAGGTTCCACGACAGCGCGTTGAAGTGCGGGAACTGCCACGAGTACAGCACGAGGCCGAGCACTGCGTCTAGTGACCGGTGCTGACCCACACCGTTACAGTAACAACACTCACCGGGGTCGGTGACCGCCATCATCCTGTAGCCGGCGCGCGAGTAGTCGGGCCGCAGGTTCCACGACAGCGCGTTGAAGTGCGGGAACTGCCACGAGTACAGCACGAGGCCGAGCACTGCGTCTAGTGACCGGTGCTGACCCACACCGTTAAAGTAACAACACTCACCGGGGTCGGTGACCGCCATCATCCTGTAGCCGGCGCGCGAGTAGTCGGGCCGCAGGTTCCACGACAGCGCGTTGAAGTGCGGGAACTGCCACGAGTACAGCACGAGGCCGAGCACTGCGTCTAGTGACCGGTGCTGACCCACACCGTTACAGTAACAACACTCACCGGGGTCGGTGACCGCCATCATCCTGTAGCCGGCGCGCGAGTAGTCGGGCCGCAGGTTCCACGACAGCGCGTTGAAGTGCGGGAACTGCCACGAGTACAGCACGAGGCCGAGCACTGCGTCTAGTGACCGGTGCTGACCCACACCGTTACAGTAACAACACTCACCGGGGTCGGTGACCGCCATCATCCTGTAGCCGGCGCGCGAGTAGTCGGGCCGCAGATTCCACGACAGCGCGTTGAAGTGCGGGAACTGCCACGAGTACAGCACGAGGCCGAGCACTGCGTCTAGTGACCGGTGCTGACCCACACCGTTACAGTAACAACACTCACCGGGGTCGGTGACCGCCATCATCCTGTAGCCGGCGCGCGAGTAGTCGGGCCGCAGGTTCCACGACAGCGCGTTGAAGTGCGGGAACTGCCACGAGTACAGCACGAGGCCGAGCACTGCGTCTAGTGACCGGTGCTGACCCACACCGTTACAGTAACAACACTCACCGGGGTCGGTGACCGCCATCATCCTGTAGCCGGCGCGCGAGTAGTCGGGCCGCAGGTTCCACGACAGCGCGTTGAAGTGCGGGAACTGCCACGAGTACAGCACGAGGCCGAGCACTGCGTCTAGTGACCGGTGCTGACCCACACCGTTACAGTAACAACACTCACCGGGGTCGGTGACCGCCATCATCCTGTAGCCGGCGCGCGAGTAGTCGGGCCGCAGGTTCCACGACAGCGCGTTGAAGTGCGGGAACTGCCACGAGTACAGCACGAGGCCGAGCACTGCGTCTAGTGACCGGTGCTGACCCACACCGTTACAGTAACAACACTCACCGGGGTCGGTGACCGCCATCATCCTGTAGCCGGCGCGCGAGTAGTCGGGCCGCAGGTTCCACGACAGCGCGTTGAAGTGCGGGAACTG
This sequence comes from Apotomis capreana, assembly GCA_947623375.1. NCBI lineage: Eukaryota > Metazoa > Arthropoda > Insecta > Lepidoptera > Tortricidae > Apotomis > Apotomis capreana. The sequence continues at coordinate 6,084,601 of OX392506.1, read as the reverse complement.
CCACGAGTACAGCACGAGGCCGAGCACTGCGTCTAGTGACCGGTGCTGACCCACACCGTTACAGTAACAACACTCACCGGGGTCGGTGACCGCCATCATCCTGTAGCCGGCGCGCGAGTAGTCGGGCCGCAGATTCCACGACAGCGCGTTGAAGTGCGGGAACTGCCACGAGTACAGCACGAGGCCGAGCACTGCGTCTAGTGACCGGTGCTGACCCACACCGTTACAGTAACAACACTCACCGGGGTCGGTGACCGCCATCATCCTGTAGCCGGCGCGCGAGTAGTCGGGCCGCAGGTTCCACGACAGCGCGTTGAAGTGCGGGAACTGCCACGAGTACAGCACGAGGCCGAGCACTGCGTCTAGTGACCGGTGCTGACCCACACCGTTACAGTAACAACACTCACCGGGGTCGGTGACCGCCATCATCCTGTAGCCGGCGCGCGAGTAGTCGGGCCGCAGGTTCCACGACAGCGCGTTGAAGTGCGGGAACTGCCACGAGTACAGCACGAGGCCGAGCACTGCGTCTAGTGACCGGTGCTGACCCACACCGTTACAGTAACAACACTCACCGGGGTCGGTGACCGCCATCATCCTGTAGCCGGCGCGCGAGTAGTCGGGCCGCAGGTTCCACGACAGCGCGTTGAAGTGCGGGAACTGCCACGAGTACAGCACGAGGCCGAGCACTGCGTCTAGTGACCGGTGCTGACCCACACCGTTACAGTAACAACACTCACCGGGGTCGGTGACCGCCATCATCCTGTAGCCGGCGCGCGAGTAGTCGGGCCGCAGGTTCCACGACAGCGCGTTGAAGTGCGGGAACTGCCACGAGTACAGCACGAGGCCGAGCACTGCGTCTAGTGACCGGTGCTGACCCACACCGTTACAGTAACAACACTCACCGGGGTCGGTGACCGCCATCATCCTGTAGCCGGCGCGCGAGTAGTCGGGCCGCAGGTTCCACGACAGCGCGTTGAAGTGCGGGAACTGCCACGAGTACAGCACGAGGCCGAGCACTGCGTCTAGTGACCGGTGCTGACCCACACCGTTACAGTAACAACACTCACCGGGGTCGGTGACCGCCATCATCCTGTAGCCGGCGCGCGAGTAGTCGGGCCGCAGGTTCCACGACAGCGCGTTGAAGTGCGGGAACTGCCACGAGTACAGCACGAGGCCGAGCACTGCGTCTAGTGACCGGTGCTGACCCACACCGTTACAGTAACAACACTCACCGGGGTCGGTGACCGCCATCATCCTGTAGCCGGCGCGCGAGTAGTCGGGCCGCAGGTTCCACGACAGCGCGTTGAAGTGCGGGAACTGCCACGAGTACAGCACGAGGCCGAGCACTGCGTCTAGTGACCGGTGCTGACCCACACCGTTACAGTAACAACACTCACCGGGGTCGGTGACCGCCATCATCCTGTAGCCGGCGCGCGAGTAGTCGGGCCGCAGGTTCCACGACAGCGCGTTGAAGTGCGGGAACTGCCACGAGTACAGCACGAGGCCGAGCACCAGCGCGCCCGCGTCCAGGGAGCCGGTGCAGCCCGCCCAGCCCATCAGAGGGGGGATCGCGCCCACTGCGGACATTCAGAATAGTAGATTTCATCACACTTTCTCGTAAACAAGGGTTTACTTGCTAGAAAAGCGGGCGGTAAGTCGTAAATTACGCCCTAGGGCGGTAAATAATTTCTATCACACTTTAAGGGATTACATGCTAGAAACCCGGGCGGTAAATCGTATATTACGCCCTAGTGCGGTAAGTCGTATATTACGCCCTAGGGCGGTAAGTGACTTTGGTATTGACTACTATTACTTTTGTTTTATATCCTCCAAAGTGTGATGAAAAACGTCGTACGTGATAAAGGAATTCCAAACTCGTGTCATTAAAGCCCTCGCCTTCGGCTTCGGGCTTCTAATAGACACTCGTTTGTAATTCCTCGTTTACCACCCTTGTTACGTAATGTACTATTATGCAACTGTTACAGTGAGAGGTCTTAAAACACGAGTGAGGTTTTATGAAACGAGTCGAAGACGAGTTTCATAATCACACGTGTATTTTAAGACCTATTCATGTACAGTAGCATACTCTACTTTATGTACACACATATTCATCATCATTATCATAGATTTTCTTTTAAGACGACCCCGCTGGAGATAACGTAATATTAGCTATCTATGATTTAGGTCGCTGCAAATTAGTCTAGGTCTTTACCTATGTATGTATCTGAACTTGTTATAGTAAGTTGGGCGTAGACAAAAATCTGTTTTTACATTTCCAGGTTCATTCAAAAGTACTGCAACCAATGCTATAGGTTACTTTCCTGACTGATCACATCAGTTACTCTTTTTGAAACATCAATACGAAACGCACACTACGACGTATAGAACGCTGTACGGTCAAATTTTGGCATAACTTTTTAAAATTATTTTTAATGATTGATACCGATTAATTTATATTTACATTAGAAAACTAGCCTATGTTACGGACCTACGGATCCAAGCCACGTGTTGAGTATGGACATCCTCTTCATGGGCGTGTAGACCGACGTGTAGAGGATGAGGTTGCCGGCGCCCAGCGCGGCTGTCAGCGGGTTCACTCCGAAGTAAAGTAAGCCGAGGCCGGTTGTGCTCGTCATGGCGGCGAAACCAGCTGCGTGAATTGGTCTGTGGAATGTTTCAAATTATATCAGTGGCTTTTCTGTTCATAACATTTTACTGAACGTGAGATAAGTGCATTAATATAACTTAAAGGTAAACATACAACCAGGTAAGTACCTAACTTGGGTCATTCTACCGATCGACGTTATATTTATTATTGTATCTGTGGTACAATATTATTGGCTTGATCGTCCTAGAAACGTGATTTTATTAATTAATATGTTAATACCTAAAATAAGTAAAGAGGGCCCGTCTTTATCTCCCTATAGGGGTCCGACCACGACTTCGCGTGACCAGCGGAAAGCGAGCGAGCAGCGGCCATAGGCGAAAGCGGAAGGTCCGACCGCGGTGTCTTGTTCGCCGCTTCGCTGTTCGCACGAAGCCATGGCCACGCCGTAACGCTCGGATTAAACGGTTGTCAACATCTGGTAATCAGATCACTTTTTATAGGAACGTTAAGTCAATCTTTTCATTACTTAAATTTAGCATCCTCATGAGAAGCACCCAGTTCCAATAGTTCAGCTATTACCATCTTAGTAGTATCAATAAACATTCTAACACTCACTGTAACAATCCCTTGACGAGCACCCTATTCTTAGTCCGGGACATTTGCGCGTCAAACGGCACTTCATGGAACTGATTGACGGAGTTCGCTGCCGCCGACACGAGGCCGGTGCCCGCGGCGCATAACACAAACGTGCTCAACTCGAACGGTGCAGGCGCTAACGCGTAGCCGGCCATCGATGTCATTACTACTAGAGCTGCAGACAATGATAGGGGAGTTAGGAGATCAAGGCAAAGCATAGGGGAACCGCGGAAGGCATTTCCAGATTCATAACATTTGAAGACAAAAAAAGATTATTTGAAACCATGTAGTAGGGAAAGAGTGAGTGCCATATGAAATTACTGTCCTGGTTCAGTTGTAGTTTGCTGGGGTAGTAGGGGGCCTTTGAAAGCTTGCGCCATGCTTTCAAGACAAAATTTATGGAGTCTTTATCATAATTCCACCTAATAGAGTGCCACACCAGTTTTATGTTATCTTTTACTTCTTTGTTACACCAATAATTTATTAGATACTACGTTGTTACTAGATTTCAAATGATATCACTATCAAGTGCACTAGTTAAAGATAAGGTTAATCTATTCAACAAATATTATGGGTTTAGGCCCTTAGTAAAATCAATAAATTATCAAAGTAAGCATAGCATTATAATTAAACTTGACATGCCCACAATGTTAAATTGGAAGTCCACTTTTGCATAAAAAAAAAGAAAACAGACATCAATAGCACGGAGCCAACAAAATCAGGGAATCTAGACCAAAACAGCCATACTTCTGCTCTAAAAGTCAGAGCAATAGAGATAGGTACTCAAAGGCTCCAATATAGTAGTAATAAGTTGACAGGAAACCCCATGGCTACATATGCCTTGGCACTGCAATTTATGCCCAATTACAAAAATAATTTGTCACTTAATCCATGTCTAATTAATAACATTACAATCTGTTTACTTACAAGTTAATCTAAACTTGGACAGCATCATGCAATATTGTCCCACATTATTTCTGCGGTCATGGGCGGGCATCTCCTTCCACACTCTGGTGTCCTCATTTTTGACCTTCTTTGCAGGGGTTGCGGTTTGACTTTGTGTAGTGAGTGGGAGCTTGCTCTGCGATCCATGGGACGTTGATATTCTGACCAATTGCTGTGATAGGGTGCCATTCTAACAAGAAATATAGTATTTTTATAGAATCTTTTTTATCGATTCTATTTTTTATGTGGAAATACCACATTTTTATTTTTATAAATAATGACACAAAGGTAAATTAAGAAAGAAAAAATATTGAATGCAATCCACTACAATCTAAGCAGGGCCCTGCTTAGATTGTAGTGGATCACATTCAATTTTTCTTTCTTAATTTACCTTTGTGTCATTATTTATAAGAAATATAGTGTTCAGTATCACTGTTTCTAAACCCTCACTTACTACCATATAGTTCAATTTAAGTTTGTCTTAATTTATTATAACTATAATTTCTAAACACAATCTGCAAGTTGAGTAAATGTAAGTGCAATTGGAATTTTAATTGACACAAGTTAATTCTATCTACATTGAAGGCAAAATTTTGAAAAATAATAAATGCCAAGGAAATTAATTGGCATTTACTAATTTTGCTGACGATATACTTCTCTGTGACCATATTTTCACAATATTTAAAGTCAAATAATGAAAGTTGTTTCGTCAACAATCCAGACAAGAAAGAGTGAAATTTATCCATAAGATCTGTTATTACATAGCACTGAGCATATATATGTATAAAGGGGCATTGTTTACAGAAAAATAATTAATTTTAACTGCATGACATCAATTAACATGTTAATGTTCATACAGAATGATTTGTTTTTATTAAAAATACATAGAATAAGGTAAACAGGATAACTTAATATGAATTGATAATTAAAATGTTTATTTTACTTTATTACTGAAGTTTCCTTATTTGTTGTGCTAACATAGTACTGTGTAATGATTAAAATACGACGTACTGCAGTTGTAAACTGTCTGATTAACGCATATCTTATTAGTATGATTAAATTAACTTACACCTATTTTCATCAGCACAGACTTGGTAGAAATACCGGTGACTCCATGTTTAAGGCAGAAGGTACAATGCAGCACCTTTATATAAGACATGTTGCCCTAGTCAACCTTTTTTTCACGTCCACATTCTGAAACATAGAAAACACTCAGTATCGTGTACACCAAAAGCTAATTAGCACAGAAGTACATTTGTTATAAAACAAAACTGAGCAATTAGACGCAAGTGACTAGTGTTTATAACGATGTTGTTTATATTTTAAGAGTAAACCTTTTAAAATATCACTCAATAATGTTAAATTCAATCGATAAACATAGCAATTGTACACTGTATAAACGATCACTAGTAGAACTTATTATATTTAGATAAAAAATATCTTACTTAAAGAGAATTAAGACCAAATCAAAATGTTATATAAAATTGCGTCTATAATCACTTTTTAAGAAAGTTACAGAATAAATTGATATTATAAACATTTGAGGTTATTTAGGTAATCATGAAGGACGAGGGCAACACGATAAGAAAAACGTCACAAATCATGCGATTTACGACTCTCGAAAATTTGTTTGTTACAATCCGATGAAAACCAGTGCTGCCAACGTAACGTGAAATGTATATTATTGGGAAAATAACAATCTTAGTGAAAATTAACATTAAGATTCAAGTAAACATGTAAAAAAGTAGTTAATACATAAATATGATAATAAAAACTATGAAGGTACGCAAATTATTTTATTTTTTAACAATTACTTAGGTACTACAAGACTGTTCAGTTGGTATAATAATTTTGACAGGTTTTAAATTCATGTTCGATAAATCACTATACACGAAAGATTACTTGCCTTTGTGATACAAAAAAATAAACGATTGCGGTAAAAAATTATATAATTTAAACATTGTCTAAATATCCAGTAAATAAATAAAAAGTTATTAGGTTTTGTTCCAAGTGACAGCTAAAATAATGGCAACATTAAATGTCAACGCTAGTGGTACCATACTATTTTCCCTAGTTCTAGGGTAATTACTCCTTGTACCCAATAAATCAAACCAATGCCTTTTAGAAATTAAAATTGACTTTACTCGACTGTAATATTCCTCCTCACCGCCGTTTGATAATAACGTCACGTCATCATTGTATTAAATGTTCTTGTCTAGCAGGCCTATGATACGTGACACGAATAACAGACCGTAAAACCACACTGTTTTGAAGTCGCGATGACATAAAGTGAGGAGTAGGGTAGGTGGTTGATCTTTCAAAAGATTTTATTTATTTGGTAAACTTTTTTGAAATTTCGGTCGCAAAATGTTAGGTCACGTTTGAGCCTGAGGAGTGAAGTCATCCTAAAAAGATGAACCGATGACCTGATTAGGATCGCGAACATTAAATCCTGACCAGAAAATATATGACGACGCGCCATATTGCGGAATTTCACTGGAACTAATTGCTTTCACTGGCAATAATTTTATGATGGTTTGTCAACAATACCATTGTCATTCGTGGAGATTTCTTTAAAAGACAAATATTTTAAAATTTAGATATCAGTCGTGAACGAAATACTATAAATTCAGTGTAAACGTGTTTGCTACATGAAAAATAGTTGTAGTCTGGCCATCGAATTTAAATATTAGTTTAAATACTTGTCTTAGTCTGGCCATCGAAACGTGATACTGAAAATTACCGCCAAATTTAAAAACTCAAGCACATATTTCATCATCAATGAGCAATGACTGATACAAATGCAGATATATTAGTTATTAGCGATGAAAAATATAATGTCAAAAGTACCGAAACTGCTTAGTCCTAGTTTGTACAGCGATATTAGAGCTAGAATTTTAAAATTTCGCGGTCATTTTCAGTATGACGTTTCGATGGCCAGACTCTAAGACAAGTATTTAAACTAATGTCATTACAGTGTGGTTGCGATTGGTTATAAAATGGTTGCCATATGAATCTTGTAAATAGCGCCCTCTTGACAATCCTCATATATTTCTGGTCAGGCACTAAAGCGCGCTATATGGGAACAATTTTGCAACCAATCGCAACCCACTGTAATGACATTAGTTTAAATACCTGTCAGTTCAACTATGTTAACCTCGTAATATCATTTTAATATCATTTAATGGAGTATCCTCGGACCAACTCTCTTCATTATGTACCTAAATGACCTGGCTCATATACATCTAGAACAAGCCGAGCTAATTTGTTACGCAGATGACACGGCTATACTTTTTTACGGAAACACGTGGGCGCAGTGCATGCAGGCAACTCAAAAAGGTATGACTATAGTGTCCAGCTGGTTGAGAAACAACTTATTAACCCTGAACGCCAAAAAAACAAAATTCTTGTGTTTCCATAAAACAAATGCACCCTCTGTTATACCGGATATTCAAATTCATGAGTCAAAATGTACTCAACAATCATCCTGCAGCTGCCTCACTATTGAAAGGACACGGTCTATACGATACCTGGGGATTGAGTTGGACGAAAAACTAACCTTTGTCAACCACATAGATGTAGTGTCAGCACGAGTGAGAAAATTGGTATACTCGATGAAGATACTTAGGAACGCTGCTGACAAAAGATTGCTGAAACTGGTATATATCTCCTTGTGTCAACCTATACTAACCTATTGTATAGCTGTATGGGGGGGAGCGGCGAGCTCAAACTTGATAAACTTGGAACGGGCTCAAAGGTTTATTCTTAAAGTTATCCTGAGGAAGCCTAGACTATACCCCACGGCAGCCTTGTACAAGGATGTAGGTGTGCTGAGTGTACGTAAGTTAGCAATAAGTAGGATGATAGTCCAGATGCAACATAAACTGATCAAGTCAAACGCATATGGGAATATGCGACATAAACGAGTATTCAAAGTGCCCGTCCCCCGCACAAACACTAGTTTCGCGAAAAGATTTGCTCTGCACCTTCAACCTCATCTCTATAACAAGGTAACAAAACAGTGCAACATCAGAGACTGCACTGTTCCAGAAACTAAAGCAAAGGTATATTGTTGGCTTGAATTGCTTAGTTATGCTGAAGCTGAGCAACTTCTTAGAGCATCCTGATATAATAGAAACAATAAAAATCCTTCGCACGCTTGCATGCGCACCCACCCCCACCCATGCACAAACACACTCACCTACACACACACACACACATATTCACACACACACACACACTATTCACTACACATGGGATACTCAAAAGTGATATTATATTATTTACAAACCTATAGAATTACAAATTTTAAATATAAGGGTATGACGATTTGTTTAATTAGGCATTTTTGCACATGTTCATGTTTATCTTTTAACTTAATCTTAATCCAAGTACCGTTTGATTTAATTACTGTAGAAATTTAAACAGCGTAGGGTTTTATTATCTCGATGTGGCAACGTGATTCTTGACCCCACGAGACAGGCCTAGCCTAGTGTGAAGGTCACAGGTAAAAATGTTAAAATGCATGTAACCCATTACTGGCAAATAAATTATATTTTATTTATTAATGCACTCTTTTCCTGACTGTGTTTCGTGTAGTAAGCGTGTACACTTTATTTATAATCTTAAGTCCACGACTGTGAATGGTTTTCGGCATTTTCTTTGGATAATTTTAAATATGTATTTGTCTTTTAGAAACCATCACGAATGACATTGACATTATTGACAAACCATCATAAAATCATTGCCAGTGTAGGAAATTAGTTCCAGTGAAATTCGGCAATATGGCGCATCCTCATATATTCCTGGTCAGGCTTTACATAAAAAAACTTTTTCTTTGCAAAAATAGAATTTTACCGGGAAATTGGAATATAGCACCTGGCAACACTATCTTTTTGTTTTTATTTTGATTCGATTGAGATTCGAACACGGAAGTAGTTGGTTGGTTTGTTTCTCGGTTCCCTTCGTTCGTACTGTATCGTATGAACTCGTTGACGAACGTATTGCGAAATGTCTAATTGGTTTTTTCGAACACGACTATGATAATAAGACTGTCTAAATTATGGTGATAAACCGTTTGGATCCGTAATAAGGAAAGTAAATCCCTAAATATGGCCTCGAGAGGAGACAAAGGGAATGGAAATGGCGAGGAGCAGATCGTGGAGGTAATTGTTGGCCTACATTTTGATGAACAGTTAGGGGTTCTGTTTTGCGAGTTTGAGTATGATTTTAGACGTTGGCGGAGGTGTTCCGTTGCTTCATCTGTATGGAGAAGCTGGTGGACGCGCACCTGTGTCCTCACTGCTCGAAGTTGTGTTGCTATGCGTGTGTGCGGCGTTGGCTGACGGAGCAGCGGTCGCAGTGCCCGCACTGCCGCGCCTCCCTGCACCTCCACGAGCTGGTGAACTGCCGCTGGGTGGAAGAGGTCACGCAGCAGATAGAGACCATGCAACAGACCAACTCAGCCACACAGCGAGAGAGCTTCAGAGACAGGTAATAAACAAAACTGTTGCTATGGAGTGGGCTTGAGCAATCTATTGCTTGTGTGAAAGGAATACATTTGTTTGTCCTCGACCTTTATTAACAATGCAGAAAGATGGAATCTGCTATAAAATTATAATGCTCAAGTGACTTGCATGCAAATGGTTTTGAAATCATTTATATAAAATCACAAGTACTCTTTTAAGTTCCTTCTTCATTTAAGTACCAGGCTAATATAAAGCAACAAAAGAAGATGACTAATGCTGTTAAAACATTAAAAAGAAATAAAAAAAAACTTCTCACACGGAGGTTTAACATAATATACTGGTTGTTTAAAACCAATATTAACCTTTTGAATGCAAATCGGTAAAGTATTTGACTGTGCCACTGACGTCGCAAAACAATAAAGAAGTGCTCCATAATCAAGAGGGATTGAAAAACACTTGTAGCATTTTGACTTACGAAGTTTTTAACACTTTCACTGCCATGCGCCCACCAGGTGGGCGCCTACGCCGTAGCCGCTACGGCCTACATACGGGTAAAACCGTGTTATCGGCTACGGCCGTAGCGCGTAGCACTTTCTGGCAGGGAATGTGTTAGACATTGAAATTATGAGGTTATTAGTTGATGGCACAATTTTCTGATGTTCATAAAGTTCTATTTTCAATTTTATTTTCCATAAACAAATAATAATTTACGCCGTTGTATTGTAGAGTAAGACAGAACTCCATTGTGCTCACTCTAACATATAAATACGGCATTAGGTAAACATATATTCAAACGTTCATTAACTTATCCACTGTCTGCTGTTTGTAGACATTAAAAATATATACTTTTTAGTAGATATTACTAGTTATTTTAGATATTTCTGAATTTTATCTTTTGAAACATAATGTAACTTATGCAGGTGCCCATCTCATCAGGAAAAGCTCACAGTGTACTGTTGGACTTGCCGTCGGTGCATCTGCCACCAGTGCGCATTGTGGGGAGGCACTCACTCCGGACACACCTTCAAACCGCTGGAAGAGGTGTACGAGCAACATGTGACACAGATCCGGGATGAAGTCTCTCAGCTAAGACGAAGGCTCATGGAGCTGATTAGTTTGGTGCAGGATGTGGTTAGTACTTTTGTTGTAGTTTTGAAAATCATGATACTCATGAAAACATTGCTGCAATAGAGATTTTAACATGTTGGCACACCAAAATAATTTTGTTTGGTTTTCACAATTGTCACACAAATAAAACAATTATTCATTATTTTTGAACCTCCTTAATGTATCACCAACTTTTCGGTTGCTGTTGCCAAAGATTGTTTTATTTAAATAAACAAAAATCTTGGTAAACCATTTAAAAAAGAATGTGCACACATTCTGCAGTTGTCATAGTTTACTTTTGCCCTTTACATATTGTGTCTAAGCATTTATTAACCCATAATATTTTGTTACGGCTAATTATTTAAGAAAAGGTGCCAAATATAATTTCAACACAAACTTTCAATTTCTGTTTAAGCAGGCTAAGGGAATCAATGTTTTTATTTTTTGTTTCTATCACCACCACGACCAGCTTAAGTTTATCTGTGTGTGTGTGTGTGTGTGTGTGTGTGTGTGTGTGTGTCAGTGAACTGTTTGTCAGCCACTGTTAATGATTACTTAATTACTGGAATGTTTGTAAGTATTATGTAGATTTTAGGTCTAGGTATATATTTTTTTGGTATGAATACTACCATGTTTGATTCTAAACTATTTAAGAATGTGAGGTGCAGTTATAAATTAATTCACCTCGATACAAATGCTTCAACATGCTGATTTCAATAATGTACATTAAGTATTTAGTATAATCCAGGTAATCATTATGCTGACTTCAAAATGTACTAAAGTGCCACAGAATGTTCTAGATTTTCGCAAATCCTTTGTGTCAAGGAAACAGTTGGTGCCGCTGCTCTCTCTGACCCTCTGACCTCCTTAGAGTGAATGCAACGTGTTGTGCATTCAAAATGGTATCATAACATTTGGCAAAGATTTCACTAAAATGGCATTCTTATGGGTATAAATATGAATATTGAATGAGTGTATGAAATTTTATGTTAGAAATAAGTTTTGTTATTTTATGGAGTTCTTTTGAGATTTTGGTGCAAATTAGATATTTATAACTCGACTTTATTTTACTCTCTCTCCCCCTCCTCCTCTCTCTTAAGCAGTTATTATTCCCATCAGATGGGAGTATTTTTATTTTACTAATCATATAAATTATTTTCAGGAGCGCAACGTGGAGTCGGTCCGCGCTGCGAAGGACGAGCGCGTCCGCGAGATCCGCAATGCAGTGGAGTTGATGATCTCACGTTTGGATTCGGCACTCAAGGCGAAACTGCTGACACTCATGGGGCAGAAGAATAGCCTCACGCAGGAGACGGAGCAACTGGAACACCTATTGCAGGAGATAGAGCACCAGCTGCACGCTAGCACTAGGTATTTTATATAAGTTTTTATTTTATCTGATGATACATTTGAGACTCTGCTCAGGCGAGGAAGAGCTGCTGGTGGCAGAACATAGTAGCAGATCACGCCATGCCAAACAACGCCACTCGTAAGATTTGTGTTTTAGGTTGCTCATGAGATTGGATCATAACATTAAATAGGTTACCTGTCATAATCCCGAATTTTTGTTTCCCCGCTGTAACGTTTCGCCGAAGTTTCATTTGCCCGAAAGCTATTTATTTCAAAACTATTAATATTTCAAAATAATTATAAAACAAACCTAACCTAACCTAATGGGTTCTTTAAAACGATGTTTATAAAATCCTGAAACTATTATAGGTTTCAGGAATTTTTTTTTTCGGGTAAATGAAAATTCGGCGAAACGATACAGCGGGGAAACAATGTTTCGAAGTCGCGATAGGTTACCCATTAAATCGTCTGTTGACAACAAAGCTCGTTTCTCAGTATCAATCTACAAACTACATACGAGGTTTTGAAGAGCAGTGACAGTCTTTTAGTGAGTTTTGGTTGTCACCAGGCGAAATGTGTCAATTTATGGGAAATATTTTGACGATAAATTATTTGAACTTATTACAATTAAAAAATCAACTGTGGGACTCACGAATTGTCAGATAGACAGTCAGATTATAGATTGCGGGGTCCCCTTGGCACTTCATGGAACTCTAAAAAGGGTGCAGAATAAAACTGCTTATTTTATTTAGCCTTACTATTTATCGAGTCAACTCAACATGAAGTAGACAAATAAGGACATGAACTACATTCCTAAATTATGTCACTCAGTTAAAATGGTTATATCACATAATTAACACAATCTATAGATTCCAATGCTAATACTAATGTTTGTCACAGATCTGAATTGATAAACAAGAGTAGTGACCTGTCGAAGATGATTCACCAAGTGCGGAAGAAACCTATGGCGAGCTTTGTTACTGCCCCAGTACCCGCGGATTTCCATAGGTAAGTTTATTAATATACTCTTTATATAAGATAATTGGTGGTGGGTAGGCAAACGAGAAACATCAAAATAGTAGAGCTGTAGTTTAACTATCGGAAAAAATAGTTATAGTGTAGGTACCTACTTATAGTTTTTTTTATTAGCGGCCCGCCCCGACTTCGCACGGGCGCAATGCTGATAAATTATGCGTGTATTATACATAAACCTTACTCTTGAATCACTCTATATTTATAAAAAAACCGCATCAAAATCCGTTGCGTACCTTTAAAGATCTAAGCATACAGACAGGATCAGGTTCTGAATTTGATTGTGCTTCATACATGTGGAAGCACATTGCGAGCACTAACCTTAGGCAGTTCTTTCACCCTTGAGTAGGCATGCAGCCATCAGCTAGAACTGGAAATGCACCCGCCATACTGACGTCAGAATGGCAGGCGTCATTAATTTCTTAAATATCTCTGGAGTTTAAAGAGCACATTGCTCGAATTTTGGCGCACATTTGGCACATTGCTAGCACTAAGTCCTGACGTATACTGCAGCCCCATTTTTTGATGCACACCCGCCATCCTGACGCTTACCTTAAATCAGATTACATTGTTAGTTACTTACTCGTTTAAACAAACAAATTTTGTTACAAGTGAAGAATAAAAGCGTGTCAAAATTTATGCGTTTTCATCATCCTATGTTAGTTATTAACGGACGATTATGCCAGTCTATGTCGACCATTTGACAGACGTTTTATAAGCGTGAACACTTATTTATTAATTACTAACAGAGAATGACTAATTGATTAATTTGGGCATAAGTATGCCAACTTCAAGGTCTCACATTGAACGTCAATCGATTTTGTCACAAAGGTTATCTCATTTATTTATGTGTTCGAGAAAAAAACAAAAAAAAGATGCGCCCAACGTGGGGCTCGAACCCACGACCCTGAGATTAAGAGTCTCATGCTCTACCGACTGAGCTAGCCGGGCTGATATGTGCGATGACGAAATTTGTCATCTATTGTCGAAGTTATAATTAACACTTCTGGAATATAAATAGAGCTCAAGGATGTGGTAGTGCCCTAACAGAAACTATGAAATTACGTATGAAAATGTTGAAATAGGGCAAAAAATGCAAAGCTAAGAGTAGATGGCGCCACTAAGGAAAAACTAGTAAGCACATCAGTTTTATAGTTAGAATCCTAACCAAAAAACTGCTTAAAAATGATGTAGTTTGTAGCGTTTGAAAATGGTGTATAAATAAAAAGAGTAAAGTTATAGGTATATGTATGTTGAATTATGTAATTTCAAGAGCAATAGAATAAGCAAAACCTGTGATTGTCCATCATCCATGTGTACCTATTTGTCAAACTGTGACTACATTCAATATACTCTATGGCAGTGACGCCACTAACTAGCATAGCGGTGAAACTTGGTAGAAATACGTCCAAGTCACATAGTGGAAACCGTTCACTTATTTTTAAATGTATACCTTAAAACAATTTCATAAAAAAACAGCTTAACACTTTCACTGTCCCAGTTTGATATGTGTAAATTGTGAAACTTATGTATTTGTGTCGTGATCCCACATATGGGACACGGACAGTGATCGTGTTAACTTACGAAATAAAATAAAATTAACATTAAACAGTTGTGAGTCTTTACGAGTACCGTTATTGTAATTATTAACTTGAAAAGTTGTCTTAATCATCAATACGGCACTGTTGAAAAACCTGCCCCTTATGTATAATATCTCACCACCTTACCCCACGTGCACAATAAGTAGAGGTACAGTTTGTTTGTCTTGACCAGCGAGATCGTCCCGAGCTACGACAGCAGCACCTTCCCGCTGACCAACTTCACGCAACTCCAACATGCTGCGGCGCCGGTGTACTCCGCGCCGCTGCACGTCAACGGGCTGTGCTGGCGGCTCAAGGTGTACCCGGACGGCAATGGAGTCGTGCGGGGGAACTATCTGTCCGTGTTCTTGGAGCTTAGCGCTGGATTGCCGGAGACCTCTAAGTGAGTTATACGAGCCTAGTACTTTTTGAGTTTTGCTTTTTAGACTTCTAACACGCAGTGCTTGTGTATTTCGCCCCGCTGCACGTCAACGGGCTGTGCTGGCGGCTCAAGGTGTACCCGGACGGCAATGGAGTCGTGCGGGGGAACTATCTGTCCGTGTTCTTGGAGCTTAGCGCTGGATTGCCGGAGACCTCTAAGTGAGTTATACGAGCCTAGTACTTTTTGAGTTTTGCCTTTTAGACTTCTTGTGTATTTCGCCCCGCTTCATGTCAACGGGCTGTGCTGGCGGCTCAAGGTGTACCCGGACGGCAATGGAGTCGTGCGGGGGAACTATCTGTCCGTGTTCTTGGAGCTTAGCGCTGGATTGCCGGAGACCTCTAAGTGAGTTATACGAGCCTAGTACTTTTTGAGTTTTGCCTTTTAGACTTCTTGTGTATTTCGCCCCGCTTCATGTCAACGGGCTGTGCTGGCGGCTCAAGGTGTACCCGGACGGCAATGGAGTCGTGCGGGGGAACTATCTGTCCGTGTTCTTGGAGCTTAGCGCTGGATTGCCGGAGACCTCTAAGTGAGTTATACGAGCCTAGTACTTTTTGAGTTTTGCCTTTTAGACTTCTTGTGTATTTCGCCCCGCTTCATGTCAACGGGCTGTGCTGGCGGCTCAAGGTGTACCCGGACGGCAATGGAGTCGTGCGGGGGAACTATCTGTCCGTGTTCTTGGAGCTTAGCGCTGGATTGCCGGAGACCTCTAAGTGAGTTATACGAGCCTAGTACTTTTTGAGTTTTGCCTTTTAGACTTCTTGTGTATTTCGCCCCGCTTCATGTCAACGGGCTGTGCTGGCGGCTCAAGGTGTACCCGGACGGCAATGGAGTCGTGCGGGGGAACTATCTGTCGGTGTTCTTGGAGCTTAGCGCTGGATTGCCGGAGACCTCTAAGTGAGTTATACGAGCCTAGTACTTTTTGAGTTTTGCCTTTTAGACTTCTTGTGTATTTCGCCCCGCTTCATGTCAACGGGCTGTGCTGGCGGCTCAAGGTGTACCCGGACGGCAATGGAGTCGTGCGGGGGAACTATCTGTCGGTGTTCTTGGAGCTTAGCGCTGGATTGCCGGAGACCTCTAAGTGAGTTATACGAGCCTAGTACTTTTTGAGTTTTGCCTTTTAGACTTCTTGTGTATTTCGCCCCGCTTCATGTCAACGGGCTGTGCTGGCGGCTCAAGGTGTACCCGGACGGCAATGGAGTCGTGCGGGGGAACTATCTGTCGGTGTTCTTGGAGCTTAGCGCTGGATTGCCGGAGACCTCTAAGTGAGTTATACGAGCCTAGTACTTTTTGAGTTTTGCCTTTTAGACTTCTTGTGTATTTCGCCCCGCTTCATGTCAACGGGCTGTGCTGGCGGCTCAAGGTGTACCCGGACGGCAATGGAGTCGTGCGGGGGAACTATCTGTCGGTGTTCTTGGAGCTTAGCGCTGGATTGCCGGAGACCTCTAAGTGAGTTATACGAGCCTAGTACTTTTTGAGTTTTGCCTTTTAGACTTCTTGTGTATTTCGCCCCGCTTCATGTCAACGGGCTGTGCTGGCGGCTCAAGGTGTACCCGGACGGCAATGGAGTCGTGCGGGGGAACTATCTGTCGGTGTTCTTGGAGCTTAGCGCTGGATTGCCGGAGACCTCTAAGTGAGTTATGCGAGCCTAGTACTTTTTGAGTTTTGCTTTTTAGACTTCTAACACGCAGTGCTTGTGTATTCCGCCCCGCTTCATGTCAACGGGCTGTGCTGGCGGCTCAAGGTGTACCCGGACGGCAATGGAGTCGTGCGGGGGAACTATCTGTCGGTGTTCTTGGAGCTTAGCGCTGGATTGCCGGAGACCTCTAAGTGAGTTATACGAGCCTAGTACTTTTTGAGTTTTGCCTTTTAGACTTCTTGTGTATTTCGCCCCGCTTCATGTCAACGGGCTGTGCTGGCGGCTCAAGGTGTACCCGGAGGGCAATGGAGTCGTGCGGGGGAACTATCTGTCGGTGTTCTTGGAGCTTAGCGCTGGATTGCCGGAGACCTCTAAGTGAGTTATACGAGCCTAGTACTTTTTGAGTTTTGCCTTTTAGACTTCTTGTGTATTTCGCCCCGCTTCATGTCAACGGGCTGTGCTGGCGGCTCAAGGTGTACCCGGACGGCAATGGAGTCGTGCGGGGGAACTATCTGTCGGTGTTCTTGGAGCTTAGCGCTGGATTGCCGGAGACCTCTAAGTGAGTTATGCGAGCCTAGTACTTTTTGAGTTTTGCTTTTTAGACTTCTAACACGCAGTGCTTGTGTATTCCGCCCCGCTTCATGTCAACGGGCTGTGCTGGCGGCTCAAGGTGTACCCGGACGGCAATGGAGTCGTGCGGGGGAACTATCTGTCGGTGTTCTTGGAGCTTAGCGCTGGATTGCCGGAGACCTCTAAGTGAGTTATACGAGCCTAGTACTTTTTGAGTTTTGCCTTTTAGACTTCTTGTGTATTTCGCCCCGCTTCATGTCAACGGGCTGTGCTGGCGGCTCAAGGTGTACCCGGACGGCAATGGAGTCGTGCGGGGGAACTATCTGTCGGTGTTCTTGGAGCTTAGCGCTGGATTGCCGGAGACCTCTAAGTGAGTTATACGAGCCTAGTACTTTTTGAGTTTTGCCTTTTAGACTTCTTGTGTATTTCGCCCCGCTTCATGTCAACGGGCTGTGCTGGCGGCTCAAGGTGTACCCGGACGGCAATGGAGTCGTGCGGGGGAACTATCTGTCGGTGTTCTTGGAGCTTAGCGCTGGATTGCCGGAGACCTCTAAGTGAGTTATGCGAGCCTAGTACTTTTTGAGTTTTGCTTTTTAGACTTCTAACACGCAGTGCTTGTGTATTCCGCCCCGCTTCATGTCAACGGGCTGTGCTGGCGGCTCAAGGTGTACCCGGACGGCAATGGAGTCGTGCGGGGGAACTATCTGTCGGTGTTCTTGGAGCTTAGCGCTGGATTGCCGGAGACCTCTAAGTGAGTTATACGAGCCTAGTACTTTTTGAGTTTTGCCTTTTAGACTTCTTGTGTATTTCGCCCCGCTTCATGTCAACGGGCTGTGCTGGCGGCTCAAGGTGTACCCGGACGGCAATGGAGTCGTGCGGGGGAACTATCTGTCGGTGTTCTTGGAGCTTAGCGCTGGATTGCCGGAGACCTCTAAGTGAGTTATGCGAGCCTAGTACTTTTTGAGTTTTGCTTTTTAGACTTCTAACACGCAGTGCTTGTGTATTCCGCCCCGCTTCATGTCAACGGGCTGTGCTGGCGGCTCAAGGTGTACCCGGACGGCAATGGAGTCGTGCGGGGGAACTATCTGTCGGTGTTCTTGGAGCTTAGCGCTGGATTGCCGGAGACCTCGTAAGTGAGTTATACGAGCCTAGTACTTTTTGAGTTTTGCCTTTTAGACTTCTTGTGTATTTCGCCCCGCTTCATGTCAACGGGCTGTGCTGGCGGCTCAAGGTGTACCCGGACGGCAATGGAGTCGTGCGGGGGAACTATCTGTCGGTGTTCTTGGAGCTTAGCGCTGGATTGCCGGAGACCTCTAAGTGAGTTATACGAGCCTAGTACTTTTTGAGTTTTGCCTTTTAGACTTCTTGTGTATTTCGCCCCGCTTCATGTCAACGGGCTGTGCTGGCGGCTCAAGGTGTACCCGGACGGCAATGGAGTCGTGCGGGGGAACTATCTGTCGGTGTTCTTGGAGCTTAGCGCTGGATTGCCGGAGACCTCGTAAGTGAGTTATACGAGCCTAGTACTTTTTGAGTTTTGCCTTTTAGACTTCTTGTGTATTTCGCCCCGCTTCATGTCAACGGGCTGTGCTGGCGGCTCAAGGTGTACCCGGACGGCAATGGAGTCGTGCGGGGGAACTATCTGTCGGTGTTCTTGGAGCTTAGCGCTGGATTGCCGGAGACCTCTAAGTGAGTTATACGAGCCTAGTACTTTTTGAGTTTTGCCTTTTAGACTTCTTGTGTATTTCGCCCCGCTTCATGTCAACGGGCTGTGCTGGCGGCTCAAGGTGTACCCGGACGGCAATGGAGTCGTGCGGGGGAACTATCTGTCGGTGTTCTTGGAGCTTAGCGCTGGATTGCCGGAGACCTCGTAAGTGAGTTATACGAGCCTAGTACTTTTTGAGTTTTGCCTTTTAGACTTCTTGTGTATTTCGCCCCGCTTCATGTCAACGGGCTGTGCTGGCGGCTCAAGGTGTACCCGGACGGCAATGGAGTCGTGCGGGGGAACTATCTGTCGGTGTTCTTGGAGCTTAGCGCTGGATTGCCGGAGACCTCTAAGTGAGTTATACGAGCCTAGTACTTTTTGAGTTTTGCCTTTTAGACTTCTTGTGTATTTCGCCCCGCTTCATGTCAACGGGCTGTGCTGGCGGCTCAAGGTGTACCCGGACGGCAATGGAGTCGTGCGGGGGAACTATCTGTCGGTGTTCTTGGAGCTTAGCGCTGGATTGCCGGAGACCTCTAAGTGAGTTATACGAGCCTAGTACTTTTTGAGTTTTGCCTTTTAGACTTCTTGTGTATTTCGCCCCGCTTCATGTCAACGGGCTGTGCTGGCGGCTCAAGGTGTACCCGGACGGCAATGGAGTCGTGCGGGGGAACTATCTGTCGGTGTTCTTGGAGCTTAGCGCTGGATTGCCGGAGACCTCTAAGTGAGTTATGCGAGCCTAGTACTTTTTGAGTTTTGCTTTTTAGACTTCTAACACGCAGTGCTTGTGTATTCCGCCCCGCTTCATGTCAACGGGCTGTGCTGGCGGCTCAAGGTGTACCCGGACGGCAATGGAGTCGTGCGGGGGAACTATCTGTCGGTGTTCTTGGAGCTTAGCGTTGGATTGCCAGGGACCTCTTAGTGAGTTATGCGAGCCTAGTACTTTTGAGTTTGCTTGTAATAGTTAATAACACACAATAGTGCGTGTATACCGACATTTCTTCCACGAGCTGTGCAACGAACAGCTGTGGGTTGTGATCTAACTATCTCTAAGTGAGTTATGCCAGCCCTAGTAGTTCAATGTTCCGTGTTAGACTGTACTGCGAACCAAGCCAACCAGCCTGGTTACATATAATATGTTGACAATAACATATATGTAACCCCTTCCGCCACTTATGTCATCAAAATATACTGACGAAGTTGGGGACCCATATATAACGGTGCGTGCTGACTGCCCCTATATAATAATAATAATAATTGTATTTAGATTCCATGTCTCCATCAATAGTTCTTGCACCTAGCGGGCGCTGTCTCTGTGTGCGTCCCATGACACGGATAGGGACAGCATCCGCTCGATGTACATCTACACCTTGCATTTCATTAAATTGTCTAAAGGGCCTCTACGCGTTGGCTTCGGCTCCGTGCACGCCTCCCAAAGGTCCGGGACACTATTGTCCCGTGAGCGGGTGCGACATACAGGAATTAGTAGATTGTTAACCAAGGGTAGAAAGTGACCCATTGCACCCGAGATATTTCTGGCGCTCGAACGAAGTGAGAGCGCCAATAGTTCGAGGGTGAAATGGGCAATTTCACCCGAGTTAAACACTCTACTTTTCATTTCGACTGCGAGGAAAATAAAATACTACACGCACATAAATGTCAAGAGTGATTTACTTATATTAATGTCCATGTCATTTTTAACAAATAATCAATTAAAGACACGGTATTTATATTTAATCTCGTGTTCCCGCTTTTTCTACTGCAAACTTTCATTCTTCTTACTTTTAAATTCAAATTCAAATTATTATTTATTTCGGATCAGTGATCCATAGATTGTTAGTAAAAAACAAATTAAGGATAGTAACAGTCATACATACATTGAACATAATAATAATTATTAATAAATAAAAAATATTAGTAGATAAAAAAAAAGTTAAGATATAGTACCGCCAACATTTAAAAAGTAAAAAAAAAAACAATCCAATGGTTTCAATTTTATTTTTTAAATAAATGTGGGACGGAATTATATGTAATTAATAATTAGATATAAATAAATTAAGCTTGCCTATATCTAACCTTTGGATACCTTTTTTCAATGCCACTTACCACGGCCGACTAGATTGTACCTAATTTAGTTGGTCACGACGTGCATCTAGAAGGCAATTACCTTTGACTACGTGGCAATTAAAAAAAAATTACTTTCCACCCTAGGGATGGAAAAGCTATTTTCCACCCGGCTGTCTACTCATGAAAATGACGCTTTCCGAACAGGAGAGATGAAAAATAATAATAATACAATCTAAAACATGTTCTTACAGATATGAGTACCGAGTGGAGATGCTTCACCAAGTGTCCCGCGACCCGTCCAAGAACATCGTGCGTGAGTTCGCGTCGGACTTCGAAGTGGGCGAATGCTGGGGCTACAATCGATTCTTCCGTCTCGACCTATTGGCCAGCGAGGGCTACCTGAACCCTGACACTGACACGCTCATATTAAGGTGCGTGTTCTGCTTGAGAATATGTCTAGATGTGTGTTCGTATGTACTGGTGTCAATCTGTACTATCTGAAGTTAATGGTCGCGTATTATTTCGCAGGTTCCAGGTGCGACCGCCAACGTTCTACCACCGCTGCCGCGACCAGCAGTGGTACATCAACCAGCTTATCAACATGCGCAACCAACACATTCTTCAGATCAATGATCTCAAAGAGGTGACACTACTTATTATGTAGTTACTTTTCACTTTTTGACGGGGAATCTAATCTGTGAAAATTATATTTATTAAAGCATGTGTCTGTGTATTTCTAACCCCCGAAGAAAAAGGAGAGGTGTTATAAGTTTAAATGTGTATCTGTGTCTGTCTTTGGCATCATAGCTCCCAAACAGATGGACCAATTTGAGTGCCCTTTTTTTTATCGAAAGACTTGTCCGTCGAAATGGGTATTAGCTGTGTTTGGTGGAAATTGGACCAGCAGTTCCAGGATATTCAGCTTTAATTGGCACAATATTGAAACTAAGAATTCCAAATTTTATAGTTGTGTTAAGTTTTAGTAGCGTTTTCTATATCACTCATTGAATGAGGTTCTCATTAATTTAGGTAATTATTACTCAATAGTGATTAAATTAATTTATTTCACAGCGGCTGTCGCTAGAAATGTCGCGCAACTCAATAGCGGCAACCCGCGCGCCGGCAACCGTGCCCTCGCAGACCAACCAGACCAACGACACCGACAACCCGTCGCAGAACAACCCGGTCGACGAGAACACTATTAGCGACTCGATCCTGTTTGGCAACCAGTGGAAGTACAGTCCGCCGCATAGTGTGATGAGCGGACAGAGGTTGATGAGTCCAGGTCAGTGATCAAACTAGCGTGTTCTATGGCAACAACCATTATATTGCAATGCAGCCGAATGACAATCGCAATTCAAATGACTCCGTGACTTGATCTTTTTACGGATATTTCGAATTTTGCGTCAAGTCACTTCTGTCAAATTCGCTTTTATTCTATGGTGCGCTCGGGGTACCAATGTAAAAAAAATATCTTTTTTTTTTAGTCGTCCCGAATCGTCTAAATTCTCGAAATTCCACATTTATTAAGTAAAGTTTGCAAAAGAATAAAAATTTGTAATCAGATTACTTTCGTTACGGTTGTCAGTGCTTAACTTGCACTTGCTTAGTCACTGTCAACCTACGTTGTCTGTAATATACATTGTGGCTGTTATTCCAGGATCCCTAACGCCGGTGCTGTTCGAGGAGTCGCGCAACAACGAGGTGTCGTCGCAGCCCGCCTGCGGCTACGGCGACTACGCGCTCGACCGCCGCCTCGCGCCCGTCAACCTGCCTTCCACGTCCAGGTACCTTCCCATTCCACGATTGTTGACAACAAGCCGGTGATCTAAATATTAAGCGGATAGACATCCGTATATATTTCATCGGTATTGGTGTAGATGTCTTGCGTTTACCATGTTTCCGTGGCACAGGTCGGCGAACTCACTCCACGGCGTGGGCGTGGGCGTGGGCGGCGCGGACAACATGGCGCTGGTGAGCCTGCACACGCTGCTGAGCGCCGCCGCGCCGCCGCGCGCGCCCTCGCGCGTGCCCAGCAAGCTGCGCGACAAGCACGCGCCCAGCAAGGACGAGCTCGCCGGTACGACAGCCTGTCCTATATACTCTGGTGAGCCTGCACACGCTGCTGAGCGCCGCCGCGCCCTCGCGCGTGCCCAGCAAGCTGCGCGACAAGCACGCGCCCAGCAAGGACGAGCTCGCCGGTACGACAGCCTGTCCTATATACTCTGGTGAGCCTGCACACGCTGCTGAGCGCCGCCGCGCCCTCGCGCGTGCCCAGCAAGCTGCGCGACAAGCACGCGCCCAGCAAGGACGAGCTCGCCGGTACGACAGCCTGTCCTATATACTCTGGTGAGCCTGCACACGCTGCTGAGCGCCGCCGCGCCCTCGCGCGTGCCCAGCAAGCTGCGCGACAAGCACGCGCCCAGCAAGGACGAGCTCGCCGGTACGACAGCCTGTCCTATATACTCTGGTGAGCCTGCACACGCTGCTGAGCGCCGCCGCGCCCTCGCGCGTGCCCAGCAAGCTGCGCGACAAGCACGCGCCCAGCAAGGACGAGCTCGCCGGTACGACAGCCTGTCCTATATACTCTGGTGAGCCTGCACACGCTGCTGAGCGCCGCCGCGCCCTCGCGCGTGCCCAGCAAGCTGCGCGACAAGCACGCGCCCAGCAAGGACGAGCTCGCCGGTACGACAGCCTGTCCTATATACTCTGGTGAGCCTGCACACGCTGCTGAGCGCCGCCGCGCCCTCGCGCGTGCCCAGCAAGCTGCGCGACAAGCACGCGCCCAGCAAGGACGAGCTCGCCGGTACGACAGCCTGTCCTATATACTCTGGTGAGCCTGCACACGCTGCTGAGGGCCGCCGCGCCCTCGCGCGTGCCCAGCAAGCTGCGCGACAAGCACGCGCCCAGCAAGGACGAGCTCGCCGGTACGACAGCCTGTCCTATATACTCTGGTGAGCCTGCACACGCTGCTGAGCGCCGCCGCGCCCTCGCGCGTGCCCAGCAAGCTGCGCGACAAGCACGCGCCCAGCAAGGACGAGCTCGCCGGTACGACAGCCTGTCCTATATACTCTGGTGAGCCTGCACACGCTGCTGAGCGCCGCCGCGCCCTCGCGCGTGCCCAGCAAGCTGCGCGACAAGCACGCGCCCAGCAAGGACGAGCTCGCCGGTACGACAGCCTGTCCTATATACTCTGGTGAGCCTGCACACGCTGCTGAGCGCCGCCGCGCCCTCGCGCGTGCCCAGCAAGCTGCGCGACAAGCACGCGCCCAGCAAGGACGAGCTCGCCGGTACGACAGCCTGTCCTATATACTCTGGTGAGCCTGCACACGCTGCTGAGCGCCGCCGCGCCCTCGCGCGTGCCCAGCAAGCTGCGCGACAAGCACGCGCCCAGCAAGGACGAGCTCGCCGGTACGACAGCCTGTCCTATATACTCTGGTGAGCCTGCACACGCTGCTGAGCGCCGCCGCGCCCTCGCGCGTGCCCAGCAAGCTGCGCGACAAGCACGCGCCCAGCAAGGACGAGCTCGCCGGTACGACAGCCTGTCCTATATACTCTGGTGAGCCTGCACACGCTGCTGAGCGCCGCCGCGCCCTCGCGCGTGCCCAGCAAGCTGCGCGACAAGCACGCGCCCAGCAAGGACGAGCTCGCCGGTACGACAGCCTGTCCTATATACTCTGGTGAGCCTGCACACGCTGCTGAGCGCCGCCGCGCCCTCGCGCGTGCCCAGCAAGCTGCGCGACAAGCACGCGCCCAGCAAGGACGAGCTCGCCGGTACGACAGCCTGTCCTATATACTCTGGTGAGCCTGCACACGCTGCTGAGCGCCGCCGCGCCCTCGCGCGTGCCCGGCAAGCTGCGCGACAAGCACGCGCCCAGCAAGGACGAGCTCGCCGGTACGACAGCCTGTCCTATATACTCTGGTGAGCCTGCACACGCTGCTGAGCGCCGCCGCGCCCTCGCGCGTGCCCAGCAAGCTGCGCGACAAGCACGCGCCCAGCAAGGACGAGCTCGCCGGTACGACAGCTTGTCCTATATACTCTGGTGAGCCTGCACACGCTGCTGAGCGCCGCCGCGCCCTCGCGCGTGCCCAGCAAGCTGCGCGACAAGCACGCGCCCAGCAAGGACGAGCTCGCCGGTACGACAGCCTGTCCTATATACTCTGGTGAGCCTGCACACGCTGCTGAGCGCCGCCGCGCCCTCGCGCGTGCCCAGCAAGCTGCGCGACAAGCACGCGCCCAGCAAGGACGAGCTCGCCGGTACGACAGCCTGTCCTATATACTCTGGTGAGCCTGCACACGCTGCTGAGCGCCGCCGCGCCCTCGCGCGTGCCCAGCAAGCTGCGCGACAAGCACGCGCCCAGCAAGGACGAGCTCGCCGGTACGACAGCCTGTCCTATATACTCTGGTGAGCCTGCACACGCTGCTGAGCGCCGCCGCGCCCTCGCGCGTGCCCAGCAAGCTGCGCGACAAGCACGCGCCCAGCAAGGACGAGCTCGCCGGTACGACAGCTTGTCCTATATACTCTGGTGAGCCTGCACACGCTGCTGAGCGCCGCCGCGCCCTCGCGCGTGCCCAGCAAGCTGCGCGACAAGCACGCGCCCAGCAAGGACGAGCTCGCCGGTACGACAGCCTGTCCTATATACTCTGGTGAGCCTGCACACGCTGCTGAGCGCCGCCGCGCCCTCGCGCGTGCCCAGCAAGCTGCGCGACAAGCACGCGCCCAGCAAGGACGAGCTCGCCGGTACGACAGCCTGTCCTATATACTCTGGTGAGCCTGCACACGCTGCTGAGCGCCGCCGCGCCCTCGCGCGTGCCCAGCAAGCTGCGCGACAAGCACGCGCCCAGCAAGGACGAGCTCGCCGGTACGACAGCCTGTCCTATATACTCTGGTGAGCCTGCACACGCTGCTGAGCGCCGCCGCGCCCTCGCGCGTGCCCAGCAAGCTGCGCGACAAGCACGCGCCCAGCAAGGACGAGCTCGCCGGTACGACAGCCTGTCCTATATACTCTGGTGAGCCTGCACACGCTGCTGAGCGCCGCCGCGCCCTCGCGCGTGCCCAGCAAGCTGCGCGACAAGCACGCGCCCAGCAAGGACGAGCTCGCCGGTACGACAGCCTGTCCTATATACTCTGGTGAGCCTGCACACGCTGCTGAGCGCCGCCGCGCCCTCGCGCGTGCCCAGCAAGCTGCGCGACAAGCACGCGCCCAGCAAGGACGAGCTCGCCGGTACGACAGCCTGTCCTATATACTCTGGTGAGCCTGCACACGCTGCTGAGCGCCGCCGCGCCCTCGCGCGTGCCCAGCAAGCTGCGCGACAAGCACGCGCCCAGCAAGGACGAGCTCGCCGGTACGACAGCCTGTCCTATATACTCTGGTGAGCCTGCACACGCTGCTGAGGGCCGCCGCGCCCTCGCGCGTGCCCAGCAAGCTGCGCGACAAGCACGCGCCCAGCAAGGACGAGTTCGCCGGTACGACAGCCTGTCCTATATACTCTGGTGAGCCTGCACACGCTGCTGAGCGCCGCCGCGCCCTCGCGCGTGCCCAGCAAGCTGCGCGACAAGCACGCGCCCAGCAAGGACGAGCTCGCCGGTACGACAGCCTGTCCTATATACTCTGGTGAGCCTGCACACGCTGCTGAGCGCCGCCGCGCCCTCGCGCGTGCCCAGCAAGCTGCGCGACAAGCACGCGCCCAGCAAGGACGAGCTCGCCGGTACGACAGCCTGTCCTATATACTCTGGTGAGCCTGCACACGCTGCTGAGCGCCGCCGCGCCCTCGCGCGTGCCCAGCAAGCTGCGCGACAAGCACGCGCCCAGCAAGGACGAGCTCGCCGGTACGACAGCCTGTCCTATATACTCTGGTGAGCCTGCACACGCTGCTGAGGGCCGCCGCGCCCTCGCGCGTGCCCAGCAAGCTGCGCGACAAGCACGCGCCCAGCAAGGACGAGCTCGCCGGTACGACAGCCTGTCCTATATACTCTGGTGAGCCTGCACACGCTGCTGAGCGCCGCCGCGCCCTCGCGCGTGCCCAGCAAGCTGCGCGACAAGCACGCGCCCAGCAAGGACGAGCTCGCCGGTACGACAGACTGTCCTATATACTCTGGTGAGCCTGCACACGCTGCTGAGCGCCGCCGCGCCCTCGCGCGTGCCCAGCAAGCTGCGCGACAAGCACGCGCCCAGCAAGGACGAGCTCGCCGGTACGACAGCCTGTCCTATATACTCTGGTGAGCCTGCACACGCTGCTGAGCGCCGCCGCGCCCTCGCGCGTGCCCAGCAAGCTGCGCGACAAGCACGCGCCCAGCAAGGACGAGCTCGCCGGTACGACAGCCTGTCCTATATACTCTGGTGAGCCTGCACACGCTGCTGAGCGCCGCCGCGCCCTCGCGCGTGCCCAGCAAGCTGCGCGACAAGCACGCGCCCAGCAAGGACGAGCTCGCCGGTACGACAGCCTGTCCTATATACTCTGGTGAGCCTGCACACGCTGCTGAGCGCCGCCGCGCCCTCGCGCGTGCCCAGCAAGCTGCGCGACAAGCACGCGCCCAGCAAGGACGAGCTCGCCGGTACGACAGCCTGTCCTATATACTCTGGTGAGCCTGCACACGCTGCTGAGCGCCGCCGCGCCCTCGCGCGTGCCCAGCAAGCTGCGCGACAAGCACGCGCCCAGCAAGGACGAGCTCGCCGGTACGACAGCCTGTCCTATATACTCTGGTGAGCCTGCACACGCTGCTGAGCGCCGCCGCGCCCTCGCGCGTGCCCAGCAAGCTGCGCGACAAGCACGCGCCCAGCAAGGACGAGCTCGCCGGTACGACAGCCTGTCCTATATACTCTGGTGAGCCTGCACACGCTGCTGAGCGCCGCCGCGCCCTCGCGCGTGCCCAGCAAGCTGCGCGACAAGCACGCGCCCAGCAAGGACGAGCTCGCCGGTACGACAGCCTGTCCTATATACTCTGGTGAGCCTGCACACGCTGCTGAGCGCCGCCGCGCCCTCGCGCGTGCCCAGCAAGCTGCGCGACAAGCACGCGCCCAGCAAGGACGAGCTCGCCGGTACGACAGCCTGTCCTATATACTCTGGTGAGCCTGCACACGCTGCTGAGCGCCGCCGCGCCCTCGCGCGTGCCCAGCAAGCTGCGCGACAAGCACGCGCCCAGCAAGGACGAGCTCGCCGGTACGACAGCCTGTCCTATATACTCTGGTGAGCCTGCACACGCTGCTGAGCGCCGCCGCGCCCTCGCGCGTGCCCAGCAAGCTGCGCGACAAGCACGCGCCCAGCAAGGACTCAATCTGCTATTTACTCAATGCCTTGATCACACGTACCGACTCGGTGCGTATAAACATAGCGCCGAGTGCTCGGCCCAACGAAGCGGCGAGACAGTAGCTCGGCTCCCGTTCTATCTACTAGGCCAAGTGTCTACCCTCCCGCTACCCCGCAGTGCCTCGCTCGCTCACTCGGCAGGTCTGAACGTGCACTGTCTCGCCACTCGGCGATTTTTTTACGATCCATCGTTTTCGAAAATCTTAATAGAACTGAACTGACTGTGCTAATTTCAAAACATGTGTAAACAGCTACTTGCTTACATCACTGTCTCGGCCGAGAAACATATTACTGTCTCGCCCGTTTGCTCGGTACGTGTGATCAAGGCATTACCTTGTTGGTTAAACACTTTCAGGATTACATGTTATTGTTGCTAGATGCGATTCGTGTATAAACATATCCTTAGTCATACCGGCGGCCCAGCCGGTGACGCGGGCGCACTGTGCGCATGGACTGCGTCGTGAATAGATTGAACCGTATCAGTGGAGAAGGGGGAAAAGAGAGTCGGGCTATGATGTAGAGAAAACGCGAATTGAGGACCCCGCCGGCGGGGATTACGCCGAGGCACCGTTCGAAGTCCTTTTTTTTTTTTTGGCGAGTGATTGGCCCGAGCCTTTCGGCTGTACTGGGGCGGTCTGATAGTGCGGCGGGGTCACCTAAGGGACCACCTGTCCCGCAACGTGGATATAGTATGTATGCTGTGTCACACAAGGTGACCATGACCAGCAGTGAATTGTGTGTGTGATTGAGTTGAAAGTGATGCTATGAAGTGACATGAGTGTGTGGGATTATGATAGTGATGAATGATATGAAGATTAGCTGGGGCGGCCCATGATTGTGTTTAGTGACTGGGACAGTCCGGCCAGGCGGCGGTCCCGTTCAGCGAGGGCGTCTCGGTCTTGATAACGATTTTCATAATCGGGTCTACGGATAGTACTATTTTCCGCAGGGCGCCCTCGCTGGCGGGAGCGCTTTTTGGCCTTCTCGGCCTTGATAGCTGCCATCACGAGGTTCCACTCATTGGTGACTTTCGTGATGGCATCTATCGGGTCAAGGAGGCTATCTTTCGGGCGTCGTCGGTTTCTGTGGGCGTTGGGTTTAGCCCGGGCTGGCCTGAAAATCGGAGGCTTCGAAGTCCTTGGCGAGCCGACTTGTACTACGGTCCGCTGGTTTATATAGCCGCTCGGAGCACCGTTATTGATGACGCGCTCCACGTCGCCGCCGCCCCCGTTCGTCGTCCTCCCTCTATGGCCATGTTCAGATGACAAGCGCTTAACGCGCGTTTTGGTATCGCGCATTTACAACTACAATACATTTTGTTCTGGCCGTACACATGCCAACGTGCGTTTTTGTATGGAGGCTCGCCGGGCGGTGGCTCCTGCGTCATGTTCAGCCGCGTTATAAACGTTAATATGTTTCGGCAGCGGTGGCGTCGGTGCCGGTGTCGGAGAGCGCGGCGCACTCTGCGGCCGTGCTGTGCGCGTCGCTGTCGTCGCCGGAGCTGCAGGCGGCGGGGGCGGGGCCGGGGGCGGGGCCGGGCGAGCCGGCCGAGCCGCGCGTCGCCGCGCCCGAGCCGCGCGCGCCGCACACGCCGCGCGCCGCCTCCGAGTCCAGCAGCGACGCCGGGGTCAGTACACACGACTAGAGAATGCAATACCGGTTATTTTACCTCACTAATAACCGGTTTTACTATTATTTTATTTAATTTATTTATTCAGGATTACCAACAGATAATACATCTTACATTGTCTTATATCTAGGTGTAACAATCATGGCTGATGCTTATCTAATTATAGGTAACCACAGCTTATAAACTACTATGACTGTATAACCGGGTTGCATTCCCTACACACAACTTACATAAAGTGTGCATGTTCTCTTCATTGAATCCTATAACGTCGAATTCGAGACCTAACCTAAACTAACAGAGTTAGGTTCATACTATGACGGCAAATAGCTCGCAAAATCCAGTTTGTCCTTAAAGTTCCGGGCGCATCGTGCGCTCTGAAGCTCATCAGTCATCACGAACGTTATAAATGCACGTGCCTATTCGACACTAACGCGGATGGTGGAGCTCCCGTTTACAGTTTACATTTTCCCAGCTTTTAGGAGGTATTTGAACACTGGTCGATCGGGAAATGATATGATCGAGTGGCTAGTATTGAGCGCCTGCTCGTCGCCCCATGAATCACTCCGTTCACCAGACTGACCTTATAATCTGATATCTAACTTTATAGTCAATCTATATACATAATTACGCACGTGATATGTCTTCAACGTGTAGCTTGTCATCATGACGTATTATTTTCTATATTCATCTCAGACGAATATAGTACCAATTTTAACAAAGAAAGGAAGTTTTGAATTAAAAAAGTGTGTGTTTTTAGTGTCCGGATCCGTGTTTAATTCTTCTTGTCCTTTTCACGCAAAATTTTCTTAGCCGGTTGATGCGAAAACTTTGATGGTGAGTTCAATGAATAGAAATTCCAATCTTTCTTTCTTTCTAGCATTATTTAGTGAGAAATCTACGTCTTATGATCTTAGTAAGCATGATAAAAAGAAAATGTTAAACTCACGTTTGTGAATTCTGATAGGCAAGGTGTGTTACGGTGTGATTATAAGTTGATACTGACTATATTTTCCAAAATGTTCTACTCTAGCCGTCGTATAGTAAGTGGGCATGGCTCAGGAGCGTTTCAAATGCTCGTTCCCTTGTTTTACGAAATTTAGACAAATATTATAATCTTAATTTTGGATTCCATCACAATTCGCAAAAAGCGCTCTGTTATGAGCTCACCGATAAACGCTTTTTGCAATATTAATGTTATTTATTCGTAAAAACATAAGCCAGGAGCGTTCAAAACGCTCCTGAGCCTTACCCAAGTAAGCTTGACTAAATTCAGTCTAATTTATCTCTAATCACCTAATAAAACGTCAATAGTTTTATAGTAATGCTAGTGAATTCTTTCAAGTTCTATAAATAACCAGAATCGAAAAAACTATGAATTTTCTTTTGTAGGCCCAATCACTAAAGCGTATCTTGTCTATTTTTGATTCATTTACGATAAACGTAGGTTAGAAAATTCGATTTCTCCAGTGTTTTCTTTACTAAATTATTCCGATTACGCAGGATCTGATGTTCAGCGAACTGGAAGTGTTCGCCGACGAGAACACTCCGTGTCTCGCCGACGAGAACTCCAACGAGGAAAACGATGTCGACGATGAAACCATGTCAGGTAAGAATGTTTATCGTTTAGGTATTTGTGTTGTTAACATTAGTCATTATAGCCAGGTGATAAGGTAATGTGCCTCCTATAATTTCCTGTCCTAAACCATATTCCTCAGCTGAAGCTATACACATAAAGACATTTTATTTCGCTTAGTTAACAACTTAATAGATACTGCTAACAATTTTTCTTATGCTTTGTGTGTCGATCTTTGTATTGTTTATTTGAAAGGCTTTACACTTAAGCTTATTATTAGTCATTATACCCGGTCTATCGCGATGTTATCTACCTTCATTGACAGATGTTTTTATGTGCATAGTTTTTCTCTTTATCTTTTTCTTCCATATTTGATTAAATCCATGCACAAGGCTACAACTCTAATGAGTCTTCTGGTTCCTCACCTTGCTCCTTCACTGCCTACGCGTCGTTATGTTATGTCAATTGTTTTTGGCGAATTGGCGATTGCTGTCACGCAATCAGCACAGGCTAAAAAGTAGTTTTTAACGAAGATTAAGATAAAGATTCTCACATGGCTTACTGGTACACGACTGTCGATTCCACTTGTTGTCGAAAGTCATACGTGGGCGTTTTCCAATAGAAATCCAGAATCCCTGTTTCTTCCAGAATTTGACGTTTTTGGGTTCATGTTACCCTGACGTCACGTTTGAAAATTTGCATGACCTTTTTTTATTTGCATGAGCGACTGAGCGTTACGTAATGGAAATTAAAACTCCCATACAAATTAAGAGACACTTTTTTTAAATCTTCACATTCAAAATGCTATCGGCTCTGAGTAGGATGAACCCACACGTCAAGTTATGGAAGAAACAGGGAATCTTTTTTTTTTAAATGCTCACATTTGTTTTTATTGCATGCTTGTAATATTTCTTATTAACTCTCTGTAATTTATGTAGTAATGACAAAGTAAACTGAAACTTAATTCGTCGCGGCGAACTAGACGTAAATCTTCAAAATGTAAAATATTCATACGTAAAGCGCGGAGGGGAGGCATCGGTGGAACCATTAGAGTTGTTTTTGATCGTTTAACAATCGATTCCAACCAGAGTATGGAAAAAATAGTAACACCGTTACAAAAATATACGTAGCTGTGGGAAAAACTTTATCATTAGACGACGCTGCTTTTATTTCTCGAAAGAAAGGAGTGTGAAGTCTTCTACTGATACCTTTTCCAACACCACGTACTTTCTTAGACGGTGTTACTAT
The DNA here is from genome assembly GCA_947623375.1 of Apotomis capreana. Taxonomy (NCBI): domain Eukaryota; kingdom Metazoa; phylum Arthropoda; class Insecta; order Lepidoptera; family Tortricidae; genus Apotomis; species Apotomis capreana. Next base: position 6,051,701 of record OX392506.1, on the reverse strand, counting down.
CAACTCCATACTCACTGATCCCTAACCTACCCTTTGAACCCATGAAGTCCCTTTCCCTCCCCTCCTCGTAGACGCGTCTATGGGCACGGCGTCGACGGACAGCTGGCGCGAGCGGCCGCGGCGCGAGTACACCGCGTACCGCCGCCGCCGCCGCACCAAGCCCTACGCTGCGCGCGCACGACTCGAACCACACCGCGACCAATAATATCCTACCACTACCAATTACACACATATGTTTACGTTCTGATAATGTTAACGGTCCGCCTCCACATGTACGACAAGCGACAGATCCGAACGGTAAGCGATCAAATGAAAACGGGAGATCGGTCACTCGCTCCCTTTGGCCATCGCTCGCCGTTATCGCTTGCCGTCGATGTCGGGGTCGAGCCGTAAGGTCCAATTTCAGTAAGCTCTGCTATTCGCTTATTTGCTACAAAACGATGACATGATAAATCGCTACTCTCGAGATAGCACTGTTTTGTCGGATATCTTTCGGACGACTCGTGCCGGATCCGTCTTAATATAACTTTTTAGTAGTTATTCATACCTTATATATACAACTTAAGGTCAAATATGAACTAGCAAAGTATTGTCATCTGAAAGTTAACATAATAATTAACAGCGCGTGGTGAAAGTGGGCCTAAGTTTGCATTAAATTGAAAAAATAAATTGTTTGCAAAAATTATAGAATAAACATAAGCTTTGCTAGTTATGCAGACTAGTAATATACCGTTTCGAAGCAATGTAATGTATGCGCCTCAGGGAAATTCCAGAAAAGTGTAACGTAAGTTTCCATTTCATTTTAAGTTTTTTTTTATGGTGCAAATTTAAGTGTTAATTTATCTGTCGACAAGCACTACTCTTTTTAACCCGAATATATAGACACTTTAACTTGCGTCATAAATAAAAGAATAAAACAACGCAATTAAATGGTAACTTGCATTACTCTCTGTCGCGGATCTATGTATTGGAGATGAGCGAAAGAAGAAATGTATGTAACACGCTTACGTTACATTAAGAGAATCTTGAGGAGATAATTTATGTACCATGTTGGTTAAGTTTCTTTTGACAAACCCTTTGAACACCAAGGATGGTAATAGAGAATAGAAGTAGACGGTAATACGCTGTACTACCAGGGCCTATGATGTCATTTTCCGCTATACTGTATCATAAATTTGGTTTAGGGTGAATATTCAGCGTTAATAAGGCGTTTCTTTCGTCATTCCCCATTTCTACAAATAATGTTAAAATAGATGATTGGTGGAAGTCGTTTATTTATGTATTCCGAAGCCACTGCCGAGTGCGATCCTAGTTAGATCATAATTAAAACGACTGGCTCTTCCGTTGCGGTAATAATTGTGAAAATGGAATGCCGCTAGAACAGATTTGTACGCTCGGAGTCACCGCTTATTGTTTGACATTTAGGCCCCGGTTTTCCATTAACGAGCTAGGCGCCCAAAGGGTTAATGTAAAATTTCAGCCTGAACTATTATATAAATTTCAGTATAAAGTTGAAAAATGCTCTTGAAAGACGTTTAAGCTCCGAAGAAAAGGTTTTCATTGTGTATTGCTTCAAGCTAGTCAAGGCTTACTTTTTCATTATTTGTATTTCTTATGTAATATTATTTCTTCATCATTAATAAATGATAACAGTAAGCTACGTTTTAATTCAATAATAAATGATTCTTCAATTACTACACTGAAATTGTGGCACTCAATTATACATATGTACCACGATTGCAACCATTGCGGGTGACAACCCAAGTTTCAATAAATGCAAATAAACGTAATTAATTCGAAAACAACCGCGTGTAATTAGTAATGGGTATTTCTACCAGCATTTTAATTGAACCGCCGCTCTGACCTACCGTGTTGGCCATTATCTTACGAGATTTTCTGATTATCTGTTAAGACTGCGCCGAGCGAAATGTGAAAAATAGGCAGTTGCCGTTAAGTAGACAACGTCAACACTGGTTGTATAATCCATTTCTAAACTATATATGTAGTGCACTTTGAAGAATGTGTTAACAACTTCTCCGTGGAAAAATTATAAGATTATTAATATTTTACCCTAGAAAACTAAGTAAAGTTGGACGAAAATTCTAAAATCGTAAGCAGGCGATAAGTGTTTTTTTATACTTTAACAATAGAAATCTGACTGATTTTCAGTTCAAAAAAAAAGATAAATTACAATTTGTCCACATCAAATATTTCAATTATTGTTTGGTATTAAAGGTCCAGATTTATCAAAAAATGCTTTTAATTCTCTGTACATTTTTACTATGGCGGCCGCGCGCCGATCTAAATACACATTCCCCGCGCAATATGGTTCAGTCGCTAACGCTCGGCGCAGTCATAAAATACCCTATAACTAGAAAAGAATGAAATCTAGACTAAAAATCAAAATAGAGTTTTCAATATCACGCCCTCACACGTTCTTCGTAATACATGCCGTGACACAACGGTTTATCGTTTAATTGTTTTTTATACCTTATTATTATGTTGATCATCACTAACTGTATGAATCATCTATCGTTAGTATGTTTTGTTTTTCACTAGACGGTTTTGTTTTATAACGATCTCATTCTACAATAGATGGGCATTCTTATTTTCTTAATACTTGATTTTTTTTATAACTATGTTTTGTATATTTCACCACAACCTACAGTAAGACATAAAAGAGTAGAAAAGTGGCAATACTGTAGTATCGTCCCTTTCTAATCAATCTAAGAAAAAGGGACGACACTACAATATTGCCACTGCTAATCAATCTAAGAGAAAGGGAGGACATTACAGTACACTTTTTAATTTCTACACTTTCTTGTCGGACTACATCCGACGCCGAAATTGTTTATTTATACGTATTATCTTGAAGTGGTTGAAAACCTTAATATTACAAATATTATATTGGCATATTAGTATTATTCCATCTACTCTACAAAAATACACAAGTTACCAGTAAGTATACTATATTTACGCAGGTACTGTTAATTCATTCTGTACATACGTTCTGCTTCCATGTAAAAAATTGACGACGTGGTTGGCGCAGTTGCCTACTGAGCCGGCGGTCCTGGGTTTGAATCCCAGCAGGGGCAAATATTTGTGTGGTGAACTCGAATATTTGTTTCTGGGTCATGAATGTTGTCTAGTGCCCATAAAACAAGCCTACTTGATTGTATTGTGGGACCAGATCGATGTGTGTGATCGATATGTTTATTTATAACTAGCTGTGCCCCCGGCTCCGCACGCTTGGAAATCGGTATGTGTCAGTTAACGACTAATTCACCCCTAATTTCTCTCCCTCTCTCCTGGAGGCGGCACTTGAAGTAAAGTGAATACGATAGGTGACTGTTGCCTTACTTCCTCGCCAACTTTTTTTTCGCATTATCTTCCATGTACAGACTTTCGACCCCCTTCAGCTTTATTATTATGTATAGAAGAACAACAAGTAAACAGTAAGAACAACCGATGTTTTTGTTACTGTTCTGCACGAGCCTGTACCCTTACCATGAGTTTACAGGGACCGTACTCACCAGCGACTGCGTATTGTTTATCCTATAATTTTGTATCCAGTCCTGTTGTTATCGTAGGCCATGTGGCAGGACTTACATAACGTCGGAGGAGGCTTACATAACGTTATTTTTTTTATTGTAAGTTCACCCGAACACTATTATGACATGGGGTCGATAAAGTCATAACACTTAAAATAACTACCGTGTGTGTGATGCATATTATTGACAAGCAATTGTTGACATCTGGAGCTGAAGCGTAAACGTTAAGCCATTCCTTCAATTAAAAATACTACTCGCACAAGTGAAGTGAGTTACTAGTAGCGTCGCTGTAATTGTTGTCCAAGGGGTTGAGGTGAGTAACGGGAATGGTGGTTAACTTCACAGACGAGACGCAAACATAATATAGTACGAATTTTAGTTTACTTCAATTGCTATACTAATTTAAAAATACTTTATCAGGTGAAAATGACATCGAAGGCGCCTGTGCGATGTCCAACAACTCTGACAACTCCGACATCATCAGCCGTCTTCTATGCGCCGTGCACGGCCGCGGGGCTTCTAACGACTGTTCCACATCGCGACACGATGACGCGATGTCCACGGCCGCGCACACGGACATGCTGCTGCTGAACCTGATGCGGATGAACGGGTTGACGCCCAAGCACTCCAAGCATAGTGAGTAACCATGTTGAAGACTGACCTCATCAGCTGTCTGCTATGCGTGGTCACGGACGCGGGGCTTCTAACGACTGTTCCACATCGCGACACGATGACGCGATGTCCACGGCCGCGCACACGGACATGCTGCTGCTGAACCTGATGCGGATGAACGGGTTGACGCCCAAGCACTCCAAGCATAGTGAGTAACCATGTTGAAGACTGACCTCATCAGCTGTCTGCTATGCGTGGTCACGGACGCGGGGCTTCAAACGACTGTTCCACATCGCGACACGATGACGCGATGTCCACGGCCGCGCACACGGACATGCTGCTGCTGAACCTGATGCGGATGAACGGGTTGACGCCCAAGCACTCCAAGCATAGTGAGTAACCATGTTGAAGACTGACCTCATCAGCTGTCTGCTATGCGTGGTCACGGACGCGGGGCTTCTAACGACTGTTCCACATCGCGACACGATGACGCGATGTCCACGGCCGCGCACACGGACATGCTGCTGCTGAACCTGATGCGGATGAACGGGTTGACGCCCAAGCACTCCAAGCATAGTGAGTAACCATGTTGAAGACTGACCTCATCAGCTGTCTGCTATGCGTGGTCACGGACGCGGGGCTTCTAACGACTGTTCCACATCGCGACACGATGACGCGATGTCCACGGCCGCGCACACGGACATGCTGCTGCTGAACCTGATGCGGATGAACGGGTTGACGCCCAAGCACTCCAAGCATAGTGAGTAACCATGTTGAAGACTGACCTCATCAGCTGTCTGCTATGCGTGGTCACGGACGCGGGGCTTCTAACGACTGTTCCACATCGCGACACGATGACGCGATGTCCACGGCCGCGCACACGGACATGCTGCTGCTGAACCTGATGCGGATGAACGGGTTGACGCCCAAGCACTCCAAGCATAGTGAGTAACCATGTTGAAGACTGACCTCATCAGCTGTCTGCTATGCGTGGTCACGGACGCGGGGCTTCTAACGACTGTTCCACATCGCGACACGATGACGCGATGTCCACGGCCGCGCACACGGACATGCTGCTGCTGAACCTGATGCGGATGAACGGGTTGACGCCCAAGCACTCCAAGCATAGTGAGTAACCATGTTGAAGACTGACCTCATCAGCTGTCTGCTATGCGTGGTCACGGACGCGGGGCTTCTAACGACTGTTCCACATCGCGACACGATGACGCGATGTCCACGGCCGCGCACACGGACATGCTGCTGCTGAACCTGATGCGGATGAACGGGTTGACGCCCAAGCACTCCAAGCATAGTGAGTAACCATGTTCAAGACTCTGACCTCATCAGCTGTCTGCTATGCGTGGTCACGGACGCGGGGATTCAAACGACTGTTCCACATCGCGACACGATGACGCGATGTCCACGGCCGCGCACACGGACATGCTGCTGCTGAACCTGATGCGGATGAACGGGTTGACGCCCAAGCACTCCAAGCATAGTGAGTAACCATGTTGAAGACTCTGACCTCATCAGCTGTCTGCTATGCGTGGTCACGGACGCGGGGCTTCAAACGACTGTTCCACATCGCGACACGATGACGCGATGTCCACGGCCGCGCACACGGACATGCTGCTGCTGAACCTGATGCGGATGAACGGGTTGACGCCCAAGCACTCCAAGCATAGTGAGTAACCATGTTGAAGACTCTGACCTCATCAGCTGTCTGCTATGCGTGGTCACGGACGCGGGGCTTCAAACGACTGTTCCACATCGCGACACGATGACGCGATGTCCACGGCCGCGCACACGGACATGCTGCTGCTGAACCTGATGCGGATGAACGGGTTGACGCCCAAGCACTCCAAGCATAGTGAGTAACCAAGTTGAAGACTCTGACCTCATCAGCTGTCTGCTATGCGTGGTCACGGACGCGGGGCTTCAAACGACTGTTCCACATCGCGACACGATGACGCGATGTCCACGGCCGCGCACACGGACATGCTGCTGCTGAACCTGATGCGGATGAACGGGTTGACGCCCAAGCACTCCAAGCATAGTGAGTAACCATGTTGAAGACTCTGACCTCATCAGCTGTCTGCTATGCGTGGTCACGGACGCGGGGCTTCAAACGACTGTTCCACATCGCGACACGATGACGCGATGTCCACGGCCGCGCACACGGACATGCTGCTGCTGAACCTGATGCGGATGAACGGGTTGACGCCCAAGCACTCCAAGCATAGTGAGTAACCAAGTTGAAGACTCTGACCTCATCAGCTGTCTGCTATGCGTGGTCACGGACGCGGGGCTTCAAACGACTGTTCCACATCGCGACACGATGACGCGATGTCCACGGCCGCGCACACGGACATGCTGCTGCTGAACCTGATGCGGATGAACGGGTTGACGCCCAAGCACTCCAAGCATAGTGAGTAACCATGTTGAAGACTCTGACCTCATCAGCTGTCTGCTATGCGTGGTCACGGACGCGGGGCTTCAAACGACTGTTCCACATCGCGACACGATGACGCGATGTCCACGGCCGCGCACACGGACATGCTGCTGCTGAACCTGATGCGGATGAACGGGTTGACGCCCAAGCACTCCAAGCATAGTGAGTAACCAAGTTGAAGACTCTGACCTCATCAGCTGTCTGCTATGCGTGGTCACGGACGCGGGGCTTCAAACGACTGTTCCACATCGCGACACGATGACGCGATGTCCACGGCCGCGCACACGGACATGCTGCTGCTGAACCTGATGCGGATGAACGGGTTGACGCCCAAGCACTCCAAGCATAGTGAGTAACCATGTTGAAGACTCTGACCTCATCAGCTGTCTGCTATGCGTGGTCACGGACGCGGGGCTTCAAACGACTGTTCCACATCGCGACACGATGACGCGATGTCCACGGCCGCGCACACGGACATGCTGCTGCTGAACCTGATGCGGATGAACGGGTTGACGCCCAAGCACTCCAAGCATAGTGAGTAACCAAGTTGAAGACTCTGACCTCATCAGCTGTCTGCTATGCGTGGTCACGGACGCGGGGCTTCAAACGACTGTTCCACATCGCGACACGATGACGCGATGTCCACGGCCGCGCACACGGACATGCTGCTGCTGAACCTGATGCGGATGAACGGGTTGACGCCCAAGCACTCCAAGCATAGTGAGTAACCATGTTGAAGACTCTGACCTCATCAGCTGTCTGCTATGCGTGGTCACGGACGCGGGGCTTCAAACGACTGTTCCACATCGCGACACGATGACGCGATGTCCACGGCCGCGCACACGGACATGCTGCTGCTGAACCTGATGCGGATGAACGGGTTGACGCCCAAGCACTCCAAGCACATAAAGTTATCGATATCATCAATTGTCTGGTTGCGATCTATCTGGTAAACCACGTAAGTCTTTGAAGTTAGCTAGTAAGATTTTCTAGTAGCGAGTAAAGGATGCACTTTTTAATCATAACAGCATAACTTTCAGCATGTCCACGGGACTGGACACAGAAATTTCATCAAGCAATAATTCGTTAACATGGAAATATGAAAAACGATTAAGCAATGATTATTTGAAATTTTCAGATACAAAGCCCACCGAATTCACTGACCCCGTTCCTACCTCAGATACGAAGGGGCCGAAGCGCAACTGGGCCTCGAGCGCGGGCGCGTGTGGCCCGTCGCGGAGCCCCAGCGCTCCCCTGGCGGCGGGCGCGGGCGCGCGGCCGCGCCGCCCCGCCGCCGTGCCGCGCCGGCTGCCGCGCCCGCCGCTAGAGCCCGGACAGATGCGACGCGTCAACGACTCCAGGCCTACTACATGCGGTACGGTCATATCTGTAGTCTAGCACAGCTTTGTTTCTAGCGCGATCAATATATGTAGACGTGTCACCAAAGTCACGATGTCTCACGTCATCTGTCATGTCGGTTATGCCAGACTGGCTCTATCTATACCACACCACCACATCTGTAATACCCGTCTTAACCGCGGGTACACGGGGTTCTTTGTCACGAGATTACACTTATATTTACCTACCTACCTACACATGTATTTACCTCCCGTAATTATTTTAATTGTATATTATGTCTACCTAATCGATGCTTCACGCTACACGTAGTGTGAACCTCTTTTTCATTGTATATTATATTTTTTTAGGAGCGGTGGGATGTTTCCTAAGTCCGCCCGGCACTCCCGAGCGCGCACAACCCTCGCCCGCACTCAACGACTACAACTGGCCGTGCGTGGCCTCGCCGACCGAGATCGTCGCCAACGTCGACTCCATGCTCGATTATAATGTAAGTTACAAATCCAATAGATAGTACAGATCATATTTATCTAAGCTTTCGGGATAGGATTTTTCTGCATCGGCAACTACATTAACAACGATAAGTGCCATACATCGGGTCCTCAAGTGTAGAGTCGTTTCCAGGACACGATCTTCGACATCCTGCTGAACAGCCTGTCCATCGAGCCGAGCCTGGCGTCGGAGTGCGGGTCGGAGGCGGGGCGCGCGAGCACGCCGCCGGTGGCGCCCTGGTCGCCGCCCGCGCCCGCGCCCGGCAAGGAGCCCGACACCGACTGACGCCGGCGCCCGCCCACCCCGCACCGCCGCGAGTACCAGCACTAGCACTAGCACTAGCGCGAGGACGAGATCGGTTATTTTTAGTCACAGACCACCCCCACTAGACGGAGCATGCAAGGCACATGTAAGGCGACCCGTGCGCACCAACGATATGGTACGGCAGAACATTAAAGTATCAACACGGCGGCCACCGTTTAGTTGCGTCCATGTTTATGAGGTCCCTCTACACCACTACAATTTACCATGTTATTTATTTAATTTCTTTTTTCGTTGACGTACGCATGGATCAGAAACACGCAACTAAACGGTGGCCGCCGTGTTGATACTTTAATGTTCTGCCGTACCATATCGTTGGTGCGCGCGGGTCGCCTTACATGCTCCGTCTAGTGGGGGTTGTCTGTGTTTTTAGTACAGAAAGAAACCCAGTTTCGAACGGAATCCGCGGTTCTTTCATTGGTTGACCGATCGCGTTTCCCGGCCAGGCGCTGCCGCGGCCGCGCGGAGTGCGCCGGACCCGAACCACAGCCCGGCACCGATACACGCGCGTCGTGCGCGTTCCGCCAACGGTCACTTTTCGAGTGCCGAAATATTGGAAAAATATTACAGTTAAAATTACCTTATTTAATTTCGCGTGTGACCGCCGGCCGCGGGTTGCCGACCACCGCTGTTTAATCTATAGATTGATTTATTTCAGTAGAATCGAAAAAAATATCTGAATGTTTTGGTCTCGTATGATTTCGTAGCAATACGGTCGAGTTCTGTACGGTATTGAAAAGTTCTCATTCCTCGGAACGACAGGTAACATTTTAAGTACTTAATATTTATTATACCCTCATTAGATCGCAATCCTTAAAATGATTACAGCTTTTGCATTATTCTAAACGATCAACTCATTAACGGCTTAGCATTTAAAATAGTTTAATTTTAAATTTAATCTCACTAGTTGACTACAAAATATGATTCCGTTGTCACTAAGGGGTCATCCATAAATTACGTCACACGTTAAGGGGGGGAGGGGGGGGGGGGGTCATACCAAACGTGACAGTACATGTTAAAGGTATAGCAAAAAATCGTGACTTGGGGGGGGGAGGGGTTCAAAAAGTCGACATTTTGTGTGACGTAATTTGTGGATGACCCCTAAACGGTTGTAAGGATAAAAACAATGGACGCTATTATTATTTTTTGAATATACGTTCTTTAAATTAACACATTTAAAATGTCCAAGTGCACTGAATCTTTCGTGTGGAATACTCTGTAAAGGTTAAATGTAAGTCTGTTTTCTGTTGTGATGCTTCCCTCAGTTGGAAGCACGTTTCATACACAGAAAGGTTGTTGAGTCTTCGAGTTGGTTCCTACCGCCCGCTTCGATCAATATCTATATTATTAATTCCTGGTCTCCAGTTTGTAGCAACGAAACAAAATTGGGGAGCTGGGTTATTTCCGTTTTAAAAATACTTGCATTTCTGAAAGCATTTTTGAAAAGATATTATTACCCCTTATCTCCTGTAACTAAAGATATTATAACGAACTTTAAAGCGATACAATTCTACAACCCGGTTACAATATCTGTGGGGGTGCGGTTCAATTTGCATAAAAACAAAATTCATAATTTTGTCAAGCATAATATTTAAACATCATAACCATTAATAATCATAATAACATTCGTTATAATGTTCATAAGTCATAATGTCACTTGGTATAACAATCATTCAGAATAATTATGAAAACTCATAAAAACATTTAAAATAATTATCAAGTTGCATAAATATCATACCTATCAAATAAGTCCTGAATAAAAAGTTGTTGTGAGCACTGAAATTGGTAGGTTATGGTTTTTTTTACCCTAAAAACGAACCTGCTCCAAGAGATAGGTAGGTTAGGGTTTTTTTACCCTAAAAAGGAAACCGCTCCAAGAGATAGGTAGGTTAGGGTTATTTTTTTTTATGACCCTTAAAACGAAACTGCTCCCAGAGATAGGTAGGTTAGGGTTTTGTGCCCTGAAAACGAAACTGCTCCGAGAAATAGGTAGGTTAGGGTTATTTTTTTATGACCCTAAAAATGAAACTGCTCCAAGAGATAGGTAGGTTCGGGTTATTTTTTTTATAACCGTAAAAACGAAACTGCTCCCAGAGATAGGTAGGTTAGGGTTTTTTTTATGACCCTTAAAAGGTAACTGCTCCTAATTTGGCTCGGCAATGGGGAAGAATGAATAAGAAAAAAATATTATATTTTTCGGATGTATTTATTTAGGCAACATTTATGCTTTAAGTTATTATGAAAAAAGTATGATATGACAATGGTATAGTATACAAAGTGACTATTATGCTATTAGTCTATTATGCAATTAAACTATTATAATTTTCGAAATTATGCAATCCGTTTGTATGCATTTTGTTTTTATGCTATATGATCACTTATGCAGGTTGAAATTATGCAATTCGTTTTATGCAAAATGAAAATTCGCAAATTGTTGTTTTGCAAAACATTACACACCCTATCTGTGGACCTCGCTGCAATGTAAAGCCATCGACGCCAGGTCCACAGATATTGTAACCGGGTTGTATGTTCGTCGTCTCATGTGACGATCTGCATAGCATACTGTCTGATACCTTATATTTTGTTCGATATTTCTTTGATACCGAAAATGTAGGCAGGTCCAAAGTAGCTCGGTCTCGGTACATACTCGGTAGGTTAAAAGTTGAGGGGTTACACCGCCGTTGTTAATGACAAGTGATTCACGGTATTATAGTGTATTTTTTATGAGTTTACTCAATGAAGTAAGACTGTGTGATGTGTGAGAAAGAATCTATATTTTGTTATGGGCATTTCTTGGAAAACTCAAAATTGTAAACGATCTCTCGATATTCTAATTATAAATTGAGTAGTTTTCTGTTTAAAAAGTATATTTGTCTATATATTTTCGAATATTGCGAATTTAATTTTAAGTAATGGAATTATATAATTAATGTCCGCAAGTTATTGGTCATATTTGGATATACGGCTAGATAGACAATTGATATTTTATCTATAACTATAACTTAAATGCTTAAATCCCAAATATTTATATACGTTACGTATATTTGTTTGGGTCCTTCGCAAGTTTTCTTTAGATGTTGTAATAGGTCTAATTTCAAGTTAGTGGAACAGTGTCGGTGTTTGATGTTATCGGTGTATGCGATATCTCGTAACAAATTTGAACTGTTCACGCCAGTGTAAGTAACATTAATGTGCGATATGAAATTGTAAGCTTTGACGTTGGCCCTTGTGAAGGTCCCCGTGAATAGAAAAATTTACATCAGCAACATTGTTTTGGTGACTGATATCGGGATACTATTTTGGTAGACCATTTTTGTAGCGAAATTATAAAGCTCAATTAGTATATTCAAACACTTCGACTGCTCATTATCTACATTGCAAAGTAGGTAAGTAGGTTGCTACACTTGAATATCCATTGGTCATGTCATACCTCTAAGACGTTGCTCGTTACACTTACTTCAAAATGATTTAGAAGTCTTGGAGGCATATCGTCCGGATGACTGCCTGTTTGTAAGTCAGGGTTTTTAAGCAGTGGAGTTAATATATCATAATTGTAGTGTCGCTTGATGTCCAGATAGAGAGCCGTTTTCTACAAAACCCCCAGTTTTGTCAAGTTTTTCGATACGTGGCAATTATGAGTAAATTTTCTAGCATTTAGAAACGTCTAGAATTCCAAAGAAGCATTTAGTATGCAGTAAATGTAACGCAACAAACAGATTTAATAACAAAAACGTGACAAAATTGGAGGCCGTTGCAGTATTTCACTTTGTATTCAATATTCAGTAGATGGTTAGTTTAATATTAGTTTAGTTAAATGATTCGACTGAAGAGTTCAAACGCGTGTGATCCGTAAGGTTATGTAGGAAGTTGTATTGTATGGCTTCGAAATAAAGAATATTTTTCAATTTCGAATGATTAAGACTGCAATGCCATTTAACAAATTAAAAATTTATTAATTCGAATTTAATTGCTATTCCTTAAGCAACTTGCAATAAAAAAAATGGTAGTTTAAGACAATTGCCAATTCTTGTGTATCGGAGGATTTTTTAATTTTTTGGTGAGTGTCTTCTATTTTTTCTCATTCATAATTATTGTACGTACTCGTACTAGCTCAGATTTTCATGACCACAAACATAAGTTGTATTGTAGAGACGAAGTTTAAGTTTAGACTGATCATCATGGCTCGTTTAATATGGTGTTGCCAGTCATCAGGGTCATATTAGATTTGATTGCCTATATATATTTATATATGTATGAAAATGTGCTTAACGTATGAAATACTGAGCTAATGCGATTTCTCTCAATTAAGATTAAATGAAATTAAACAAATTGTTTTCTATTGTTAAAAATAATTTATAGTATTTTGCGGTCAGACGTGTTGTAGACATTACTCATGAGTGTATACAGTGGATTGCTTAATAAAACAATGGTTACTCCTTTGTGGCTTTGATTTTATATTTCTCTAATGAACCAATAAAGTAATTATCTGCGAATTGAGTTAACGCCAGGGTTTCGTAAAGGCATTCTCTATTACTAATTGGCTATGTGTACAGTACAGTCCGACCAAAAAGAGTAGAAATTAAAAAGTGGCAATGGCAATACTGTAGGTGTCCTCCCTTTCTAATCAATATAAGAAAACGGGGACGTCACTACAGTATTGCCACTTTTTAATTCCTACTCTTTTTGGTCGGACTGTAGATAAGAGAAGAGGGGATTGTCCTATGTGACGTTTTCAAGCAAAAGCTACCACTTTATTTTATTAAATCTAACAACGCGTAAATAATTATTATAGGAAGCGACGAAGTGAACCCCTTTGGATGAAAACGACAATTAACGACAACATGAATATTCTAAGTTGTCAAGAAATACATTAAAAAACGGTGAAAAAAAGCGCCATTTCTCGCGCATGTAAAGCAACGGGGACTAGGGTATGGCTAGTTGGGCTAATGCTCATAGGCATTTTAAACACATATGACGCAGAGGGCGCTCCAGTAGCGTAGAATTATGGAATCGAGGATTGGTGTGACTGGCGTAACGATGTGATAGTTCAGTTGGAGAGCACTACGCCGGAAACGTTGTCGCAGGTTCGAGTCCTGCTTACATTGCATTGGATCACAATTTACCTTTGTGTCCATATTTATAGTGTAAAGAAATTTCAAAGTAATTTGGACACTCAATTACTTCTCTGGGGCAGGTTACTCAGACATTCGAAGTTCTAATATTGCCATCCTCTGGCTCTCGTGATTTGAATGAACTGGATGGTTTGACACGAACTTCAAATTTCTAACAGTACCCTTACCATGAGTTACCTTGACCGTACGCGCTATATAGCGACAGCGTAAACAATTTGTATGGAGATTAGTACAGCGCGTCTAGCGGATACTTTGTACAACTACAATTCTCCATACAAATCGTTAACGCAAACGCTAGCGAGTACGGTTACAATAGTTCTGCTTCTGTGCTGCGTTCGTTTACCCTGCCATGCCCGTGTATTTCACACATAGCCAACACAAGCAAGTAACTATAATGCGGCCACGCAAAATTTCCAGAAAATTTGAAATAAGACCAATTTATCTGCTGTTATTTATTGTATTTTGACGGTTACTGCAGAGGCGAAGTTGGCCGAAGCTTCCGCAGCAGAGTGCCCTTCCACACTATATTCGCCAATCTCGGCCAACTTCTCGAGTAGTGTAGAGATTAGGGAGTTTACCTGTTTAGGTGGTGGAATTGGCAAACGACGTTACTGAATTTGCTTTAGTCAAAAACTGCGAGGAACTTTAGAACTATATGATATCTAATATGTTGTCATATTCCTTCCATCTTTCAAAACTCGTTTGTAAAGGATGCTTCAAAATCTTCAAATGTTAAAAATGCATGTAAGTATAGACTCACCGGACGAAATATTACTATATGCTAACAAAAATCTCGTAAAATACCTGGAGGCCAAATTTATAATAACCTTCGAGTTGCTCTATCAGTTTTTTTAGGGTTGGCATTGGCGTCGCGTTAGTTGTAGTCGCTTAGTTCGTTATTTACTTGGCTAAGCGCTTGCCGCCAAGAAAGTCACGCGGGGTTCAAACACTACCGCAATATGCGGGAACTTGCTAATAACATGGCAAATGAACATTTCAAGTAATGATAATGATAATATATTGAAAGATTGAGATTGACGGTACCAGTTTTTTTAGGGAGCAGCACTATCAACGTTAATGTCAAGGTAAAAGAATCTGCCTGATAGCACTAGTTGCGACTTGCACCTTCGTTGTGCACGTTCCCTATATTTCTATTTCTAGCTTTTTAGGGTAAAAAGGAAACATAGCTTTAAATTGATTCAGTATTTTATTCCATTGCTCCAAAATATACACAATGACAATGAACATCGTAACATGGAATTTAACCACGTTTGCAAAATGTCTTACGCTGTTTATTTGAATTTCATAGCTGATTACACGAAGGACATGAATTAGATTACTTGAATACAATTCTCTTGCAAGCAGACACTCGAGCGAGACATGTCTTTTATATGTATGTACCTAACGAGCAGGCAGGGCCGCCGGACGCCGCCGCCCGCCCCTGCCGCCATCTACCGTCTACTTACAATATGATGCAGTTACAATTAGTAAATTCACTGTTCCTACATTAAAAGATATATTTACAAATAAAACTTTAAAGGAACGCTTTGCAAACATTCAACAAACTTGAGATCGCCTTAACGTAAAGATGGTATAAAATTTTCAAAATAGTCAATGAACGAAAGTCTAAAACATCATTTTGCCGACGTAGTATTTACAAAATATACTTACAATTTTAAAAAGAATATATGCCAAATCACGTTTTACAGCTTTCGCAAATAAATAACAATTGAATTTAGCCTAAAATACTTCTTTGATAAACAAAACAATAAAAAATAATTGCATTCAACAAAGCTACGATAACAAATTTAATATAAATTAATCGTAAAAAGAAATGTACAATTTATACAAAGCTAGAGAATCACTTTATTATTATCACTGTAGGAGTGTTACGTCGGTTAGTCGATGCGGTCCCGCGGCGCGGGTTCTGTCATCGCAAGGGTAAGTATGTATGCAGCATTATTTACAATACAAGTCGCACTTCGTAATATTTAAAAATAAGTCAAACTTTTACAATTTCTAAGTTCCAATATCCATCTACAATATTAGTTTAGGTACATAATTTCGTTACAAAGGAGACGAGTCTACAAGGTAACTTTATTATTAAAAAGATCTATTATTATCATTGAGAATTGTGCATAAAAGTCGAATCAGCTAAAACTATTGCAAAGGCAAGTAGGTGATATATGCTTTTATTTATTTTTATAATTCCATTCAATAATAGCTATCAATAAAACTCGACGAGTACCTATTTATGTAATTCTTACCGATAACGCTTAAAGTTACGTGGTGTTATAGTAGTCTGGTCACGTGTTCTCCCGATGGGGCACATATACTTATGTCTAACGCGCGCCGCAGCGCGGTACCTAATTAACATTCATTGTATGTATGTACTATCTATACTACTAGCACTAATATTAGTTGTATTATGCTCGTTTGCACTTTCAAAACGTCCGCAAAGCGGCCGTCCCACACAACTCCGCACAGAGTAGTCTATAACCTACGCAGGGAGTCGTATTACTAAGTATTCCGTGGGACGAAGCGACGATGCAAGATACAGTGCGTTTATTGCCTCGATATGGTGAGTAACTCAGTAGTTCGTTGATACATAATCCTTCCATTCCTTTCAGAGTCGCGCCTTCACTCTATGCTTCTCGCATTCTCAATATTGACGATTTCCTTATCATTCTTTGGCATTATTTAGTGAGCTTAATTTCTCTCTCTTGGGACAGTGCCGTGGTCGGTTTTACGTGATCCGCACCATAGTTTTATAAGATGGAACTTTATTGGAGCTGCATAAATATAGCTTCGCCTCCAGAAGACCGATCACGGCACTGCCCCAAGTCACCGCTAATCGCGTCGCTCGGCGACGCCGGACCTCCTTACTGTTCAGGTGTGGTCCTCGCTCGCCGAGGGCGGCCACGTCGCAGTGTTCGCCTTCGTTTGTCAACAATTTTTCTTTTCCTTATACATTTTTCCTATTCAAGTACCTAAATTGTATTGCACTGTGATTATAATTTTTCAATGAGTAATACGTTGTCCTATTATGTTTCATATACGATTAACTTATGTCTTTGTTACTAATCGATATAGACTTCAAATATTTTCACTAGTTATTTCATGTATGATTTTTCGATATACTATAATTGTAAATGACTTTTGAGTATTAATCTTTTTCATACTATATAATATATTTAGATATTTTGTGACCTAATCTATTCAGTCAATTGAGTCGAATCAAAATAATAGCCTCTCTCGATGCGAAAGTTCCTGTTAGTAGAAGATATAAATACGGTAGGTACTGCATGTAATCAGATTTTGAAACATATATATTCTTGATTTCCGGTACCCAAAATTTTGATTCACCCACTTCATTAAAAAAAAAACTACTTAGGTATAAAAAAAACAGCACCACCCGATCAATAGGCACCCAGATTAGAGTCCAGTTAGGGAAGAAAAGTATGTACTTCCAGTCTATTCATCATTCGACATTTAGGTCCATCTACGCCTAAATATCTAGAAATAGCTTAACGTATTCACCGAAACCCGTTCGCTGTCGCGCACTACCGCAAATACGACGAACGGCGGCCTCGCTTCGGGCCGGTCTGTCTCTACCGAACACCGCAGCTGAGGCGTCACGCGCACTTTAAATCCGGAGATTTGTTTCGACCGGCGAAAGTCCGCGGCTTCTGCTACGAGATAGGATGGTGTCGCACGTGGCCCGCCTGCCGCTCTCGGCCGGCGGCCTACAGCGAGTGCGCCTCGTGTCAGACGTGGCTCTCGAGCGGCGGGCGCGGCGGCGGCACGAGCGGCGCCGGCCACGCGCGGCTCAGGTCGGGCGACGACGTGCGCGTGTGGCGCGCGCTCCAGCCGTCCTTGTCGAAGTCCTTGGTGCCGCCCACGGTGTGCCGGCGCTTGATGCCGCGCTCGGGCATGCCGTTCTTGCGCTTCAGCTTGGTGGAGCGCCAGGCGCCCTCGCGGCGCCGCACCACATTCCACTCGCCCTTCTCCAGCTTGCTGAGCCGCTCGCCCTTGTTGAGCGACTCCGAGCGCTGCAGTCGCGCCTCGACGCGGCAGTTGAGGCTCTCCGAGCGCAGCACGCGCGCCTCGCTCCGCTCCGGGTCTCTATTTAGCGATTCGGAGCGCTTCAGCTTGGAGTAGTCGACGTCTTTTACGTTGCCGTTCTCGAGCGCGGCGCTGTTGCGCTTCACGCACTCCGGGTTCGACAGCCGCAGGCCGCTCTTGTAAGCCGAGGGGTAGAGGACGCGGTCGATAGACTTATCGTTGTCGGGCATCGTCTCGGAGGCCTGGGAGCGGGTGTCGACGTCCTTCTCGTCCTCGGTGCTGCGAGCCTCGTCGTTCTTCTTGGGAATGATGCAGTTCTCTTTCTCGGAGTCGTCGTCGTGGTCGCGGCGCTGGGCGGCTGGGCGGGGCCAGCGCGCGTCGGGCTCGTCGTTGCTGGAGGAGCTGGAGTGGCGGTGGTCGCGCGCGAGCCAGGCGGCCTTGAGCTCCTGCGCGCGCGCGGCGGGCGACACGCGCTCCTGGTCGCTGGCCGCGCTGCCCTCGGACGGGGAGCTGCTGCTCTTGCCCTCGCCCTCGGCCTCGAGCTCGTCGGGCTCGGGCTCGTCGGCGTACGGGATGCTGCCGTCGTCCAGCGGCGACGAGTTGTTCAGCGTGCGCAGCTTCTGGTCGAACGTGCTCGTCAGAGAAGACACCAAGTCTCCGGTTCCTACGACAAATCGGAGACAAATTAGTATCATCGCAACCTTTATTTATATGGAGATTTAGTACAGAGAAGATATATTTAGACGAGCTCGTCTAGAGGTATCTTCGGACACGAATAGGTACTGAAGCGTGTTAGATTGCGTTAGGAGCGTGACAATGGAGTGAGATGATTGTCGTGTACATATGAGTGACGGCCGTCGGATGCGCGAGCATGAAGCCGTGCTGTCAGCAGCCGTCGGTTCGAAGCGTTAGTTTTGATCGGAGCCGCTATTCGTTTACATCTTCCACCGACTAACTTGTTAAAACAATTTCATATATTGAGCCATCTTCTCTCAAAGATTAATAAGTACTGTATGATTCAAGTAAGGACGCTAAGCACAAAGAATTTAGTACATTGATTTAGAACCTCAATAGTAATCTTTATCACACGCTCGCACGGTGGCATTGATGATTGATTGGCAGTTGACCGGCGAGCCGCGAGCGCGATAGAGATAGCTAATGATGGCGGCAACGTACGAAATTAGTCGGACTTAGCATATATACTTTAGTTTCTGGAGAGCTGACTGAATGTTGTTTTTTCAAGTTCCCCGGCGGAGATACGAACAGTCGTCCATGTTAACGACGCCGAATGCGTACACGCACACACTTGCAACACGCACGCTCACATTCCTATACCTTTTATTGTGGACAAAAGAAAGGGATTGCTGTGTCTACTCTCTGACGTCAGTACTGCACACCTAGTGGGGCAAATAGTACACGGCTTTTATTGGCTGGGCGGTACAAAAGGAAATGTGGATGTGTTTACGATCACGTAGCAATTGGAACATGAAAGGACTGAGACAGTTCAGGACTATTTCCAGAACATGTTCGCTATCGATGCCCCATACTGATTTTACATGAAGATATTTAAAAACATTTTCTAAATTTCCTATAAGATTGCAAAGGCCTTCGTTATTTCGACTGGTAAGATCAAATTGAAGTCCGCTATGAACATATTCCCATATGCATACATCTCATCTTAAATCATTCCTTTGGTGCATTGTGTTTTCTATATTGAAAATAATACAATGTTTATCATGGTAACTAAAGTTCATTCCAAATGGTATTTTCCCCATAGCTATAGCAAGTAGATATGAACTCACCATCGATGGAGAAGCTTTGTAGCGTGTGTGTGTGCCGCGAGAGCTCCTGGCGACCGCGGCCCAACACTGAAATGGACTCCATCTCCGCTCTGAAAAATATACAATTATTAGTACACCAACGCCATAAAATTCTTAAATGTCTAACTGTACAATATCCTCGAACCTTTCAAAGTAGAATGGTTCTCGTCCTCGTCGTTGCTGAAAGGACCTTTTATTTATTTATTTATTTATTTATTTATACATGGAGAACCAACAGATAACTTACGCTAATAGTGACTTAACTAGTAATACAGAGCCAATTATAGGATCTCACTTCTTCTCACTTTCTTGTCTTCAAGTTTTATTACAACCATTAACCATTCCAAAGTCTAGTCACATTATTATGTCAAGCACGGATAATACGTGTTATAATCAAAGATCTTCAAAAGAAAATATTGGATCCCAAGCTAATCCGAGGTTTGGTAGACAGGGTGTTATCAGTTTGAGTCCCTCCAAGAACTTGGACCCAGGATAGCTACGCACTGGTTGTATAACTTAACATTGTCAATGCGAATACTAACTTGTTGCCCCCTTGGCTGAACCGATGCGGCAAGCCGTCGTAGTCCGCCAGCGTGGTGGTGAGGTGCGCGGGCGGCGACGTGAGCGGCGAGCTGGGCGGGGACGCGCCGGGCGACGCTTCGACGCGCTTGTCCGGCTCCGCCCACTTCTTGTCCGCCGACGGCTTGGAGCGCGGCTTGCGCTGGATCTTGCGGTTCGCCGCTGAGATGATCGACGAGACGATGTCGCGGGTCGACACGTCTTTGCCTAGAAAAATTCGGCATTGTTGTAGAGGCTGGCAACTACTTAAGCAATTTACGGACGAGTGTTAAAGGCCGACACACTTGAAAATACGAATCTATCTATATCTTTGAGTGTCTAGGAAACACGGACGTCACTGGGGTTCCAGTGACGTCAATAGAATCCGATACTGACAATATTTCCACACCATGTGAGAAATTAATTTCCATTACCATTTCCGCGTAAAGCATAACTAATTGACCCGTTAATATGTCCTCGTGAAAGATGTGCGGATGTCTAGAGGGCAGTTTGGCAGGAGCGGGTTGGCTGGAAGCCACGGTTACCTTCGATCTTCTTGACGTTGTGTATGAGCAGGTCGCGCGAGGGCGCGGGCGCGGGCGACAGCTCCTCCGCCGTCGTGGGGGGCTCCATGGGCGGATCGCCTTCCTCCTCTTCAAAGTACCAATCATACTGCAAAGACAACACACGAGTATTATAATCTAACGCTGGTTCGAACGTGGAGTAATTCAACCGCCATTGAAATTGAAATTAGCATCAGAAAATTGACGATTTATTTTCATTTCTTAAACTCAATGCTGTTTTGTCGTCGTTTTTACATACTCGATACCCGTGTCCCCGTGTGTATATTTCAAAGTCACGGATATTATGAAAAAGGTCAATTTAAGGGCTCAGCAACTATAGGTACCTGCCTGTCTTCTTATAAGTACCTGTCTACTTTCTATAGAAACCCTGCCATGCAAAAAAAGTGTCTGGCAGGTACACACTATGTATTCCCTAAAGGTATTTATGTTCAAGTGTAAAAATAGTCCACTCACGTGAGATAGGAAAGACTCGATGATGCGGCACTGGCTCGACATGTCGTTGACCATGGCCAGCATGTCGTCACTCGCCGCGCGCACCAACGTTGGCCCGAACACTATTGCCAAATTTCGGGCTTCCATCTTGTTGTATGACGAGTGTGCGACTACTTTCCGCAAATGTTCGATCAGGTACTTTAGTGTTTCGTAGTGTGGATCCGGTAGTGCGTGGACTAGGCGGCGCAGCTCGCGGGCTCTCTCTGGTGAACGATCGGCCGCTGAAAACAAATAACATTGTAGACATGCCGTGTAGGCCAAATTTTTTGTCGCTACTTTCTTCGTACGAAGCGAACGGATAAGCTAACGGTACCTACTCCCTCATCGCGAGCATCCGCCTGCAATGTAACAAAACATGTCAATTTAATTTGTTTTTGATACATTACAATCGAGTGCAGCACCCTTAAGGTCGTAAGAATGGATTTAACTTCGATTGAACAGTATTCTTAACGTGACTAATCGTTTTCAAACAAACCTAAAACAAACCAAACCTAAATAAATCTGAGTTTCTGGGTAAATTTCTAGTTAGAACGGTAGACTCGGTAGGCTAAACTGAACACTTGTCGAGTGATGTCCCGGTGTGAGCCGCCATTCATCACCGGCCGCGGCACTAACAATAACTCGCTACAACCGAGATGAAAAGCCGAGGCTCATTGCCAACAATTTGCTAAAATTAATGAGCGTTTGGATTTGTACACTTTCATTAGGTTTTCTGCGAACTTGAGAGGTTTGCACGTAGAACATAATTTGTTACCAAACCATCATCAAAAAAAGTCTCGTACGATATTATGACCGCAAATTCTTCTGAAGTCGTTAGCGTTTTTCATTGAAAGTAGGTACTCAATTATCTTAACATCGCCAAGAACACGTCTGGCATTATGATTGGCTACGGTCGTCTATTTTCAAATAATTAATCAATTGTCAGGTGTCATTTAGCAGGTGGCACCTACTTTAATACCTAGTAACTAAAGTGACTTGATGTGTCTGTTCTGTTAATCATTCCGTGGATCTGCTAATAAGCAGGTGGTGGACATTTTGTGAACAAACATATAAGTTTGCTAACTTGAGCCATCACAATACTTTGAAATTGTCATTTAGAAATGCTCTAAGCTAAAACTTAAAATTAAGCAAGGCGAAGCTTCGACAATCCTACGATATAAGCATGTGGGCTGCAATGCTTTTTGTACTGCCGTACATATTCTTTAAAAGTACGTAGGTATTTGATACTCCAAATCTGTTCTAGAGTTATATAATTTCCGTAGCCTTACCAATAAATGCGGGGTACATATCAGCCGTGAGCAGCGGGTCGGGCAGCCGCCGTAGATACGCCTTGAGCAGGCTGGAGGCAACATGCACGTCAGCCCAGCGCGCGTCGCCCTCCGGCGGGGGCTCGCCGCGGTCCAGCGCGGCGGCCAGCGCCGCCACGCCGGCGGCGTTGCCCGGCACGCGGTACACGCCCACTGTGCGGAGACCGAAGGCCTGGAGGAAATAAAGTTGCAGTTAAATCTACAAGATAAATACTTGATTCCAAGTGACGTAGATCTAGACGGCAGTAGGTAAAGATCAGCTCAACTGTTCTACTTAGGAACTGCATTGTGGAATGAATTGTCGCTTGCGGTATTTACGGACCGATACGATCTTCAAACCTTCAAAAGGAAGGCCCGCAACGCACTTCTGACTCCTCTGGTGTTGCAGGTGTCTATGGGCGACGAAATCGCTTTCCATCAGGCGATCCGTTTGCTCGTTTGCCCCCTATGACATAAAAAAAACCCGAAGCTTTCCTTCTTTTGATAGGATTTTCTATAGCGGCTTTCTACTCAGGCTTTAGCGCCTTTAGCTCCGACCAAATAAGTCTAGGTCTGACGACCGATGATGATGTTCTCCGTTAATTCTTTGGGCCATCTTAGTTCTATGTTACTTGTTTCTTTAAATAAGCACACACAGCTTTGACATCACCTCTTGTCTGTACCTCTGGAGCTGTGTGTGTGAACTGTAAACGATTGTAAGTTGTAGTTACCTCGACGGCGTGCGCAGGCAGGGTGACCGCGCGCGGCACGAGCGGGTGCTCGGGGTCGGTGGGGCAGCGCTCCAGGGGGGCCCCGAGCCAGCCCGACGCGGGCGCCGGCACGGCCGCCGCGCCGCCGCCGTGCATGCGTCGCAGCTGCTTCGCCATGCGGCCCTTCCATGTTTTGTTCTTGGGTGACGATGGGAGGGTTGGAGTTGGCGGACCTGTGGAAATACGACACGTTAGTTATCATTGGTACAAGGATCAAATATGCGCTAAGTGAATTTAAATCATTGCTGAATCTACAATGAGGTCATTCGATTACTTCGGATAAGGGTATTGATGGATCTTTGTTAGGAAAAAATATGTTGATCTACGTTTATACCTATATTGGTGATTTTTTATTAATATTCTGGGTATTTTCGGTATCGTCGGTACTGTCATTAGGTCAGCTGTTGAAGTATGTAGTTGATTATAGTCGAGTTACCTGTGGGCGACCTGTTTCGGCCGATTTTTTTGCTGCGCTGCGGAGGCAGCGGCGAGGGGCAGTCAGGCGCAGGCGCGGGTTCTGCCGGCGGCGGCTCGGCTGAGTGCCGCCGGAGCGCCGCCAACCAACGCTGAGCGTCTTCTGGTCCTTCCGCCTGTTACAAAAGTAAGTTCGGTTAGTTTGCAGAAAAGTTAGTTCATATACATACGTCCAAATGTATATGAAATGAGAGCTGCTTCAATCTCATTCTCACGGCATTCTCATTGATCATCGTCAAACGGCAACACATGACTCGGCAATTAAATAAACATATCACGGTTGGTAGAGCTTACCTGCAGCAGCAGCTCTGCACCAGCAGCTGTGGTGACCCTGACGACGTGTTTCCGCTTGGTGTAGTCATCAGCCAGCGCCGCCAGTGAGTACCGCATGTCGAGGGTGTCGCGCGAGCTCTCCGCTCCCGCCGTCGACCCGCTCACTGCGCCAGGGCTCTGTAACAAGCAAACAAACACGTCAGCTCCGCCGTTATATCCAATACCTACTTCAGAATTGAAAATCGAGATTATTTGTTTCTGGGAAGGAAGATATTTCAACGAAGAGCATAAATCACACTAACATTTCGCTTGCTTCCTTTTTTCTCGTAAGTAGCTTTAACAAGTTTTTGAGGTTGTAAAGCTCATCATTTGGCTGTCTCACCCAAAAATAGACGGCAATATTAGATATCGGTTACAGCTTTGATTACCTAGTTATGAAAGAATTCATGGTCAATGTCTTTAAGCCACATTAGAAAATGTAGGTACATATGAATAGTCGAATTACACATTAATAGGTACTTGCAACTTGTAAATCACTGGGCGACTATGTAAAGGTGTAATAGTCAAGCTATTAGTTTATGATTATGGTCAATCAATAAAATTTAATGCTTTTAGAAATTACGCCCAAAAACAAGTTAGTGGCGAATTTAGCCGCGTATAACTAACTATACTCACGGATCAAAAATAAAAACACTTCACTTTCACCCCTAATTACGGGTATTGCGCGGTGAATAGACGTGAATCAGACAAGTGCTCGAGATGTTTTCGGGTCCATTATCTTTGTAAAGGCGGCATTAATCAAGCGAGAAACGCAGACCCGGTCACCGGCTCGGTTCTGCCGAAATATAGCGCCGAGTGCGAGTGCCCACGCGTCGGCGGTTCCGTTAATATATATATTTGAATACCTTTATCAAAGATGGAAAGTGAATGCAGGCAACTGCGACTAATGCACGTAGATAAGATTGTCACCTAATTAATGTGCATTAGAGAGTTAAGTATATTGATTTAAAATAAATATAAGAAATCTAATTGCTTTAAGATCCGGTCACAGAATTAGATAAAGACTATCAATAATCCGAAAATATAATAAACAAATGATTTCTCATAATGAGCAACGATTTTATCTTTAAAACCCTAACATGGCGATCGGTGGCGCCTACGCTAGATTACGGATGAATTGATGCTTTGTATAGATGTCGGTAGGTGAGTGGCTTAATCTTATTTGTCTATTTGCGCCCGAGGCCGCTCCGGAGCGCGAGCGCAGGAAATCGAAAGTGCAAATGTCCGAACCCGGTCGCTTCTTCCGCGGCCGCGCCGCATCGACGGCGGCCCTCGGACGCTGATACTTATCAGCGTAATTACAAGAACATTTCATGTGTCGGATACAAATGGCCCTTTCATTTTTAGACGGCCTTTAACTCAATAACAATGCTCGAAAACACACGACATTGCACCAAATTATTGCAGACACAACCGAAAACTCAATGCTTGAGATTAATTTATTTCTACAAGCGGTGAAAGCTCGAATATTGTCGTCACAGATAAATGATATGCTCTGTAATGGCTGTTAACCTTTCGTG
This sequence comes from Apotomis capreana, assembly GCA_947623375.1. NCBI lineage: Eukaryota > Metazoa > Arthropoda > Insecta > Lepidoptera > Tortricidae > Apotomis > Apotomis capreana. The sequence continues at coordinate 6,025,883 of OX392506.1, read as the reverse complement.
AGTTGATATAATCATCGCATGTCGATCTCATTGTCAACGTGAGAAACAGCCGCCATCATCATTCGACAGCTCCATTAGCTCGGTTGACATTGTCTACCTGTCAAAAGATTTACGATTCGGTAAAACTACTATACTATATCTATGTTCGGTAATAACGACGAGCGATGGCTATGAGAGTAACGAAGAGATTTCTATTTTGCGGATTTTTCTAGAAAGCGCCAATGTTCAGTGATTACAGTCGCTTAATTTTGCGTGGCCGCACGACACACTTTTACCGAGCACGAGGCAAGAAAACATAAACAAAAAAACACGTTTGTTTTTGGTGACAACATTACACGATCGTAACCTATTGAGATGAGTGCAATTAGCAGGTCAGCGCCGTCAGAAGTGGGACGCTGACGTAACAGCCGGCGCGGCGAGGGCCGGCGCGCGCGCACCTCCGCAGGAAACGCACTAAATGACGGCGAATTAGCGGGGACCCTTAACGAGCATTTTTTTTATGTCATAGGGGGCAAAAGAGTAAACGGATCGCCTGATGGAAAGCGATTACCGTCGCTCATAGACAGCTGCAACACCAGAGAGTCACAAGTGCGTTACCGGCCTTTAATTCGTGCTATTAGGGAAGTGTGCATAAGTACTTCACTAGCACGAATTAAACATGATGCGAGAAAACCGCTCTCCGACCGCAGTGCTTATTGCATAGAAAGTAAAAGAAATTCGAAAATAGCCGAAGCAATTGACCCGATAGATGGATATCTAGGCAGGAGTGGCGCCTGAAGCGCCGATATGTAATAACATGTTACTTCTAGGTCAATTGCCTATACCTTCCAATGATAGTAATTGTGAGACGCGCTATAACGCCCCCGTATTACCTACATGAGAGGATTGCACGACTCTTTAATGGTTTAACGAAGTCTTTATGTTGTTTTTTAATTGATTTAGCGTCTCGTCGACGCCGGATTGGGGTCTGTGTCAAAAACACACTTCATTCGAAATTTAATTACTTTCGCGGCGATTAAGTTTTAAAGCTTCACTTTCAGAGAATGGAAATTACTGACCTAAGGCAATATGGTGTTGTCTTCGCAAGTACGATGCAACTGACTGGCATGTGAGAGATTAATATTACCATTTTATTATTCTTACCTACATTTTGTTTAAATACAGTGTTGGGCTACCTAAAACTAAAACTTGACTAGAAATTGAGTCTGCCTAATGCAGCTCATCTCGCATTTTATAATCTGCTGCGTACAAAACTTAAAAGGAGGATTCGACAAGCTGATGTAAACAAATAGTTAATAATGATTTTGATTTTGATTTTACAGGCCTCTACAGGACAGATTGACAATGACTATTGGATTCAAAGTTTTTGTACATTTGCCGATATTTATTCTGCTTTTGTACAAGCACCTATTTTGGCACTTCATATAGTACCTACATTTGTGAGGAATTACTAGCTAGTAAATAAGCCGGCCGTGACCTCTGAAAGTTGGTCGCTATGTAAATTATAGGTACTCGTATAATGATTTTTTTGTTGAATCATCATTTTACACAATAAGTTTGTCAACACGCACCTGTGACTGTTGTTTGTACACTGCTCTGTTTAACGGGTTTTAATAAAACCGTGTAAACGACAATTACACATCACAAGCTCACCAGTAAATCGGTGTACCAGAGCGTCATGTCTTGGCTGCAGTCCACACGCGTCAGCGGGAGCGGCCACCATACGTCTCGCACTTTATGTCCCCGCCCTGCACAACGCTGCACGCAGCCACGGCCCCTAAGCCCACAATCCACACAAGTGCACAGCACATCCAGGAGGTTCACACGAAAATACAAGCAATAAACGCGGCCAACGACCGAAACATCCGAAATATCGGCGATGATTGACACGGATCGATTCGAAAGTGTTCCGTTATGTCTCACTGTAAATCTTTCATCGGCAGTTATCACGATTAAAATATCGATGGTAATGGTAATGAAATTGAATTTCCGGAAGCATGAGTGCAGCGTACGGGCGGTGCGCGCGCGCGTCCGAAGGACTGTGGCGGCGCGCAGAGAAAGTGATCCGCGCAGACTCCGCGCCGTCTGCCAAATCGCCGTTTTCACGGTTCGGAAATTGATGGCTTTTTCCGGACGGCTCGCTCGCCACAATGGTTGCAAGTTGCAATTTATTTCTGTTTACCTATATGTCTTTAAAGTCATCATTTTCACGAAACATTGTGAGTAGTGTTTCAACACAATGAAAATACATTTAAAGCTTGGACAGCTTTAAAGTGTTTCATTCACAGATTTTCTGTCAGATTCATCTTGTGATTAATATCGTTTTCAAAATATGTAATACTACAAAGTTGGCGATAAAGCATTGGTAAACACAGCCTACCTATGTGCAAGAATAACAAGCTGGTTTGTTGCAAACTAATAACCTTCATATTCTGTACTATACTCTTAGTTTTCTTTTTAGTCCGTTGCTTTGTTGTAATTTACGGTCAGCCACGAACGACGGTCGCGGCTATAAATTCATCCGCCGCGAACGATACCGATTTGTCATACTTTTCCTCTGCCACCAGTAATTGAGTGAGTTCAACTTTTTGTACTACACGCTTCACTGCAATAGAGTTCGAGAAATTAGCGTTCGATAGAAATAAATGCAGAAGGCAACACATTATAACCATTTGTCAAGCGATCATTCTGAAATAATTCGTGAATATCTTTTCCTCGGGCGACTTTTAAATAGCTTTGACATTTAGACAGATTGCGGTATATCCCAACACAATGTTCGTAGAATTTTGAAAATTGTCGAAATTCCCGGCTGTAGTAACCGAGTTTAGGTACTGATGCGTGACCACACCATTCTCGTTCTGACGTCAGTAAACCACTCCTTGCCAGGAAGATTCTAAGAAACAATTTATCTTGAATTTCAGAATCGTGAAAAGGTTTTTCATAAATGTGGATTCATTGCATTCAAATGTGGTTTTCCTTAAGATTACCTATTCCTGTATAAATAATCATTTCGCCGTTTTCTTCCATAACAAGGCCAGTTCATACTAGCTGACTCATAGTTCATGACACTTCTTAACGTATACAAATGATGTGCCTATGTTTTTGTATTCAAACATTTGTACAGAGGTCAAAACTGAGACGAAAGTATGGAAAACCCAGTAAGTAACTATCTGAGAAACACGATGAGTCGTGCCTCCGCAGTTTAAGAATACGATAAATAATATAAATAAATAAATAAATATCAGACAACCTCACACAAATCAACCTAGTCCCAACCGACCTAGTACGATCCGTCGCCAAAATAACTAACTGTAAGTTTCTAGAAAATTGTTGAACACAGATTTACAACGTTGTAATTTGCCTACTATTTAAAGTAGCGAAAATAGCTGGACACTTACAAAGTCATAAAATGCTGGGAAACGAGAGCCGAGTACTTCCTAATATATTTCGGCCGGAGACGAAAATGATTGACGGCGCAGTGAATAGCCCATTAGGTCACCATTACTTGGACATTTACTATGACGCTTTCTTTGAAATAAGTTACTTATTTCCGCAATATTTGCATTTCTATTTTACGTAATCGTTGCGGCATTTGGTTCTGCACTTTGGGCTGACATTTTATCTAATTGAAGGCGGTTGAAGTGGCGAATGAACAATAAAACTTGGCTACTATCGGATGACTCAACGCCGTTTTACGACTGCAGAAGTAGTCTGGAAGGCTTCGCTATAATAATTTTGGTAAATATGAGTCACCGCATTGCGTAAACCGCTAGAAAGCCTCTAGGCTGCTCGTTTAAGAGAGCTATTTTGCGCGAAAGATCGCCATAGATATCATCGGTAATCGATTTTGTATTACATAAAACATAACCTAGACTGCTGAACTAGACTGTGTTTAGCAATTTTACTATTTCGTTTTTTAGGCTTTAAAGTGGAACACCGTCCTGTAGACGTGCCTAATGTTGCTATGATTCATAGAGCTTCACTGTCGCAACAGTAAGTAAGTAGGTGGGTAATTAAAGGCGTTGGCTTTACTGACTCTAACTGTTTGAGAAAACATCGATACTTGGAAAAACAGCCAGTACAGCAGCAAACAGCAGTCTGTGTAAACTGTGTAGTCTGCATACAATGTAAAAGCAGTGAGATCGCATCCGGCTCACATGGAGAAGGATGGTCTACTGAAGTGTTACAGAACGCAGAAGCCAGACGTCCCGATATCGGCGGGTTGCGTCAGGTGCGCGCGTCATGCTTACATTTGGGTCAGATTGATACAAGCATAGTTTATAGCCTATTTTTGTGTTATAAAAAACGTTATGAGATAACATTTCTGAATTTGCAATCCGAACACACTTTTCGTTACAGTAATGTAGCGAAATTTTAAGTGTGGTGTGGCATGGTTTCCAATCCTTATCCTGCTATTTAGCTGCTTAATATCCGTTGAACCTAAGCGACAATCTTATAATTCTGATTATGTGTCCAACTTGGAACCTACCATAAAACTTTGCGTCGACCAAATTCAATTAATGTTCACGCCTGTGACACATTAGTCATTCGTCAGTCATACGTTCTTTCGGTCTGCCACGTTGGACGACGCCCTGCCGATTGCATAAATTCCATTACTCATAAAACTGAAGACTGTCTCGCAGTTGGCAGTAAAATTCGATTTGGTCGACGAACTGTCTCAAAGTATACATAAAGTTTTACTATTCTATTGTTGCCAAAGTAGGTGCCACTTTACTACTTATCATTAAAGATGTATTAAGAACGTACCAACCGTAAAACATATGCAGTCTCTGTTCTGTACGTATTCTATAAAGTTGGGCACAATATTGCCAGGCTAAAGAACCCAGAAGTAATTCTCATTCAATGAATTGGATACATTTAAGAAAACTGAGAAGCAACGGGTGATTTTGTCGTCGCCATGAAAATATTGTCCCTGCATTGTCTCGAAACTCATAGTTTCGGTACTGTCGCTGAAGCTAGGTGGAGCTAAACTGAAGAATTTGTCTGCACTAAGGTTCTCAATAACAGGATCCCGATTCCCGATATCACCCACACTGAAACTCCCAGCACGGGAAGTCCTAGTGTGTACGTTTAAATGCTCACGCTTACGCCTAAGATGTAGGTATAAACAAATGATAATCGTAGCGTTTTTGTTATATTGTGCGATACTGAAGAAATTGAGGCGTTCAGTGATAGCCTCATTTCATTACAAGTAGGTATATTCATATTATTTAGCTAGTAAGGCGATATCGTTGTGCAACGCGTCGTAAGTTAATTACCAGACTGCCCCACTTCGAGCTTTGTGATTTTAAATGCCGAAAATAATTTATTATTACGTTTTCAGAACAAACGTACTGTGTTATCAGGTCAGGGATAAAAATAAACGGAGTGTGTGAAGTTTAGTGTCATTGTATAACGAGTAACATAAGACAAGCTATGTATATTGATTGCGTCTTGATATTTATGGATAGCAAAAATATTTAGTAAATAAGTCAATTCTACATAGAAAACTACCGTAAGTCTCAGATCGTGATCGACTCTCCTGATGATGAATCGCGTACCGATTCAAAACATGTCGAGCGATATTTGCCTTATACGACGTGAGTAAACCCGTTCTTGAATTTTTATAAGTCGATTCCTTTTGAATTTGCATTAAATTGCGTGTTCAATATATAACTGTCTAATTATGCCATTACATCGGCTGTATGCTCATTTGGCGCTTAATAGTCTAAACAAATCTAATTTTGTCAGATAATCCGTACATGTTACGTCTGTATTTGTTTTGTAAAAGGTAGCACAATTTCTTGGTGAACTTGACGAAAGCAAGAATGGATATCTTATCGAGCACATAATTAAGCTTACCCTTGAAAAATATAATAAATTTCTAACAGCCGCTTCAGTCAAGCCACCTTTAATAAGTTACGGGCGTAAATATTTTATTAAAAGGGAATTTGACTTTTCCTTAAGACGACAACGTCTTCAGGGTAATGTTTTTGACGTATACGACTCACTCGCACTGTGTCTTTATACTTCTTAAACCTTTAGGGCACTAAATATGTAGATCGGGTATGGTATGTGTTGGTTGTAGTTTCAATGTTTTCTACTACTTATGCTAACATTTCCATGTTGTCACTCCGGATTGGCTGTGCGTGTGCGCCGGGTGCGTCGAGGCGTGCGCCGGCGACCCCGAAACGCATCGTTCGCGCATCACCGGAACCCGATCTCTCGGGCTTTGATGTCTCTATTGATTACATTTACGTTTATATGCGGCGTGTCAGTTGGAATGATACAACTGTGGCTGTCAAGGGTTTGACAACTCAAACTCAAAACTTTAAAGTGAGCATTTCTGTCCCAAAATGGCAAAAATAAATACTATTGAGTTATTTGTATTGTACCATCCTATAGCCTAAAACATGACGTCAGACGACCTAAATAAATTAGCGGTAAATAAAAAAAGTTTAGAACGAATTGTTAGAACGAAATGTCAAAAAGGGAGTTACCGCCATTTGTCTATAGGGCAGATTTGTAGTAGTGTGCACTGTGCATTTGCATCTCATCTCTCTCCAATTTACTACAGCCATGGCATTCCGGCATGATGCCTAATGCTACAAAATAACGTCTGATCGTCATAGAGTTAGCTCCGTGTCACCAAGGAGTTGCGTATTTTTTCCACATAAAGGAAACCAAAGGAAGAAAAGGAATTAATACTTACACGGTTCCCATGCAAAGCAAAATATATTTGTATCGCGGATGAAGGCACAGTATAAACCTTGTCTTAAAACTAAAAGAAACTATCACCCGCTATTCAAGATCTACATCCTGGCTGTTTGTTTCCATCAATCTCCTATTGTAATCCGACACCTCCCATGAATCATGTATCGGCGGCCGAAATAAATATGCAATTAGGTAGAAAGTAAACAATAATTGGCAATGCAGCGGCCCACGGCCCATTCAGGGCTTTCATGCGGAAACGGCGGAGCGTGGGCACATTGTCTTGCGATTATGTATCTGTGTTGTGTGTGGTTAGGGTTGTGGAGTAATGTGATTTGACATAACAGAGGCATGTAGGTATTAGTGGGTGACGTCATATGCATGCATCCGTAGTAAAGCGGCCTATCTAAGACACAAGCTATGAGCATTAACGTAGTTGGGTCATTGTGATACCTGTTTTTCTATGCAATGTCATTGCGACCCAATTTTTATAAGCAAATAAAAAAAATAAAAAGAAACTTATGGAAGTTAAGTTCCATCGTGAATATTTTGTGCAATCTTCAATCAAACGAAACGATTTAGGTAATTATTACTGATTCATAACTAATTCAGCCTTCAAAGCGAAAATCTTAAGGGAACTGTTTGGCACCTATTAAACATAGGGATCAAAGCGTCGAAGTATTTATAAAAACGGGATTTTATCGATCTTAATAAAACATTCTATTTAAGGAATCGTTCAGTTCACGACCTCTCATGTTCGTTCGCTGTTATTTGGTATATTTTCCACTTGTTTTTAATTTTCATTTCCTTGTTCGTTTCCAGTGTTGTATTTCCTAGACGATAGTGCGCTGGGTCGTTCACCCCGGCGGTGCGGACGGACGTGCATCGCGTCCAAGTCCACGCATAGACAAGTGATCTGCCGTGCTGCGGTAAAAAGCCGTATCTTACTATGAAATCCATATTAAGATACGACCTTTACGTTCGGCAGTGCTGGTGGGATAAACGATAAAGCATAGACACACCGGCGAATGCCTGAGCAGATCGTATCGGTATACAATACAATTGGCAATATTGAATTGATTTAAAGCTAGGATTTAATAACTCTACGTGGGCTACGTGGGCATATGAATAAATACTTTAAGTTAGTGTGAATATTTTTAGGAAAGATGATTTTAGAAATTATAACTCAAAAGTTTGGGGTTGTTCAAATATCTAACACTTCATTTCATTGAATTATCGATCAACCCTCATTGCCAGTATACATTTTGTGCAGAATAGTAGACGAAATGATTAACAGGAAAATTATTAAATTAGATTGGAATAAAATAATTTCACGAGGCAACTAGGTACATTACATTTAGACGCATCGGGTTTTTGTTTTATAACTTTGCCCGCTCAACTCAACCCACGGGAACACTACATTTTTCGGAATAAAAAGTACCCTATGTGTAATCCAGGGTGTCACTCCATACCGAATTTATAAACAATGGTCCAGCCGTTTTAGCGTGAAGAAGTAACAACATATAAACACTAATATTAGTGTCAATTGTGTTTTTTAAGGACAGGATTTGATTTCCATTAAAGGTAACGTCAGCTTATAGAAATACCCGTCAACCTTTTTTCCTGGCGTGTAATAAGAAAGAGGTAGGTTTGCTTCCCGGCCGCGCTAACTGTTAACGTCCTGTTACAAGCACTTTACAATTACTGTTTAATATCTAAGGAGATACGTTTTTCATAGCTTGACGACGTGTATAGGAACGAGATAGGTTTTTATTACAAATATTAACACAAGTCATAAAGTTTTTTCTTAAGTTTAAATTTTCACTAAAGGGCAATTATTGCAAGCCTATTAACTTGCAGGGATCGGTTTTAAATTTATCATGTAGACGTAGATCTAGCGAAAAAGAAAAAAAAAGTGTTTGATTCTGGGTTCTGTCAATTGTAAGTAGGTACATAAAATTCCGAAATTAAGTGTGTTTACGAAACAACTATTAGAATAATATACTTTAAAGTGTAAACTAATACGGAATAATTTGTAGTAATTTGATTCTCCACAGAAGTTAATGTTACCTACTCAAGCACATAATTTAATGCGTAACGCTGTTTAAGTTTATTACTATAATAAAATCTCCCAATGAGGAAAAACGCAGTTAGAATGAAAATAAATCGCAAGACTGGTCATCGATGAAGAAACCTCCAGAAAAACACCGTTAACACCGTTAAATAAGTTTATGTTCAAAATTACCATAAATGTTACATTGTCATTGGATCTACACACGCACGCCTAATATCAAATCAATCAGCTAACGGAAGTTTGACCCAAACGACCGAGATGGCACCTAACATTCGGAGTTGAACAAACGCATGGCAATAATCACAACCCTGAAAAATCTCGAAAGTTCTCGGGTTCATCTCCTACTGACCGTTTTCTTTATTTGCGCAAATAACTCGTAAAATATGTCTTACATGTCATGCACGGCTAACTAATGTGTGGAACACATACAAATACGTTGCAATTATTTACGCAAAGTTTTTCTACGCATCCGTAATTTGAAACAAATGAACATAAATAGTGCACATAGCAGCGTGCATCGCAGACACTCGGTCTGGCGGAGCGGCCATATCGCACGCTACAGACTATAATAGCATCTGATAAGCTAGCGACTCCCTTCCATTTTCAACTCACTGACTGGAGGTTCTTAGGATCGAAATTGCAACTTATTCGATTTGGCTCTTAATACACTTTATAAATCTATAAGTCCGATATCGCCGTTTGAAGCAAACGCTTGAACCTAACAAGCGCGGCTTTAATTAAGACTTGATACAGCAATATTACGGTTCAAATTTCAACGTAGTTATTAATTGACGTAGTGCATTCTAGTTCTAAGGGGGACCGTACCATATGGCCGCTGATCATTTTATGGTTCGCCATATTTGCCTGCTCTTGCAATTGCTCGAGTGTTTGGGCTTAATTTAATGTATTGCAGATACTTGAAATATTCTACGCATCACAATAATTGTAGGATGGATGGCACTTTAACCGTATATTCTAACCGTACTCGAAGAATCCACAAAGAAACTGTGTGTCAGTTAAGTTTTGGGAAATTATACGAAAGATTCGTAGGATTTGTATGACATTTATAAAACGGTTTTGATTTTATTTAAATCCAGAAAAGAATTATTGGAACGTTATCAAAAGTAGGATTTATGTTGCTAAATTTTTCGTAATGTTATTAAAAATTATGATATTATATCAGTAATAAAATAATCCGCTAAGCGCCGATTTATCATCCACTTTATTTTCCTAAAATTATGCGATCAAATCCAGCTCACGATTTCATTCATAAAGTCATTAACGTACACCTACGCCCGCCGCGAAACCACTACTCAAGCATGACTATACCGCTACACCGGTGCACAATGCAATTAAAGAAAAAGTAGCGGAAATTCACAGCAGTCAACTATGATACAAAACATGGTCTAATAGCCTTTAATGGCGCGTGCATTTTCATCGGCGCTCGCGCCGGCATCGGTTCCAGGAACGGCCCTCGGGCTCTGACAGACGGACATACGGACAGACGCACAATGTACAATAGACTGACTGGCAGGTGCGGAGGAAGCCGGCGACATCGACATGGTGAGGCCATAGATGCTCGGTAAAATGCCCCGAGATTGTCATTTGTTTTGCGTGTGTTGTCTGTAATCTGTGGGCCTGTATGTTTCACCGTGGAGGTAAAGATATGACTGGACTGGACTCCTTGACGTTTTGCTAGTTTATTAACGAATTCTGAAAACAAGTGACAGCGTCCCGTGCGTATCTAAGTGTTGAAGTGACGAATATGACGACTGATAATAATGATTAGGTAATTTTGGAGTCCCTAAAACCAAAAATCATCAACAGTGTTGATTTGTTGTGTATGACTTTAACGGAGAGAAGTGCTTTAAAAGCAATGAGACAGGTTTATTAGACATCTGTGAAATTGCCTAAGAGTTAATGTTAATTACAGTCCCACAATTTGTTGTTCAAATCTAATTTCTAATTCGAGTTATCTGAACCAGTATTAGGTCAATGGCAGATACATAATTCTGATCGCGAATTTTCGAAATAGCTGGATCAGAGTTAAGAAACACTTAGGGGCCGTTGCCAAAGAAATCACTAATAAAATGTGGTATCGTGAGTGACGTTTGTTTACGACAAAGAGGCGCCTCAGTTGCGAAATAGAAAATCGACAAGGCATGGTGCAGTCCCAAGAGAAACGTCACAACTCTCTATGAAGGCTGAGACTTTTACTGCGTTTTTACATTGGGTGAGAGCGACTCGTACGCATGTAACGCCACCCGCCGAGGAAAGCTATTGCATTTCGTAATGAACGCAAATATCGTAATGGAAGTTCGATTGACAATCGGATTGGCTTCGGTCAGCGAGCGAGCTAACAATTTGTGTAGGTGATAAACGTTGAAATCGACTTCTCCATAAAAGTCGATGTTCGTTACGTTTATGTACACATTGTAATGATACTAAATAGGAAGGCGCAATATTTGTTCAAGAAAGTTAGGTAACATAGCAAAAGTCTCAGTTTTCTGACTATTGGACATTGATAGGTTTCAAAATGAAATATGTATTATCTTGTAACAGTGTTTGCTTATGAGCACCGTTTTCATCGATGTCGTGATTCACTCACTTGCGTACTGCATCAAAGGATAGTTGTTCCGCAAGGATTAAACCATGGGTTTGCACGTTGAATCATAATATATACCTATTAATCGGCCGGTGTAATCAAGGAGTTCTTTAAGGACATCTGATCGTTGGTAAGCGCAAAAAACCCATTAGTTTCTCCTTATACCTCTCAAGATGCCTCCATCTGGGGATTAACTAATGACTATCGAAACTCGATCGAGTTGGCATTTGAATTGAAATTGATCGTTACATCTACTAAAGGCGTTGATGAGTGTCGTTTCGAAGCCATGCCTCATTTCAAGCTTCAAATGAACGACTTCAATTGTAATGACCAAACTCATTCCATTATTTTAATTAGCCTTCTGCTCTGTTCCAACTGCAGGTCCATTGAATTATTTATTTTGTTCCGTTATATAAAGATAATATCAATTAAGCAATGATCGAGAATGATGCGAGTTCGCATATTAGGAGCGCGTCCATACGCGATGCGCATAGTCGTCGGGCACTAATTGATTTGCGATTCGATACTCGGAAGACTGCGCCCGCGGCCGAGACGGCGCAGACAGTCGTTTGAATGTAAACTGTAAGCATTATGAAACCAATCGCGAGTGTCATGCGTCGTGACATAACCCAGGTCACCACTGGCGGCGGACAAAAAAAGAAAAACGCCGTGTAGGCGACCGGTCGGCAAAATAACTAATAAATGTTTGGAAGTTATAAAGTACTGGTCGTGTTTCACAATATGCAACTAAATAAGCAGTTATACAGCTCGTGGCATTTAGAGCACTCTTGATCAGATAAACAAAATCAATACGTACACGAGCTAAACGGCTAAACGAGAGCAGTTTAGCCGCCGTCATGGTTACTTGCTGTTTTCGATCTCAAACCTTTCAATTTCAAAATCGATTATGCAAACTTTTCAGGAACAATATCGTGCGAAATATCTGTGCGGCCGATGCTCGTTCGCTAATCGACTGCTAAAGCCTAAAAGCTATCAATCGAGATAGAGAATACATTACATCATCGGCTAGCTATCGGCGCGTTGATGAAAAATAGTCAACTGAGGTGAGGCAAGAGTTATTCGATCTTCATTTTCTCAGCGGCAGTAATGGATTGCCACTGATAAGTATGCCATTAGGAGTCTGTGGGAAACATTGAAACTAGCTGCAATGGCATAACTACAGTCGGGACTTGCCATTACGTTTTGAATAATACACTGTCACCTGGTTTGATACGGTAGTGAATCACGGCGGAGGGGTGCATATGAAATTGAGCTGAGGTCCCGCACGCGCGCTGACGATAAAATAACAATACAATTTCTACCTCAAACTATTCAAGGATGAATACCGATTGCGTGCCTCTGCTGGATCATTTGCAGGTGGGTCACGCGCGTGCGCCGCCGCTATGGCGTCATATCCTCAACTGAATTGGTCTGACAATTAATAAAAGAATTGCGCGCGAAGCCAGCGCTATGTTCGGTAATGGACGGCAGTTTTTGACGCGCTGAGGTTTCCGCAGACGGATCTGCGAGCAAAAACTGCGCAACGTCATCGCGTATACGGTGGAACCGGCATTGCTCCGTGTTCCGAATTGCCGTATATAGTACAGCGATCGGTATTTTAATAGGTATAATCACCCGCTGACATGTCTTAGGAATCCGCGGATATACTTGTTAGGATTTAATTTAAAGTATCTATCACAAAAAATAACACGCGCTACGGGGCACCGGTGGGAGCTTATCAAATTATTTTTTGGAATCTCATAACAAGCGATGTACCTATGATTGTAATAAGTGTCTACTACGCAAAAACTATTTGCTTCCTCATCATGTACCGGATAAGAGATATTTTTTATATTCCATCCCTAATACGGGTATAAGTGTCCATAGGATCCAAATTCCATCAACAATTCAGTCACAATTCAAAATTTCCTCTAAAAGGTAAAGGTCACATTTTGTCAGAAAATCAGGCGTCCACCCTTCGGCATCAATTGGGACTTGAGCACAATGGGATAAAAATGAGCCTTATTTGCAGTCGTGCGTGGTTGGGACCTGCGTGACGTCACGCGGCCGCTCGGTCCTCCGGCTGACAGGCTTATCCCGCTGTCATCTCACGCCCATTATGTGCGCGAATAGACGTGTGACCTCCGTCAGCGGGTACGAGTAGCATGCAAGGCCGCATGCAAGCTTTCCTTTTAAATTACGAATAATTATCGACTATCGATAACTTTGAGGCGGTTCTTCCGAACGTCAATTGTTTTCGGGCGACCGTGACTCCTGCAGTTCATTCTTATTCAGTTTTAAAGCATGACTATCACTGTGACGTTGAGTTGGCGGAGATAAGAGACGTCTATCTTCGTGTTGTACGCACTTGAGCGTCATGTTGTGCTAAAGATTTATACGCTTTGTTTGTCGACATTGACGAATATATTTGTCTGAAATGATGAAACAAACACCCGCTTCTGATTAACCGCCTATTGTGATGGTACGAGACGTAGACGTACAATATCCCCGAGCGTAGTCATTAATATGCAAGGAGCACTGTTGTCAATTACTTTCACTTGAAATAATTATGCCGCTTTCAATATTTTACAAGCGGGGTCGTCGGCCGGAGGGCTTATTGTCTCTAGGACTAAGTCTTCCGAGTTATTAACGCCTTAGGATTTGAATAGATTTACTAAAATCCAAACAGTGAACTAGGGTAGGGTTTACGAGGAAATTGTCTGAAATCCTAAAAGCTCTATGAAAAGCTCGGGGCATCGACCTTTTTCATTTCCTAACTTTAAATTGCTTTCGGATATACTGATACAAGAAGGCAAACATGAATCAACTCCGTACAGCATTACATTGGCATTTTATAATAAGAAGTCGTTTAGATAAAAAAAAAACTCCAGCTTTAGAATTTTTAGGCACTCGGCATTTTGCGTTACGAAGTTCAACATGATAATAATATTCTGTAACCTAGGACGTTAATGTTGAATGTCATTAGTTCATTACATATTCTATTAAACCAGTCAATACACATATTGGATGAACGATATTTTTAAAGAAACTAAACTTTTTTATTTTATTAGGTAATGCAACACCTAGTCAAAACGTCAATAAACCCGAGACTAATTGAAACCTTTATATTTTTCTAAACTGCTGCTATTTCAGTGTACCTAATTGAATTCGCTTCGTCTAAATCTTTTAAGCCCGAGTCACCTGCAAGTTGCCACTTAAGAGTCACCTGCAAGTTGCATCTAACGGTACAAAAAGCAATCACCGTCTCCAACGTACCACGGAGGCTTGTCTAAGTGCATGGTAGCAACTAGCAGCCGTGTAAGCAAGTCGTAAGGACATGTGGCGGAGGACGCGTGTGCTCAAGTGCCTGTCTGAGTGCACCCTTTGTACCGTCACCTCTGCAAGAACAATGCCGCTACAATGCTGGAACACCATACATACTTAATACCTTTTGACTTTTGTGACGATGTAGTACGGAAACGTGACTGTGAAAGATAATTGTGAAGTAGGAAAGAAGCTGCGGCTAGAATTAGCGGAGTTCTTTTGGCGTCAATGAAGGGTTTATTTTCGCTTGTTCCAGGCGTCTATTCTTTGCGAGGTTTACAGGCGTATTGTACCTATAATGTTAGGTATATATGTTCATGTGCCTTTATCTACATGAATCCTCAGAAAAAAGGTTGTCATACAGTGTAGCATGCAGTACACCCTTTGGTAACGCCTACCGAGTTCGTTCTTTGATTAAAATTATTAGGTAGTAACTAAAAACCTGTAATTTATTAGGTAGAGCGACCAAGCTGGCGGTTCCACGCCGAACAATCGCATGTCACTGTCGCTTCCTCAATAACTATTTAACCGACTCAATTAACATCTTCTTCTTCTTCTTCTTCTCAGCATATATGCGTCCACTGCTGGACATATGCCTCTTGCATGGATTTCCAAGCTGATCTTGATGCGGCGATCCTACTCCAGGTCGGCCCTGCCGTCTTTTTAATGTCGTCCGACCATCTGGCTTGCGGTCTTCCAACGCTTCTGCCACCCGTTCGCGGCCTCCAGTGAAGCGCTCGCTGACTCCATCTGTCATCGTCTCTGCGACATATATGACCAGCCCATTGCCACTTCAATTGCGCAACTCTTTTTCCGATGTCGGTAACTTTCGTGCGTTGGCGAATGTCTTCGTTTCGTATTCTATCTCGCAGAGAGATTCCGAGCATTGAGCGCTCCATAGCTCGCTGTGCCACTTTTAGGCGGTGGATTCTTCCAGCGGTTAGCGTCCACGTTTCGCATGCGTATGTCATTACTGGGAGAACACACTGGTTGTAGACTCTCGTTTTCAGTGTTTGCGGGATTTTTGAGCTGAAGACGTCTTTGAGCTTACCGAATGCACCCCATCCAAGCTGGATGCGTCTGCTAATTTCAGAGTCTAATGGATCTCTCTTTAATGTTATTTTCTGACCCAGGTATATGTAGTCGTTCACTTCTTCAATCGTTTTGCCGTTCAATGATATGTTTGCGCTGACGGAGGTGCTCATCCATTTCGTCTTCTCCATATTCATTTTCAGGCCAACCCGCATCGATGCCTGACTTAGATCGTTGAGCATTCTTCCAATATCTTCCGGTGTTTCTGCAAGTAGAACGATGTCGTCTGCGAAGCGTAGGTGATTGAGATATTCTCCATCGATATTTATACCTGTGCCGTCCCAGTTGAGTGTCTTAAAGACGTCTTCGAGTGCGTTTGTAAATAGCTTCGGGGAAATGACATCCCCTTGGCGTACTCCTCTTTTAAGTGGTATATTTGCGGTGGAGCCTTGAATTTGCACTGTCATCGTCGCTGATCGGTAGAGATTTTTTAGCAGCTGGATGTATCTGTAGTCTATTCGGCACCTCTTTAGGGAATCGAAAACTGCCCAATGTTCCACCGAATCGAACGCCTTTTCATAATCCACAAAGGCAAGGTATAGCGGTTTGTTATATTCGTGTGATTTCTGTATCACTTGCCTTAATGTGAAAATATGGTCTACTGTACTATAGCCACCTCTAAAGCCCGCTTGCTCTTTGGGCTGATATTCGTCCATTCGTCGCGTTATTCTCGTTGTAATGACGCGTGAGAAAACTTTGTAAATTAACATATCATACCCTATTCAGTAAGATTTTCGCATCTTTTATTTAAGTGAAACATTAGGGTTACACATGTAAGGCTTGCGCCACTGCTAACTGGGCCGTAATAATTCTACCATGGAAAGCAGAAGGGTGTATAAGCCTTGATAGTTCTGTGCATATACGCTTTTTTAGGTCAAGACAGCAATGGGTCGCAGACCACGCTAACTGCGTTGTGTAACGTACACATCTAGGCTCAAACCACAACTGTGCAACTTAGAACCGGAAGGTCCCATCCGCTGATAAATTCCTATTGACATCTGACTGACAGCTTCTGAGACTGTGGAAATCTCCCGCATATTGAATGGACGAATTCTGGTCTGCGGTCGAATGTGAATTTCACAAGGAATGTGTGTCCAATAATAATGTGTTATTAGCGGCTGATGCGAGCTAGTTGAGTCGAGTCTTAATTGTAAGGCACTCAGCCTAGCGGTTTCATCAGGGCGGTATTAACATAGACATCGGTCGTTTAAGCTCGTTTGTACGTATTACAAATCAGGTATAAATTGTATAAAAGGCCTGTACTAGTAGAGCATGTATAATCCGCCCAGTGACCTTAAATTCAAAGGCTGCTTAGATATCTCCTTTCGCTATAATGATCAGAAAATAAAACATCAATAAGTAGGTAACTTTTTTCACCTACCGACTCCTTTCACGAAGCACAGCGTCACACACTGCTTAATAATCCTTGCCTACACTAATGATGTCCTCTATTTTTATCACATATGAGAATATATTTCTAATCCTTCAACAGCATTTCGACAGACGGTAGACATAAAGATTGATAAATGCTTCCAATTTAGCTCCAAGAATAATTTGTTCTGAAAATGTGGGGTCGGTAACATTGTTATAACGCCGGTGCTCAGAGATAGGCCGCAGTTCCAATCGTTGACTTTTATGGGGTCAAGAGTAAAGATAAGATCGGTAAGGCACACCTGGAAGCTTTTTAATATGCAAATAACGTGGTTACGAACCCTGCAAACAGGACAAAATCCAGCTTATTACGTAGGTATCTACAATTCGATATTGATGTTATCGACATTGTAATGCAATTTTTACGGACCGTTAACGTTTTGTTACTACCTATAGTGAAACTTCTCAGAAAACAGATATAACTTACAAATAAGATAAAATAAGTAAGTTGGGCCTAATAATATTGACAAGAGACACGTGACAATATTTCGATCTTTGCCGATACCAAACACGGAGCATTTGCTTATGGATATCCTGGATTTTCGGTTGTTTGCATATTGATGTTTGTTCTGCCTTTACGCCTTAAAGAAGTATCGAGCAAAGGCGAAATCATGGTTGTTTTTTATGGAGACGCGAACAATGGTTTAAGTTACACTTATAACTATGGGGTATAACACTGCAGTCATAAGGAAATAAGACGTATCTGAAAATTTTCCGACATTGATTGATTGAAGGAAAAACGAATTTATCGGTTACTACCCAAGTAGTAGCATGTATAAATAAAGCGCTTATAAAGCCCTTACACACCTGGAATAAGCCGAACAAGGGTTGTATCTGCTCTTTTGCAGCCTATCTATGTGCTACGATGAAAAGTGTCAAATGTATGTTTTTCTGTTTTTTTTTCGGCTGTACATAGCGGACGAAGTCAAAGTAAAAAAAAAAAACAGTTCCGAAACTTAAAGATTGCGCAGAGCGGTGTTAAACACTTTTATCGCTAATTGCCGCTATTGCCACCACTTTCGCTAAAATCAACAGCGAATATTGCAAAAGGCAAAACAATGGGTGTGAGATGATACAAGACAATGCTTATCTGGATATGATACAGTGGGATCATTTGTTACTTTTTTTGACATGGAAAGCAATGCGTGGATCGTATTGTGTTTTTGTTTCAAAAAACACAAACATGCCACGATAGTGGGTGGAGTATTTCATGTGTTTCGATGTTAACTATAAATTTTATCGTCGATGTATCGCACGACAGTCGTCAAGGCTAATTGTTGGGAGATCAAAAAGAGGGAAATCGTAAGGCACGCGTTAATGGCGACGCCATTGTTTTGATGTTAGGAACGGCAGCTGAAACCGCGGGCACTTTCACTTGCACCTATAATTTGAATGAGATTAGATTGACAGAGAACATTTTAATTTAAGATATTCGTTTCTTTCGATTGTCTCCTTTTTTACTGCATGGCAATATTAACTTACACACTAGATTATGTTTGTCCTTTCTAGGATTAACCAGGATAAAGGTCTATTTTTTACAAGCAGCGATATTGTTTGACAACATGGCGTAATTATTATTCAGCAAAATTCAAAAGCAGGAAAACCGCGCGGCCCGAGGGCGGAAAACTAATGTTTACAGCATCGTTAAGATCGGTATAGAGACGTTAAAAACTCGCGTCAGCCTGACGGCCGGATCCGTTAATTACACGCGTATGAAAACATAAACAGTTCCTGAAGGAACCTTGACATATTAGTTTTACTGAGGCGTGGGATACCATTTTATTTATATGCACTCGGTTCAAAATTAACATCTCGTTAGGCTCAGATGAACGAGCGTCGCTTGCATTTATTTTAGATGCTATGTATTTCAATGTTAAATATTTAGAAGGTTTTCATCATCATCATCATCATTTCAGCCATAGGACGTCCACTGCTGGACACAGGCCTCCTCAATAGATTTCCATATGGGCCGGATAGCAGCGACCCGCCCCAGCGAGAAAGGTTTTATTGACTCTAAGAAATAATTGTGTTTGTTTAAAGCTTGATTCGTATTTATATTGTGTTGCTGTAAGCCAAATGCTAATATAAATTGTTATCATCTCTCAACTCCCATAGAGGATACATTTTCAAGAAACTTTTCTCGTTTTCATAAAACTCTTCTAAAGAATGTCTTGTTTATTAATCTGTCAGTCTAGTTTGAATGATAATTAATTAGATTTCAGATACCATTCTGTATCTATATATTTATTATCGCCAATTTGCACGTTAACTGTTCCGTTAAGTATGTGAAGTAACACGTCCTTTACTAGCACTTAACAAACAGTGTAATAGTCATGTTAAAATGCAGCCATTTACTTAACAAGTGCGTTCATTGCAGTAATTTGATTGTAAAAGTTCGCTATGTTTGCGCTACACTGCTTCGGTGGCAATCTGCAATTAAATTCATTATTTCAGCATTTGTAACTGCTTCATCAAAGAATTCATTGTTTTTCAGTTCACATAAAGCTACTAATTTGATAGTCTTCCATGTATGACAAAGAAAGTTGTGGTGGTTCAAACTGTATTTCATACAACAATAGCCTGATGTTAGATTTATCTCTTGCTTTCATCGTCGACTGAAAGAGAGGCTTTGTGTCATATCAAGAATCCTAGGAGTTTGCGTTATCGGTAGGTACTGCCTAAACTGGTTTTTGAACCATAATTGCAAAATTTGATATGGCAGTTTCCCTCGTTTCTCACTATAAGACATAAGTATTAATCTCAGAGCCTAAGTATCCACATTACAAAGGAAAACGTTTATAATTTCGCAAATTACGTAAACGTTGGGGGCACTTGACGCTCGATGTTAGAACCTGTTTCGCGGACCAGTTCCGCCGCGAGCAAGGTCCCGACATAGACCCGGCGAGGGAGCCGCTGCTGAGCGCCGAGCGCCGGCGCCGGCTGTAGGGAGGGGCTAAAATAATATCGATTTTTGAAACAATATCGATATATCCACACAACTGTCACTGGGACTGGCACTTTTTTCCACTGGGAACACCCACTTGGGAACAAACAAAGATGACGTTATTTTTGGCTTGCTTTAAGAAGGCTTTGCACATGCACAACAGACAGATTGATACCGATTTCGTTACTCAGAAATAAATATCAACTAGCGATATTCCGAGATTAACACGTTCAGTGCGGTATAGGTCATGTGGACTCTGTACAAATATTGTTAATTACAAGTTAACATAAGTGCTGAAGTAAAGGTGTTAAAAATATTGCGATTTATGGATTCTTCTGAAAAAAATATTGATAGTTTTATAAACTTATTGAACAAATATCGATATTTTTATACATCGATATTTTTTACCCAAGCTCAGCCGACCGTTGGCACCAACCCGTTCGGCGTTCTTTTTTCAAAACGCATAAAACAAAATGGCCGACAATACTCGATCAACCAGATGAATTAAGCCGACATGAACAGATATGTCTCGGAAGCTCCATGAACTTAAGCGAATTGGGATATAATAAAAATACGTTGTAGTTTTTGTCTGATACGATAAATCGTTCGACGGTGCATTATTCATATCTGTACGTATATGAAGGCGATTATAACACATCCCTTTTGCATATGCGAAACGTAATGGTTGAACTTTGCCGAGCGCGTAATGATAATTGTGTGTAACAGCTGTTTTATAATGAATACGGATGCTTAGAGCTCTATAAACATTTAATTACATTGTTTTACGACGTCTCGCGCTTAAAATTAAATTAGTAATGATAAGCAAAGTAAATTGAATTGCAAGCCAATGTTTAAGCTTCATTACGCCATTTTCATTAGGCAATAGATTCGTCGCTAATCCAAGTGATTAATGAACAAATTATTATAAACCCCATTTCGTGTAACCGTGTATTGTGTATAAACATTAGCTATATTTTGCAAGCCATTGAATGAAGCGTGTCTCAATAAAAATCCTTTATATCACGACATATGTTATTAATTAATTAAAGCCGTGTTTCAACATTGCTTTAAACAAAGGAGCTTTCCTTCAACCGGTATAATTGAATACAAACACATTAACACTACCGGCGTAATGTTGAGAGTTTCATACGTCATACGTACGGTTCGCAACCTAAGTACCCAAACTAACGTAGTAATAGAGTGAAGTAAACTATTCGCCGACCTGCGTTAGAGGCTGTAGATACTGGTAGCACATGATGAAGCCCTTTACGGGGTCGAATGTCGCCGGGGGTGTATTCTCGTGAGCGACGCGTGCTCGAAGCGTGAAACTGGCGTAATTCTTATGACGAATAACCGACGTGACGTAGGGGGCGATGGCTGAACCGATCGACATTTGTTACAGCATATTTCTAACGCTCTGTTTTTGATAGTCATCTGTTTTTCATTAGTATTAAGTACCAACTCTAATGTTTTATGGCGGCATGTGGTCACATGCGGGTTCTTTGCGTGCGTCTCAACGCAAATTTAATATGTCTGCTATAAGAGCTGAGCAGCATCAAAAATTTGTTTCAAAATAATTATTTCAATTCGTGTAACAAGCATTATGAGAAAAATAACACAGCTGTATCCTAGTTACAACTAGTACTACTGATCGTTCACGTACTTATGAAACTTTCAAGCTGTGAGCTCTTTTCAATAGAGTTCGATTGTTCTCGTTTTTGCCTTTGTATCAAAGTACCTATGATATATTTCAAAATAACACTAATTTAAGTCATTATGTAAGCTCGCAGATCTGTAGATCCTTTCTATAAATAAACAAAACGCAATAAATTGCTATTATTATTACAGCACCGTTATCTTTACAAGGAACAATATTGTGTATAATTTACGACGTCTAATAACGCTTCGGCCCAACTGGCGTAATAAAGGTTATATTAACACCAGACTTAACAGGGAAGTTGTCGTTAACCTAGTAAAGCTATATAATATATGTATATATTATGTATCTATATTGTATGTATGTCTATCGCCGTCTAGTACCCATAGTACAAGCTTAGCTTGGTTTGGGACTAGGTCGATTTATAAAAAAAAGGCGGACTAACAAGATTTTTATTTTTCTGAAAAATACACGTAAATGAATTGCATACATGTCTATTTTATCCATAGGGGTAGCTCGCAATAGCGTGGCGACCATACAAGCCGATTCCCACCGGATTGCCCAAATCAGGTCGATTGAGCACTATTACTAACTAAAGACAAATGCGTGAAATCTACAAGTTTGCCCTGAGTTTTTATTCGACACCACGCGACTGGTAGATAGAGAACTTTTTGTTTGCCTAGAGATTTGAATACCATTTTTATTTTTATTACATCTAAGTATTCTTTGGTTAATACTCCTTGACCTAACCCTTTTAAAGAACGTGCTCGATTTGACATGGCAGATGACATGAAATAACAGAAATTATCACTCCTCACTCACCTCCTAATACATTAATCATTTGCTGTTTATAGTAGTAACATAAGTTAAAGTGACATAACTAGTTAGGAGAGGTCACCAAGTCACTAAGTTAGCTAATAAAACCACTTAGGGGATTGAATTGATATTAATATTGCTTTGAAGTTGCCATTATTGGGAGTCTATATTCCGTCGCTTTGACTGGTAAATTGACGTGCCCTTGAGGTTACATAATTAAATTAGAGACTCGATCATCAAAAGCGTAATACTAACGAGAAAAGTATAATATTCAGATTGAACTATAAGAACACACTGAACAAAAAAAAGAGATTTGTGTGTATTGAGCTATTTTTATTTATATAATTATCCATACTAATATTATAAATGCGAAAGTGTGTCTGTCTGTCTGTTACCTCTTTACGCTTAAACCGCTGAACCGATTGAGATGAAATTTGGTATATAGATAGTTTCAGTCCCGGGGAAGGACATAGGATACTTTTCATCCCAAATAAATTTAGTGTTCCCGTGGGATGAGCGGGTAACACCGCGGGGCAAAGCTAGTAATTAATAATTCGATATCAGTCTACAACCCTGAAGAAGGAAAGCAGAAAGAGCAAAGAGTAATATTCTTGTGCCTTTCTTAAATGTTTAAGTCACGTTTAAGTATAGTTTAGTATTCTCGAGTATTACGATATATTTAGGTAGTATATTGTCAGCCTATCAGTACCGGTTTAGAATAAAAAAAAGACATTGGATAGGAAACTACATGTATATCATAATTAAAAAACCAAAAATAGTTCAGATGCATCGGGTATAGGTATCGTCCATTTCATTTAAAATTGCGTCTGTGTGATAAAATATGTGAGGGTTTGTTTTTAGGGTTACGTACCCAAAAGGGTAAAAACGGGACCCTATTAATGAGATTTCGCTGTCCGTCCGTCCGTCCGTCCGTCTGTCACCAGGCTGTATCTCAAGAACGGTGTTTCTATTGCCACTATAACAACAAATACTAAAAATAAAATAAAATAAATATTTAAGGGGGGCGCCCATACAAACTTGTTATAGATTATGGTACGCAACACTTCATGCGCGAGTCGAATTCGCACTTGCCCATTTTTTTAGAAAAAGAAAGCAAGCACGCTCTGAGCATTTTCCAAAATCAAGTACCTTATTTTAGAACAAGTTAGAAAATAATAGGTTAAGTAATAATAATAAAGGGCCATCAGACTGAAGCGTACAGCGTAAACAAACAAAGATACATGTCAAAATAAAATATTAAACATAAACAACTATATATTAAACTTAATACTTTTCTTGACACGAATATTAATATTTAAAGTGACATAATCATCCTTACCCACGATCCCGTGGAACCCCAGCGCTTAAGCCTCTTCCCGAAAATGGTTTGGCACTGCGACAGGCAGGACACAGACGCGGCCGGCTGTATTTTACCACCGAAGTCCCTGTCCAATGTCATCTTACAATCACAGTCACTAAGTTCACTAGTCACACAAGTACATAGGGTAAGGGCGAAATCACCGCTTGTTTACAATTGTTTTTAAAAAGTTTACAGGTTTGCCAATGTTCAACGGGACTCTATTTGCCGAAGCGTTAACACACGTCTTTTGTTTTTGCCGATGCGTTCAACTCAGAACGTGTTACGTGATAATGTTTTGTTTTACCGATGTTTTTATTTGTATTAACGAATCGCGCTGCTAGACTGGTTCGCACTCGCGTATCTTGTGGCTCGTGCGTCCGCGGCGGCGGTCTCGCGTGGAGTGGCTCGCTGTTTCCCGGTGGGAAACTCGCCGCCCGCCCAGCCAACTGGGGCGTCTTTATTCGCACGTTTACTGGAATCGTATTAGTGTCGTATAGGTGTCGGGATTGACGCAACGACGTGCTTTTAAGGTTTTCGGGAAAAGTTATATATTAGGTTTTGCAACTGGGTAGGTGAATTATTTTCGGTTGAAGTAGAAAAGTGAAATTCGTGAGTCATATAACAACCAGCTACTGCTAAATAAATGTTACTTAATTAAGTATTATTTATAACCGGCACCAATACACAAAACTGTAAAAGCTACCTATGCTACCTACCTCTGATTTATTTATTAACTGCTACTTTAATTATAGTTGTGTTATTAATTTTCTCCATCTTTTGTTTATTAAGCACGGGCATACCATTTTTCTTGTTCTGTTCTGAAGTAAGTAAATCAATTATAATCTAAGATGGGGAAAGGTGAAAATTTGTTATAGAATGTAGGTACGTAATGAATGTAAGCACTAAGTATTTAATCTAGATGTAGCTGCTGAATCGACCTAGTCCCAAACTAAGCAAAGCTTGTACTATGGGTACTAGACGACGATATACATAATATATAAATACATATATAGATAACATCCATGACCCAAGAACAAATATTTGCACAAATATTTGCCCCGGCCGGGATTCGAACCCGGGACCGCCGACTCAGTAGGCAGGTGTCTAGTGTCTACAAACCGAGCCAAACGCGTCGTCAAAACATGTTCAAAATATATGTCATTACGAAAGAAAATAATAATTACCTAAATTAAAAAAATTAAAACACCCCCGATACAAGTAGCTGGTCAACATGACACCCTCATTCATGAGTGATGTAGAAAATGCTACTAAAACTGAACATAACTACAACATTTGGAATTCTTAACTTCAATATTTGGCTTGTCATGTGTTCCAATTAAAGCTGAATATCTTGAACTACTGGACCTATTTCCACCAAACATAGCAAAGAACCATCTCGACGGACAAGTCTTTCGATAAAAAAAACCACACTCAAATTGGTCCAAATGTTGGGAGTTACGATGCCACAGACAGACACACACATGTATACATGTAAAATTTATATAACCTCTCTTTTTTCGTCGGGGTTCAACCAGCAAATATCTACAGTAAATAACACGATTGATTTGACATTTCACTAACGCAAAACAGAGCTTTTACGGAACTCCTCCCATTAACAACCAATTAACATTTACACGGACCTTTTCACATTTCAATATAGTTGTACGATCAGAGGCCACGCCCCTTCCGGAAATAGTCCGCCGATTACCCACATCCGCCGGGAAGGCACGTGCCGACATTGCCAATATCTCCGCAGGCTGCTAGTCGGCTGACCCGTATCAAAACCTAGTACAGTGCGTGAGCTGACAGAATGTGATTCCAGTTTTATATCTGTCTTGCTCGCTATTACGTGATCCAGATAAGAACCGAAGAAGAAGAACTTCGCGATAGTGTGCAGCCAGGGTCAGTTTTAACCCATACACGAGTCCCAATCTGAGACCTCACTGCTTCAGATTAAATTTTACAGGGGAACAAAAATAAGTCAGCTTCAAAGAACTTCTTATATTTCGGTAAAAATATACGTTAATCGGTGAAATATTAACCACATTTGATACCTTTTACTATCTTTTTCTTTTACTATGATGATCTTTTATGTTTGTTATTTCTTCACGCTCAACCGGCTGGACCAGTTTTGATAAACTTTGAAGGTAGCTGACACCCCGGATTAACACATAGGCTCCAGTTTGTCCCGAAAAAAAATGTGTTTTCGTGGGTTGAGCGGGTAACAACGCGCGGCGCAACTAGTTATACACTAAGAAAGGTGTAACTAAGAAAGGTGTAATATGTACCGATGATAATTTCCTAACTTTTTTTTATTTTATTAAAATTACTTTAAAATTATCTTTGACAATGCCACAACCTAGCAAGTCTCAAGCACTTGCTAGATTTTGCAAAGGTAAGTGAGTTGGGTACTAGGTTTTGAATCGGGTAGCCGATATTCCAAATGTTACTTACTTGGTATCGAGGAATTAAAATTATAACGATATTTAACTTTTTATCTCTGTCATTTTGTTTGGATTTTCTAACTGTATAATAAACTTATTTCCAAAAATTTGTCGCGTACCAGGTTTCACTATGAGGCAACCACGTAATATGTATCCAACATTGTTACCCTCATATCCACATACACCTCTAGAGGGAAATGTAGATTTTAAAGCCCTAGGGACTCGGGTGATTGTTCGATGAAAGAATTGTTCGAGATCGGAGATTGAAGAAGTAAACTTAATATGCAAACGTCAATATTGGTAACGACTAATCGGATCGGAAGAGCTTTGAATTAATTGCATCGCTAATGTCAGAAGTGGGATTAGTTGGAATTTTTAAATTATTAGAAGCTGAAGATATAGACTTTAATGAAAAGTGGATAAGTTGAGGATTTTGAAATTGGTATCTTAGAACCTTGCTTTGGCTTTAGGTAATAAGTAATTTACTTTGAATGTAAAATTATAAGTGCTTAAAGTTAATGTCGGCGATTATCATCTGCATACAAATGGTATGCATGTTATGTATATTACAATCCGTATAATTTGGGATATTAGAAGTTTCTCTATATCAGTAGTCCCTGCGAACCTATGATGGTTGGGCTCATAACGCAATAGATAAATGACAAAGAATCCGCCACGTTTTGACAAGTATGTTGACCGTAAGGGATCCGATCCAATATTTTAGTTCCTTCGACGATTCAATATTCGGATGTCAAAATAGTAATGACGGTTCGGCACTGTTTCTTCCATTACTATGACAAAGCGGGACTTCCTTCGAGACCAAGAACGTAACATCACGTTCGAAACGTCGAGGTAAATAAATAGGTAAACAGTTTCTGATCGCTAATAAGTCCCGTTTTGTTATAACTATGTGTGAAATCGTGTAAATTTAAATCAATATAACATAGTCTTGATCGATTCCATATTCAAGTGTCAAAATAGAAACAGTAGCGGCGGTTGAAACGCCTTTCAGCCGCCCGTTCCCTTGTGCTACGTTATTCATGGATCTATAATCTTTTTAATTCTGATGGCATTAATTGGTGAATGGGACGCCTTTTGTAAATTGTGACGCACTTCATGGTTATATTCGTAAAAAACGTAACACACGGGACACAGGAATGGTGGTCAATCGTGTGGCTTGCCCATTTCCCGTGACCTTTGACATTGTCACGCGAGTTGCAAATCCCGATATCCGAATCGGATAATCCGATAGTGATGAATTACGTTGTTGTTGTTTGCGAAACGGAATGGAATGGCGTTTATATTAATTAATGGCTTCAGCGAAGCATTCGGACTAATTAATTCGATCAGATAAAACGGAAACTGACGAAATTTTCCGCGGTTCGACCTTGGGAGTGGCTGTTATACAAGTTTGTTTAACGAGCCAGCGTTGTTTCACAAGTATCGTAGATCTATAGGATCGCGTAACTTAAGGAGACGAGGTAAAACCAACGCCTTCAGCACCGTGTTGCCCCGTTTCGCACTTCAGCTGTGCAGCTTTATTATAAATTGCGTTACGTTATTCGCTCATTTCCATAGTATAGGCTCCGGCTATCGTACTTTATGTACATATATGGAAAATAGGTTTAGAAAATCTTTTAATAAATAATCGACGACATTTTCACACGAGTGACCATAACTATTACTAATTAACTAACTATAACACAGATAGTTAAATTTAAGAGTAATGGTAATTTAACTCAATTACGTTACAGTTATCTTAATTAAGCTAACTATCGTTTATAATGGGTGTATTTACATAAATATGTAAGTTAAATTCAGGGCTAACCGAGTTCTCAAAATTATGACTGAAATAAAAATAAATCCGTATTCCGTTACGAGGAAAGCTCTTTGAAGAAATCAGTGATCGAAACAAATAACAATTCGTAATAGGATTTGAATTTGGGCCGTGTCAAGGAACGATCGGAATTCTCAATTGCTTCATACGACAGATCTTTGGAGTCCTCTTTATACAGCAATTTAGAATTTCCACCCTAGACATAAAAATTAATTCGAGAAGACAAATTTTCTTCAATGAAAAAGATACGCCAACATGGAGCAAGTCGAGTCAAATGATTTTAGAAAGATGTGATCACGTAGGCACCAATTAAAAATTTGGAGCTCCAAATCTGGAAATATTTTTAGAATTAACAGCCCACGCAACGCACTTTTTAATTATTGTTCAGTTTCCCAATATCTTTTCAGTTTGATTTTGGGTCAGGCATAATGGCAAATGTTTTAGGAAATTTCTGAGAAATTCTTCCATCAAGAAATGTTTACTTAACAGGCATTTTAATTACGTTTATTTTTGGTACAACTTTTTCAACTATTATAAAACTCCCGGGGAAATGCAATTAACACAAATCGCCTTTTAATTTTTTCACTTTTGGTATTAAAAGGGAAATATAGAGGTTAGTTTATTATTTATAGTTCAGATTGACACGTAAACCTGAGGAGACTTACAGTGAATGATTTCTCATTTGGTACGATATTTACTTAATCTTTAAAGTTTGACTTTCGAACATCTCACAAAAAGCCAGAGACTATGAATTTTACATGTAAGCATCACTGTGCTTAGGGGTCAATAACATCCCGTCTTAGGACTAAAGAGTGATTTGAGACCACCTCATCACTACATAGTATTAAAGAAAGTCGCTTCCTGTTTGTCTGTCCCTATGCATGCTTAGATCTTTAAAACTAAGCAACGGATTTTGATGCGGTTTTATTTAATAGATAGAGTGATTCAAGAGGAAGGTTTATATGTATAATATATGCATAATTTATTAGCATTGCACCCGTACGAAGCCGTATAGGAAAATTTATTTAAATCCCACTTCGCCTAAGGAACCAGTGTGTTGTGTTACTTGTGTTGTTGGAGGAAGCGACGTAAACGTTAGCATCAGACAATCACAAGGCGAATCCGAATTAATGGCCGACCTCGCGCCATTTCGCAATCGCGCAACGCCCAGAAATGCCATAGTGCTATTGTTTTATTAGTGTAATTGTATCTTGATGGATGCGATGCTAATCTTGATTAAGAGGAGAAAATGTTCTAGGTGTGAGCTAAATATTTTTCTATTTGGATAACTTAGCGATTGCCCTTGACACGGAAGGTGGATAGCTGAATTCGAAAGTAGGTGTTTGTTTACAGATAAATCAGATAACTCTCTGGAAAACAGCGCTGAAATTTCCTGTGTGTGTGGCTTTAGATCACATTTTCCTCTTTGCCAACCGAATGAATGGAAGGACACACCATACTCGTCGTAACAGTGTGCATAGTAACAGTACCTACGAGGTGTGCAATGTACAACTGTTCAGCTAAAAACAATAGCTGAAGTATTTAAGGCTTATTTGGGTGGGTTCTTACAAGTTTTTAATAGCAACTTTACAATACGATTGAAAGCTCTGAGGACGGTGTTTTTTTCTACTTAACGCCTTGTTTTAGTACCAGGGAAGCAGCACAGCATATAGTTGTTCAGGATCACGCTCGGTTTGCGTATACTTAAAGCCTAGGCCTGATTTAAGCTGCAGGCTAGACGGCACGGCGCGTGGGAGACCTAGGTCACAGGCCCACGCCGCACCTGCCG
The DNA here is from genome assembly GCA_947623375.1 of Apotomis capreana. Taxonomy (NCBI): domain Eukaryota; kingdom Metazoa; phylum Arthropoda; class Insecta; order Lepidoptera; family Tortricidae; genus Apotomis; species Apotomis capreana. The sequence goes on along the minus strand of OX392506.1, from coordinate 5,995,799 downwards.
GCAGGGCTGCCACGACACCACACTACACAAAACAGCTTATATCCATTAAAATTACTACTTCAATAACTCCATTATTTTCCATAGATTAAGGTAGAAGTTAGATGTAATGTTGAGAAGATAAGGCGTTTTGAAGCGTCCTAAACTTTAAAATTCATCGTGTTTCTGAGGTACTACAGTCGAGTTGTTTGAATGCTGCAAGGTCTGACGATTCCTGACGCTAGTCTAAAAATGTTACAGTTGACGAGCAACCAAAAAGGGCAAACTTCAAGGTTTTATAAAGCAACTCAGCTGAAACCACTTTTCCCGAAGATAAATATTGTAACAACATCCTTATGAAATTTATATTAACCATATTTATATAATGTAAGCTTGAATAATAATCCTTAAAATTAGATAAATGGTGAAGAGATGGCATGGCATGTCAAGTTTCAAATTATAGCTTCTTAAGGTGGTTGCAGAGGAAACAAAACTAGTCATTCCACGCTAGATGGCGCTGGGAAGCAAGATTTGTAGTTTATGTGTATTATTTCGTATGTTACTTGAGTTTGAAGTAAAATTTGTGTATTGGCGAGTCCGCGTATTTGTCTTTTATTCATGTAGTATTAGTAGCACGTCATACATTGTACTATTCTCCCGTGTATTAGCAATTTGTGAAAAATCTGCAAGTACTCACACTAATAGACACTAATTGTGAGTGTGTGCGGGTGATTCATTCATTAAAGGGTCGCGTATCATCTGTCAGTTTGATAGTAAGCGCAATAAATAAGCAGGCATGATATTTGATTTTGATGATGAAGTAAAGATGCACCTCTAGCACAACTGTGACACGCAACTCTTTTTCGCGCGAGAAAAATTACCTATCTCTTTCTTTGCGGTACTGTAGGAGACTGACGGGCGTTGCTATGTCTCGCGACAAGAACCGTGAAGCCTAGTTGTATTAGACGGGCTGGATTGTCAAAATAAATAATACGAAGAAATTACAAATCTTTAGCAGTTCTATATTTTTAAAGTAGGTATGTGGTGAAATTAAATAAGTATTTTTGTTGGGTTTCTTTTTTGAAATATTGTGATTCTGATTTGTGATGTTATTGAGTTTGTCCTAAGTGTTTCTGAATGATAGATTGGGGTTTAGCAAAAAGGGCCCAATTTTAGGGCACATATTTTGCTGAAAAATATTTTTCTCATTTTTGTTACTTTTTTGATTACAACTAAAGAGTACATTAAAATAAGGGTCAGCTCACACCGAGACGCGACGCGACGCGACGATACTGGGAGAGGCCGGTGATTTCGCGCTGCGCCGCGCGCCGCCGCGAGACGCATCGCAACGTAGCGAGGCGCATCGTAAAATCGTTGGCAGCACGACGCCTCGCTGCGCAGCGAGACGCCGCGCGGTGCCGCGTCCAACCGCCCCCGCAGTCTACCTATTGCAAGCGCATGAGAACGGCGGCCTCAGGCTGCGCCTCGCGGCGCCGCGCGGCTTCGCGAGGCGCAGCGCCGGTCTCACACGCCGCGCGCACCGGCGATGCACCGCTGCGTCGCTCTACGCCGCGCGGCATCTCGAGGCGCAGCGCTGCGTGGCGCAGCGTAATTCTCACGATGAAATGTGTCCCTTTTAATGTAGTAAATAAAGTATAATTTTGAGTCGCTCTATTGAAATGTGCGCGCAGCGTCGCGTCGCGTCGCGTCTCGGTGTGAGCTGACCCTAAGTATCTATTATAAATTACAATTGTTTGATTAACTTGCCCGTTTAAGAACTAGAGCGGTCCTAAGCTACCTAGCCTGGGACTACTTGTACTATCATCTATTCTGTGCTGGGACTTAGAAATTTACGATGAAAAAAAATCACAAGTATACCTCTGTTTTTTATTACTTAATGACAAGATCGGGCCCTTTTTGCTATACTCTGACCTGATATACAAAAACCCGACATCAAGAAAAGTAGGTACTGATTAGGGTTGGGATTTTCGTGGTTCTAGATCATGGTTCCATGGAGTTCAGTCTAAAAATATATAACTACTAGAACTACTACTAACTGAGCGCAGCACCATATAAAAATATATAACAATATATTGTTATTATATATGGATTTTAGAACCACTAACCCCACTAAATAAAATAAAACAATTTTGTTACGTGTGACTTTTATTATAATACTAATGATTGTGTGAGTTGTAGACGTCGCTTTAATTCGAAATGGTGGTGTTACGGACACAAGCCGAAAACTGTTAATTTATAAGCGAAATTTGATGTACATAACGTTAATTTATTTAATTTATTTTATTGCGCATAAAAGACGCTATAAGTCGAGTTATTATGTACCAAATGTATATAACAGTCCGTAAAAGAGACATATGTATGTAACTGGTCTAATCCCAAACCAATCCCGATCCGAAAATCACAATTCGATAGCGATGAATATTGCATAAGATATTCACGTGGTGCCGAACCACGTGGCAATGTTATGATAATATTACATCACCTGTTATCGCTTCCGCAATAGTGCCAAGCGATAGCAACGGATAATCCCATCAGGAATCCGTTTTTATTATGTTTCTAAAGTAATTGGGTCAGCCGCAATTCACGTTAACGTAAAATTAACGTGAATTATGAACCGTCCAATTAGAGCCCATTTTCAGTACGAAATCGTATCGGAATTTCGTTTTAACAATTCAAATTAACTTCACTATGACCTAATCGCTTAGAATACACTTAGAAATGCATCTGGACTCATTGCACTTACCTTTTATAGCCTTCCGCGACTTGCCAGCACAACGTAAAATTAACTTTATCGATCGATCCGACTTAATAGCTAACGAACCGTAACTCTTATCTTATAAAACGTAAGGCCATTTAATGCGGTGCAATGAAAGCTACAGAATGAGACATCTCACGTAGATATCGAACCGTAAACGTAGACACGACCCTCCCCGAACCGCTCATCCCGTAGACCAGAAAAGCCGTTAGGGCTGAAAAATGGGAAAATGAACGGCCAATCACGTAGCTAGTTCACTTTTCCATACAACGACTCTTAGAAAAGAACGCACTTGACGAAAGGGGCGTGCCGGCCGTAGAATGTACGGTTCGACGCCTCCTATTGGCCTGCGTGCCAGCAATTTGCTTACGGGTCCTGAGTCTTGTTAGATCTTAAGGAAATAGCTTATAAGGAATTATTGTTTTCGATTATTTACCATACTGCCGAAGAAAATTAAAGAACGAACAAGTCAACCAGTGTTTTTATAACTCGTACTCGAACCTGCATCGAACCTGCGTCGACCTGCTGCCGTAACCAAGTTCGTCTGAGGTCCCATTCGTTTGGTTGATCTCCGAACTTCGGTCTACGTGCCCTACGTGATATCTACGTGACATTCACGTCGTGCAGCTACGCATCGGATCCGGAGCTACGAAACCGAACCTGTACTACGAGCTACGAACGTACGATCTTGCTACGTGTTACGCAGCATCTACGTGGCAACTACGTGCCGCGTCTGAACCGCCGTGCCTACGACTGGGATAGCCACGGCGACCGAACTGGAGCCACGAATTCCGAGAGCCGATAATACAGTCCACTGTGCTCACTCGTGAGCTACCGAAGAGGCAGTGTTGAGTGATTATCCTCAACATTTTGGTCATTCGAGAGCCGGATCAGAAGAACCGCCGAACCAACCGACAACGATGGTCCACACGAGACGCCAGGCATCACGAGACGGCCGAGCCCCCAGCGAACCGAACCGAGGGGAATCCACGTCTGCGAAGATGCACGAAGCGCATCGACGACTGTCGGACACCAGGGAGCCACAACACGCCGCCCTGGACGAACCGAGCCGCAGATCGAACCCGGAATCGCCGCCCACGGACACGACCCAATGGCGGCAGAAACTGGAGGAGCACCTGCGACGAGCCAGCCTACGGGGGCAACGCGACGACCCCGCAGCCGGCTTTTCGACACCGACGACTCACCTGCCGGCGCGCCCCGAAGCACGAGCGCCCGGCCACAACCGCGACCGCGAGGGCCCCGAGGCTTTCGCGTTTTCCGCGCACCACGCGTTTAATGCGCCCCTCGCCGCGCATGCGCAAATCGAATCACCCGCGGCCCGCGCGCCTGCGACTCAAGCCGCGACCCGCACCGCCGATCGTTCCCGAGAACGAGCCGATCGCGAACGTGCTTTCGACCAAGTACGCTTCAACATCGGCAACACCCGCGCGCCTACGGTCACGTCCGCGACGAGCAGCACCACCGAGGCCCGCAGGAAGCAAGCCGAACTCGCCGCAGCCGAAAGCATCGCAGAGCTGCGCCGCCAACAACTCCGCGTCGAAGAGGACCTCGTCAGGAAGCGACTCGAGTCCGAGCTGCAACAGATCGAGGCTGAGGGGTCCCAGGCTGGCGGCTCACAGGCGGGTCGACGGACGCCAACCGACCAAGAAACCACGCAGCGTATCGATGCGTGGTTTCAACGAACCGAGGTGAGTGACGGAGCCAAGATCGCGCCTGCTAATACGACGCCGATGAGGCAGCGCACGGTCACGCCTGAACGAGGCGAACTCTTACGTCCGAGCCGAAGCCGAACCGCGAGCCGCAACGAGGACATCGACCGACTTGCCGATCGCATCGAGAGTATAACTCGTCCGCCGCCGAAACAGGTATACGAACTCCCGATCTATACCGGACTGCCGAACGAGTGGTTAACATTTTACCACTCGTACACCGAGAGCACGCAGCGGTATAAGTTCTCAAATTTCGAGAACATGGCTCGACTCCGCGCAGCGCTGAAAGGTGAGGCGCGAGAATGCGTCCAACACATGCTGGCGTCGGGATCGAGTCCGGACTTAATCATCCGAATATTAAAAAAGAATTTCGGTAGGACCGACATTCTCGTCGACAGGGCGCTGGAGGACTTGAAACGATTGCCCGCCCTAGGACCGAGCGCGACTGACCTCAACACTTTTTCCATAAAAGTAATGAACATCGTCGCGACGCTCATGGACTTAGATAAGTCACACTACGCAGGTAATCCATTATTGATCCGAGAGATTACCGACCGTCTGAGCCCGCACCTGAGATCGAGATGGTGCACACACGCACGTGAACACATGCGAACAGGTGAGTGCGAGATCGTAATGCTAGCGGAATTCCTACTCGACGAATCCGACGCCGAATTACAATTCTCGCACGCACGAGCCCCGGCGTCGAGACGCCCAGCCGCTACGAACGTGAATCACCAGCCGCTGCCGTCCCGACGCCCGAACCCCGTGAACAGCGGAGCTGCGATACGACGCCCCGCACCCGTAAGAGCCCAGACATACGCCACAGAACGAGTGGACGCCTGTCTGTGTTGCGGCAACACACACCGAACCACGGACTGCCGCAAGTTATTAGGTATGACGATAGGAGCGAGATGGGAGTGGGCTCGAGACGCACGCATCTGCTATAAGTGTCTCGACAAAAGACACCGCCGCGAGAACTGCACGGCGAAAGGTTGCGGCGTGCCCAACTGCCCACACTCGCACCACAAATTGCTACACGATACGACGCCGCCTACGAGTAAGGCGCCGCCCCACGTAGCGCCCCACGTAGCACCCGACGTAGCACTCGACCGCCCAGCCCGCCCGACGCGTAGCACAGCGCAAGCGGCGCCCGGCCCCGCGCGTAGAGACGAGACGCCCGTGCAGAGCGAGCACGCGCACACTACGGCGGAGCTAACTGCCAATACCGTCGACGCAAACACGAAGGTAATGCTTAAGATAATGCCTATCGTCGTTAGCGGACCATGCGGAAGCATCGAAACATTCTGTATGATCGATGAGGGGAGCACGATATCTCTCATCGATCAGGGACTGGCGGATCAACTAGGAGCAACGGGACCTGAAAAACCTCTCGTCATACAAGGCGTAGGCTCGATATGCCTAACGCAACCGAGTCAGCGCGTAGAGGTAAGCGTCCGAGCTACGAATGGAGGCCCGTCACACTCGCTTACGCTGCGCACTGTACCGCAACTTGGACTACGCGAGCAGTACATGCCGCGTAGGGCGGTACTCAACTTCGAACATTTAGCCGACTTGAACGAAGCCTGCTACGAGCATGCCGCGCCTAAAATACTATTGGGCGCGGACCACTGGCACCTGACGCTGCCGCTAGAGACGAGGACAGGAAGGCAGTGCGACCCGGTGGCGATCCGTTCGAAAATCGGATGGACAATTTACGGTATGGCCCCACGCTACTTACGAAACCAGAGCGATCGAGAGGTGGTCATGCACGCTTTCTCGGATGAAGACCGAGAAATAAACATGGCGTTGAAAAGGTACTTCGACGTCGAAGCGCTAGGCGTGAAGTTGATCGACAAAAGGAGCCCGCAGGATCAACGCGCTATCGACATATTTAACGCGACAGTTAAACGCATCGACGGCCCGCGCTACGAGGTTGGACAACTGTGGCGCGACGACGAACCCTGCTTGCCGCCCAGTTATACAATGGCGTATAATAGGTTGCGCGGCATCGAACGACGCATGGATAAGGATCCGACATTTGCAGCGGAATACACCGCGCAAATAGATAACTTGCTGACCAAGGAGTACACCGTGCGACACATAGGCGATTACGACGGTCATAAAACCTGGTTTTTGCCGCACTTTGCTGTACGCAACATAAACAAGGGCAATAAAATCAGGTTAGTATTCGATTCCAGGGCGACCTCGCAGAACGTCAGTCTGAACGACAAGCTGCTGGAGGGCCCGGATTTACTGCAGTCACTCCCGGGTATCCTGTGCAGATTCCGCGAAGGTGAGTTCGCAGTTAGCGCCGACATACAGGAGATGTTTTTACGGATCCAGATGAGACCCGACGATCAAATGGCGCAGCTATTCCTGTGGAGGGGAATGAACCGGGAGCGACCGCCGCAAGTATATCGTATGAAATCGATGATATTCGGGAATACGTCTTCTCCATATTTAGCACATAGCGTGCGAAACAGGAACGCCCAGGACAACGCCGAGCTGTATCCGGACGCCGTTTACGATATCCAGACGAATCATTATATGGATGATTTCTTGGCGGGATACGAGACGGAGCAGCAGGCGATCGACGCCGCTAAGCAAGTAGCAGCCTCACACGCTATGGGAGGTTTCGTCCTGCGAAGCTGGGCCTCGAATTCGACGAGGTTAATGGAGCAGATCCCGCCCGAGCAACGAGCCGCCGACGATCTCACAAGCTTAGGCAACAAAGAGCAAAAGGTATTGGGATTATATTGGAACGCTCGGACCGACGAGTTGAGCTTCAATACATCGCTGATTCGCGTGCCGCCCGAGGTACGAGAACTACAGCGGGGCCCCACGAAGCGCGAAGCCCTCAGCGCTTTGATGAGCCTGTTCGACCCGCTCGGGTACTTAGCGCAGTACACCGTGACGGGAAAGGTCCTGCTACAGAACGTGTGGGCCCTGAGAACGAGCTGGGACTCGCCGCTGCCAGGCGAGTTAAACAACGCTTTCGTTACGTGGTTGGAGCACATAAAACACGTAGCCGAGCTGCGATTACCGCGACGCTGTATCCAGCTAGGTACAGGCGTGCGGCATCAACTGCACGTGTTTGTGGACGCGTCAGAGCAAGCGTTCGCCGCCACCGCGTACTGGAGGACGGAAGGGGAGACGGGCGAAAACGAGCCGCGAGTACACTTAGCCGCAGCGAAATCTAAGGTAACTCCCGTTCGTCGCTTGTCCATACCGCGAGCCGAACTTCAAGCCGCTTTAATAGGAGCCCGATTAGCGCAGACATTACAGAACGAGCATCGCGTGAAACCCGTGCAGATCGTCTACTGGACCGACAGCCGAACCGTACTGCACTGGGTACGCGAGAACGCGCGCCGATACAGCGCGTTCGTGAGCCACCGCTTAGGCGAGATAGCGGAGCTCACCGAACCCGAACAATGGCGTTGGGTCCCTACAAAACTGAACCCGGCCGACGACGGTACTCGACCGGACCCCTATCGCGTGGTAAGGAGCACCGATAGATGGTACGTGGGTCCTGATTTCCTGCGACAACCCGAACCCGAATGGCCGCAAGAAACTCGAGCACCGCAAGCAGAGCCATCGATCGAAATAACCGAGCAGGTACCGACAGAACGATGTTACGTGACGAATCACGTAGACCCGCCGCTGCCAAAAATCGAGCGTTTCAGCAACTACGATCGCTTGATCGGCGCGACGGCCCGAGCACTTCTTTTCATAGAGCGACTGAAAAAGAAAACACAGGTACCGTTAGAAACACGTCACTATTTAATAGCTGAAAACCTGTGGATGCAGTGGGCCCAGCGGCGGGATTTTCCCGAGGAACTCCGAGCTCTCTCACGGGGGGAGGCCATTGCCCGTAGCAGTCGACTGTACAAGCTAGACCCGCAGCTGCAAGACGACGGCCTCATACATATGCGCGGGCGTATCGACGCCGCGCCCACGACTACAAACAAGCAACCCGTCATATTGGACGGGCGGAATCCATTTACGAAACTTTTAATTTTGCGCGCTCATAAGCGAGCGCATCATTGTTCTAACGAAACAGTTGTGAATGATTTAAGGCAACAACTGTGGATCCTGCACCTGCGACCAACCGTTCGCAGTGTGGCTCGAGCGTGCATGCATTGCGTGCTCCGCCGCACGCGCCCACGCGTGCCGCCCTTAGGCGATCTGCCCTCTGATCGCTTGCAGCCGCACGCACGGCCCTTCACTTACTGTGCGGTGGACCTGTTCGGCCCGCTCACAGTCACTGTGGGCCGCCGGCACGAGAAGCGCTGGGTAGCGCTTTACACGTGCCTCACGACCCGAGCTGTACACATGGAGCTCGTGTACTCCCTGTCTACGAGCAGCGCCGTCATGTCGCTACGCCGCCTTGCCGCCCGCAGAGGATGGCCCGCCGTTATGTGGAGTGATAACGGTACAAATCTGAGGGGCACGGATGCTGAGCTACGCGCCGCCTACCACGACTGGATACCGGCGCTACAAGAACACGGCGTGCAACACCGAATGAGTTGGCGTTTCATCGCACCCGGCGCACCGAACATGGGCGGCGCCTGGGAGCGCCTCATACGAAGCGTCAAGACTGCACTCGCCGCTACACTAAACACACGAAGCCCGAAAGAAGAAATCCTGATTACACTTCTAGCCGAAGTTGAATATTCGGTCAACTCACGTCCCCTAACACACGTGAGCGTTGATCCGAACGAGAGCGAAGCGATAACGCCCAATCACTTTTTATTGGGCGGCCCGGCGGGGGTCCCACTAACCGGCCCCTGCGACGAGGCAGATCGCAAATCATGGAAAGCAAGTCAAGCTCTCGCCGACCACTGGTGGAACCGGTGGATCCGAGAATACCTGCCGACCTTAGCCCCACGACAATCCTCAATGTCACGGGAGCCTACGGTCGCCGTTGGTGACTACGTGCTCATCACGGACTCCAGCGCGCCCCGCAACGTGTGGCCGCGCGGCATCGTGGAGGCGACCTACCCCGGCCCTGACGGCGCAGTACGGAACGTGGACGTCAGGACAAGAGGAGGAGTCTTCAGGCGAGCTACGAGCCGGCTTGTGGTCCTGCCCATCACCGAGGGATCGACTCTGCGATCGGGGGGAGAATTGTTACGGACACAAGCCGAAAACTGTTAATTTATAAGCGAAATTTGATGTACATAACGTTAATTTATTTAATTTATTTTATTGCGCATAAAAGACGCTATAAGTCGAGTTATTATGTACCAAATGTATATAACAGTCCGTAAAAGAGACATATGTATGTAACTGGTCTAATCCCAAACCAATCCCGATCCGAAAATCACAATTCGATAGCGATGAATATTGCATAAGATATTCACGTGGTGCCGAACCACGTGGCAATGTTATGATAATATTACATCACCTGTTATCGCTTCCGCAATAGTGCCAAGCGATAGCAACGGATAATCCCATCAGGAATCCGTTTTTATTATGTTTCTAAAGTAATTGGGTCAGCCGCAATTCACGTTAACGTAAAATTAACGTGAATTATGAACCGTCCAATTAGAGCCCATTTTCAGTACGAAATCGTATCGGAATTTCGTTTTAACAATTCAAATTAACTTCACTATGACCTAATCGCTTAGAATACACTTAGAAATGCATCTGGACTCATTGCACTTACCTTTTATAGCCTTCCGCGACTTGCCAGCACAACGTAAAATTAACTTTATCGATCGATCCGACTTAATAGCTAACGAACCGTAACTCTTATCTTATAAAATGTAAGGCCATTTAATGCGGTGCAATGAAAGCTACAGAATGAGACATCTCACGTAGATATCGAACCGTAAACGTAGACACGACCCTCCCCGAACCGCTCATCCCGTAGACCAGAAAAGCCGTTAGGGCTGAAAAATGGGAAAATGAACGGCCAATCACGTAGCTAGTTCACTTTTCCATACAACGACTCTTAGAAAAGAACGCACTTGACGAAAGGGGCGTGCCGGCCGTAGAATGTACGGTTCGACGCCTCCTATTGGCCTGCGTGCCAGCAATTTGCTTACGGGTCCTGAGTCTTGTTAGATCTTAAGGAAATAGCTTATAAGGAATTATTGTTTTCGATTATTTACCATACTGCCGAAGAAAATTAAAGAACGAACAAGTCAACCAGTGTTTTTATAACTCGTACTCGAACCTGCATCGAACCTGCGTCGACCTGCTGCCGTAACCAAGTTCGTCTGAGGTCCCATTCGTTTGGTTGATCTCCGAACTTAGGTCTACGTGCCCTACGTGATATCTACGTGACATTCACGTCGTGCAGCTACGCATCGGATCCGGAGCTACGAAACCGAACCTGTACTACGAGCTACGAACGTACGATCTTGCTACGTGTTACGCAGCATCTACGTGGCAACTACGTGCCGCGTCTGAACCGCCGTGCCTACGACTGGGATAGCCACGGCGACCGAACTGGAGCCACGAATTCCGAGAGCCGATAATACAGTCCACTGTGCTCACTCGTGAGCTACCGAAGAGGCAGTGTTGAGTGATTATCCTCAACAGGTGGATTATCTTTCTTTTTTACCCCCAGATCTTCGCCATTTTCAATTTTTTCGTTAAAACTAGGTCTAATACCTAGGCTTCTTTCTGTTTAGTGCTGTTTAGTGGATAGTACGGCTGCCTGAAAACGAAGGTTTATATTTACATATGTGGTTTGCAGGTATATACGTTGTAATATTATTTTAGGCAACACGCATGGTTTGTAGAAAATTATAAGTTTCTGCAGCTTTTCTTGGATGAAGCCTTCATCTGTACGAACTTTAATTGTCATTATTGTTGTTGATAAATCAATGAAGGAAATCATCTTGCAGTAATCCCTTTTGATGAAGGTCTAAGCTGGCCTTGAATCTGTAAAGAAATTATTTATTACGTCACAAGAATGCCAGCAATGGAAACCGCTGTATGCAGTACCTATTATGTGATTATCTTATAGGGTGTTAGGGTAATTAGTGTTATTACAGTTAACCTTCAAGTAGGAAACTTAGTCACTGAACGATAATTCCAAAACAATTTGGTTTCCCACACCTATTGAAAAACATGGGTATATAGGTCTTGGTATCAATTCAGTCAGAGAGAAGAAACTACCTATATGAACCTACTATGAACAGCTTTGTTTTTTTTTTCATCACCCAAAGCGAGCGATTGCGTTCAGTTTTTGTGGTTGGTTACACGGTTGTCATCACGTCATGCTTGTCTTCGCCTAAAAAGAAAATAGCACGAGACACCTCTTTCACGGCAGGACGCTTCGATTTGTAATATTTACAAACACAATACTTTCCCCGCATTTTCTGACCCATGATATCGCAATATCATTTAGGGATCACTATGTCCTGAGTACACATGTTTATTATATGCACGTTTCATTATTCACACTACATAAAGTAAAAACTCACGAAACGAAAAAAATGCAAACCAAACATGATTAATTATTATACGAATTTCCACAATTGACAGTATAGTTGATTGACACAATTTATTATTTCATTCACAAGATTTAGTGCGTTCGAAATCTATTCCACTTTATTGTTATGAGCAAATAAACACAATAGGTAGAGGTATCTTTACAACCAAATGTTTCCAATTATTTGTTACATGTTTAATGAAAGCTGTAATCATTAAAAAAAATAAACTGTTATGCATTCATATCGAAACATCAATTAAAACGTATTATCCTAAATCATAAGTTAAGTAGTATTATATTTCAGAACGCACTGTTCATGAATAGCTTTACGTGCGCTTACGTTTGTATGTTGTGTAAAAGCAACGCACACATACATATATGGACAATATTTCAACGGGTTTTAAAGCTTTAATAACTTTGTAATTGTATGATTTATAGCAACACTGATTTCATTGGCGAATATAAGATAGCTTAAAGATTTTTTTAAGAATGTTTAATAACCTAAAGCCATAACCGCCTAAGTGTGTAGTGATCAAACAATTTGTATGAAAGTGACATCTCTGCAACCACCTTAAACAATGAAAACTGGCTTGGATCAAGATAGAAATGACGCAAGAAACTAAATGAATATATGAATATTTGTCTGCATTGTCTCATTATGGTAATATTTGCCAAAGTAAAACAAAATATCTAATGTTGATTATTATTTAGCAATAAATCATGGTGTCCGCGACCGCGGGTATTCGAGTAGCCGTAGACATATATCACCTCGCGTCGCACCGTTTCTCCACGTGGAATATAAATAACGTAGACATATAACCGTACGATAAATATCACTAACGCGCCTATAACTGCGCTTTGTTTTATTTTAAACGCTGATTAATTATTATACGAGATATTTCACAAGATAATGGGCTAAAAGTGTGAGATGGGACGATTAAGTATAAATTCAGATGTTTTGACTGAATGATGCGGAACGGCTTGTTTCGGGTTTTATTTTGGCATTTTCCTAAAATAAATAGAAAGACGCTCATTGGGTGTCTTTATCCGAAGGGCATTGGTGCCACGAATTTCTAACAAACAAAACCTTTGTTTCTGATACTAATATTGTTAATCCATATGTGTATTAGATTCATCTTAAATTCTGCTGGCAAAAGCATTTTGTAACTGTACCAAATAAAGTCAAATCCTAATAACGAACGATACGACAGAAGTGTCTGATGTTATAATATCAGGCTCAATTACCTATTTATAACGATTTCAATTAACAGTCGTCCCACGATTACATTTTGTGTTCTGTTTTCGTCCACTGGAAAACCTTACCACACTTGATACAGATCTTCGCCTAGTAACTCAACCCTTCCCGGCCTTCTGCAAACCTTGTTATCACTTCCAATCCGGCGCATCCGAGAATAACAATATAATTTTAAAACAGCTTCCGAGTGACGTACATTTTAAAAATAGGTGGGAGATTTATTAGTGACAAGGCCCTCGGTATGCAGGTGCGTGACTTCACGCCGTAACGCAACCGCTCAGAAGGAAAAGGAACTATGAATCTATGAGACTCGTATGCATATAAGGCGTTTCGTTATTGAAGAGTGTAGCGGAACTAATGTTTTAGAGGAAATGTAGGTTGGGAAGAAATGTGCTGATACAGATTTATGTTACCGTGGCACTGCTTACTGCTTAGGCTTCAGTGATTAGATGAATTACCTGAAACAAAAGGAATAAAATCATTAGATAACAAGGTTTTATTATTCAGTCACGAGATGAATCCTAAAATGCGTTTGAAATTGGCAAGTTAAGTACATATATGTATCTTGTACGAGCACAAATACACAAACAACTTTAATGTTAAGAGAGTTATACTTTGTGAAAATATTTTCAAGCCCTTGACGCATATGTGCTGTAGACAATGCTGAAATTGAGATGTTATTTTATTATTTCCGTTTTCGTAAAATGGCGTTCAAGTAGTTTTATTGTAATCAATAAAGCTAAGTTGCCGTTCAGCACGCATGTGACCTCGCCAGTCTCAATCAATTCGCCGCGTCCATAAACTTTCTCCAATGCTAAACGTTTACGAAATCTAAGCAAAATCCAACATGGATCCACATAGATTCCGCGTACAGTTAGCGCAATCTATTGTTATTTACTAGGTCGTAAGTGGGATTTTATGCCCGCTACGGGACAGACATTGACTGTCTAGACGTAATTTCAAAGTTTAGTTAGTTTTCGAAAGATAAAATATAACTTTTATACTAGGTACTTAACCAGGAAATAAAAACACCCGATCAGTTTAAATAAAATTACGGATACGAGAGAATTATCTGAAAGTATCACACATTTTCAATGAATTTTTTTGATCTTTTTATTTTGTGTTTCAGATATTGAAGTCGACTGTATAAGCGAATCGAAAGCGAGTCGGAAATTGGTTTCGACGAGCGGTTGCAAAGCTTTGAAGTAGAGCTCTCAAGAAAGCTCATGAAATAGTTTATAATACGAAAATTCATAGCATTTGGAACTGTGTAACACAGTCGCTTTGGAAATTGCCAGAAGGAATTTACAAGGTCCACCATTCGGACATACTAATATATATATGATATAAGAAATTGTGACCGGTAAAAATTTGGCGTTATAAATATATCTTGATGACATCTTCCTATTGACTTAACACCAAGCGAACTTTTGATGTTTTTAGTAGTTTCCGATAAAGCCTATGCTGCCATGCATACCTATGTCTAAAAAGTAACATAAAATAAATAAAAACTTGCAAATATGGCCAATATTGATTGAGATACTTCATATTTTTCTACTAACTGCAGGGCTAGCACATCCTGCCGATTTCATTTGTCGCGCGACTCAGCATCACCCTTCTTGCTCGCACGGTATTGTAAAGAAAGTGACGGGTAAAATGTGTGTCACGCGACAAGACTCGCGTGTCAGTTTGTGCTAGAGCTTATTTCATTGAAAATTAGGACGTCAAGGTCGCTCATGACTCTTCTAATATCAAATCAATGGTTGTCCCAGACACTCCGCGGCGACCACTCGATACACAACTTAATAGTCATTCTCTGTCGTAATATATTCCATGTCGTAATATCTCATTGGCAGCTTATAACAACCTACGCACGTCGCGTATTGAAGCGCTACGACGAAGTTCGCGTACACAATTACAAGAGTTCCATGCTACAAGATACATGTTACAAGTACAAGGTGAGCGAGGCGAAGGACGCCGAATTAAATGTCAAATGTGAACATTTGTGATTATTGTTTTGTCAGACGTTTCAAGGATGTCTGTTTTGGGAAACAAAGGAGCGATCTTTACAAGTACATCAAATAAGTACTGTTTAATTGGCAAAGTTAATATCAATATCAATGGCATATGAAATAGACATGTGCGCCGCCGCGGCGCGGCGCCGCCGCCGCCGTTTTTGACACGCCGCCGCCGCCGATGAATGATCGGCGTGAAATCGGCGTGACCTTCAGTAATTTGTATTTATGCGGATTTAAATAATGTAACCTGTCCTGTACTTTATAAATAGATGATATGATATTTATTTTCTGTACGAGTAGGGCTGCCGGTTTTTCCCAGAATAGTCCTAGTTTGAAGGCCATCTGGAGGACGTCCGGGGGGGTTTTCAATAAGTGTTCGGGACACTTTTTATGTGAATAGAAAATAAAGCGTGTTTTTTTTTAATAATTTAAGAAAAAAAAGCGATTTACGCCAAATGTCCGATGTTACGGGTTTTTGTGTATGTACGATTAAAAATCTCGGTAGGTAATTGTAAAATGGAGTTGCATTGCCCCTCAAAATCGTGGTGTTCATGTTTTTTTTAATACTTGTTATCTGTAAAAGTCGGAAAACAATAAGGGTTATTTTTATTGTGGCACTGTTGTGCTGCATGCCCACATCCTTACCCCCACCGCTCACTCAGGTCAGGTGTAATCCCTTAAACACTAGAAAAAATATTATTAAGCGGGGTAACTCATTAGTCAGTTTGTGTTGCGTGTGCGCGGTAGATTACAGTTTTAGTTTCTGGTGTATGTGACGTTTATTTTAAATTCATTATGAGCGATGAACAAAGTGAAGACGGATCATCAGACATTCATAAATTAAAAGTAAAATGTTTAAAAATAAACCATTTGCATTGTAAAGCCAAACCAAGCTACTGCTGGAAGCATTTCGGGAATCTTATGGTAGAACAAGATGGGAAGAGACGGAGTGTGTCTCCTAAGCAGGTGTTTTGCATACCCTGTTTGGCAAATGCACAAAAAGAAGACCCGGACAGCTATTTTGGACGGTAAGTAAAGTACAAAAGTAGATTACCATGTGGTATTTATTTTACCTCTATTAAAACTCTGTTTATTACACATAGTATTAGAATTAATAGGTCTATGTGCAACTAACTCAGTTTAGTAAGAAATTATAACACTAACATGGTATTAACTATGAAATCATTACTGCATTTATTACCACGCTTGGTTAAATAATAACTCATTGGACAATCTCATTTTAGCAGAAAGACGCAATTTAATAAAGTTTTTCAGAAGTTAAGCAAAACAAAAACTTATTTCTGACGTTTTCAACCAAAAGAATAACGTCCACTTTGTCATTTATTACTAGAGTCCATCTTTATACAAATAATAATAAAAAAAATCCTGACACTGCGTCCTTATCAACAAAGTGAACCCTTTTGCATAAAATCGTCCCATTTTATGGTATTTATTATTATAATAACTTTACGATTTTACCAAAAATACTTCGATTTAAACTAATTGTTGATTATATACAAATTGTTGATATAACGTAAACTGTGATTTGATTATAGTCAGATCAGACCACGCTAACTCTGCACAGCAAATGAACTTAATGAACTGTCAAACCATACAAACTGACTCACTTTGTATGGTTTGAGTTAGCGTGGTCTGACACTATTTTAGAAAAAAAAATGTTATATATTTTGATGTGATGTTTCACGTGTAATTTAATATTTAGAACGTTGATATTTAAGGGAATATTTAATTTTGTTACTTAGAAGTTATTGATCTTACATACAACATTATTATTCTGACTTTGATTTGATTTTTAAAATGTTTTTATACCACGTATTTAACTGATTTTCTCTCAAATCCAATAAAACATACCCATCAATATGTTTTTTCATTCACCTAACCCTGACGCCGATTTCACGCCGATTTCACGCCGCCGCCGCCGATTTTTTGACAGACGCCGCCGCCGAGCATTCTGCGACCGGCGCACATGTCTAATATGAAAGTCGTTTTGTATAGAGTTTAAATTTGATTAATAATAATATAAGTAGACAATATAATTTCGTTGAGGACCTTTCAATTACCGCCCTCATCATTATCATGATCATCTTCAGTGTAATGGATACTCACTCTCCTTTCATCCCATCTGTTTCACTCTTTCATTGCCTGGCCTCATTGTCGTATCTAAGACTATTTCTTGGGGTGGGGCCCTGGCGATGGCCTATGAGCTGAAGCCATGTTTTTCTATCGGAAACCCAACACTGGGGTGCACTAGACCATATTCCGCCCGCCTAAATGCGCCTATGACTGGCCTACCTTTACCTTGTTAAAAAACGATAGGGGACTAACTAGCGCAAACATCAAAAACAACAACATCTGCAATTACATGACGTATGGCTCATTCTGACGTAGGACTTTTCCCTTGTATAACATTACTTACGCTCACTGAAACATTTGATAGTTCTCAAGCCACTTTTATAGGGCAATAAGATCACTGTTGCGTCTCTCCGCCGGTGACGTACATTTCAAAGGTTAATTGAAAGGCTCTAGAGCCCTGATTGAATTTTAACGTGACGTATATCAGTACACTGAAGAGACATATTGGGAAAGGTGAGGTTAGACGAAAATGAATTTTCTATACTTTAGGGATTTTCCTGGAAACAGAAATAATATAGGTAAATGCTAAACAAAATATTCAGTTCATGTTTGAAATTCAGTGAGACGATATAACGAATGATGGCAAACTACGTATATCGTCGTCTAGTACCCATAGTACAAGCTTTGCTTAGTTTGGGACTAGGTCGTTTTGTGAAAGATTGTCCCTAAATATTTATTATATTTTTAATTATTAAAGTAGGCCCTAGAAAGTCACAGTATAAAAATTGACACAGGATATAGACTAGTAAAGTTCACCTGCAATATTACCCTCTAAACCATAGCACACTAAAACAAGACACCCGAGAACCTAAAGGTCGTACCTACGTTGGCGATTTATGGTCTGTATGTTCTCTCGTCTTGAAAAATTTCGTACTTTCAAGGGAGAGCCAGGTGTATAGAGGAGATTTCGAGATCGGCACGTGTACCTGGACGTCATTTGAATAAAAACAAACTTGTAAACGTTTCACGTTTTAGTAAACGAGCCCGCACGTGGTCACCAGAATAAGTGAAAGAACTTTACAACGTGACCATTGTTTACAATTAAACGGTGGAAATTAACCGCATGACGTGAATTTTTTCCGGTCGTCCTACCTATTAGATTATTTTTGAATTCGAAAAGACAGACCAATAGAGTGGACAGTAGAAGTGGGAGATCAAGTAATATTTATTTTTTAATGCCACAGTTTTATAAAAAGCCCAATGAAGTACGAATATATGTGTCAAAAATATTACCCCAAATAAACAATAAGTTCTGACGTCGATATCGGCCTTGTACTTTACAAAATGCAGTGGTACGGTAGGCATTTATAATACGCCGTAGCGAGTTTTTTTTTTACCAAAGGTTCTTCATTAATTTATCCAATCTAAAGTCAGGTTGATTAGGGATGGATACAGGTCCTTATTTCAATGGAGGTGCTTTTGGTTGTCATAATGGAGCTTGATAAGACATCGGCTTTTTGGGAGTGACTGGTCGGGTTGCTGTATCGATAAACTCACTAACTTAACCTGTATTTTTTCCCTAATCTAGTGATGACTCTCAGCTTCGTATGTAAGTGTGTATTTCTTATGTAAGTATTAATAATATGGAGGCAATCGTTTATTTTGACTATAGCAAATAAATATGACATAAAATACAAGGATGACTGTGGTTTTAAAGTTCCTTTTAAAATAAAGAGAAACATAATTAAATTATTATTTTGTTTAATTTTCATACTTTCAAAACTTGGAGTAACTTTAGAGTATGATATGGAAATCACTTCCTGCCACTCTCAATATTCAGATGTCTTGTTATCACAGTACGAGGCAGGGTAAAAAGACGCTAAACCCATGATCTAACCGCTCATAAGACGTAACGCTCCAGCGCAATGCTCGGTCGCAATTATTTTTACACGCGAATGTAGGTTACACGTAAACAATAGTCAAAATAGAAGATATTTTTACCTTGCCTTGGTTTAGTGTCGGCAAATAAATAAATGATCCGTCTGTGACAGGGTTGTTTCGGTGCCGGATGGGGTTTAATGAAGGGGAAATGGCTATAAGTCTTGTCGGTCCATTTAATGTGCGATTTTAAACCGTCGCGTCGGCTAACCTTGTGCTGTGTATCACACTTGTACGACTTTTACTCTTGGGATTTAGATAATACTACTACCGAGTAAAACATTCCTAATAGTAACTTGACATTATAGTTCATTACTTGTACACATATATAGAATAACTTAAGTCCCATCATAGCATGTTTTGTTGCGACTAATCAGGAATATTTAAGAACGTCATTAAAAAAATATGTATAGTGTACATATTTTGTTCTCTTTTGTGTGTACTGTTAAGAATAAAACCATAACATAAGCATTGTTACAAAATATAGGTTATAAGCGTGATAAAATATGTGATAAATATGACGTAGTTGAAAAACGTTGCGGATTGCATAATACGTAGGTATGTGTGTTCATGAAATCATACGAATCTCATAGAGATCATAATCTCATTACGCTTAGATAACAGCCTAAATCATAAAGCGACAAAACGGGTCAAGTTTGTTTCACAAGCTTCCAAATATCGAGTGCGCTTGTATGCTAATACGTTATGCAACCGCGTGGGCGATGCGATCAGGAAACGATCGGAACAGGCCGTTATGTAAGGATTTAGTATGCGGAATACACTTAGATGCAGTACCCTTACCATGAGTTAACGTGACTGTACTCGTACTCGCTCGCGACAACGTAAACGATTTGTAAGGAGAATAGCACATCGCCACTAGGGGATAGGGGAAGGTTGCTATCATTGGACCGGCGCTTTGATGGTGACTCTCTGTGGTCTAATGAAGGTGACCCTGGTCCAAACAAGGCAACAGTAGGAAAAAAAAAATTCAAGTCTTTTCTCCTAGATTATTATACTGTATTCATTTGTCTGTAAGGTAACGAATAAATATATTTCAATGGTTCAAAATTATCAAACATGTTTTAATTTCTTACATGAATTATATAAATTATAAGGCAACGAAATTAAGTGGTCCATTGATAGCAACCTTCCCCTACTTTGTAGAACTTTCATACAAACTAACACCATCACACACACGCACACGCACAAACGCACATGCGTAAGATAATAAGTAATTTTATATCATAGGTATCATCTTGTATTGTACTTTTCCTCCACTTTATTCATTCTGTTGCGATAACGGCCTTTTTCTATTACTGATTTTTCAATTCTAATTGGTATACTGTACTCCCGATTCCCAAGATAAAGGCTGAGCCTAGTTTAGGGCCGTTGGATATTTCCTATGTGTAAATTCCAGTGTGTATGTGAAATATTCGTAAAATGTCCAATTATCATCAGTTTTTGCCAAATAAATTATTTGTAATTATTAGTATTTGTATTTCAATTGGAGAAATAAATATATTGTAATATGAAAGTTTCGTGTCCATTTCGAGGTTAGTGTCGTGTCTCTAAAATAGTTTACGGAGTCGCTAGCGAGTAGGTCACTGTAAACTCATGGTAGGGGTACAGACTTAGATTCGTTTTTCGCGGATAGAAACAGTTTAGTGTCGATAACCTTCACAGAGTCAAATGCGGCTGTGAGGAATTGTGGACAGTTGCAGCGGTTTATAGTTTTGTGAAGAAACGTTATATTCTTGACTAGGAGGTGCCCGAAACTTCGTCCGCGTATTTTTTTCTTTACCGTAGATCTTTGGGTATCCAGCTATCACTGTAACAAAACTAGTTATTTGTCTGGACAATATATAATATTCGGCTGGCCGTTTCAGCGTGATTAGAGGACAAAGAATAGGGGACCAAAAGATAGCGCCTTACTGGCATGGCGTCGCTGATGGCATGTGTCATATAAATTCACTCAACTGTTTACACGTTATTGTTTAGCCATAATCTTCATAATGTTTTACTTTCGAATTAAAAATATGAGAGGGATTCCTACAAAACTGAAAAATATGTAAGTTGCATTTGATATGAATATCATTCACTAAAACTTCCTGACAACTTTATTGACTGGGGTAAAAATTATAACCTCATATATTTTACTTTAGACGGTATCAAAAATGCTTCAAACCCATCCAGCCGTGTATACAAAGGCCACAAACATAAATTACGCATGCATTATACATAAATACTTTTCTACATCGTCAGTATTAGATTTTTCTTGGAATCATCGAGAGTCCCTTCCTATAGAGACCTAAATGATCGTCATTTGTTTTCAATTAAAAAATGGAATGGATCTCAATGATGATTAAGATCATTGCGAGAAGTTCCTAATATAGTACGTATCGAGCTCCGAGACAAGGTTAGTAATCGGCCGGCCTTCAACTATGGAGCGATCTTCACATGGAAGATTTCCCATCATATCAAAGTTTGTTTTTCTTGCCATGCCGTATTATTACTATTCACGTTCATAAATATAATCACTCAAAGAAACACGTATACCGCTTCAAAACTTCATAGAGGGCTGTATCTAAAAATAAAAAGTAAACAAACGGTTCTTCACGCTTACATAGTAAGTTTTCCAAAGCTGATTAGTTTATTTTTAAACTTTTAAACACTTTTGAGTACTTTTTTACAGACGAATCTTACGATTGATAAACAATGCATGGTCTTCAAAAGATTTTAATTCTGCTACGGAGTCGATGCCTGATTGATGATTCGACTTGCCACATAAAACATCTGACTGCGGAACGTGCGAGTTGCGTAAAATCGAAATAAATCGGCCAAGTGCG
This sequence comes from Apotomis capreana, assembly GCA_947623375.1. Lineage (NCBI taxonomy): Eukaryota > Metazoa > Arthropoda > Insecta > Lepidoptera > Tortricidae > Apotomis > Apotomis capreana. The sequence continues at coordinate 5,973,719 of OX392506.1, read as the reverse complement.
AGTTGGACGAGTCGAGTGAGGGTTTCGTTCCATCTCGTGATTTCTATATACACAAGGATATTCGTAGTATTTTATAGCCTGATATTTATTTTTGTTATAATCTGGTGCTATAAGTAGATATTTGAGAATAAGGCCATAAACAAAATATAGAATATAAATAAATATCGGACAATCGTACGATGTACATGCGTATCTGAATTACTGGCCCTTGTCGGTATCTAAACTGGGCTCCACCAGCATCGGAGGCAGATGTGCAACCAACTTAACTAGCTTGACGTGTCAGCAATAATACATACTAATTCTGTACATTCAAAATCAAAACGACACTAAGATTCGGTACCCAAAGGCCGCTAATGGGACCCTATCTGTTCTCTTGCTATTCCGGTTTTGTCTATCTGTTCGTCCGTCGTTTATTTCCTGCCGTAATTGGTAGAGACTTGAAATATTCGGTTAAGGCCGCTAAAATAGAAGTGTTTTTATGTGGTCGGTTTTTTAAAGTTTTAGAATAAGAAGATAGACGAATTGCATACATTTTTAAATCAGACTCCGCCGGCACCCCATTTATGGAACCCTAAAAATCGAAGTGTCCTGCTGACAGCTGTAACGACGAGGCGAGTGATGTAATCGTGATTAAGCGATTATCGTGTGCCGCAATCAATTTGACAATTAGATCAAGTTCGGGCGAATGACATACATAAGAGGTTACTGAAAATGACATCCGTCAGAAATGAGCGCTGGTTTCGTTATTTTGTTTTAGCGAGAGTTTAATTGCACAATGTGTAATTGTGTAGGTATTGATTACATTTATTTTCTGACTTTTTGGGTTTCCAGTGACAGTTTTTGAATGTCCGACTGCATGTTTCGTTTACAATTAATTAATTTTTGTAGCCACTTTTACGATACATCTGCAGTTTGATGTGAGGAGGTATAGTTACTGGAAGTCGTCCTAACATCAAACTGCAGATATATTGTAAAAGTGGCTATAAATATATTAATAAATCAAGTAGTCGAGACTAAGCAAGTTTGACTAACAGACTCCAAGCGATCACTTAAAACTGAATCCATTATTTCATAAAATCAATGTACACGTGTTTGACGCTTAAGGAGTTTAAGGACTATAAAGCAACTTCCACACAAGCGGGTCGCGATCGTGTATGTAATTGTCGGCACACACGTGGCACTTTAAAAGCCAGACGGATATAATGCTATTAAGAGGTACGTTTTACATAGATCTAAGCTTTCTAATTTGACCTTTAAATACGTACCCTATTTAGAAATTCTATCTTTTGAGGAAAAGCTTCTTACATTGTTTTTCTTTGTGGAAAGTCGAAGATACCTACGTTATGAATATCACGATAGAAGTATCTGTTTTTGAACAAAGGATGCAGTGATAACCACTGCTTTCCAAAAAAATGGGTAAAAAAGTGGTGTTCTGCCTTTTCACAGAATTATTTTTCGATGAATGTTTGATTTCGCCTAATTTTCACTTGGTACAACTTTTTTTTTTTTTTTTATTGTGGCTTTCACCTTCTTGCTGAGCAAGTGGTATTTCGCCAATGACTCGTTACGAATCGCACACGGCGACAAGATTGAGAATTAATATCACGTTGTACGATGAGATGTGCTTTTTGTAAAGTGATAGCGATTTACAAAAAACCACGCGGTCTATCGGGCCTTGATCCAAGAAGGGCTATGTACGCTTCAAGTTGAATTCTTCATTAACCATTCACTAGTACGTTAGTTCACTGCACAATAAGCTATCAGTACTACACATTGAACAACCAAAATGAATAAATAATGAACACGAAACTTAAAGGCATGCGGCCATCTTGAGTCATGAACCGGAAGCCTCTTGTACAACTTTTATTCCTCTGTAGTCAATAGTTCTTCATTATTCTTGCAAATATCATCCTATTGATTAGTTTATGTTAGTTTTATAACAATCCCAAATAGTTTACGGTTTCAGAGAAAAATGCTTTCTGCGAAATGATGCTTCTGTGAAATGAATTAACATACATTCAACGAAAACCAATATGGCGAAAAGGCAGAGAACCAAAAAAAGATTGTCGTAGACAAATATAGTGAACTCACCTAAAAATATAGATGGTCTTGATAAATTAGTATATAAACGCTATAACGCAATATAATAATACTTAAATTACAAAACCAGGAACAGTAAGTTCCATATGGCAACACTAAAATAACACCAGCAGCCAGTTGAGCTGTAAGTAACAGCCAAATGCACTTCTGTTCTTTGCAATAACGAGATTATACGAACGACACTCGCTCGTAAACATATCTTCGGGACAACGCTTTGTCTAAACCGAATAAAGACTTAAGGCTGACGTTTAATGAAAGTAGGACCATAAATTAACATGTGGTTTTCAAAAACATCTTGAAGTGTTGATCCGGAGCGTCATGTTTCGAATTAATTTAATTGCCCCTTTCTTGTACAGATGTATTCTGGTGACTGATGTGTCTTTGTTGAATGAATATGACTCGACGCTACCAACGAATTTACCCTGGTTCAACCATGTTTCAACCCTTCTGTAGTGATACTACTATTATAATATAGGGTTTTAAGCTTTACTTCGACATAATTTTCATCATCACGTCAGCCGAAAGATGTCCATTCGTGATAAAATTAAATATCCCTTTCGCTTCTCGTACCTAGCCTCTATTGGAATACAACAACAAAAACATAAACCTCTGACGACGCGCGACGCAGGCTTCACAGATCTGTACCCTTAGCATGGGCAGTGTACAGTACATGGGTGACCGCACTCGGTAGCGACAGCGTAAAGGATTTGTATGGAGAATAGTAATTATATAATAATAATATATAATAATCACTATACAAGTATACACTCATGGTAAGGGCGAAGTAAAGATAATATTTTTAGCGCTCGTCTAAGGTGTAAATAAGTAACTGAAATACGCTTGATTGGTCGACGCGCTGTCTTTCACGAAGGTAAGCTTAGGAAATCGTTGACAACTCTACACTACTCTGTCTCGTTTTGGCCAAACATCGGTCACTTTACCGCGAAAGTGCGAATAGTGAAACATTTTAAAAATAAGGCCTAACCTAACTCGCTATATGTGGCCCGGTTCAGAAATATGGTTAGAACCAACTGGGTTTTTTCATTTGGTTGATTTATTAGATGAGACCATTACTCGGTAATGCATAGCTCTGTGTGGATGTAGAATTCGTAATGATATTACACGGGACTTCAAACTAAAATAGGCAAGTACTTAATTCCTTCGTTGAAAGCTCTATTTGGGGATTTCAAATCCTATTTATTTTCGCACAAAACAAAGTTGTTCACCCCCGAACGGTGGACAAATAGACGTTAATTTTCTGGCTAACTGTATTACAAGTATAACTTCTCCGTGTTGAATTTAACGAAAAATGTCGTGCGAATGTTCTGACGTCAATGCAGGAGGCTACTCTGCAGTAAAGTTTAAGACTCGTTAAGCACGGTTCGGATCCAGTTTCAACGTTTACCGAATATTTGACCTTTTACTTCTTACTTCATAGTTTGATACAACGTTGAGTTCGTTTATCATTGAAACCCCCATTATTTACATATACAATGCAATCAAATTTCAAATTTCAAAAGCTTTACTATCCACAACAGAGGTTTCATCCATACCCAGAAATTCGCATCCGCCTCACGGTTCGCCAATAATATTGGAAGAAGATTCGTCTATCCTCTAGACCACTTTAAACTGAACAAATTACTTCGACATAAACAAACAGCATAGTTTAAACAATTATATATATTAAAAAAAAAACCTGCCAAGTGCGAGTCTGACTCGAGGAGTCCGTTTGCGGCGGAAATTTGGCTAAATACAGACGCCTACTACACAAATTGTATAATAATAAGCGCTAAAATCGAAACGGTCGGACACAGATTTTTTTTTTCCCATTCAGGCATAAAAATTTCGTAAAGATTGGTTAAGTTCTGGGGAAGGAAACAGACGAGAACGAAACCTCGATTTGTATACCCCGCTTATGTTTATATGTTCTTAAGTTTGGACCACATTTGTATGCGATTTAAAACTGAGCAGTGGTATCTCCTCTTAATCCTTTACTGCAACCGCAAACCAACCTACGTAACTAGGAGCAAGGGATGACACCGGCTAAATACTGGATCCACTCGCCTTTATGACGTCACCGCCAAAATAGTGGGTTCAGGCAATTACTGACGAAAATAGCACCCTGATCCAGGGCCGGGGACTCCTGCACGTAATTTCATTTTGAAAGAATATGTCGACGGAATTTCAAATTGAATTTGCGGTCCAGGGTCCGGAGGGGAATGCCTGATGACGGATGACATTGACTTTTGGATAACCGTATATTTCACATAATTTCGTCAAAAATAAAGAATAAAGGCTGCATATACGCAGCCTTTATTCTTTATTTTTGAAGAAACCGACACTTTTGACTGTCTCCGGCGTTACTCAAAATGTCTCCGGAGTAACCAAGAATTCGGTAACTAGAAATGTGTACCTATATCATTTTCTGTTATTTGGTTTAACAGTTGATACGTTGAACGTGGTTTACTTTTTTCATTTAAACATAGAGAAATTTGAAGGTAATATTTTAAAACAAAGTTTGAAAGTTGTGGACAGATAGATTTGTACCGGGTAAAAAGTTAATTCGCTGAAATCTACCTTGTGAGAACACTGATCGAACTAATCTTAAGGTAAGTGTTTCCTTTACTTCCCCCTATTTGACCTATTCGCAAGAAAAAGTTTAATATTTTTTAAGCTGAAAAACTGCCAGTATTGCAACATTATTGTAAAATTCGAGATTTAGACGAAATAAGATCTCGAAATTTTACAGAAAAGTAGCTAATTTGTTTTGTTTGCAAAACCTCATATCCTCTGACTTCAAGAAGAAAAAGATTTCAAGCGGAATTAAAAATATTTGTGAAAATTCATCTTAAAAAATACAAATACAAATCCTCTATTGAGAACACCAAGTTAAATGTCAACAATTTTGATGATACATTACAGGGTAGATGTGCTACGAACATAAACAGTACTTTATTTATATTAGCTATTGAGGGAGCAACTTTGTTCACATGTAAGATAAATGATAATATTAAATACGAATGTTCGAACAAGTGGGTTCAACGATAACTCAAGAACAATTTGTAAAGAAAACCAAGTTATATTGCCTTGCCAGAAATAACAGAGGTGATTCCCCTCTGAACTCTCATTCAAATGCTAAGTCCCATTAAGCCTTTTATTTCTAGTTACTTTTGTATACAGTTATTTGGCAATTTATGAGGTGAAAGGGATAATAGCCCACGCAGGCTACTTCGTAAATCTAAAGGTTTTAGATGTACAGACTATTAAGTAGCAGATCATTTAATTACCTTGTCTCTTTAAATATATTGACGTATTTAAACATTCACGGCGGTTTTAGGTGAATGTGACAAAGTTATAATATGATCATCGGCTGCTTATGATATACTATAGTAAAATCGAACTAAAATTTACGTGATGGCAGATGGGAATTTTGTAATACGATGCGACGTCTCTAAATAATTCTTTACATACACTAGGCTTTTGTATAGAAGCCATTACATTACCTACCTACACAGACAACCCCCACTAGACGGAGCATTTAAGGCGACCCGCGCGCACCAACGATATGGTACGGCAGAACATTAAAGTACCAACACGGCGGCCACCGTTTAGTTGCGTCCTGGTTTATGATCCATGCGTACGTCAACGAAAAAATAAATTAAATAAATATAACATGGTGAATTGTAGTGTTAAGTGGTGTAGAGAGACCTCATTAACATGAACGCAACTAAACGGTGGCCGCCATGTTGATACTTTAATGTTCTGCCGTACCATATCGTTGGTGCGCGCGGGTCGCCTACGGCCCCTACGGGTCGCCTTACATGCTCCGTCTATTGGGGGTGGTCTGTGCCTACCTAATACTAAGATTATTAGACTACATGATCGTTCAGTTCGATCGGCAGAATGTTTCCTGTAAATTATGTTGCTACTGGAGTCGATTGCAGGTTAGCTGTGGAATAAAAAATATATCCATAGGAACGACACAACACTATTAGTCATTAGGTGTCTGTGGGTTTAACTGTCGATGATTCACGATCGGTAACTTATAATTTCCACCCATTTCCATCACACCTCAACCTCATTACTACCGGAGGAGAAACTTTAACTGCACTTAAATGGCATGCATTTATAATGGGTACGCGCATAAAACACATATCCCTGTTTCTCGCATTAGAGTATGTAGGTTCACGGATTTCCACTCACGAGAGTACTGACAAACATGCTGTTCGAATGGCTTCACACATCACCCGTCTATCACTCATCAACTCATCGCCAGGAAGCGAAAGGATTGAGTTTCAGCATTAAAACCGTGCGCTGAAAAGGTTATCAGAATGTAGGTTTATAGTTTGTCAGAAGCTCCAACGCTAAGACCGTTCGCTGAAATCGTAAAATCATAAATTCCCAAACAGAATTATATGCATGTAATCCGGCCGGGTCTATCCGATTTGATCTGCTATTAATTACCGCTAGTAAGTTGTTTATATCTTAGTGCCAGTTTTGAATCTCGCGAGTTAATTCACTGCATTTCATGCGGTCTTTTGGCAATTTACGAGCTAACAAGATAAAAGGGGTCATAATTTACTCTTTTCTTCAACACCGAAATTATTAAGCTTTCGTGAAATTCGAAAGAAATCGGGCTTCATTTTCAATACGATTTCAAAGTGTACAGAGCGACGTTGGCGTAAATGTGAGATATTTAGTTAGTGCGTTCCGGTTCTAAAAATGACAACAAACGGCGCATCCAAAGAGTGCAGGCGCACCGTAAATCGCAGTCACATCGAATGAGGATCGCCGGGAGCTAGACGACCAGGAAGCGTGTTATTTACGGCCGATGTTGTTGCATTGTCTGCGACAAAGATAGCGTTTTTTCTCGCTACGTTCTAAATTCTAATTGTTCTCTTTGTTTTGTCCGCACTTTAAATTAATGTCAGTGGGTCACTCGTTCCCTACCTTTTCTTCTTATTCCGAAACTGCTCCGAAATCGCGTTGATTTCTCACTAAGACGTCCTCAATTTATTGCTCGTCCTTTTCACGCGAAAATCGAGGTCTTTGTAGGATGGATTCTTTGTATTGAGTAATCGTGATTCAGAAGTTGTTTCCAGATTAAAGTATTTCAATCCGTGATGATTCTTGCGACTAGGCCTAATTAGCGGTTAAAGACACCGGCACAGTATATATAGGCTAAAGCAGTATGGAAACTACGAACAAACGGTCGAAACAGCGCACACACACAGACGCAAGCGTTTACGAGGCGAATAAGCGTACATAGCAGTGCTGTCAGTCGCGCGTGGCGCATCGAGACGAGCGGTCATTGTTTGTGATTATTGCGTGTTGCGTGCGCTGTCCGCGATTTTTTACAGATGCCACGAGTTTATTGCGTTGTATACGGCTGCTTGAACTCTGCTTCCTTAAAACCGGAGCTTTCATTTTTAGGGTTCCGTAGCCAAATGGCAAAAAACGGAACCCTTATAGATTCGTCATGTCTGTCTGTCTGTCTGTCTGTCCGTCTGTCCGTCTGTCCGTCTGTCCGTCCGTATGTCACAGCCATTTTTTTCCGAAACTATAAGAGCTATACTGTTGAAACTTGGTAGGTAGATGTATTCTGTGAACCGCATTAAGATTTTGATGCAAAAATAAAAAAATAATAATAAATATTGGGGGCTCCCCATACTTAGAACTGAAACTCAAAATTTTTTTTTTCATCAAACACATACGTGTGGGGTATCTATGGATAGGTCTTCAAAAATGATATCGAGGTTTCTAAAATATTTTTTTTCTAAACCGAATAGTTTGCGTGACAGACGCTTCCAAAGTGGAAAAAAGTTGGTCCCCCCCCCTCTAACTTCTAAAATAAGAAAATGAAAAATCTAAAAAAAACATATGATGTACATTACTATAAAAACTACCAACGAAAATTGTTTTGAACGAGATCTAGTAAGTAGTTTTTTTTTAATACCTAACTTTGCAAGTTTGCACCTAATTTATATGGGGCGCTATACATACCAGGTGCAAACTTAACTTAAACACTTAGGGATGGAAAGTGTTTGTACGGAACCCTCGGTGCGCGAGTCCGACTCGCACTTGGCCGGTTTTTTAAACTTCCTGCTGATATTGAAAGGTAAGAATGCTTTATTATCACTACATACATAGTATAAAACAAAGTCGCTTCCTGTCTGTCTGTTCCTATATACTTATATGCTTAGATCTTTAAAACTACGCAACGGATTTTGATGCGGTTTTTTTTAATAGATAGAGTGATTCAAGAGAAAGGTTGATATGTATATAATACATGCATAATTTATCAGCATTGCCCCCGAGCGGAGCCTAACGGGTTGCTAGTTAATAAATAAAATGCATTTCCTTTTAAATAAATCGTTTGGTTGTTTATTTGATATTTGGTGTAAATTTTTAGGGTTCCCTACCCATAAGGTAAAAACGGGACCATTACTTAATAAACCTCCGCTGTTCGTCTGTTACCAGGTTGTAAGTATCTCATGAACCGTGATAGCTAAACAGCTTGATTATTTTGCAGATGATGTATTTTTATTGCCGCTTTAACAACAAATAGTAAAAACAGAATAACAACAATATTTAAGGGGCTCCCATATATCAAACGTGATGGGTTGCGTTAACTTTGCACCTCATTTGTATCCGGCGCCATACCCGGCCAGTTAAGATGGGATACCTAAGTGTTTGTACTGAACCTTCGGTGCGCGAGTCCGATACGCACTTTGCCGGTTTTTAAGCACGCGTGTTTGTAATGGTGAAAAATAATTAAATAAGAATTGATAGCTATGAAGCTTTCATCGTTATTAAACTTGTATCAATTTATTGTATTTAGGTTAGTTCGTGGGGTAGCGTCCAGGAAAACAACGGTTGGCGATGGTGACAAACACTATAATTCTTATAAAAGTCACAGCACAGTTTTATATGGGGAAATAATAATAACACCACATACAGGCAGACTATGAGAAAAGCTAGACACGCGAGTGATTTCGTTCGAGTAGTGCGCGCGAACGTTGTATTATCGAATGTTCGGGAGTCGGGACCGGCCGACGCGACGGTGCTGCGTGCCGGCGCCGCCGCATGTGCCGCCCGCTCTCCCCCTAACACCTCGGCTGTCCGTGGATTACGTGCGTAAACACGGCGAATACCTACTGCGTGTGCTATTGTATATATGTATAAGTATTAATATTGTAAAGGATGACATTTAAACCATTGAAACCAATATAAAAATTGATAACAATATAATACCTAATATAAACATTGTGATGTGTATCCACATTAAAAAAAAGTCAAGTGCAAGTGAGACTCGCGCACCGAGGGTTCCGTACAAAAACTTCCCATCTTAACTGCCCTACAATAAATGTAAATAAAAAGTAAAATACAATAAAGTCATTACAAAATCTAAGTACATTATAAAAATTCTAACCTAGGGTGCCGCCGGCAGCGGGTGACAACCCTAGCGCGTAGGTATTTATCTTCAAAGAAGGCCTTAGTTTCCATACTGCTTTAGCCTATATATATACTGTGACACCGGTCTATAATTATGTGGGGTCGTCTATAACAAACGCTGTTAATTCGGGATGAGCAAATAGCGAGGTTTATAAATAGATGTCTTGTTGCAAAATGCCTGGCCGAGTTATGTCAGAAAGTGTCGGCGCGGAGGCAGCCGTGGTGCTAACGCCCGCGCCATCGCGATAACACACGACCAATACATGCAGTTCCCATACGGCGTATGAACCAATAATTTCACGAACGAAAAGCCACACTGTCTTTAGCCTCTTTTTCCGAAATATGGAGCGTGAATAAATCGATTCAGGTAAACTGTTCTATTTTCGTCGCGACACGTGGCTTTCGAATTTGCTGTGTACATATAATTTGGGTGCGGAGTTTACAAGGCGCGCTTCCTAAAGAGACGAAGACGCCCCCGCGCCATGCCTAATTACCCACACAATGTGATTCTCATTCACTTCGCTATTTAATAACAATATGCAAATTTAACCGTTATAAATAGACGCCGTTGGCGAAATTAGAATAAATGGATAATAAATCCCTCGCTTTAGTCGCGCAGTGTTATTATACGCGACCTAGCTCTGAACTAGAATACCCGCCTGCCGGTAAACAAGAGGCTCTTGCGTATTCTCATATAATCTAAAACGAGGATTGGATGCACTCACTAAACGTTTATTGTAATGTTAATATTAGGTTGGGTCATGGTTGCGTAAAGAATAGCCGACTTTTATTGCTGAAATAAAACTACGAATGCAAGTTAACGAACATTTAGCGTAAATTATAGGGTTCTGTGTCTATGAAAAGCACTCTATTTCGAAACAGATGCGCATCGATGAAACTTGAGTTGCATCAGTCAGTAGTTTATAATTTGGACTGTTTGTGTTATAAAATGGCGGTACAATGATAACAGCGGGCGCGGTCCGAATCGAACTCGCAGCCTAAACATTTGAAGTCAGTCGGGATTGACGTGAACGTTGCAAATGTTGCAATGGTCTGTATACATTACATGTCCTATATTTACGCTTCTAAAACGTCTATATGAAATGCATATTAAACTTTCTTGGGTATTCAAAAGTTAACGTACAGAAACGTAATAAACACTAAACTAAAATCAGGGTTCGGTAAGTTACGTAGATTTTATAGACTGTTTAATTGAATCAGGCCGGGCCGCAAGTAATAAATTAGTAGTCCAGTAGGTGACCAAACACTGCGATTACAATAGCTTTTAAATAGGTCTCCAGCCTCATCTCGTCTCGGTTCTAAACGATCCTTAGTACATAAACATCCATAGCGCAGTAACAAAGTAATTCCGGCTCAATAAATGTCACTAATTCTCGTCTAATTTACTCAAAATTAGTACATAAACGGAGAACGTAAACAGAAGAGGAAAAGCGGGTCGATGGATCGTTTAACGAGTGTTTTAACGGTCCTCATTTTTGTTTGGATTGGGTTGCGAAAGGTTTATGGCGCGCGCAGTGTTACGTCAGGGGACGTCACGTCGTGGACTAAATTAGGTGTCTGAAGGACTCGGGAGTTGACTAATGAGAACTCGTGACACAGTGACCTCCAAAAAGGGGCGGTCATTGGGCTGCACCTCTAGCACAACTGTGACACGCAACTCTGCCGCGCCACAGCATTAGACCAGTGTTATCAAGCTTTCTTTATAACACCGTGCACGCAGGCTGATGCTGAGTCGCGAGCGCGACAAACGGCAGCAAGATAGCCCAGAAGTGCTACTTCAATGTCTATTCTATTCTTCAACGTCCAAAGTTCGACAATCGTATAGTGCCGTCCCTTCCGATCTCCTGTCAAGGTATAGTTGGGTGATCGGGACGGCACGTTACGGCTGTCGAATTTCGAGTATCGGAGTAACCCTTCTGGACCAAGGCCGACCATTGCAAGAACGAGGTACCCTAAAGAAACAGCGCCGCGTCATGGGCGTCTTTTCAAAAAAGCTAGTACAGGTGTAAATAAAATATTACCCGTTTCTTTTTGTGATGCGTGTATTCCAATAAAAACGGTATACATACTACATGCTAGTTATTTTGGTTAAATGAGGCGTCAAAAACAATGCCTTGCTCGATTTGAACACTATACGAAAAATATTAAAGATCCGTATTTCTAGTTACGCCCTTCGTAGTGTGAATTTATGAAAAATCCTGCTTTTTTCCTCACGTCATAATGGAAATATCTATACGTGACAAAACTTTCATGCACACATGTAGTATGTGTACATATAGGTTTGGTTAATGACATAAGTACATAAATAATCAGTACTCGGAAGGGCGTCGAATCAGTTTCATTGACACGGTATCCTCAAAATGCGAACTTGCGAGGGTATTACGTCAAAGTTGGCCACTCCGTCACTGTCACAAGTTGCGTCTAGTTCCAGTTTGGGCCGCCACAGATTCTCTTGACAGCCTCGAACGTGATGGAGAGCCGTGTGGGATGGGGGGGGGGGCATTCTATATTGGGATATATGCTCTGGATTGCTACGGACTCACATTTAAATCTTTAATAGACAAATTAGAAGCAATACAAATTAATAGTGGACCAAAAAACTAAAAATAAATGTAATGGTAATTATTTCAAGCTTTTTAAAATTTGTAACATACTTCCCGTTAGTTTAAAACATAAATATCTTCTAGCAGTTAACAACCACGGCAATCGAGAGCATAACCCAATACTAATAGAACATAAACATGGAACAAGGTCGTTATCCGCGGGCAAATTTGAAGTACCAAGGGTCAGGAACTACTATGGAGATAGAACATTGAGCAAAAGGATTCCCTACATACTCAATAGTTTGCCCGAGAATATCCAACACGAGCCAAATAAGTCCAAATTTAAAAAGTACTTAAAAAAGCACCAATTGCTGACACTTGAGTGATAAAGTTCTCTATACAAAGTGTCACTCAAGTGTTTAGCAATAACATTTTTAGTAATATTATATAGAGATTCACACCTGCAGACAAACAGTGCAGGGAATTGTATATGTTTTAGCTTTACACTTTAATTAATAAATAAATAAATAATAAATTCGAGCGATATTCGACTTCTACCACGTGAGTAAAACTGTTTCGTATGTATTTTAGCTACAATGATCTTCAAAGCTTCTGTAAGTACTTATTAATTAAATCAAAACCACACGGAAACAACTACTGTTCTTTATAAAAGTAGGTACTTATATGAGGTATTCGTACCTAATGTTTTAGGTTAGAAACTAACACTCGAAGATAAAATTGAAAATATTTAATCGAAATATCGACAAAACGGTTGACTTTTCGTGTATGAGTATGTCACTATAGATATACATTTTCATTGCCTGATTATAAAATATTAGTGCACCCGTAAAATATGGAATTAATTGGTATACTTAATGTAATAAACTTATCGTCTGACGTCCGCGCCACGGCGGGCAGTCCACGAAATAATGAGTCCGAGTGTACTCCCCTTCATTACAGATTCAGCGCAATTGATGCCTCATTTAAACTGGGTTACGATAATATTGTAGGATTTAAGTCTCCCGACGAGAGCTCGTATTGCACTCACAATATACTGTCCGTGTATTTTCAGCTATATTGCATAATTTTTCTTTTTCTTCTTACGATCATCAGCATTCTGGTAAAATCGCTGAATACATTCATTCAACATTCTCAAAGCGATTTTGGATAACAAATAGTGTTAGAACTTAGAAGATTGATTCTAAAGGAGCTTATAGTTAAGAATTTCCTCAAGTCATCGTCATTCATCTTAAACGTAGGAAAATCATGACATGACGTTTAAAAAAACGAGCCGTGAAACTAAATGCCTAAAGAAAACGGTGATCCCCATTTAAATAAATTTTTCAATGTTTGCTCGTTAATCATACAATTATTTAGTGTAGTGTACACATCGTTGAGTTGAAAGAATCCATTATTTATATTAACAAGCGTCTATCGGCGGCGTCCATCAAAATATTCAGTAGGCGAAATGTTAATGAGGCAAAAATACTTAAACCTCAAGGATCGTAGTGAACGGCCAAAATATTACAATAAAGTAGTTCCGACTACATACATATGTGTATGAATAATAACATTGTTCTTTGTTGGCTTTTTGATAAGAATCAGAAATGTAATTATTGAAGCCGTTGTGATTAAATTATAATTATTACGAACACATTTTGTGTAGGTACATGCATGTGTATATTGGTGGTGAATGAGGAAATTTAAGATAATGGAATATTTCACGAAAATTCACTAACATGTGTGCACTCAAAAGCGCATTCTTCGCATCGCTTTTACATTAAGCTCTAAAACGACATAAACACATGTATCTGTTCGAACACATACACCCTTTTAAAAGCCAGCTCTGATTGCATTAGCTGTACAAGAATGCGGTTCGAGAATAAAAATATTGTCCAAAAAAACATTTTCAGGGAAAACGTTAAGTTGTTTCGGAGAGACAGTGTAAGGGTTGTCAGGTTCAGTATTTATAGGGTTCGCAGCCGGGTCGGGACACTAATTGAATTTATCACACCGTCCGTCTGTCACTTTTGACCGATGTAAATATAGCCAGGTATGGGAGATCTTTTGAGATTTAAGAAAAAAATGTATGTAGAAGTTCTGTGTATGTTCTCGTAACTACATGTTTCAAACTATCGTGTAGACATCGTCTATTTTATAATAAATATGTCTAATGCGTATTTCGTATTCTAATACTTTAAGGACGAATAAATTAGCCGTTAGACCTTCTAATATTGTTACAAGTGCTTAGATCTTGCGGTCCATCGGCATTATCAAGAAATATAAAGATACATATATATTTGCTTTTTATTTAGACTTTTTTTTCTCAAGTTGGTGTGTAAGAAACATGGTTAACAACTCTGAATATGGCTTTCGTATTTTACGTTAACACAATCAAGCGAACTCGAACTGTTTGACTTATTCACCTTCAATTTCATATCATCAATGTCGTAACCGACCAAATTTCCAGCAAAACAAAGATATTGTTTCCCTAATCAATATCCAAAACTTAACAAGAGAATTTAACAACCACGCTTAATTAATGAGATTGTTTTGTTAACCGTAACAATTTCGTAACAAAATTATTTATAAAATTATTATAGGCAGGTCGTTGACCCGGGTCCTGAGCCCTGAACAAACATCCTCTGATCAAATAATGCCAAACTAAGTACACTAAACAATCCTCGCGGGTCACGACCGGCGGGTGACAGGGAATTTATGGGAGCTAGTTTCATCTGCGGTTTTGCCTGTAAATGGAACCCACAATTTAATGTCTATGAACAGGCCCGCTATCAGAATTCTGCGTTATGGTAGCCCATGAGCAAGATGGATTTCGGTGTGGCCGAGAATTGAAGCGTAGGAGAACATGCTATCGATCGAATAAATAATTAAATATTTCCATCATTATGTCATCTCTAGGATATCGAAAATTGTCCGTAGTGAAAAGTAGCCTACTTGGTATCCTATTAGAACTCCGAAGCATTGTTCCCCATCTGTAGCGTTTCGCCAAATTCTCCTTCGTCCGAAAGTATTTATTTCCTAAAACCCATATTATTTTCAGGATTTTATAAACATCATTTTAAAGAACCCCGAAACGAAACAGATAGGAAACAAAAATTCGGCCTTACGAAAGCCTTATCGAGTGTAATGGAAAATATCTCTCTCATGGAGAAAACTCCGTGAAAAAATTAGATTAGAAAGTATGACGATGCACTTTAAAATAGGTATATGAGGACCAGGACGCATCGATAGGTAATATTATTGGTATAAAGATGCAAACAAAATTCGTCTTTATGGAAAGCCGAACAATGGGACCTTTTATAATAAACACTGTCACATTTGTGGTTGTATGTAGGTACTTTTTAGCTACGAATTACTCAAGGATATAATCCGCAAGATTAATTAAATTTTCGACAGAACTCAAAGCAAATTAGACAGATTGACTGACCTGTCAGCCGTATTAGTAGGGATGATGGGACGTAACGGAAGGTACACTCCGAGGTGAATGAACTGTGGGGATAGGAATGTTTTCGATAGATTTTCACAAAGTTCTAGTAATTTCGACACTAAGTAGACATAAAGCCTTTAGACAAACTTGGGGTTCAAACAATGTTTAGACAGCTTGTACTGTATTCTATAAACTTGATGAAAAATACCTAAAATGCCTTTAATACTTACTTAATTTTGTATCAAAAATTTATGGTTTTTCAAATAAGAATATTTTAATTGCGGAGTTGGGAACATCAAGTTTTCCAAAAGTATTCGTATTTCGTACCGTATTACCTATATTTTTACGTTATTTGTACTCAAAATGTAAAAAAGGATTAAAAAATCTATAATAATAACCTATTCTATGATTGCATTCTATAAAAAAATATAATATGACTACCTCCAGAAAACTTATAACTATCCCAATTAGGATGTTACTTAGACGGCCTCGTAAACGGAAACTTAATAAACCTGTACTTAGCGCTGGCAATATGTCTCATGTAATATGTGTCAATGTTACAATAATTTTAAATCCCCTATTTTTTGGGTAATAAATACTTAAAATGCGTTGTTCATGCCTATTGACTTTTATAAAAAAAAAAAGTTTTTGGATTTGGGTTTTTAGATCAAGTCTCAACTACGAAAGTATTGTGTACTCGTAATATGTCGTTAGGGGATATTATAACTATGATGAGCCGGCAGATGAAAGGGCCGCGTGGGCTCATCCAGGTTCGTTAAAACTTCGCTCAATAACCAGCATCCGCCGTAATAGCGAGCCGCTGGGTTTATAAGTAACTACATAGAAGATGAAACTTCGTACGCGTAATTTTTTTACACCGTAGTCTGGTAAGGAGTATTCGATAACCATCTTTAGACGTCCAGCTCACTTGTATCAAATTTGGTTAAAATTTGTCCAGTCGTTTCGGCGTAATGAGACGACAAAGGAAATTATGAAAACAGATGGCATGCGCCATACAAAACAAAACACGATCGTGCATCACGCATAGAAAATCATACATAGAAAACTGATTTTCAATACAAATCTATTAATTTCAAAATAGTACAGATAAAAAAAGCATAACATGTCGAACGTCCCACGCAAACTCCGCTCTGTCAAACACAAAAACAGCAGTCCCAAAATACGTTATCCCTTGTTATCTGTCGCTGTTACGTGTGTCTAAAAATAGTCCAGAACCGGATATGACGTAAAATGGTATCTGAAAATCGACAGCCGATCTCTATATCACAGTGAGGGTCCGCTATAAAAAATACTACTCCTTTAACCTCGCATCTTGTTCCGCCGTGTAAGTGTAAAAGGGACTTTGTTGTACGGGTAAATAAAGTAAGCATTTCATACTGACGCAAGAAATTGTTGTACAATCGGACAGTATAACCCATTTATGTATATTTTTATGTATGTTTATGTATCAATATATATTATTATAGGTTTTTAGTAGATTTTAATAATTTTACAGTAGTTTTCTTGATTACTTTTTGCATCGCCTACTCATCTCATTTCATTTATATTAATCCGCTACCCAAAGGTTGTCTGGAAGAGATCGCTTTTTAGCGATAAGATCGCCTATTGTTTGCCTCTATTGTAATGTTAAGTGTCATTTGTATTTGTATTTCTTTCTTCTTGAGGTGTGCAATAAAGAGTATTCTATTCTATTCTATTCTATAACCCACCGAAGCCTGCAGGGCCCCGAAGGCCCTCGGCGATAAAAGCAGCGGCGACCAATAATCGAATTACAGAGGATCTTTTATCGAATACCTTTCATGGGAATTGTCATTAACTTAGTTTATTTCCTAAAGGTTATCGAGCGATAGACGCAGGCTTAAGCGCTTTTTGTACTAAAAGGAATCGGTCTATATTTAGACGACATTAGTGTTGAAAAGGGGTACGAGGCTGGGTGTTAACAACGTGCTTTTATTTTATCTTCTGTAAAACAATTATAAATTACGCAACTCACTTTGCTTGTAAAAAAAATGTTATCATTGCATACCAATGCGTTGAGACTCAAATTACCACACCGTATTTTTAACACAATTATAAAAAAAACAGACTGCAGTCTCATTAATCAGTGGACGCGTAGTAGTAAGTAAGCTATGCTATAAGCTATAATACTAATTCTCCAAGCGTTGCGTAATCCAGCATATTTACCACATCTCTAAAATACCCAATTGCTCGTTGCATTTCGGTATTTTGGTGGCACTATTTTAGCCCGCAACTCTTTACGATTTGTCATAACACAATGTTGCCGTCACACGTGCCAAATGCGAGGGAATAACTAAAACAACCTGCATTTGCAAACTACTAACCAGCTGGCATGGCTCTGGAACATTCGTTCAAAAAGTATAGGTGGCATAAGTGTAAGGCTTCAGTAGATGCTCGAGTGGAGCGTGCAGCGCGGCGGTACTCATGTTTAGACAAATGCAATCCACGCAAGCGTCCTGAAGTGTACACTGCACGTTGCTCAGATCAGGGCTCTTTGACACTTGCCCGTCACGCTACCCGCCCCGCCTAACGCTTCGTGCTGCGTTCTGGTTTCAAATGCAATCGATAAAAGCCACCGATTTTTGCCACTTGCAAACCACGCTGCCCGCCCCGCCGAACAGCTCGCTTCAAGCGTCCATTCAGGCCGTACAAGCGTATACTAACGAAGTTGTTCTTTGAATATTGACGTCAATCGAGTTGTTAGATCACGCAATATGTATGTATAATTACCACAAAATCTAAAATAATTGTACACAAGGAAAATACCCCAATGGAGGCAGCGGCCAAAAAGATCGATTAGTATTTTGTTTATCCATAGTCCACATGCAGACTATGAGCTATGCCAACAATTCATGCAGAAGCCGAACTTTCCATCAAATAACAAACGCATTGTTTTCTATGTAATGAAATAGCAAAACTATAACAAAAACATGACCGCGGCGGGTCACGCTATTCACAGCCCACTATAATTAGCGTGCTTGCCCTCTGAATATAATTTATGCGCTTGTGATTCAGTATTTATAGCTTACAGTGGGCATTCGTCAAAATATTTGGTGGGTATCTTTGTCTCAACGCACGTCCGAAGAACGTTTAACGCTCCTTTGTCGTCAAATATAGATATCATGATCATGAAGTGCACCCATCTAACAGTAGGTACCTTGTCAGGTTCCATTGTAAATGTTTCACGGAACATTGCACTTACAAAAATCATAATTGAATTTAAACAGGAACAATCCAGTAATTTTCTCCACGGTGTTCCGCGTAAATTAAGACTGTACCATACGCAGCGCGAGAGTGCAAAATTAAAAGATACAAAATTGTTTTTGTATAATGTTTCTTTCATTAAAGAACATTATAATTCCGCTGTGTTTATTATCCATTTCATCATGTTTTATATTTTAGTATTAATATATGTGACGATCATAGTATAAGTGATGCTTGTAAAATTGTAAATTGTCATTTATATTGACATTTTATATTATGAAATAAATAAATCTAAATCTAATCATTATAAACTTGAAAAACATATTAAGGTGATTTTATTTTGTTGTTTATTTGATGTAATTATTTTACTTAATCACCTTTATTTACATAACTTCACATTCACACTCGCGAAACATCTTCCGAATATATAAAAAAACCGGCCAAGTGCGAGTCGGACTCGCGCACCGAGGGTTCCGTACAAACACTTTCCATCCCTAAGTGGTTAAGTTAAGTTTGCACCTGGTATGTATAGCGCCCCATATAAATTAGGTGCAAAGTTAGGTATTAAAATATAAAAAAAAAACTACTTACTAGATCCCGTTCAAAACAATTTTCGTTGGTAGTTTTTATAGTAATGTACATCATATGTTTTTTTCAGATTTTTAATTTTATTATTTTAGAAGTTAGAGGGGGGGGGACCAACTTTTTTCCACTTTGGAAGCGTCTGTCACGCAAACTATTCGGTTTAGAAAAAAAATATTTTAGAAACCTAGATATCATTTTTGAAGACCTATCCGTAGATACCCCACACGTATGTGTTTGATGAAAAAAAAAATTTGGGTTTCAGCTCTAAGTATGGGGAGCCCCCAATATTTATTATTATTTTTTTATTTTTGCATCAAAATCTTAATGCGGTTCACAGAATACATCTACCTACCAAGTTTCAACAGTATAGCTCTTATAGTTTCGGAAAAAAATGGCTGTGACATACGGACGGACAGACGGACAGACAGACATGACGAATCTATAAGGGTTCCGTTTTTTGCCATTTGGCTACGGAACCCTAAAAATAGGGCTGTTTTTATGCTGCTATCTCAATAGTTATTTGTGCAACAAGAGAGCAAAGTTGTTTTTTGTTGCGAGTGCTGGTTTTTAGTCCCGAGCAAGCGAAGGATTCTATGTTTGAATCACGAGCGTAGCGAGAACGTAGCTTTGCTGTCGTGTAGCACACACAACTTTTCACCTCGACAGCGAGAACTTAGGTTCGACTTTTTGAACTTTTTCTTCCAACCATTCAGGTGTAGGTATGTGTATTGTCTTTGTTGCTGATTTCAATGACATTATTAATTAGAAAATAGATACCCGCTGCTTGAAATGAAATAAAAATCTAAATAAATTGAAATAATACGTTCCAACACTGTACCAGTCCCTCACGAGTCACGACCACCATGGTTGTCATTATTTGATCAAATTGGAAGATTGAGTAGATACATTACGTGTTTATTTATTTTATACGAGATTTTGTTAATTAATATTTTTACTCGCAAAAGCACTAAACAAAATGAATACAATTTGAACTCGATATTTTTTAAAGTATGATTAATTGGTGTCATAAATTATTTGTACAAGTATTTACAGTATAACGTTGAAAAATCTTAACTTATTTAAACAATAATCTATTTGATTTATATAAAAGACACAATTATTTAAACGTTCAGTCATTCAAAACAGTATTTTGTAATAAAAACTTCTTCGAGTATTTATTTTTTATGTTTTTGGTACAACGCGTCGATCGGAACGTGTTCTTATTCGAAGTCAGATTCGAAAATCGAATTTCGAATCGATGTCTTTTCTTTATCAATTTCTACCCGGTTATCTGTAGGCAAACATTACGGCAAATTACAACCAGATTTACCCACTAGGCAGTGGTTCTTTGCCAAAAAATCTGTCTCCAAAAATACAACCTCCGCAATCATCCGTATGCGTCTTGGCCACATATGCACCCCAGTTTTTTTTTTTACATAAAATACGTGTTCGAGACCACTCTCTGTGCGAATGTGGTCTGGCCGAAGGCACTCTCGAACATATGTTTTTCGATTGTAACCGTATTGTCTCTCCCTTGTATGATATCCTCCCCTCTAACATCCCCCGTCCCATAAACATCCCGTATTTATTAACTCTAGTAAATTCACCTTTTGTGTGTGTTCTTAGCCAGTTTATTAAAATTAACAACTTGTTTCTGTAGTAGATAGTTTAACAATAAATGTTTGTTTTGTCTTTTGTTGTAGATTCTCATCAAAGTGAACGTGTCATCTGAATATACCGGCCAAATTCTTAACAGTTAACACGTGTCTTCTTTATTTTTGACATTGGCGGAATCATCGACGATATCGATGGAGCCATAACCAACAAAAATTTAATTAATGTCTTTATCACTCTCTTTTTCAAAGAGATATGAAAGAGACAGAGTGCATCAAAGTTCGAATGATTAAAATTTTATAATTACCTGTGGCTGAGAAATGACAAGTCGTAGTCAAAAATTTATAAAATTAAAAAGCTACTTTCTACTCTCGCTCGAAACAAAATCGCATTTTGTTCACTGTTATCTCGCAGCAAAGCCGCCATGTTTGAGCTGGTGAGGTGAAAAATATGTTTATAACATATATTCGATACACACTGTAATGCGCAAGGTGTATCAATTGCCGCTTCAGTATTTTTCCGCCATCTCCGCGGTAGGTAAATGTATTGATCATCGCCACACTATCGGAAAACAGTAACTTCTACGCATCCGTCGTAATTCGAAGAAGTGTTTCAGCTACTCCACAATGAAATGTTAAAAGCGCATCAAAGAAGAATGCTATAAATCACAAAGTGAATTATTAATTCTCCGAGTTGTAAAAATACTACAGCCACCAACGACGCTTCGGAAATAGATCTATTAGTTTTACAGTGACAATGTGGTATTTCCAGCTGATCACCTTAATCTTTTAAACATTTATTTTAGTCTGCATAAATTTAGTTTAAATCCTACGTAAATCATAGAATAAATACGCGTACAATATTCTAAGACGTAAATTGCCCTTTACGTTAAATAACATTACTTGGACGAATAAAATGTTCAACTTTGCTTTTTAAGTACGTTTTCTTTCTTAGGTTCTTCCTCATGTTTCCAAAAATCTTCTATAATTTATTTTTCATATCGATCTTATATGTAAAATAAAGATTATACACAAAGGGATTACGCGAATGAGTAAAGTCAAACAAATTTGCATTGTGTGTGTTAAATTCAAAAACAGACCCGAAATTACATAAAATTTTTAGCAGCACAATTGACTAAGGTTAATTCAGTTGTCATTTCCCATACACTGAAGTATAAAGAAGTGATAGCTGATGGCCATATAATTCAGGTAAAACAATTGTTATTACCGTCTGTGACGGCACCGCCAACTTCGCTATATTAATATTATTATTAAATTACTGGAGCTGTGGAACTGCTCCTTTTGTTATCAACTTGTAATGAATTTACTACCGTATTTGGTACTGGGTCAAACTTTCGGAGCAAACAGAGATTTGCGTGATTCGCGCCCACTCGTATATGGTACCTACTTACTGAAATAATAATAAAACCTACGTTTGATGTGCTATGCCATGCAACGCGTAAATTAAGAAAGCTTTACTGATATAAGGCTGTCTATTAATTGTTCAGAACGTAATATCAATGTTTTATACAGATTACTTACGACTTGAGACTGTAATACTTTCTTAAACGCTTACCTGTAACAAAAAATATTATTTTTAAATAAAAAAAAAGATGAGTAATATGTACTTCATAAGCATAAGATTATGGTTGCCTATCCTTCTCTACTAAATACATGCCTAACCGACACTAGCTTAAATACGTATTGCCTATTTCTTAATTGTACATATACTTTAAGCCCGAGTAAGTTTCCCATATTATCGTGTCCTTTAATAGAAAACATGTTTACATCAAAAACCATAGGTACTTTCTACGCATCCAAGAAAAACTCCATTGTTGAAACCCGATACGTATTTCATAGCGCGACGGGACGTCATTCATTAATTTACTTCGTGAGGACAACTCGCGGTTACGGAACTGGGGAGATTCCTTCGATTATTGCGTAGCATTTATTTTTAATAAATTATTCTATGGGCATTCCCAATTTATACACCCACTCCATGCAAACAATTAGGTCGACGCGTTTCTCCGTTACTGCGTAAATGAAACATAAACCAAGCACTTTCGTATTTTTAAAATAAGAGTTGTATAAATAGCTGAATTCATAAAATAGCTATATTATGATAGGCGCTATAGGTAAACAACTAGTTAAGCACCCTTTACATGTAGTAGTAGACTGTTAAATAGGTATTTATCTACACCAATCTTGTTAAATTCCTATAACAAGTTCAGATATTATAGGTAAGGACCTACATTGCTTGGCAGCGACCAAAATCAGGGATGTAATTTCATAACAGTACCGAAGCCACCGCGAGGGCACCATTACAGTATACATTTTGATCCAAATTGATACTGTAATGGCGATCTCCCCCTTGTGTTACTTTAAACATTGTGTTGTCTATTCGAACAGGACTCCGATTACTCCAAGTTCGAAATTCGAACTTCGTATCGTGCCGTGCCGCTCATTCGTATAATGGTTGACACGAGATCGAGAGGCATGGCAATAAGGTATATATACAGTTGGTAGATTTTATTTGTGTACGATCCACTTAAATCACACAATGCCATTCTGTCTATTGTATTGGTCTTGTAGCTCATTATCGTCCGTCTACGCAGGTAGGGAAGCTACCTGCATAGATAAAGATTTCATTCAGCGGATTATCAACTCTAGGGCGTTCGCCAATAGTTAAAATTGCTTTAAATGAAATTTGTTTGCCATGAAATCCGTAATACGGTCTAAAGGTACATTTCAATTAAAGCAATGCCAATAGTTATATTGGCAAAGGCCCTAGAGTTGATAATCCGCTGCATGAGATCTTTATCTACGCAGGTAGCTTCCCTTTTATGACGGACGATAATGAGCTACAAGACCGATATAATAGACAGAATGGGATTGTGTGATTTAAGTGGATCGTACACAAGTAAAACCTACCAACTATACAAACAAACTTAGAATTACGATCTTCAGGGCTACTTCAGGTCACAACTACATTTATAAAAGTTTTTTACCCTATAGCACCTTTCCTTTCAAAGATCAGAATCGCATGTAAAGTTTTTTACCAATGTCAACCTAATAACATTTTCTAATCGGTCGTACTAGCGCATCTAGCTGCGTGACTCAGCATCACGTGGATCTTGGAAGGAAAGGGGCAGGCGATACACGTCGCGCGCCTAAGAGTCTCTTTCGCGTGTTACAGATGTGCTGGTGGCTTGTAGACCATTTTGACAACATCTTCTTCAATTAAATGTAGCTAAATAAGTGAACTAGTTAAGTACCTTAATTAGCCCAAGGCCTGCACGTGCCAAAAACTTCCCGTACGTAATTAAGTTCCCATTTCGCCTACGCCATTGATCTAATTTCCCTCTGCCGAGTACTTCATTTCACGCGTAATACCCCGCGATCAGAGGAGCTGCAATTTTCGTTACAACCGGGACATTCCACTTTCTATTACGAACTATTACAAAGTTTTACTATCTGCGGGTAATGCGGAAAACCATCGGACATTTCGTTGTTCGACCAGATCCAAGCGTTCCCTGTAATACCTTAATGCGCAATCACACTTAAGATGACAGGAAACTTGTAAATAGCAACCGCAGACTGTAACATTATAAAATTCACCACAATCCTCAACTTTATCAACTACTCGTCGGAAATAGCATTAGCTGCTATAATTAGTTTTCTTCCGTGTAGACGTAACTTTTTCCGATTTGAATCTCACGTAATGATATTTAGCTGGTATAACTTTACTACGGAGATTACCGATCTTGCGTTATACATTAATTAGTCCGTTCACGCTTAGAGGAAGTAAACAGCGCATTGTCTTCATCGACCGCGTAACCGCGCCGGCATGAGCATACTATTTAGATAGGGCTAATAAAGAAAACGGTCACCGTCTCACTGGGTCGGCTAGATGATCCATCTACTCCCAACACCACCAACCTCAAACGATGCAAAACTAAATTCCCGCTCTTACTACGCAAATATTAAAGCCAAGTCCGATCGCAACAAATTAATATGATAATCTTGCTGAAATGTGCACGTACGATGATCCACCCCGGAAAACACTCGAGCGAGGAAGTGAATTTAAAATATATCGAGTTCGTTTACGTTTCACAAAAGTGCGGCCGTTTTTATAAAACGTTTTCCTGATCCAATATGGAGATAGATAAACACGTTTCGAGATTTTTGGCGCATCGGGCGAGACATGATTAATTGAGGATTCGAATAGGCTTCCTTGGGTTGTTTTGTTACGCCAGTTTCTTCACGTCCCAGTTGCAGAAAATGTGAACACGAGCTATGCTGACATGGATTGTTTACCGCGATAATTTAGTCGCGGAGTGACGAGCACAGGAAATTCATGTTTCGATCGAGATTTTACGTCACTGTTCTAAATCCCCTAGAAGAGGGGTGTATGAAATTAATAAATGTATCGTATTATACGCCGTTCTAGAATGATGCGGTATTACGTCGCTGCGATGGACAGCCTGGCGATTTGATTAATGGTATCGGAGTAATTACGCAATGACCCAAAATCGACTGTGTTCGGGCTGTCACCCTTTATGGATGACCTTTTCTTTGTAAACAACCCAGAGTGTAGGTCAGCCGTTACCAGGTTTCGGGGCTAGAGTAAAAAGACACAGCGGGGGTGGATGAGCAAACGCTGAATAATGCATACTAAAACTAACTATGCCACGTGGATAGTGTGACACATAAAATTGAGTACTTCCAGCAACTTAATACCTTGGGTAGGTAATAACCAAAATGTACGGTATGTAAATATACGCCGTGGGCCGCAGTAACGTAACGGACTTTGATCATTGATTTTAGCACTTCATTCAGTAGAGATAATACTGCTGGATCCAGCATCATAAGGTAGTTTAGTGCTTTTTTTTAATAATTTTATTTTAAGAATACTGGTAATGATCAACCTTTTCCATTGCACGGGTTTTACGAGGTGACACGAAAGCGTCACGCCGGCGGCCCCAAGTGGGTCTGTCGAGATTGATTCGGCGATGTAGGCTGCGGAAAAGTCCGACCCACTCTGGTAACTTAAGTGTTTGTTTTGACAACCGACCCGTTACTTGATTCGATTCAATTATTTAATTGTGCTGCACACTTTCTACTTGTCAAGTTAATTGGTTATTATTTTTAATGCGCTGAGTATTCAGTTATCGTTTTTTGTGTGGTGTGGATGTGATCTTCAGCTTGCGGACTAAGATGGGGTCTATGCTAGGAATTTCATGGGATGTCTTACCCAGCAGTCAAGCTAACCCTCCGTTAGCGAGTAAGATGGTGGAGTGGAAGTAGTAGGTAATAGTGACCTATAAATGGATACAGTTCATTTCATTTTCAACCTCCGTCAATAATGAGGGGCTTTATAAGTTTAACATTTGTACCTATGTGTTTCTGTCTGTGGCATCGGAGCTCCAAATCGGATGGTCCGATTTTAATGCAGTATTTTTATCGAAAGCCTTGTCTGTTGAAATGGTTCTTAGCTATGTTTGGTTGGGTCTGGGTCTGTTTCTAGAACTTGGAATGAACTTAGTTATTTTTTACAATATTATGAACATAGGTACCTACTGTTTAGGGAGATGTGCAGATTTCGCACGTTACAAAATATATTAAGTATAAGAAAGTATCCTGAGCGGTGACATTTCGGCGAAATAATTCAGTAAAAACATCCGATCCTACTTTTAAATCAAATTCTAGTAAAAAATTTAAGAAAATAGAAATATTTTCGCGATGTAGCCATTTGTTTGGCGAAATAAGTCAAGGGAAACACCCGAATCTGTCAGACGGACACGCTAGAATTAGGTAACAAATGAAACGTTAATCTCTCGCGAAATTGAATAATCCGTTACAAAATCTACAGTAATAGGTTGAGATAAATGGGTCGCTGACGCAAATATGCGTCCTGGAAAGAGTTAAGAAAAGGAAATCAACGAGGGCGCGAAGGAATGCGGCTGGGACATAAGCTGCTTAATAACTCACACTTATGACAACCGACATCAAAATATATATTAAGTGATAATTTTATGCGGTCAATGCTTGTTTGTGTTTTGATTTCTACCAAAGACCGTTTGTTTTGAATGGTAATTTGGATTATTTCTTAAGCATTCGAACACTACTTTCAGTGGCATTTATTAAACATGTTAAAAGACGCTTAACTGCCGGGGCTGGATTTGATCAAAACTTTATTTAAAAAATAACGGATAGTAATGTCAATACCCTTAGTACTATCTGAAGGTAATGGATACTCTCGGAAAAGCAGTTTGGTCGAATAGAAACCAGCCTCACGTAGAGGTGTTGGAGACATTGGTCACAAAAGAGATGATTCTCAGTATAGTTCAGGTAAGAATTTGGTTTATTAAATGGGGTTTCCTCTGACACACCTCTCTATATTATCGCGTGACACAGATGTTAACTTACTAACGCACTCATTAATTTATATTGTGTCATGTCTAAAGGGTTTCCCCATGTTATAATTCACATCATTGGAAATGCATATATTAAGCTATTCTATTTCCGATCCGATTCATATTCGACTATTACTCATACATTGCTCGCATTTGTTAGTATTTTCCTGTTTTCGCGAACATATCGGTTCGCGGATTTACTGAAACGACTAGTGTTGGCACCCGATGTGTCAGTATTTGTTGTCGATATCGCAGATTGCTCGATTGTTAACGATACTAAACATCGCAATCTTCTTCTCTTAGATAACATGTACTCAGATTAACCATAATTTTACACAGTTTCGCGATATCTTTAAATTACGTATAGGCGTCTCATATTTTTCTTATTGGAGATGCATTGAGTAACGCCGAAAAGTTGACGTCTTACATGAAATACGGTATAATGTTCGCTCCTGTCATTTGTACTTTAGGGATATGATTATATTCCAGCCTATTGAAATACATTACTGCAGACGCCGGGAAATAAGAGCCTTATCACACTTGCGATTTGCGAGCGTATTTTCTATACAAATAAGCGACGCGGCGAACACGCTGCGCGATCGCCTTCATACAAAATACGCTCGTAAATCGCAAGTGTGATAAGGCCCTAAGAGCTTGTTTTAAAAAAATATTACTTCCCGGCCTAGACCTTCAATTTTGTATGAAATTCCTTTAAAGTTATCTCGCATTGTTCCGCCCGAAACGTGACACTGCGAAGCCTGTTTTAACGCACGTTATGACGATATTTCATTGCATGTTTGAGAAAATATTAATTATTCTGTGCAATGACGTACATTATACGAAACGATACGCATTTGAGTCTGACGCAAAAGGTTTTCAATTTGAGGTAGGTATCATGCGTTGTTATCGCCAATAACAGCTCCCCGGCGGTTCAATTAATTAACCAACTAAACAAGTGAAAAGATCCTATGAAAACAAAACAATAAAGCTATCGACCCAGGCACGTGAAATGAGAGTGGAAATGTTTTAGTTTCCGTCCTTCAGATCTGGGGCAATGTCTGTTGACGGGTTTCCGATGGCATAAAGACGTATTTACACTGTTCGTCGCCAAGATATATACTTATATATGGACATATATAAGTATATATCTTGGCGACTTGTTTTGGTGACATTATTAGGCGATCAATAAAATATTCTATATTTTTTAAGCACTAAAATATTTAAAACGGTAATCATTTTATTACGATTACAAAACGGGACTTCATTCAAATTCAAACCAGACTTCATGACGCTCATTTAATATGGGCATTTCTATACTAACATTAAAAATTGATCCGGAGCCAAAAAATAAACTTCAATTACAATGCAATTTTGGTATGTAGTTTATACTATTAAGTAAATTTTTTTTTGCTGTGCCTGAAGAAAAAGTTCAAAGTGCTTTACCTATTTGTAAACATCCTATTTGGTCACACTGAATAATACAGAGGTGTTCGATACAATATAATGGTCCACTATGTTTTGCCAGTTGGCGTACAAAATAAGGAGGTTTCTTAAATACTAAGCAAATTAATAATTGATACATGAAATGAGAGTGCGCAATGGTATGTCAAATATACCACTATATATAAATATAATACATATAAAAGTATTGTTTTTTTTTCATACAAAAGTGACCCATGCTAGTGTACATGAACTAGGTATAATGAATGGATCGTGTAATCCGAACCTAACAAGACGAAGGGGTGACTAAACGAGCAGATTACATCGTTTTTAGGACAACCCCTACATGTCAACCCAAATAGCTGCGCAGATAATACGTTACGACACAAGTGGCAC
The DNA here is from genome assembly GCA_947623375.1 of Apotomis capreana. Lineage (NCBI taxonomy): Eukaryota > Metazoa > Arthropoda > Insecta > Lepidoptera > Tortricidae > Apotomis > Apotomis capreana. Next base: position 5,944,459 of record OX392506.1, on the reverse strand, counting down.
AAAAAGCGAAGTGGAAAACATCTATTCCGGTGGGGTTTCCCGAAAAATGCGAAACACGATAAGGAGATTAGTCGTTCAGCCATCTTGATGTGTCGGAATGTTTGCCGAGAAAAGTATTTGGGAAATAGGTATCATCTTGATTTAAACTTACATAATATTCGCACATTTTCGTGTATAAAATATGATTTACCGATAATCTGCTTGTTAGAAGTTGGTAGAAATTATGGGAAATTTCTAATGCAAAAGATTATATGTCAATTTAATTTGTTTTTTGTTACATTACAAGCTAATGCTCGCGGTAAGGAAGCACCCTATACGATACTATTAATATCACGTAATATATTTATACCTAGGTACAAAGTACGTAAGTATTACCGAACGAGTTAATAATAATATTATAGGGCAGTACGATGGGCAATATTGTATTGGATAAAATTTGCTGAAAATATGCTATAAATAATCAAATGACTATACGAGTAAGTATCGGGTGATTCGGGTGTCAATTTTCGATGAATTTTCCCAGGCTTATGCGATCATCCCGCGCGCTATTTCGGTGCATGTTGTTATTCCATTTGCGTCCAGGTTAGGGCCAAAACACAATTACAAGACACGACATCTCATCGTCGTACGACGCGACATCGTGCCACGATGCGACGACGTGTCGTGGATTTTAATTTTGGATTTATGCATTTGCATAAATCCAAAATTAACTTTATCTTCATGTGACAAGATGCAAAATTTAAATTCATTTTACAATCTCACGACGTCGCATCTTGGCACGTTGTCGCGTCGTACGACGATGCGATGTCGTGTCTTGTAATTGTGTTTTGGCCCTTACACATTATTCAATGTTGTGTATTCGATACATTACGAATTCGGAACAATTGGCGAACAAGCGAGCCGCGCTGTCCATTTACGTATTTTGTTCCATGTAGCATTAACAAGCTTTTGTTTTTACTCTGTGGAACACCTGACGACGGCACTTCAGTTGTGAGTGTGAGTGGTGTTACATATGTCTTTCTCGTGTTTTCTAAATTTATATGCGATTGGGGACTACAAGCACTACACAATTCTTCGCGAACATATATTAATATTATAGTCGATTTGTGTGTGATTGTCCCTTAATATTTATTTATTTAATTTAATCTTTACACAAGAAAACTTATCGCACAAAAGGCGGAGCTGAGAACCAAGGTAATGTAGCCGTAATATAAAAATTACTAAATACTGAAATGATATGATATGGAACATTTCAGTAGTAGAGTAATCAAATACGAGACAATTGATCGCTTAGAAACTTTCTATAACGCGTAGGTCTAAATATAAATATCAGAAAGCAGTTAAATTCTGTTTACCAAGTTTCTTGTTTAAAATTAACAGATATTAATTAAGCCTCAGTAAATACATTAAATGTGAACGTTCCTAAAATAGGATAACAAGGCAAAGTTTAAACGAATACATAAGTAAAGAGTCAGTCCGCTCTTTAAGACTTAGCGACAGTTTGACTTACTTTCCACTTCCAAACAAACGTGTCTACAGAACTCAATTAAAACAGAAGGGGATCCATTAGGGCATAAATGTTCACCCTGAAAACAATAAGCTCCCAAAATAAGATTCGATTGTTACGTTGTCTTCCATGAGAATTCGAAAGAGCCTTATGCTGGTTTCAGCTCATTTCACTTATGACATTTTGGAGTAATCATGGAGGAACAGTACATTACTCATTGCAGTGAGAATGGGGGCAGCAGGAGTCATTCAGTCGTAAATGGGTCAGCGGAGGCCGCGAATTCGAACCCCGAGTCGCGGTCTGTTAACGGACAGATAATAACTTTCTTGCGGACAGTTATACTGTGCACCGACATTGTCGCCACAGTCCACTAGCCGACTGCGTGCGAAAGCGCTTAGTACCTAGACTATGTATACACGTTCAAACCCTGGCTATTTAGATCCCAACTTAGGCAATCTAAATCTATTTCAAAAAACCGATGTCAGTACCAGATGCGTGTAAAAGACCAGCTTCTAGACGGAATAGGGTATTTGATGACAGCTCAAATAATACTCTTTATGAAATGTCAAAAACGATCTGTTAGTATCAAGTTTCTATGAAGATACTGGCTTGTGCAGACGTTATAAAAACCAGTAGTCAAAACGTCAAAACACATCTCATTTTTAGTTTTTGTCCAATTAAAAATAGTATAATGTCCAAAAGTTAGTATGTAATAGTTTATTTGATTCCGCGTATTTTTGATTAGGTATGTATTTAATGGTTTCAATGATATACTTAATTTATTTTGACTATAACTAGTCAAATACCGTATTATGTGGGCTAGACTCACGGCACAATCCGCCAGGCACAATTATATGACTTCTCCGGGATATGTTTGAAAAAAAGGAGCCCATAACTTTAACAATGGGTAATCTTTTCCATATTTTTCATGGAACGGACGTAGAAAACAGTACAGCAAAATTATCTGTTCGGACTTGGTTCGGACTAACTGCTCCACTCAAATAAATACTGAGTTACACAAAATATACAATGGCATTGTTTAACTTACACCTCTATATAAGTAGGAACGAATATTACTTGAATAAGAAGCTTATTGATTCCGCAGTGCTAAATAATAACAAGCATTACCTACATTGACAACAACAATCTTTATAAACAGAGAAGTAGGTTATGATAAAATCTAATTCTCTTTAGGAATTAAATTAAATATTGAATAAGGGAAAATGTGGAGCATGAAGACCAATATTGGATTACACTGTTGTCTATGTTCACGAAAATAAGCAATGAATAAGTTTAATCACTCGAGCTTTAAGTTGAAAACTGGGTCGTGCTCTCGCGACCTACCTCGAGTAGCGAAGCTTATTAAAGTCCAATTAATAACGACATATATTTTTATCAGTTGTAAGATCTTTGCCGACTTCCTGGCCATTCGTCGAGGGCTGTGATTTAACGCCGAGTCGCCTTAACAAATCGGTACACTTCGCGTAAGTGGAAAAATGTGGGACGGCATTTCTCAATGTACAGGGTTCAGCTCAGCGGGCCACTAAGGAACCTACCCACTAATCAGCTGTAAATACAAACTAGGTAAATATTAGATGTTGCTCAGTTTCTAAATACATTTGAACCGTGACCTACATCGACCGTATTCTCAAAGTATCTCAAACATGTTTAATAATGTTCTGCAATGGCTATCGCTTCGATCTGCGGCAGAATTTTTCACAAGAATTTAATAATGCTTCGGTTGCGGACAGTGCGAAGCGCCGGGCGGTATTGTCTTAACAGTCCACTATTAACCCGCTTCGATGCTCCTCACAGCGTCGATGACCGCCAACGACACTATAAACTGCGCGTAACGACTCCAATTTAATCTTTAGCGCGCTTAATTTAAAGCGAAACGTGTTATTATCGATAGATAAAGTGGCGATTACTTGTTGACGGCCGCAGCCGACATATATTTTCGGTCGAGCGAGGGCTCCGTCGCGCGCCCTATATGGCGACTCCCGCGCCACACACGACGTCGCCGATTACGCAAAATCGAAACGCCGCCCTCAAATTAAGCAGCCACCGCCGTCACTACTTAACGACCTGCCTCAACGCCGTAGGAAGTGATTCTTGTTTATTTTAATAATTGCCATGACAGGAAGTCGGAACCGGCCGCGAGCCGCGAAGGCGGCGCGTTTAATAAGAGGGCGCGCCTCACACGTTCTCCAAAATAAAGCAATTTGACCAGCGACAGGTGATTTTGCCGGCCTGATGGACGCGCCGTCGGGCCCGGCCGCGAGACCATTTTCAACTTTACACTTCACACTTTACGGCTTTGCGACACCATCGATAATCCGGCGGCGATCGATGCAGGGACCTAATTGACACATCTCCGAAATTGGATCGCGTGTTCGTTAAAGTGACATTTATATTTTGTGGAATTATGACGCGACAGACATTGATGATTATCGCGGCGCGTTCACCCCGTTACCAGAGGTGAAGGCCCTCTAGTTGTCAACTACAGATGATTGAAAAACGAAATAGATTGAACGCCGTTCGCAAGGAATCGTCGGGTGTTCGGGGATACGTTTCCGTCGCGGGTTTTTCAACCCGATGTGTTTAATCATAGTCGGCGACCTGACACGTTCGTTGGTTCGCACCTACTTATGTTATGATGATTTGTTTTTATTGCAGGAAGCTGATTTTTTCGCAAGCTCGGAGAGAAAGCGATTTCCTCGTATCGCAGACTTATTTCTGTTGGGTTTCTAGAGCGGACGGGACGCTGCGGGCTGGTGTCTACAAGGTCGAGGGCTATAGATAGTTCTTGTCCCGCCACTATAGTACCTTAGTACCTGTCCACTCAGCTCCTAACTTAGGCCTATCCCCGTGTCCTTACTTCTATTTAACATGACGGCCCAGTTACTCCTACAAATTATAATAAATGTCAATAGACTAGACATAGTATTGTTACTATGTCTAGCGGAATATCATTACCCTACTTTACTTAGTTTGTGTTACAGTTACTTAGATTGTTATTGACAATCATTTTGATTTAAGGTTTACAAAGCTATGGTCAGTGTCCATTCATTGTCCAAGTGACACCGTTTACTAATATAATCAGTAAAATTATCAAAACAATGATGTGAAAAATTCCCATAGTTTAAAAAAACTAGTTATTGTATTGTATTGTCCGCTAGTTGATAATAAATTATCTTTCTCTAATTATCTTGCCTAATAAAAATAATCGTGTACAGTTAACTACCATAGGTAGTGCTCTCTTATTTGTGTAGGTATACGATAAAGTTCTTGCCAAAATTTACGATTAACGTCACAAATTTCACGATGAAACTGACCAAACCGTCGAACTAACTAATTTAACTTTACTCAGGAGTCAGGGTTTACAAATTTAACTTAGATCCAACTTTGTGCAGCAACCTATTTCTGACATTTCAAAATCTATTTTAGGAATAAAACCAGCCTTAGGTACTCTAACCACGTACTATTCATAGTTTAATTTAAATTTAAAGCGTCAGGTGGTTTCGCCAGTTTACGTTTGAACTCTGGCTAGCGCTTTGACAGGGCTGCACGCTTAAATATAAATCGCCTGCAGCAAAAGCCGGGTTTAAAAATAGAAGTGGAAACACCAGATAATAAAATGTTACAGCGAATATCAATTCCACTTTTAATCCGGTGTCTACTTTTCTATTATCGCTTAGGGATTTGAAGGCGGGTCGTGTTTCTGTTCGTATTTGTAGTCGGATTTCAAAAGAATAATTTCACACTTGTACGCTCATGTATAGGGTTGACAGTGTATCGTTTGACCGATTAATGGATGCGAACGAAACGGCCGAAGGGATTAAAATGAAATTAGCCTATAGACAAAAGGACAAAGGATGTTCACCCAAATCATAAACACGTTTGTCACAGCTATTTTAAGTATTGTCATTGAGTTTTGCGTTATTTTGAACCGTTTATTTCCAACAACAATGCGCCGGCTATGTAACAAAGCGGTTGTTTCTGCTGAGGTCGCGCGCAAGCCTACGCCAAAATTCTTTGCACCTGGCTGGCATTGGGCGATGACGCGCAAAACAATGGCTGCCAGGATGGCTATCGACGCGTCATCGATGCAGGTCCACCAACTTATCCGTGTCACCACTACAACCATAAATATATCGAAACAGAGTATATTTTCCTTGATGCATAGCTGATAGGTTGGTTTGCGTACGATTGATCGACGCCTGCGCAGTCACTGCCCATTTTAGGACTTTCCCAGTAAACAGTGAACAATTCATCCTTTTTTTATAGCATCGCTTCATTAGCTACTTGAAAACTTGAGCCTTGATTAAGTGGGCTGAATAGTTTTCATATTTTTTTAAGCTTATTATATTTTTAATACTATACCTGCATCCTAATTAATTGAGTAGGTACTTGACCAGATAAAAACTAATACTTTAGTGACGATAAACGGTCTGTTTTCTAAAACATTATAATATCCACCACCAACATCTAAAAGCCATTATAAATGGCGGTGGTAAGCTTAAAGAAGGTATTCCCGTCGTTCGTTTTATTTCCTTTCTGAACTCACAGAAAAAGCGCCATCTATCACGGGTTTTCAATTACAAACCCGATTGTAACTCACGAGTCGCGATTGTTTATCGCGATCTTATGCGCAGGAGTCGTTGCGTGCGAAAAGGGAATTAGCGATCTAAGGTACATCGATACGCATCGCACATATATCGTAGTTTTAATAGTTCACAAGTCTGTCTTGATTTGTATAACAGCATTACTTGTTTAACAGGCTGTCGCTGAGAAACAGCAATTCTGACTACCTGGTGATTTGGTGATCTGAAAACAACATCAGAAGAAAACTACCTAAATCAGAACATCGAATACCGATCCAACGACTGATTTCATTTCAATCAACAAACATTTCTATCTCTATAATAGTGGTGGCGTGGCGAACTATTTGGTAAAGTCATCGTTGCCTTCGCTTACTTTTTCTTCTAGAGCAGTAAAGCAGTTTCTTATAAGTAAGGCATATTCGTGGGAATATTTGATTACTTGTTTACATGAAAGAATGAAATAAGTAACCGTGACTCGTGGAGGTTCGTTTTGAAATCAGAATCGGGCTGGATCAGTGATGGCGTTAGGCACATTACTCGGTGCATCGGCGCAAATGCTCCATTAAGCTAAGCACCGTAATAGTCAATTGCATGTTCATATTGCATTTAAAAGGGTTTTTATAGAAACAGGTGTTTTTAGTTAAGTAACCGATTGATGAAGGCAAATTATTGTAATTATGAAGTCAGTTAATCGAATAGTTGATGAGTTTCTTTTACATTCAGTAAATTTATGTTCTACGCTTATACTTTACTAGTTTTAGAATCTTACAATTCAGTTAATAAAAGTAATGTTGACATTTACATTTATGTCTTTGTTTATTTATCATACGATGTAGGTAATATCTTAAATCACATCAGAAATTGTTTTCCAGATACACATTACTTACATTATGTACTTGTACTACGTGTCAACATAGAGGGCCCCATAATTTACTAGTGCGTTACAAGTACATTCTGCAATCGAATTGTAGGTACAATACGTAAACAAGATGTTTAATTTTAAACATGGAATAAAACACAAACATTTTCAAATGCGGAATTTATAAGGCTCTCTCTTGCCTGGAAAAATACTAAAAGCATTGTGATTTAAACCCTTATCGACTTTAGTCTATAACGAGACCGTTAATATTTCGCGAACTAATCTATATAGGCTCTCAAAATCAGTATGCGCATTAAGATAATGAAAAATACTTGACCGACAGCCAAAACGCAGTAATAAATCCACGAGCAACTATCGCAAGCTCGCGGTTTTTTTAAACTTGAACTTGGAGCGTCAACCTTGCGGCTACCAAATAAGGTGTATGGTTGAGGGTAGGTAAAAACGTATGGGCGTGTGAAAGTGAAGAGATGAAATGTATGCGAGTGCAATTTTCATATATTAGTCGGAGCTCCGGGCGAGACGTTCTGCCGGCCGACCTTGAAGACCTGTTGCTATAGATTTACAGTCGGCTAGTTTTAGCCAGCGGGTTTGTCTGCTTAACGCAAGTGTTTTCTACCCATCCAGTATGTCACTGGTTCTACTTTTACACTAAAAATTTACGTGAGTTAAACCTTGTTTAAGAAACGTGGACCACAACAAATCCGGCTAAATCGTCGACTCTATATCATAGGATACTCGTATCGGTTGATATTACTGTCGAAATGGGATGCACTTGGCCTATAAAAATCTCGTAAATCCTTTTGTTTTGCCTGTTCGAGTTTGCGCGCCATAACTGATTGGTATCATATTCGGTGCCACACTGACTCTCTACATTTTTTTGGAGTCAACATTTTGGGTAGTACCTTCTTTTTCTCCAAGCATTAATACTTCCTTATTTTATGGCGTTAGTGCAATTGTTACTAAAAATCTCTATAATATTTATAGAATACTCGTGTTTGAATTTATTTAAAAACGTCTTTATGTAACATACTTACATACAAGTGGAATAACAGGAGAATTTAATTCCATGTGAAGCCCAGAGGGCGTATTGTACTGTAAATGTGAGCATATTCCGCGATAAATTGAAATTGAAAATATTTAATGTAGCAGCGAACTGACATATACTCATAATAAATTTTGTGCGGATTTGTAAACATGTCCGGGAAAATGGAGGTTCTTCATATGTTTATTTAGATTAATAGATATTACTAGAATCATTTGACTGATTAGGTTATCCTCAATGTGAAACAGTAGGCAAATGAACACACCAGTGTTGTTTAGAGTAGGTATTTACAATTTAAATTTGCGGAAACTTTTCAGTGTAATTTTTCGACGTATCGAATATTTGAAATTTAAATTATGTAAAAACTTTCCGGCATTCTATTGCGAAAATGTTGCAAGACTTGCGAAGAGTGTCTGAACGTGAAATTTTGAGAATTTCATAAGATATAATCTTGTTTTATAAAGTTAGCCTGCCTGTTCATTAAAGAAATTTGAATGAGAGCTAAGGTTCATGCCTCTCTCATTTTCTAATTGTACATAACTAGTGATATATTATTTTGTTTGGAAAAAAGTTTCCCAACGACTACATCTATAACCTTTCCGTCGCCGATATATTTAGTTTTCTACATGATCCTATGTTCCGGGCACACGGCAGACAGACCGACAGCCCGTGGGTGCCGGGAGATAACCAGGCTCCAAGCGATTTATTACTAACTCATACAAGCCAATACAAGCTGCTTATTCCGAACGAACTTTGATTAACAAAAGAACAAATAAAATATTGGCTGAATAAAGAACTTTCTGATGAGGGGCGAAAACAAGCTATTATGACACGAGTAATTATTTGAACGACATTTAACATAAATAATGACACAAAGGTAAATTAAGAAAGACAAATTTAATGCGATCAACTACAATCTAAGCAGGATTTGAACCTGGACCTCTACGTTTCCGGCGTATTGCTCTGAGCTATTAGCATACCCATTTAACATACCCAAACTTAACATGGAATAGGCTCAGGCTCCAATTCCCAACTCTTGGGTCTGCCACTAGCTTCGTTCACTCGTATCGTAGATGTCAACATTGCAGGGCAACTTTTACGCACCTAGCAGTGACGTGGAGTCAAAAAAATCCCACTAGGTAAGGCGGAGCAGTTGGCTTACTTTTTCTCCATAAAAAACAGAGAAAAGTGCTAGCAAGTCGCAAGTCGTTGTGAATTGGATTCTATGGACGTATTTACTCATCTATAGTACTTCCTCGTATTGGCGGAGATATATATTTCTTTGTTCTCTTTCGTCTACAAAGCTTGGTACTAAAAGCTGATATATTTATTGGAAAAGTTTTTATTTCTATTCAGATAACAGAATAACGCGCCTTGACGTCACCATTAAACGTGAATTGACTTAGAATTAGAATGCAATAAATGTTTATTGATACTTAGGGATTTCGTTAAGTGTCAACTTAATAAATATGTATTTGTAACTCGGCTCTTATTTACCTAATTGATATTATGCAAATCAAACTCGTAACTTGACTGCATTCTATTACAGTTTAATGAAAAACCGAATCGATAGGATTGCTTGGTATCTGTGAATTAATAGTTTATGCTAAGCAGTTTAGTTTTTTGGAGCGGAGCGAGCGAAGCGAGCGAAGCTCCCATGGATCGACTCGAATGGACTTTGTAACAATGCGCAGATCTCAGCGAGTTCTCAACCGATTTTAGAAATTTTTGTTTTAAAATGCACAAATTAAATTTCGCTAGGTCGTGACGAAGAGAAAATTTCGAAAAAAAAAAAGAAAAAAAATCCGCTCCAATCTATGGTGCAAGCTTAGCCGGTGGCTGACTCTGCATCGACCTAGTTATTACGACACCCAAAGGGCAAGTTTTGCATCTTGTTTCGGTATTGCTTTTCAAGTTTGACAGCTCCATATTACGATTGCGTGCGCAACTATGCATATTACACTCAAAAAACCTTAAAATTACGTACGATTCGACAGCTTCAAATACAAATGCATGCAAATAAAATTATACATGCATATTTATTTAGATTCTTTATTGCAAAAGCAAGGAAACGTTGCGTTGCTGGAGCGCATCGCGTGGTTCCGAATAATATATGCCAGTTACTTCAGGGCATTACGACATTATTTTGCAACCGAGTGTAGTTTATCAGGAATGTGTGTTTAACAATTCTCTTTAACGCTTCGGTGAAATGAATCAAACCATTTATGGCAAGCAATATAAAATTGATGTCTTGCTTGTGTGGAATTCGCAATGTGTAATAGAAGGAAGCACTAGGCCATTAAAATAGTAATAGCAGTGAGAACAAATGTGACTTTAAACTTGGATATTATTGTATTGTTTACGATACATCCACGAAATTGAATTGTGAAAGCATTTAAAAGGAGAGAAATGACGATATAATTATTGTCACTCGAAAAACTTCACGTTTTTGTAACTAATATACACGACGGACGGAATTCTGGTTAATAAAGCTGTTATAAACAAATCGATATTTTGTATGAGTTGGCGAAATAAACCGATGCCAGAGCCTAATGAAGAACCCAATAAAAAATCTTATACGGCGTGAAAATTGTATTCGTTTCTGAAAACTTCGCTTATGAAGATGGCATAATTAAATGGTCAACTGAAGAAACACACGTGTAGCCTTTGAAAGTATATTTAGGTACGTGGTATTGGAAACAATAAAATATGTCATCATTACGAGACCAGGGATCGTAAAGTGAACCCGATGTAAAGAGAGACACGTACGTACAGTCGCACACCAACAGGACCATCTCGCATTATTGACTACATAACAATAAACTTTATCTTTTAGTTTAACTATAAAACAAAATCATGTTAATAATTTCTTGTTTAGTTAGTTATTTAGAATAACTTACCTATACGATGCAATATAATATTAAGTTCAGGCAGTTATAAAGATCGATTTCAAAATCGCTCTCTCAATTTACATTTGATAGATACGTTACGAGTTATGACAGATTTATGAAGTGTTCCTTATTGCACGTTTCAACGGAACCCATATGAATCTCAATAGGAGAAAACGCTTGCAAACATATGTCACCGCTTAATCTATACGGAGACTTTCTCCCGTGATCTCAGTCCCATCTCGAAAGATTAAGACATTTCAGTTGACTGGCATGACGTTATTAATACTCCAGTACTAACATCCTCATTTCTAGGAACGTCTCGATCTGGTACACTGGCTTCGTGAAAGCGTAGAAACATTTGGACTATTTTAAATTGTATTGCTCTGGCCACAAGGCTTGGCCGGCAGGAACTAGAAGGATATCGGCCAGTTAATAGTACTAGGAAATAGACGAAGCTAATAGAGATGTGGGGCGTGATTCGGAGAAGTTCAAGTGTCCTTTGATAGTTGATGGTTGAAATAAATGGTGCAGGAAATACGCGTCTGTGAGTTTTCTTTTTATGTAGTGACACTTGGCTGGTATACTATCCCCATGGTTCATAATTTAGGTACCTACTCGAATTATCGCACATCCATGCTATTGATAATCCATTATATGATTGACTTTATGCATATTTCAACTAAATGTCTACTGTCGAAACCACACAGTTTTAAAGCTAAACGCCAACCATTTTCCTAGGTTCTTTAAAATTTAACTTTTAAAACCGAGGGTAATATGACGTAAACCGATAGCTGAAAGTGCATAGTCGGAATGAGGAAAGCCGGCCAAATTAAGAGTAAAATTAACGTTAAACACTTGAATGTTTAATCGTTCAATCGACGTGACATTTGCGTCGGCTTTTTCGAAAGGTCGTCGCTCCGAAAATATATCACTTCAGGATTTATCGTCTGACGCGAAAACGGATGACTGACGTTCGCAACAGCCTTCTATTGTGCGACGTGCGACAATCGCTTTTTAATTCCATTTTTCGTTTTTTTGACGTGACAACGTCTTATAAATTGGTTTGCCGGGTGACACTTCAAGAAACTGCGTTACGCTCCGCTCACGTTATGCGCTCACAATGAGAGCGAGTGAGAGGGAGAGAGTGAGAGAGATAGGCATACACACCGGTTCATGTCTTGCGCTTCTATTTCGCTTAGGCGCCTGCATACAAGTTTACACGTTGCCAGTTAATTGTAAAACGATTGTGTAGTGTGTATAAATAAATGTTTTAAATTGTTACTATTATTTCATCCTTCTTCCTACTATACGAATGAATATTCACATTAAAATTATTTTACCACTCAAAGTCGTTGTCACGTAAAACTTTCGCCCGTATACCGACTTTACAGGCAACCAATTTTTTTTGTACATTACGTGTTCAGGCGACACAACGCTTTCGCAACGTAGTATCCATAACTGCCGTCAAAAATATTGATAGAAGGAACACTTTTCCCTTAATTTTTTTGCGTAATTTTATGCAGATATTTAAAATTTTGTTACTGAATAACCCGTAATCGTAAAATGTCGAACAGATTAAGATAGAAATAGCACGTAATATCAGGAGCCTTACCACAATCTTTATAAAAACTATCCAAAAGCAGTGCAGTTCAGTTTAGGCACCTAAATTGAATCGCTGAATTTGGTACCATAACAAATTTAAAGCAGCGCTGATTCTCGATCGCATAAAGTGAATGAAAGACCGATATTTGTCTCTGGTCCGCAAGTGAGACGCTACGGCGCGAAAGGGATGCCGCTATGTGAGTTTCGTATATGTTTATCTCTTTCTGGCTTCTATCCGTTCGGTAACTAAAACATTATAAATAAATATCGCAGCACACTTTGTTTAAAACTAATTGGTAATTTTTAAAAGAAAAGACATGTATTTCATAGCGGACTTATGTTCTTTTTTAATTTAATGACAATATTTGCCATACCAAATGCTTTATTGAATGAAATAAAGTTTAAAATGTCTGTATTTCAAAAATAATTGTAATTAAGACTCGGAACGTGTGCCGCCTAGGGTTGCCAACCGTACTATATTATATAGTATTGTACTATATTTTGACTCTCTGTACTATATACTGTTGAAGAAATATATAGTACGCAAAAATACTATATTTCGGGGGTTTTAACAAAGTACTTCAAATTACACACGTTCCAAGTGAATTTTATTAAATAGCAACATTTCCCGTCCACTAATATCGTCAATAATCAATAACACGGTCACACCTTGCGAGTCTTGCGACAGTTGCAATTGCATAGCGATGCGTGTTTCTGAACGTGAACTGTCACTGTCAGTGTCAAGTTGTTAAATGTCACTCTTGTCTTGTCAGAGTTGTCAGTGTCAGTCAGCGGTCGTTATTTTTTCTGTTGTAATTTTTTTTAACAAACTTTGAACTAGTTTGTACTTTTCTTATTTTAAACGTATCCGTGAGTCACTGTGATCATGAAAAGTGATAATTAATGTTAGTGGTCGAGATGATAAGTGAGTGATCACACCAATCACATCACGCATGCTGATGAAGATGAAAAGTTCTAAATAACCTGAAAGATGTTCAAGTCAAAAGTAGTCTTATGCATTGTTCGGATACCGGTATTGAGTTCCAATACATTAATACCGGTATTCAATTTCGGTATTTCGCTTATTATTATACAATTTCATATTTTACCCGGCTTATTTCAAAGTGCTGTATCAATACCTAAATTCTATTTCATATCATTTGAATAAAAACGCGAAATTTGAAAGATATTTAAATTTTAATTAATACCGGTAACGATCCCTGGTCTTATGTAAAAGAATGCTAGTAAGTATATAATGGAACATAGTTTACCCCAAAATAAAGAGTAGTCTTAAAGTACTATATTTTTTTACTGTGTACTATATTTTTTACATTTTTTTTGGAAAATACTATAACTCCCCCAAAAATAGTTGGCAACCCTAGTGCCGCCGTCCGCCTGTGATAATGTCATGTCAATCATTGACATGTAAATTTGTTAAATTTCAAATGAATTTTACGTGGTATGCCAGTCTTTGAATTCAGTTTAATCCTCCGCGGATTTAGTGTATTCGTTCAAGGGGAAGAAATTGTGACCAGGAAATGCGGTGAAGTGATTTTATCACCCATATAATATCAAGTGTGTCAATGACAATGTTAAAAGCTCCGTTTTTATCGCCAGCTGTCTCCCGCCGAGATAGAGACCTTTGAAATCGGGCTTATATTTTTGACCCCATGATATCAATATTATCCAGCTGCAGTCCCGGCACTACGTGTACTTCAGCTCATTTGTGGTGTGCGTGCCGCGGCCGCTGCAGGACACCATCGCAAGTGCAGACTTCTGGCGGAAGGGTGTTGTGTTTCGGCAGTTCCGCGGTAATTTGCCGAATTACTTATACACCAGATCAGACGAAACAAAGGACCCACGCGGTTGTGTCGCCTAAATTAACTAGTTTTAAGTCTTGTTTATATGTATTTTTGTAGTTCAGTGCCTTATTGGTTTTATTGCTGTAATGCTGTGTAACTTTTTTGAATAATAAATAAATTATCAACTGCTTAAAGATATGTTCAATTATAGTTGCCTATTTTAGGTTCAGTGCAAATGTTTGTAACTCCAGTTCTTTGTTTTACAAAATAGTTTACTTGTTTTTATAATTCAATCTATTAAAAATCATATTGTGGTTTAAGAACTTAAATAGTAACCAAATAAAGAAGCATGATGTAAAGCACCCTCGAGTGGCTAATTTAGTTAATACAGTCTGCAATGCTACGGAAAAAAAACGTATCTTACTTACTATGAAATCCATACAAAGCTACGAGCTCTTTACCGTAGTATTGCAGTAGTCATATTTGGAACCGAAAAACACGAAGTTAGCTATCTACTTATTACCAGTAATGCACTCTTATCTATGCGCATTGTGCATCTTTTTTTTTCCCCGTTGCATTATCCAAGAGATCGTATTATAATAACTCAAAAGAAATTAACTCTCTATTCTGAAAAACCTGTCAAACACTTCGCTACCCTAGCTCCAGGTAGACCTGACGAATTTTTCCTTATGCTTTGTGTGTCGATCTTTGCATTGTTTTATTTGAAAGGGTTTTTACACCTTAGCAACCTCTAAGTCAATACGTTAATATTCAGGCCTTACTTTTAAATTCGTAGTCCGTGAAAGCACAGTAATATTTTTATTATGTAATCTATACATATAAACAGAAAAGTCCTGAGTGACTGACTGACTGACTCGTCAGCGTAAAACCAAAACTAGGTACTGAACCTAGGAACTTCAAATTTGGATAATAGACCAAGTATACAATGGAGGCAAGGAATAAGAAGGGATATTTTAAAATTCATCCCCTAAGGTGGTCCAATTGGGGTTGAAAGTTTTTATGGAAATCGTGTAATTTTTGAGTAGGTAAGAGATTTTTGAGTTAGAACTTTGTTTACAGATTCTCCATCAATGTGAAAGTATATGTGAGGAAATATTTTCGTGTATGAACTCTGCTCTGCATTTATTTTTGGAAATTAATCTTCTAAAAGGGTTAAATTTAAGGCGATTAGATGGTAAAACTTTGTATGAAAAACGATAGATCCTGTACATTAGAGCATTATTGTCTCAGTTAGTAATATAATTGTAATTAACTGAGAATACTGATTTAAACGGTATCCGGAATTCCTACCCTTAAGATGAAACGGAAAGCCAAGGTTTGTATGAGAAATGTATTGTTTTTTGAGTAAGACCTGAGTAACAACGCAAATTTCAACGTCTTTAAAAATAAAAAAAAACTCGTGTTATAAGTTTTTTAACTTTCCATGAGGTACGACGACGAACTATTACGAACAAGTGTTAGGTATGTTGCGATCACAACTCACCTAGATTAGTCTCGATAAATTAGAGTCGCCATTAGATACTACGATTGTCAATAAAGTAGGACGATTCAAAGTTTTATTTAGGTAATACGACGAAGAGAGAAAAATTAAGAACATTTTGATGGGAATAAGGTATGAGTATAGGTTTTAAGAAACAATAAAACGGTAGGAAGTTACACAGACACGTGTTCAGACCTGTGCGAGACAAGCCGCGGGCAAAAGCTAGGAACTAATAAATATTCTACACAAAACTATCCAGAACAATACATTCAATGAGGAACTTTTTATGAGTCGCAAAATTTGACACTCGTGCGATTCAGTTTCGTCTCAAGTGACACATCGTGGTACAAAAAGTACTTGAAATGAGAGAATGAAATAGTTGAGACGCTCTTACTGAACTGCATCTGAACTGAGTCGTAAATACAATGTCATGGTATGAAACAGCGATACAGTTCAGTTTAGGGCCTAAAGTGAGTCGCGTTAAGAGATCGTGGTAAGGCTCCGGTCGTCGATTAAAACTTATCGATGGTTGAAACTGTAGGTTAAATGCTAGTTTCAAATGTCGACGTAAATTCGCATTGATTGAAATGAAATTCTGTTATAAACTGAGTGTTACGTTTTATTTGTATTTATATGTCATTTGTATTTATACGTTATATATGTAATTTGAATAGTGCTGACGGACAATCTTCATACAATGTATTAAAAAATTTCAAATTTAAAATTTGTTTCTTCCTCAAGATTTAATCGATGATAAAATTACAAGGACGAATTTGAATAAGAACGCTGTAAAGTTTATATGCGTTGACGTGCGTACGAGTGGGCGGCAGTCTTCATTCACCTCGGTTAATGTTATTATTAGTATAAGTAAATGAATGTACTTACTAATGAATGGTCGCAACAACACCACTGTTTTGTTGTAAGTACCTCAGCGTTTATAATAATTATTGTATTAAGCGTTTTACACTCACGTGAAATTGTCAGGAACGGCCCGACATGTTTCGAATTCGTATGGAGCTCTTTATGTCACAATTTCACATGAGTGTAAACCGCTTAATACAATAATGAAATCTGTCTCACGAAAGTGTTAATAAGATTATTGTTAATAATTATGTTGGGATTTCACTTGGCTGAACATCTCTATTGTTTATATCATGTTAAACAAAACTACTCACCGTTTACAATACAACACGGCTGATCTTTTACACGGTTAACTGTTAGGAATCGCAATTCGTCTTAGCCTGCATTCGAGCAAACTTTTATTCCAGGAATACCGCTTACTCTCGTATAGTAATGTCAAATTAATATGCGGTTTTGACTATAGGTAGGTATATTACTATCTGAGAGTAAGCGTTATTCTTAGAATAAAAATAGAAAACAAGGAAAAACGGTACTGAAAAACAAGCCCATATTGCTATTTGTGGATTTTGACGCTATATTCTACATAAGCGTTACGTGATTAAGTCCCGTACTATTGTGATCGAAGTCATGACACGATAAAGAATAACCTCTAAGTTTTGACAAAGAATTCTTCTCTTTTTGAAGTCGGTTAATAATGAACGAAGTCGTCAATACGTAATAACCGTCTCGGACTGGTCACAGTTTGTCATCTGATATTATCTAAGCATACTAATGTTAACTTGATAAGTAAGGATGTCCGTTTGTCACAGGCTGTTGGCAGCGGCCAGGTGCGCGCGCGCATATGGCTCGGTGCCTTATCTTAGATGAATACAATTGGGATGGCTACCAATTAACACCGGTCACGTATTCATTAGAACATTTTAATTATTATTTTAGCAACGGTTATAAAGTACGGGGTGTGTATGTGTAGTTGCGAACAGTTTTGTTTGCCGGCATTTAGCTAAATCATTTGCAAGTACTCGTAAGTTTCTGTCATTAGGAGGTAATAAAAAGTGCCACTGACATTAAAATTCTATGCCGCCAACATTGTTTAATTGTAAGGTACAAAAGAAACATTTAAAGATACATAAAAAAACATACCGAGAAATTGAGAACTTCCTCTTTTTATTAAAAAAATAATATGTTACTTATATCTGTAAACATTTGTAAATGGTGCCAAAATGTTAACCGAGACCAAGCGCTTTAAAAAATGTATTGAACAGAGGCTCCGGTATGGTGGCGAATTGTAGAATTTTCCATGATATAGATAAGTAACAGGGTTTTCAACATAGGTACATAAGCTATATACTATATTTGACAGGTCAATGTAATATATATCCCACGCTTCATATTGCCGTATCTAAACAATTTTCCATTAGAAGAGCCGCGTGGTTTCAAAATATTTACCCTTTACGTTGTGACCTTTATGTCTATGGCCACTATGTCTCAATCGATTGAAAATCTTATCCCGTTAGGCATTGGGTAGACTTTACTAGGCATGTGTGTGTAAAGATATCAGGAATCAAGCTAAATGGCTTATAGTAAATTGTTGATACGTTTCTCCGAAGGTCGGAGGCAAAGGTTTCACGGATTTGTTTGATTAACAATTAAAAGAGATTATATATGCTCAGATAACTGAAAATAACAAGATAATCTAATATTAGACTAGAAAGAGCCCGCAACATCGTTCGGCGGGCTAAAAAGGTCATGACCCCTTATTTGCTTTAGGATAAAAAGGATCTTGTACCATCTACGGATAGAGCTACCTGCCCGTCTAGTACAAATATAACTTCGCGACTCTTGTCGCGCGACATAGCGCTATCACTCTCTCACATTACTGCACAGAGGGTAATTATCTCGCGCGAGAAATAGTCGCGTATGACATATGCTAGATGTGCCGTGTACAGTCTGTGAGCTCTCAAGTTGCTTTTCGGGTTTGGTTGAAAACTAAGAGGTTCTTATCTGGATCGCTAAAGAGCGACTGAGATAGGTATAAAACGGCAATCGCATTCTGACACCACACACAGTGTATCAAAAATAGTTGAAATCCGTCCCGCACTTTGACGCTATACGTCATTAAAGTCACCCGCTATCGTTCATAGACAAATATCAGAAATTAACAAAACTTCTAAGAATGACGATGGCGGTTTCACGCACTTCCCACATTTTCCTTAAAACAATAGGTAAGTACTATCCTTTCGTCGAAAACTTAATTTTACAACGTGACGGCCGCAACTGTTTACGATTACTGAAGTATTAACGTTAACCTAAAACTGCGCGTTTATATTAATGTATGAATATCACATGATATATAAGTATACGATGCCTGTCAAAAGATTTCTAGATTTTAGGAAGTCGTAATAAACTCATTAAGGTATAATTTATGTCTTCAAACATAAATATTGTGGTTTTTCACGAAATTTGCTGTAGAAGTACCTTGATGCGGAAATGCCCGTAATATGTGTCATACTTGTACCGTGTCCGAATTTCCAAATGCTTTCTGGTAACTGTCATAAATACATTGGATAGGAATGCATTTTGTAAAATAGCAGTTACATTTTATTCATTTATAAACTCTCTTGTAATTAATTATGCCTGATCTTTTCTGTTTGACATCTACCCGTTTAGCACAACTATACTTCGCGACTCTTGGCGCGACATAGCGCTTTCCGTCACCCTCCCACATTACTGCACAGAAAAAGAAGCAATTATCTCGCGCGAGAAATTGACATTTGTGATAGTTGTGCTAGAAGTGCTGAATTTTGCCCAGTCGCACGACAAATGGAGATGCCGCAAATTGCGTTAACCTGGCAAGTCTATCTAAAGCCTGACCAGAAATATATGAGGATGCACCATATTGCGGAAATTCACTGGAACTCATTTCTTACACTGACAAACCTACACGTGTTTGCTATATGAAAATCAGTGTGGAAAAGAGTGCATTTCATTAAATAATATTGCGAGGTTAACTTACGAACTGACGGGTATTTAAACTAATGTCATTATAGTGCGGTTGCGATTGGTTGCAAAATGGTCGCTATATAAATCTTGTAAATAGCGCCCTCTTGGCAATCCTCATATATTTCTGGTCAGCTTTAACTGCTTTTATTTGTCTGTAGAATCAAAGGTACTAAGACTGACCTGGCTAGGATGGTGCCTGTAGGATGCAGCTACATTTTATGTATTTACAAACTGGCATGCCGTTATGACAGATCTATTTTTTGACATTCATATGTTGCAGAGTTGCGCGACAAACGGAGACGCCGCCAATTGCGTTAACCCGGCAAGTATATGTACCCGCTTATCTTTGTCTGTAGAATCAAAGGTACTAAGACTGACCTGGCTAGGATGGTGCCTGTAGGATGCAGCTACATTTTATGTATTTACAAACTGGCATGCCGTTATGACAGATCTATTTTTTGACATTCATATGTTGCAGAGTTGCGCGACAAACGGAGACGCCGCCAATTGCGTTAACCCGGCAAGTATATGTACCCGCTTATCTTTGTCTGTAGAATCAAAGGTACTAAGACTGACCTGGCTAGGATGGTGCCTGTAGGATGCAGCTACATTTTATGTATTTACAAACTGGCATGCCGTTATGACAGATCTATTTTTTGACATTCATATGTTGCAGAGTTGCGCGACAAACGGAGACGCCGCCAATTGCGTTAACCCGGCAAGTATATGTACCCGCTTATCTTTGTCTGTAGAATCAAAGGTACTAAGACTGACCTGGCTAGGATGGTGCCTGTAGGATGCAGCTAAATTTTATGTATTTACAAACTGGCATGCCGTTATGACAGATCTATTTTTTGACATTCATATGTTGCAGAGTTGCGCGACAAACGGAGACGCCGCCAATTGCGTTAACCCGGCAAGTATATGTACCCGCTTATCTTTGTCTGTAGAATCAAAGGTACTAAGACTGACCTGGCTAGGATGGTGCCTGTAGGATGCAGCTACATTTTATGTATTTACAAACTGGCATGCCGTTATGACAGATCTATTTTTTGACATTCATATGTTGCAGAGTTGCGCGACAAACGGAGACGCCGCCAATTGCGTTAACCCGGCAAGTATATGTACCCGTTTATCTTTGTCTGTAGAATCAAAGGTACTAAGACTGACCTGGCTAGGATGGTGCCTGTAGGATGCAGCTAAATTTTATGTATTTACAAACTGGCATGCCGTTATGACAGATCTATTTTTTGACATTCATATGTTGCAGAGTTGCGCGACAAACGGAGACGCCGCCAATTGCGTTAACCCGGCAAGTATATGTACCCGCTTATCTTTGTCTGTAGAATCAAAGGTACTAAGACTGACCTGGCTAGGATGGTGCCTGTAGGATGCAGCTAAATTTTATGTATTTACAAACTGGCATGCCGTTATGACAGATCTATTTTTTGACATTCATATGTTGCAGAGTTGCGCGACAAACGGAGACGCCGCCAATTGCGTTAACCCGGCAAGTATATGTACCCGCTTATCTTTGTCTGTAGAATCAAAGGTACTAAGACTGACCTGGCTAGGATGGTGCCTGTAGAGATGCAGCTTGGTCCCGTGCAGCACCGCCCACTCCTGCTTCCAAGACCGGTCGCTTGCGCGCTGTAGAATAAACACATTACATTAGAATTACAAAGACTTCCTTTAAGGTTTCGCTTTGAATTATAAAGCTAAGGGGCCATACTTGAATCAAGTCGATGATTTTTAAGCGCTAATTGGTGACGGACGCCAAAATTCTGCCAAAAGCGAGACAATAGCGTGCCTTTTGAGAGGCACGACTAAAATAAATAGTAAATAAATATTGAGTGACAATCTTACACAAATCGATCTAGTCCCAAACTAAGCAAAGCTTGTACTATGGATTACTAAGACGACGATATAAATACATATAATAGATCAAATTCATGACCCAGGAACAAATATTCAAGTTCATCACACAAATGTTTGGCCTGACCAGGATTCGAACCCAGAACCACCGGCTCAGTAGGCAGGTGTACTACAAACTGTACCAATCGCGTCGTCCAAGCACCGGCGGCAAAGTATAGTCCTAGTCCTTAAGTTTAAGTGTATTTCTTACCTTGCCATTGCTCACCACCATCTTTATCTGCACATTCCCTTGCACATCTCCCTCTATCACCTCCACAACGCTCTCGTTTGCCCCAACCTCCCCCTTCTTTTCAGGGCTGTCACAAACAAAACAAACGAATATTATTTAAAGTAACAAAAATTTCGTCGATGAAACATGTGAAATGTTTTTAGATATGGTAATGCATTCTGTTAAAAAAAAGATAACCGTGAGATAAGATTATAATATGGCGTGATTATTTTTGTTGGTGGAAAGAGACAACGTGAACACTTTTTTAAGAGTCTTTTTCCTACGACGTGTTTTGTGATGATCATGAAGTTTTTCAAATTATGAAATGTTTGTTAAGTTTAGTTGGGTTTACTACAGGTATTACAAAAATACAATATACTATAACACTAAACATATAGATAATAATGTATAGATGTCAGTTGTATATAACACTGATGTCTAGACATTATAAAACAAATATAAAACAACAACCATGCTAAATAAGAAACACTATAACATACACAATAAATAGATCACTACTCAGTCTTCATATCATAAGGAACTGAGTACAGTCAGTAACAATTAATAACTATTTCAGTAATTGTTTCCAACTGTACTTTTGTCTGCAACGATCATTCACTCATGCACACTATTTCCATGCGTTATATTTAAGTTCGTAATGAATTTGTTGTGTTTACTGTTTTTAATTCTGCTATGACAGTTAGGAGCCGCAAGTTACTATGATGTTTCAGTGTATTGATTTAATTTGCAGTTGAAAAAAAAGAAAATACACCCCCAACTAAACTAGTAGGTACTTACATCAAAAATCATAATCTTAGTTAATTGTTTCTGTTCCATAAATAGTTAAGAGATAGGTGTATTTTCACTTTTATTCCTGCCAATTATCTAATGAATTAGAGCAAGGCTTGACCGTGATCAAAAATAAGGATGCTCCCAGCATCCATGGGGTAACATCTTCACTCGTCAAATGCTACTAGCAGCGCCATCTGTTGCTGTAACTTGTAAACTATGCACACATTGTGATAAGCGCCACCTAGCGTCGGCTGCCGCAACCGCGACGTCATGCGACGTACCGCACTGGAATCGAGGCGTGGGGGTCGAAAATGCGGAGCAACGGCGTAATGTCTTCGGTGAACCGAGGAGGGCGCCACTTGCGGTATACACTGTTTTTATTTCAACCCAAGTTTAATATTAACCTTTATCTATTGTCGTTGGAAGGCTACACTTCGTAATTTTGTTGTGTATGGAACAAGTACATATTCCAAGAATGAGTTAATTTATTCATCATTCGAATAAGTGTTTTTAATTTTTTGCATACTTACCTAGAAAGGTGGTCGAAAGTTCTTAAAATCGGAATATGGACTTGTAGTCAGTTATTCATCATAGTAAAATCAGTAAGTGAAATATTTGTTATGTACCAAAATGTATTGGGATTAAACACTGGTTATATACTATCTACATAACATAGACAGGACAAGTAGGTATTCTATCTACAGTTCATATAAAGGGTAGGTAGTTACAAATACTAAAATATAACATAAATAGTAAACTACAAGGACATTAGGACAATCTAAGTTATTGACGGAGAATGAACATTATTTTATACTACTTCTTGCACTAAGAGTAAGATTTCAATGTTAGAACCATCTATGATTCATATTGGAGTCAGAGAGGTCATTAGTATTTTGTCTTCAACACTACAAAATGACTGATAAGACATCCCTATAGAATTATTGATTTTTGCCTCATGTGCCTTAGAGATCAATTTAAACAAATTGCTTTCAAAATGTTTGCTCGTTCATACCGCGCAATTTCGATATGGCTTCCCACAATACGTCCCATAATGATGACCATAGACAACCCTTGTATCATCACCGTAAAAATATCCCACATGAGGCAGAAACAATAGACTAGAAATCTAAATATAAAGGTGCAGACCTTCTTAGCGCATGGTCGGCGTCAGGCTCCGGATCGCTGTCCAGATGTAGTCTGTCCCCCCATGTGGCCTTCAGGTAGGACACGCGCCGCATCGCGCGCTCCTCCTCTGCTGACAAGTGAATAATATTATGAGTACATTATGCGTCTATAATGTCTATATTCTCTATGGTACAACACAAAAAGTTTGAACTAAAATATCTAAATTGGAACATGCTTTTGATGTGAGTTATGAATTGTGATACCAGTGATTACGTGCGTAAATAAATAAGGAATAGGTACTTAGTTAGTTACTTTATAAATTGCACGGATGAATTCAACACATGTGTACAAACAAATTGATAACGATGGTTTTGAACACGATTGATTCTAAATATAAACAATAGGAAGAGGCCCTTATCTATCTAAACTCGTAACTATCTAATCTGCATTCAGATTATGGCATATAAGTGATTAACCCCATACCCATTACAAATGTTGTTTAAATACGGTGTTGTGCCGTTGTCTTTTATTCGTTGGGCACCAGATACTAACATTAATCGTGACCTCGAAACTGCAGTTTGGAAGCATTCCAGTCCAGTTAAGTACCATGTCACTGATTAAAAACATTTTAACTTCAAAATGTAACTATTGTAGATACTAACCACCAAGTTGAGCATCTTTCTTTTGTCTTCGTGTCACCAAGTCGTCAGCAAAACCTGTCGATGAACCATACGTTTAGGGAGACATCGTGCAACATTCAGAGGTATCATTAGTATATTAAACATAAACACCGATGTTCACGAACGATTAGTCGCCATTAGTAGCACACCTAGAAGCACACTCAACGCATTCCGTTAGTATGGTCAGAGAAGGTTAGACCGGTCGCTCCCTCCTGGAGTTTCAAAGCAATGTCTGAAGGGTAGACACCGCCTTGAACCTGTTTATGTACCTTCGGAAAAGCAGGTAAGGTACAGATTTGATGACAAGTTTGAGTAGTTAATATAGCGTATCGTCATTTGAAATGCAGTAGTTAGACGCTCATTGTTAAAGTTCAGCAAGCCCGTAATATGAAGACGCTACGCTACAATAAGACATTAATATCAGATATCGGCAATCTTTGAACTCTTATAATAGCCTTCGGTCCGGGTGAAATCAGAGACGTTCGAATCTCCGCTGCATAAGAGCAAGACAGGTATAAACCCGAAGGCTATTTTAATAGCTCGCGGACTCAAACTTGCAATCAGATCTTAGTTCAAAACAGTTGAATCAGAGGGAGCGAGAGCATTCCAAGAAGAAGATGAGGCGTCTGCAGCGGGACCTGAGTCGGCGGGCGTGCTGGGCGTGGGCGACGGCGACGCGGGCGACGGGGCGGCCGAGGCCGACGCCGAGCTGCCGGCGGACGGCGGCGCCAGGCTCAGCTGCGTCGGCCGCGCCGGCGTGTCCGACAGCCCGTTCACCGCGCCGGGCAGCGATACCCGGTTCATCGCCTCCATTTGCTCCCTGTTCAGCCCCATACGTCTCTTCGCGTGACTGCCATCTTGGAGCAACAGTGCTATTAGAGGTGCTTCAAGCTCCGCGTGATCGTTGCCTTGTGCTGCGTTTTTGTTATGACTACAAATGATAAACTTGAACCAGAAGCATTTCATAGCCCACAGGCCATCCACCGTTGGTTTATTTAGCACACGTAAAGCGAATTCTGTTAAAGGCTTAACGTCGCAAAAAACGCAGCACAAGTTTGATAATCGTTCAGCTTACTTACCAATAAAGTATATACGATTATCTTTAATATTGTGGAATAAAAGTGGGGTGAAGTGAAATTTGTGTTCTAATAAAGTGGTAAATAAATAAAATAGATTGATATGGTTCATTACCTGTGGCATTATGTCTTCTAATAGGTAATCCTTCACTACCTGTACTGTTAGACCTTGTTCGCATTTGAACCTTTTCTGTTTCTGAAATACAACCAGATTACATCGCTTTAGAACTGTTTTAAGGCTAAATTTATTACAGAATATTAATCGCGTTATGTTTATGCTGTTAGCCTTCTACAGTAGGTAGGTAATGCAACTAGGTACTGCTGTAAATACGACGCGATCAGAATGAGCATAAAACAGGGACTTGCATGCTTGTTGTAGTCTTTTCCATGTCATAAATATTAGTTTTACCAGTCATAAGGGTTCTGGTTTAAATAGTTATTGAAAGGGTAGTTACCGGGAACATATTTTTCAGGCGGCGGACAATGTAGGTATTTACTGCCGGTGATCATCAACTGGTTTCCTGACAAGCTGCCTCCTAGGGCTATTTCATGCTCTAAATCTGAAAAGAAAAACAATCAATGAAAAATGTCTTACAAATAAATAAATGATTTATTGATTGATTGATTGAGATATTTATCTATCTCTTTCTGTGCAGTACTGTGGGAGAGTGACGAGTGAAGCTATGCCGCGCGACAAGAGAAGAGTCGCGAAGCATAGTTGTACTAGACAGGCTATACGACTAGGATAATTGTGACACGCAACTCTTTGCGCCACAAATACTATCTGTCACTTTCCTTTACGGGCGGGCATGACAGGTGACAGCCCTGCAGGTTTACTTTGTTTACACAAGGCAGGAGCATTATGTGTGTTACCTTGTTGGGGTTGGACATCGAGCGACCTGGCCTCTCTCCGGGCGGCCCTGGTCTCGAACTCCTTCCTGCGCAGCGCCACGCTGGGCTCCAGCCGCGTGGCGGACATGCGCGCCAGCTCGCTGCGCGCCGACTCCGTGCGCCGCTCGCCGCCGCCACGGGCCTCCTCGAGCTGCCGAGTGCGGGCCGTGACTAGCTGGAGCTCGGGGGCTGGGTACCTTAAATAAATAAAAAAATACACTGAACCAATCTCGGTCATCAGTCGTGCAGGATATAACCAAGAAAAGGGTAAAGGAGCAGTGGTGAGACCAGGTGAAATAGTTAGGTTTTTGTATTATTTCCACGGCAAAAGAGTCAGTTTAAAACTACAAGTACAGCAAAACATATATTTATATATATTTTCAACGCTTAGAACATATTTTATGAGACTCGAGCGTAAGTAAATAGTTTACACTTAGTAAATTGTGATCTCCTTACCTGCTATCTGTATTGCTCGTCGATGCAGCGTCGTGATATTCAGGAGAGGATCCATTATTCATCGACCCATTATTGCTCGGCGTAGTTTCCTGTATCTTCGATAGGGTTGACACAAATTGACTCTTGTCCTGTTTTAGCCTCTGTTTGTCGTTGTGAGTTCCATTCACCTCTCCGTAACCACTGTACGTTCCGCTATCAACACTCGCAGAACAATCATCTCTCTTGAATTCTTGTGTGGGTAACGAAGGAGGTGGTGATGCCGCGAGAGGTGGGGACGAAGGGGGAGGCCACGCAGGTTTCTGTAGTTTCTGTGGCCTGGCGTAGAACTCTTTCTGTTTTATGGGCGGTGGGAGGTCGGGGGTGACCCAACCGGTGGGTTGGCTCGGTCGTCTGAGGAATGCCTCTTTCTGTTCGAGACTCTTTCGTATTCGGGATAAGATAATCGAGTCGTCTAATTCTCTGCCGGTTAGGGTTGAGTTCGAGTCGAACGAGCCAAGGCTGTCTTTGCTTTCTGTGGCCGATGATGGTAGCGATGTGTCTGATTCTCTCCTACTGTAAAATAGAACAGTGAACATGGGTACCGAGTGTTTTTAGATAAACAGATTACAATTTTATTCATCCAAACCAAAACATGTACATGTACATATCTATATAAAACAAATCAATATAGTGTAGAAGTTGACTACGTGTCGTGGTATAAAATGAAACAATGCAGCACCGATCTTCCGTATCTTTCTTTCCTTTCCCGTATTTTTTCGAAAAACAAAGCCTTACTAAAAATGTTTACCTATCATGCAACAAATGGTGGGGTGTAGTCGGGAGTCTTGGCTCATACCGCGAGGGAGCCAGCGAGGCCACGCTCGCGTACTCCGGGTCCTCGCGCCGCGGTGCCTGCGGGGCCGGCAGCGCAGCCCTGGGCCTCCGGTACGCGTCGAATAGCCGCGACTCGTGTTCCGTTATAGGAGCAGGCATTTCAATGTGCCGCTGGTTCGACTCGGGGTTGTAGGCGGCTTCGCTGAAATACTGGAAGGGAATTGTGGATTTATTAGTTTTTATTAGGTGTAAATATAAGTGTGTGACTCTATCAATTATTGAAAAACCTTTAAGCGTTTTTTTTTACCGCAGCAGAAAACTAAAGATGTACTTAATTCTAAATTCGTTATTTGAAAGAAATATATTCATGTTTAAAATCGTGATTATATGAAATATTAAGACAACGTTAAAAAGCAGCCAGCTGCTAAAGATATAACAACTTTTATTCTTAAATATTTAGATAAGTACAGCAAAATGTAAAGTTTCCAAATATAGAAACTTTTCTACTTTAATAATAATGAATCCAAAAATACTGATAATCTCGTTAGGAACTTGAGAGTTTGAGCGTTTAAACCGTCTTAAATACTTTTTACTCTGGCCGCAATATTAATAAACTCCTTATGTATTGTGGCGCCATTTCGGTTGTCTTATAGAAGTCGCGAGATTTTACAATTATTATCAAACTGTTGCTACTTTCATGAATTGGTCAATATTGCGGACAGAGTAAATAACGCCCGAATAATCACCTTTATAATAATTGTCCATATGTATACCCTCCTACCTAATTGAATATGCTCACCCTCTGTAACAGATCGTGGTCTCTCGGCACGACAGTAAGCCTTAGCGAGAAAGGCTCACGCTGCGCCAACTGAACCACCCGCGCATAGGGCGCCCGACTGCGCCCGCAGGCCACGGGCTCCCCGTTGACCGCCAGCACGCGGTCTCCCGCGCGCAGCCCCGCCGCCGCCGCCGGCCCGCCCGGCCGCACGGACCTTACGAAGATCGTGTCCATGGGAGCGCCGACCGCGCCCACCGCGAGGTGGCGCGCATCCTCGTATAACTCCTGCAAATTATTGATACGAGAGCTGTTAAGATTCCTTTTCAAAATTCAACCAAACTAGGGTCTGCCAAGTAGAACATTCGTATAATTAAATTATAATTGACGTATTTGATGTATCAACATTAGATACATTGCTTGGGACGAGATACCGCTCCTCAAATCACAGTTTTAAATGAATTAATAATAGAGCCACCCGCAAGGTGGTCCGACGGTTAGAGTTGCGGAGTTCCGGGGACTCGCTGGATGCGGGTCGCTGCTATCCGGCCCATGTGGAAGTCTATTGAAGACGACTGTGTCCAAGTCAAAAGACGCCTGTGTCCAGCAGCGGACGTCCTATGGCTGAAATGATGATGATGATGATGAAGAATAGAGGGTTATGATCGTGAAGACGTTCAGGGACTATGTCCCTCCGCGCGAGCTCGGTCTTCAGTCACGCACAGTGGAATTTGATTGGCTAAAAATACTTGAGAAGGTTTGTGGCTCTTGAGATTGAACCTCGCCCTTGGGCTTGCTATCTGTCTCTATCTACGAAGAGCTGAGAAGATTATTACTAAAGGATTTAACAACTAACCTGCAGTGAATCCGGCGGGTAGACGACCAAGTGTCTCAAGGTGAACCCGAAGCCGTACCGAGCGTCGGGCCGCTGGATGACGATGGTGCGAGGGGCGGCGGCGAGCGAGGCAGGCGGCGCGGGCGCAGACGACGGTGGGGGCAGGGCCAGTGGGGCAACGTGCGAGACCGGTGGGGGCTGGGGGACAAAGAATCAACGTTAATTTTTGAGAAAAAATCTTCAGTAAGAGGCTACTTGATTAGAATTGACGCGTAATGATCTCTACTGGATCGTCCGCAGATTCAATTCAGGTAAGGGACAGGCAAGACAATGTCCCCTACGTCAATTTAGCCTACGGTTGACGAATAGAGTTCCAGTCTGGGTGAACTCACACATAGAGGCCCGTACAGGCTTACATATATACGTAAGTGCATGTAAGGATACGATTTAAGATCGTATAATGCTACTTACGAGCGAATACTTAGTAGTACTAGTGAAAATTAAATAAGATTTAGTAAATTGCTACATTGCCACAGCTAGTTAAGAAATGCGTTGCCAGAGGATCGGTAGATGTACAACGTAAAATATAAGTACGTAAGTACATCGATTACAACATGTACGTAAGTACATCGATTACAACATCCTAAATTTTCCGACCGACTTGAAATATACAAAACGCAATAAGTATGGTACTGTGACCACTAAACCTTGATGGAAGCACGAAACTATTTAAGTACAATGGAAAAAATAAGGTTCAATAGTAACCTATTGTTATCGTGTAGAGCGCAATTGCGCACTGTTATCTCACAATGATAAAAAAGGTGTTGTTGTGGCATTACTCTGTTATTGACGAAGTTTTTCCTGTCACGTCTATCTCAACGGTCATTGCGAATAGCATTTAGAATTTAGATATCACGAAAATTATATGCAAATAGTGTAATTACGTAAGGATTAAGTGTGTGTATTTGTGTTCCCTTTTGTTCAAGAAATTCAGAAATTGAGCTCAGATCAGCGAAATCCTTGTCACTTTATATTTGATAATAGCCAACATGGTACATACATGAAGATGAAGACTAGTAGTTCTTCTATAGGAATATCCTTAATTTAATTCTCTAAAAGAACCTGATTCGATAATTGGATGAGGTGAGAGAATCGTGTTGAAGTGATATTTTATCATATTTATATCTTATAATCTATACATCCATTCAGACTTGAAAGTAATTCTTTTCACAGGCACCAAACGAATCTAAAACCAGTCTCAATATACTCGTCATTTCCTGATAAAAAGAGTACAAGTCAGTAGGAGCCACATTGTACGTATACCCTTCTGTAGATGGAGGGTTGTATAATCCGTGCTATAGCAATCTACAAGTGCAGCTTATCAGAACAGGTACGGGAACTAATTTACCGCGAACGAGTGACACTGGCAGTCACAACTCGAAAAGCAAATGGCGGATGTCATAAATATAGTGCTGCTACATCTTTCAAGTTGGTAATCTGTTGGAATTGCTGGAGGAGATTGAAGCAGGGCTAACGAATGCCTTCGCTCGTTTCCACAGGGAATTGATGATAATCGTAAGGATGTTTGACAGTTGTCGCATCATATTTTTATTTACTTTACTTGCCGACTTGAGATAATTAAAGATATGGTTGGTTTAGGTCATCAATATGTACGTGTTGTTCTTTTAGGTTAGAAAATATTGCAAAATAAATAACTTATGCTCTCGACAAACTTCGTAAGGTACAGTACCTAGAGATGAAAAGGCTACGGAGTAAAAGGCTGTTGTCTAGGCATGGTTCTTCGGGGCTTCATGTTTGGTCAACACATTTTTGTAGAATCTATGTCAGAAGCTAGCTAAATAGTTTATTATTAGCTTTGTTAGGGGTGGTGACAGTCTGACTGCATGTAATTCATAATCCAAATGACGGTGGTATTTTAAAGATGGCTGCCAGCTTTATCATTGTGGACACATGACGACGATTAACGTCAAAATGTTGGACCACTATTTGTTCGATACAATAACACGCGCTTCCTCACGCGACCACATCCCTAGCATAACACAGCTTTACCGCCCACGCCCGTCAACGCGTATGATAGCTCGGATAAATAGCGGATCAGCCGGTAATCGTGCTAATGAAGCGGATTGTACCGCCACATGGCTAAGATACCAAAAGAAAAAGGTATTAAAATTATATGGAGTCTGTACGCTGTTCCAGTCTTCATGATTGTACCGTCCTACGATCAACCGACCAACGGAGAATGTATTAGGATTATATGCAGCGTGTACATAGTTACGGTCTTCTTATTTTAACTACAGCTCAAATAACCACGATTTCTTTGCCTTGTGATAAAATCTATTTTTGAAATAAATCGTAATACTGTGGATCAGTTACATCTCAAAAATAGAAACCACGGTTTTAACTCTTTGTAATAAAGGTTTATTTATAGGTAAATATTTACGTTGACTCGGGCAAGGACTTCTTTTCAAACAGCGTACCTAAGCGTCCTTTACGATAACAGTTCTGTATTAACACTAGCAAGGATTATTTTAATAAGCCGTGGCATTAGTTCGTTAAGTCTACTTCAAGTTCTAGTGATTATGATTACGCAAGAATTTTATGATTGAACTACTGACAAAAGAGAGTGTACGACCACGAAGAACAATTAGCTACTTCTGTTCTTTTTATAATGACGTCACCGAATCAGTTCAGACCAGGAGCGCAGCTGTAAAAAGTAACCTTACAAAGCCGGAAGAGTGAATCTGATCGCGCCGTAATCGTAGTAACCCGACGCGTCTGCGACTGTGCGGCTTCCACGCATTAATCGGATTTTTTGTAGCATTAGGGACTAATTATATCTATATGTATATTGTACTATTATACTAAACATTGTACTATTGTACCAAAAAGCATGTAGTTCGCCTTCAAGAGCAGAATTTGCAACGGAAGTCAGATCCATGCCGCTAAGTATTATCACTTTATCACTAATATCCGCCATGTTAAACGGTCGGCGTCAACTGTTTATTATTGACGATTACTACGCATATTTTAACAGAATGGTACGTACTGTGCACCTATCGTGTCAGGTGTATGTGTATAGTAGGAATAATTTTTTGGGGCAGAATTCACTTCGCTTTGTTCTAACAAACAATTTATTTATTTATTTAGATAAGAAGAAAATCGAAATATTACAAGATTATACCCAAATCATTACAAAATTCTTAAAAATTAAATTATATTATTCCACATACATTAAATAAGGTTACTGGGGCCCAATAGGTGTTGTGAGCATTATGTACTGCGGCTATAAACTGCACTTATGACACCTTTCAGCAGCAGTTTATGTCCGCAGTTTTAATGCACATTAAAGCCATTGCTTGTCAGAACAAAGCGAAGTGAATTTGGTCTCAAAAAAGGATTCCTACTACTACTAGTAGCGTGGACGTCGAAGTATGCTTGGGAAAGCGGAATTATGAAGAGTGCATCGGGATTCAGGAGTGCGTTTATTATGTTTATATAAATAATTACTCGTCTATAAAAAGACCGCATGATAATAAGCAATATGCAGATTGAAATTAATTTTTCCTCGTGAAAATGAACGTAACGTACAGGACACCGACGGCTGGATCGCATAACTGCCATTACCATACTGATAACGTAATGATGGCAGCATGAGCATGCTGTTTCCTCGTTCTGATCCCCGTAAATCATACAACTTAACAACAAATTGCCGCACGGGTCAGCCTTTGACTGGTAATAGGTATTTAAATTTACTGCCCACCGTCAATATTTTAGCTCTAGAGAGATAATGTTAATTTTATTGGCATGATTAGTTAGTTCTAAATCTTTACCGCATCGATGTTACGTCTATGATATAACTAGAATGCTCGAGTGATAGTTTCCAGGGATATCGTGTAGGAGTATCGTGAGATTTTTCTCCGCGCGCAGGGGACAGTAAATCCGATTTACGGCCTAGGGTGACGTAAAATCTTTTTCCTACACTGATACCGATATACAGTCGATGGCTGATGTAATTAACAGATACCGCCCGGGGTAAATAGTATCCGCGTCCATTTATATACATTAATTAATTAATACGGTGAAGATAACGTAAAAATATATGTAAGAATAATAGATTATCCGCACAGCATGTACCTATTCAAGTTAATACGCATAATTAAAGATGTAAGCGAACAGGGTTTGGGTTCAAATGTTTCATATATACTGTAAATATAATCATAATTTACATCTACTTATCCACGACTATTAGTAACTGAAATATCTGAATAATACTATGTTGTTCAATTAATTCACGTTCACGAGATCTGGAAATAGATACCAAAATAGCACTGATATCATAAATATGAATGCATGCTTCGATATTTTTTTTCCTAACGCCATGTCCGAGCCAACCAGTTGGCACACTTGGCAAGTTGGCACCCCTAATGTAAGTTATTTCACAGTAATGGAATTGGTATCGTTTGTAAGAAATAGCACTGATACTTATAATATAGAACGTCCATCGGTATCTATATACCGTATTCCTAGGGCGAGTACAAGTTAGGGTGCGTTCTCTCAGACGCGAAGCTGGAGCGGAGAGCAGAGTAACCAATCACAATGTTTACACAAGTACCTAAACGCGTAGTGAAGATTTCGATCATTGTCAATAATTGGTCAGTAACGGTTCGACTTGTTCAGCTCTTCGCCAGCGGAAACGCACCCATAGAGAGTTTCACAGGACGAGTATCTAAATTAAAGTCGTATTGAAGTGCGTCTTCCCAGAGAATTCGCGAGGCACTAATTGAACAATAAACAAACATTAGCTTCCAGAGAAATACAATTTTATAGCTCAACGGCAGTTCCAATGCGAAAGTCCTATAAAATGCTTAACAATATTACCGGCGATAATATCTTCGCGATTACATCCCATGAAACTTTCCTCCTGGTGGGTAATTATGTAAAACGGTTATGTTAAGCAAGTCCGCGGGGCGCAATATAGTTGAAAAAACGCTAAATGGCTGATAACGACTGTGTTTGGAGCAGCGAGTTCTCTTGGGATTGAAATAATAATACGGTTAGTTACAAATTGCATGCATTTTAGCACGATCGACCTACTATTTTTTTGTTGTAACTGTTCTGACGTATTCTAGGGTTGTCACTAGTAATTTGTATAGGCAGATGCAAGCTAGACTCTGAACCCTCACAAGCTTTGTTGATGACGCAAACTTTTGTCTACATGTCATATTACCGCGGTTTTTAGGTAAAACATAATACAAGTAGGTACTCTTATGGATACCTCACAAAACAGTTTGTCAGTATTTCAATACGACTGTAGACGAAACGTTGTTTTTTTTGCTTTGGACAGCTTTAAACTTATTGATTAAATTAATTTACCTTGTTTCTTGAAAATCTGACCAGTACCAGTGAATGTGGCAATATCGGGACAATTTATTTGGCTGATATTATTTGAAAATAAGCAACCAGCATTGTCCCTACTTCTTAGCTATGTTTTATACAAATACATAAATTATGAAAATAAATATAATACAACAAAGTTGCGACCTTCATTGTTGGCTCATAAAAAATTATCGCGCATTAAATGTCCGACTTCTAATCTCTAGTTTCAGACCGGCACAAAAAGTGAAGCTATGAAAGGAAGCATTATTTCCCTTCTGAACCAATTTATTTCTAACGTTTTTGCCATCGGCATTAAAGTGTTACAACAAAGTTGGTTGGTGCTTTTACAAATAAATAATAGGAGCTACAACCCCTTATCGATTCTCCTTATATCTTATTAGAGATCGATTTGCACGTATAGCACAACTGTGGTTCGCGACTCATATCGAGTGACATATCGTCACCCGTCACTCTCTCACAGTAGGGGAACCTGGGGATAGTTGATCCCCATTTTGATTTTGGACTATTTTTTTTATTTTTTACAGTATTGGAGATCTTTTCAAGCCAAAATATTCAAAATTTATCTATTCATTGATAGTTTGAATGAAAACAAGATGATGCTACAATTTAACTCAATATTAAATGAAATACAATATTGTAGACTTTTACCATGTATCCCCCATGTAAGGGAGATTTGTTTACCCCTAATTGGGAGACTTTTTAACTTTGTCGTAGTCGGGCGAAAAATAATATATCATCGACAGCTCTATGAATCCTAGCATAGATAAGACTTGATCCCTCACTGGGTCTCATGATTCCGTCATCATGTCACCCCCAAATCAAAAGTTCTCAAGTCTCCCCATACATAGTGTTGTTATAAAACATGCGCTTCTCAAAACTATTTATAACGTATTTGAACGTATTCAATGACAAGATAAGACTTGATCCCTCACAGGGACACATGATTCCGTCATCATGTCACCCCCAAATCAAAAGTTCTCAAGTCTCCCCATACATAGTGTTGTTATAAAACATGCGCTACTCAAAACTATTTATCACGTATTTGAACGTATTCAATGACAATCTACACTTAAATAAACGACTAAAACAACAAACACACTAAAACAATAGCATTTATTTCACTTTTCATTAAATAAATCACGTTAAAACTTACCGAAAATTAAGTTCGACGCGACACAAATATTTCAACGGCCACCATGTGCAAAATACTGACGTGAGTCACAACGTGCCACGAAAGAACGTGAAGTTAGGCATAAATGAATGAGTGTTGCTAGCGTAAGAAAACGTATCGCGTTTGGTTGAATTTTAAATTAACTTTAACAAGTCTCCCAAGGCATCTAGTCTCCTCAGGTTCCCCTACTGTACAGAAAGAGACAGGACGTATATGTCACGCGAGAAAGAGTCACGTGTTACAGTTGTGCCAGAGATGCAGGATTGAGCTAAAACATTCTCACATTTAAAAACAACAAGATTAAGCATTTGGCTCAACGCTTAATCGTATTTCAAAGTTCACATCTTAAGTGGTGGAATACTCAATAAAAACCTAACAGTATCTCAAGCTCATCGAATAATTACGACAAAGGATAGCCGCAAGGACCACTTCGCGTCACGACGCGCCGCCATAAATCAAACGATTGGAAACATCCTACATTCATCACGTGCATCGTATAATCGATCGTACGGTCATTAGTACGAAACTACGAAAATAAGGCCGAAGTCCGAGCTTTCGCGCAACAACATAAAGGCTATATTATCGCTTGTAGGTACATGTTCGTAGTTTTCGTGATTCTCCTGTAAATAGTTAATTGTTATTTTATTACGCGACTTCGCGTGATTTCAGCTGGTGGCGCAATCTTCGTCATAGGTATATAATATTAGAAATTGATGTGTTGGAAATCAGTTCTCTATGGAGAGGGGTTAATAAAATATTTCAGGAAAAACCTTAACAGCGCGATGCAGCAGCCATACATCACTATCTGTTGGTAAAATTTTCTTTGTCCTCCCATCACGCCGAAACGCCTGGACAGGTTTTAACTGGTCATCCAAAGATGGTTATAGGATATTTCTTACCCGACTATGGTAAAGAAAGAAAAATATGCGGACGAACTCACACCTTTTAGTCTTTAATAACTGCCATCTCTTGAAAGTCAAATAAATGGATACTTTTATAAAACTCAGCGTTTTGCTAGTATATTATAATTAATTTATATACATTGTAATTTATCATATATTATTGAAGTATTCTGAGTGAAAACTTATAAACGCCTGTTTTATTCAGCAAATTAGACATTCTAATGCATTTTCTGTGATCATTCATTTGATTTCCCTAAACCTACTTACGTGAGGCAAGATAATTTGATTTCAAATGTCGGTGAGCAATGTCTAAAGCTGTTTACTGTTCAACCACACAGATTATCCTCAAATGGACATATTTGTGCTATTTTTAGCCGTTGAGTATTTTCAGCTTCAATATTACTGAAGAGCGACTTTGTTGCTAAAAATGTGTACTTTGAATTAAATTCTCACTCAGCGATAATAATATCTCATTTGGTAGTCACATATAATTTTGAAGATACGTAATAAAAGATATGAGGTTATATATCTTTTTTTATTCACATATCCCGTTGAAGAACTGAGTTCCACGATAGTTTTCAACATATTTCTCTTAAGTTCATCTATTTAGTACAAAACGAAGGGTCACCACTCTTTATAGATTTATTTACACCACCACATATCATCAGTAAATAATATCATCATATTTATGCAACTATTAGCAAAGGGGTATACAAAGATTATGTTTTTATTTTTGGTATGTATGACCCCTAAATTAAATTTAAGTTTGAAAGCAGGGCACAAACTGATTACTATTATTTTAAACCAGCAGCGTCGCGCGGTGTTACCTGCTCATCCCACGGGGGCACTACATTTATTTCGGAATAAAAAGTAGCCTATGTGTCTATCCAGGGTGTCAGCTACCTCCACCGAATTTTGTCAAAATTGGTCCAGCCGTTTGAGCGTGAATAAAACATCACAAACTTTCGCCTTTATAATGTTAGTGTGATTGCATCGAATACTTTAAGAGGCCTGCTTTTTCATATACGACAAGTATATTGATAATTTCAATCAACTTATTGAACTTTTCCCTGAGTTCTAGAAAGTAACATAGGTACTCGTAGTTATTTAGTTCATGCTTTCATCGCGTCCAGTCGAAAATAAGTAAAAAAAGTTTTCTGCGTGAATTTTGTCAAATTCGAGTAGTTTTTCAGGGATTGCAAAAAAAATATACATAGTTAAAAGCTTGGTTAACATAAAATACGATCGCTTCCTTTGTGTGGCGAAAGTTAGTCACACAAAATGTATGGGGTAACTTTCGTCACAAAGGAATCAATTAACGTTGTTTTAATTAAAGCCTTTAACTATGTAATAGTACCTACATTACGGCAGAGACCAGTAAGTAAGCCATACTGGCCGAGTAGGAATTAGACGGACCGAGCCGTAGGCGTGGTAATCTATATAGCGATGGTAAGGCAACATTACATGCAATTTTTGAGAAAAAAAAATTTGCAATCGACCCAGGTTTCAAATATATATATATAAATCGCAGTACCCTGTTCTAAGTTGTAACTTTGATAATATGTTATGAAACATGTGTGATCAACTGATCATAGAGAAACATATCTAAACCAATTAGCAGTTTGAACGGATAAGGAGTCTTAAGCCACTCTGCCATTTTTCCACAGCAACTCTAAGCCCTGCGCCTGCGATTTCAAACCAGATCAATTTAGTGATAAGATCTCTCCCACAGTTATTAACAATCTCTTGTAGAAAACAGTTACCGAGCGGGATTGATGATTGACGACTACTGGGTATGTACTCGCGGTTTATAGTTACACCGAACGTTTTGTGGTAAAGTTTTTATGGGTTTTCTTTAATGCCAAATAAAATATGCTTCAATACAATAATTTGTAAGAAATAAATTAAAATCCTTTCCTTGCACTTGATCTTAATTAATATTTTCATCAGTTTCGGTTAAACTACTCGTATTAGGAAATACGGTAAGGTAATCAAATAAGTTGACCTAATGGCTTAAAACAATCGTGAACAGACCTACTTATCCATTTACATATATGTATGTATCTAAATTATACTATTGAATGAATAACTTACAAAACCTATTACTTTTCTGGAAATTACAACGCAGTATATATTTTAGTACGTATGTCTACAGATTTCTCCCCTTTCAGTTTATATTTTAACGCGTCTTTTTATTTATAATTTAATCATTATTTAACTTGCATATAGCGTGTGACACATTCAATATCGTGCGCCAAAATATAATCCAAAAAAATTGCACCGAAAAAATCAATAATCTATAAATCGAAGTTCAATACGGCGAAGTCACCCGGTTCCCACTAGTTGAATTACGAGTATATATATTGAAGCAAACTAGATATAGTCGTAGTCTTAAAAACATCACGATTCACCTCAGTGCACCACAACGTTAAAAGAAACGCAACAACCTTGAAACACATGTCAGTGCCCCAGTATTTGACATTATTTAGTTGAGCTAGTACCTTAAATATCACGTTTCATTCGTCATATGCTTGATTATGGTTCTTTATGATTGTATCTTTAATCTTGTCTGACATTATTTTATATTTCTTATCATTGTTTTTTACTTAGTTTCAAACTGGGATGACGATCCTTATTGGGGGATAATACTTTGTTTTGTTCTTTAAGGAGTTATCTTGACATTTCTTTGGTACTTAATTTATTAGATTTTTGACATGTAGTGATTTGTTTTTATGATTGCTGTAGATTATTATTTAACTGACGATCATAGTATAAATGCAATGTAAAATAACTTTGTGCAATTTGTATTGTCATTTTATATTATGAAATAAAGAAATCTTATCTAATTTATGGCCCAGGGCGTGACATTTGAGCCGCCATTTCACGCTGGACATATTAGATATTATGACTATTATGAGGCATAAAATACCCTGTAACTGTAAAATTCAGTTTCGTGCACTGCACGTGTCTTGCAAACGGTTGCGCCGCGAAATAGCAACTTTGTGCAATCTATTGTTCCTATTTTGATTTGTGCAATAAACTGCGATTACATACTCGTATGTCTTGCGATTTTAGGTTGAGATAATTAGGTCTCGAGATAACCGTAATGGCTATTGGTAGTTTTTATTAGTCTTTAGTGTGTTTCGTAATTGCAATTAGTGGAGATAATCTGTCGTTAAGTTAGTGTGACTCGTAACCACAGAGATAATTCGAGATTTGCGATATCTTCATTTTACCAATGTCTATAGGATTTATAACGAAAGTTACACTTTCGTTATTCGAACTGCATTGAATTGAATGACATTGAAAAATAGATATGGTTAGATACAGAGATTTGCACTTTAGCCTGACTCGTTTAAATTGTATGTCAATCAAAATCGAGTATATATTCATCTATCGAAATAAACGATAAAGGTCGAAGAGTGCATATCGCTAAAGTAGAAATCACCTCAATGTCAGCGCTCAACGTGATTAGAGGTCCTGCTAAGTCCGAGTTGTCTTTTTGAAAATTATAGTTCGAACTAAGACAGTCTAAGCGAAATTTTGCCTGATAAGGTTCAGACTTGGTCCGCCACCATCTAAAACCTTGACTTTAGAGAACCTCCTCTTTTTGAAGTCGGTTTAAAACAGACGTACTTAGAACTAGACAGTCTAGGCGAGTGTCGCAATAGCCAGCGTGTCGCCGCCGCCCACCCATCAGTCGGTCTTACCTTATAAGGCCCGGACTTAGCCCGACCTTCGCCCGCTACCGCCCGGCCTCCACTAATTACGAGTACGCACTTTCAACAATAAAAGTAACATATCACGGAAGACCGAAATCGTGCGCCAATAAATTCAGAGATGACATATACCTCGACAATTAATCAGCATTACATGTTTTTAGTTTTAATATTCGTTTTCCATTCACTTATACTGTCAGCGCGTGTTATTAAGCGGTAAACAAATAGTTGTGTCGGCTATAATGACTGTCGTTTTAAATTTAATTATGTTATCAGTGCAAGGAAATGCGTCGTGAAAAGAAATGGAACTCTGTGCCCTTTTATCGGTTTCCGGATGGTTTTCCTACATACTGAACCGACAAATTAATTTAGTGGTTGACGTGAAACTTATTTCTCGTTTTATGGCCACTTGATTTAACAGTTTATGTTCTAGTATAATTTAAGAAGAAATTGGTTTCTGTTTTATTAGGATTTTTTCTTGACAGTGGATTCCACTTGGGAAGCTCTTCTTATCACGTTGCTAGTCACTACTTAATTTTTTTAATAACTTTTGGAAACTATGTTGAGCAGAATAATCACCCAGAGTTTAATCGGAAACGAAAGATTTGTATTATATATTACGTGACATAGGTATAATATATTACGTGAGTGGCTGAGCGCGCTAGAAAAGCAGCTCGCAAGTTTCACTGGCAGCCCATAAATAGCTATTACCTGTCAATAAAGCTCTATAATTGCAATATTACAGTGTCAGCTCCAAAACTTAAACCCTTGGAATCTTGCCAAGCCTGACTGCGATACTAGTGCGCGCAGTGGAAAGATCATTATTCAGTACCTTCACTTCACTTATAAAGGAGGCGCCCGCAATTGCGTCCGCGTATTTTTTTTTCTTTACCGTAGACGGATAAATAGTACCCTATAACCATCTTTGGATGTCGAGCTCATGCTGCATCCCATGTACCAAAATTGGTTAAAATTCGTCCAGCCGTTTCGGCGAGATGAGAGGACAATGGAAATTATGACCAAAAGATGGCGCCAGACTGGAATGCGCCCATACGAAACAAATGACGATCCTGCATCGTCGCCATTAAGATTTTTCCTGAAATCTTACCACTCTCTATAGAGAACTGTACTGCAATACAAATCTAGAATTTTATAATAATAGTAGGTAAAAATAAAGTTCTAACATTGTATTGGAAATCAGTTTTTTAGAGAGGGGACATTATTTCAGGAAAAATGTTAACAGCGCGATGCAGGATTTGTATGAGTGCGCGGCGCCAGCCGAACGTCCCCATCTGTTGGCAAAAAAAGGTCTGCTCATAACACCGAAACGGCGGTACCGATATAAACCAATTCTGGTACAGGGATAGCTGGTCATCCAAAGATGGTTATAGGATACTATTTTCCTGATGATTACGGTAAAGAAGGAAGTTTTACGCAGACGAAGTCGCTGCGAAGTGGCACCTTCAAGTAGCAACTTATATAACTGTTCAATAGTTTTCAAGCGGGACCTCGTACAAGGTAAAGCCTGAAAAGTATAATCTAGATGACCTTTACACTACAAAGAGTCAAATTGTATTTCCTAGACTATACGAGTGGAAGGTTTTCGATTATCGAACGCTCTCATTTGAAAGTAACTAGAAACATAAGGCCTTGATGGCCTGCGAAATGTTCAGCGTTTTTCTCCATTTTTATCGTCAATCGGAATAGAATAGTTTCTGTGCTACCTGAATGATAAAGATATACCTGTATATAAAAAAGTGGTCTATTGCGTACCATTTTGGACACAAGTAAGTCAAGATACTGGTTATTTGCCTATACCATTCCCCTTGTCCTATCCCTATCTCCGCTGTCCAATTAAGGCAAGTGAATGTTTGACTGCGTATTTACTGATGCTGAAACAGTTTCCTGGTGTTAAATCAATCCGTCTAATAGCCAGTTATTGCTTGTAGCTATATTATGGGCGGATTCCTAAAGACTATATTGCCTGTAGTGTATATAACGACGTATTTGACGCGTTATCCTAGAAAATTACGCTCTTGTGCGTGTTAGAGCTGTATAATGGACTAAGTAGATTGTAAAAGGCCATAATCGTTCTTTCTAATCGACACGCATCAAAGTAATATGGTTATTGTAGTGCTAAACGGCTAGCTTACACTCATACGTAATCTAATGCGTACAAGCAAGATGGATGCTAGAATATAAGGTAAGCCAGGGTGGGTTGGTAAGACGTTTAGGACGTTTTGTTCGTCTTAATATCGCTAATGGTGAGTTATAGGTGTGAAACTGAGGATATCAGAGATGCATTGAGTTTCTTGGTACTTAATACGTTTTGTAATTATGGGAAATGTTCCCTAGGGCTTGGTAATTGAGGAATATGTATTGCAGTTAGGTTCACAAATTTCCAATATAATAATCTTGCATATTCTGACTTAGAACTGTTTTTGATTAAGAACGGCCCGACACGTTTCGCGTATTAGCAGCACGGATAGCTGTCGCTGATAAAGACTTCCTTCCTGACAATTTTTACGTGAATTTAACCGTTTTACAATTTTTACGTCAATAACGAATAAACATTTCTTACGATAGTTTTAATAAGGTTATTAATAATTTGTTTTAAAAGGTTAGCTCTTTAGTCACTTTCGCGCAGAGACTAGAACTTCAATAGCTATCTATCTGTCATTTCCACCCTGTATACTTCTCATAAAAGATAGCTCAAATAGCTCAATACAGCTTGCACTTGACCATGAATAAACCATCATTACCGGCCGTAAACGGCGACCGCACAACATTCGTGTAAAAACCAATAATCAGAGACTTTCGATTTCCACCAATCCCGTGGCTCTCACCGCGATTAGCTGCCATTTGCCCGCTGTGTCATTATTTTGATTATAGAATGGTCGTATGTGTCGCTTGCGCCGGTTAATCACTACTGTGTTGCCCTATTAAAAGCTGGAGTAGGTACACTTGATGCGATTCGATTTGCGGTTTGTTCGTGTTTTTGGATGTGTTCAACGTCAAATCCATACTAATATTATAAATGCGAAAGTGTGTCTGTCTGTCTGTCTGTTACCTCTTCACGCTTAAACTGCTGAATCGATTTTGATGAAATTTGGCATGGAGATACTTTAAGATCCGAGAAAGGACATAGGATACCCAAGTAACAATTTAACGTCGTATAAAGGTTAAGTAAACGTTATCTGAATACCATACATCGCTATAATAAAGTCATACTAACGTTATAATAACGTTTACTAAACGCGAAAATGGCCCCAGTTATA
Organism: Apotomis capreana; assembly: GCA_947623375.1. Lineage (NCBI taxonomy): Eukaryota > Metazoa > Arthropoda > Insecta > Lepidoptera > Tortricidae > Apotomis > Apotomis capreana. The sequence continues at coordinate 5,900,695 of OX392506.1, read as the reverse complement.
CGACCTAAATGGTCGTATAATGGTCATACAGAATTCTCGAGCCAACTTCATTAACGTCATTCAACAGTCGTACAAATGTTATGGGGTAACGACTTTCGTCGCGCAGTAGTCGCATCCTAACTTTACAACGACTCGTTTGTTGTATTGTGGCCATACAGGTGTTATTGAATGACTAAAATTAACGTTTTATTTAAGTCAAGTGACAACACCTGTAAGACTTATTCATATTGTTCGTGGCAACGTGTTTGTGGTTCAAAGATTTCAGTGTAAAATAAATACTAAGTACAAGGAAATAAAAAGCTGAGTGTTATTTAATTTTCATATCTTGCTTACTTTATCTGTCTCTCATGCTATTTAGTTTGACTGGGAACTGAAGTTTTATGATAATATACCTATGTGAATACTATTCAAATTTTCATGCCCCCTCGTAATTTTGTGTTATAATCATTATATTTTCATTAATAAAAATAGTTTTTTTTTCTAAAAATGTCTGACATGTTGCTTTTGTCGCACACTTACCTCTGTACGACCTGATGATGATGATGATGGTCGCCATGACAGCTAGCTATTTCCGTAAATATGGCCGCCTAATCATTATAAAGTCAAAACCGGACTTAAATGCGACTGCAAGTTTGATTAAAGTCAGGACACGACATTAAACGGACATCCTGTAATATTAAGGTTATATTTGAGTCGTCAATAAACAACCAAGTCATTTAAGAGTATTTAATTGACCGCTGTAAAACAAGATACTGATTGTTATATAAACGTCACTGTGAAAACGTCTATATAACATCCACGTTGTATAAATGTCGTATAAAGGTTTTCCAAAAACATTATTTGGTGTGTTCAAAACGTTTATTGGACTATAACGTTAGTATGACTATTGCGATGTCGTACAAACGTTTTAGCTAAGACTGTAATATAACGTTGTATCGTTTAGTCTCCCTAACGTTGCTAAGACCAGTTTACTATGACATATTCGTCGTACGACTAATTAGTTACATTAAAGACATCTATAGGACCTGGTAGTCATCTCATTACCATTGTAAGACTGCTATCCAACTTTAGGTCGTACAAGTCAAGACTAATACGACGTATTTGTTTGTTGGGTAGTTTTCATCCTGGAAATTATCTCTAAAAAGATTGAAAAGTGAGTGAACAGTATAGTAGCGACATTGTTGACCCTGTAGAAATTGTAACTATTAGACCAAGAGCACAATTGCTCTTACATTTGCTTAGGCGCTTTTAATAAAAAATATTACATTTATTAATCTATTAACGGGAGCAAACGGAAGAGTTTGAATAAAAAACGCCACAATTTCTATACGTGCGCAGAAAGCAATTACATAATTCAGAAATTCCATCGTCTCATGGATCGGATCACAATTCTGATAAAAATGTGATCGTTCGTGTAAATAAACTATAAATGACGGACGGGTAAAAAGAAAATGTGTTGACTTGAGAACCTCTCCTATTAATGTCTCGAAGCGATAAATTGTATGGTTCAGGCAGGATTCGAACCTGCATCTCCAACGGCTTTCCGGGCCAACACGGGCGTCCCTATGAGAGCAACTGGCTTTTCAATGGCGGACAGAACCAACAAAAGGTCAATAAATAAGTAGGTAGTTTTTTATTTTATTTTAAATAGAATTACTAAACATTTGCTATAAAATGGTACGCATAAGAGTACATACGGTTTGAAACTAAATACCAAAACAAGCAGGCCTTAGTGCCCAACGCGCTTCAATTACACTGCACCACAAGTGCGCACAGTGTGTTGAGTGCTTTACTAGCGTGAGTCTAATGATCAAGCAAAATGGGAATTTCTGCAGATAAAAATAAATGCATGTGCATTAAGAAAATGGCTTAATATCGGATGCAAGATTCAATTTTCTAATGCCATTTAACATCAATCATAAGCATACTAGCAAAAGCTGAATAGTAATTATGATTTCTAAATCCATTAAAAATATTTGTACATAGGCAACTAGGTATCAGACAAGCCAATTGAAAAATAGAGATTGAGATTTAGTCTCATAATTATGTAAATTGAAGTGAACATTTTAATGCTTCGAACCCGCACCTTACCTCTTAGGCTATCGAAACTATAGCCTGAGCCATTGATTTTTTCCACCAGTTATATCGATCATAAAATTTTCGCTTCTATATAAACAATTTGGTATACGTTTAATAAAACGAATTAGTCCTACAATGACCTCTCTTCATTTCATATATAGGTACTTAAAAAACGTCCAAATTAAACATTACGCATTAGGGACACTAGGTACAAGGGTTAGCTTATTACGAAATCACCACAAACGAATGATAATTATAGAACAGAAAATATTATAGAAAACACGAAAAGATCTGCAAACACGCTGCAATTTGTATTAAGTTAAACTACTCGCAGGTATGCAGAAATTTAAAAAAATACATAACTTACCCAAAGCCTACACACTCACGGTGATTACAAGAGTTTTCCAAAATAAAAGAAGCAATCGGAATAACATAACGTATCACTTTATAACATTGAAGTCATTGCTGTGCCATATTAAGACTTGGAGTGTTTGGTTGGACACTATTTTACGCGCTAAACCTTGTAGTGGCCACCGAATTGACAAGATTTATCGGGTAGCAAATCAATGTAGATTTCTGTCTGCTTCGTAGATTAAGTAAGTTATTAGTGAGACAGGGGCCACTTTATTAACCACTCGCGGCCACTATCTGATAACGTCAATTTTATTACTTCGAGTACCTACTAGGTATTTGAAATGGTCATTATCGCAAGAGGAATTAATATTATTGATGAAAATTGTAGATAAGTGAACATACTGTAAACATGTAGATTGTAGGTACTTCACTACGTTGAATTATTGCTATGTAATTTCATACGGTAGCCACTGCAGTCGATTTCCGTTTGACCCTTCAGTTGATTACTAGAACGTTAGAAAATGCCTTGAAGCTTAACCACTAGATTGCTTTTGGTAACTACGGCTACCTGTCACCGCTCTTATTTTATTATATAAATAGAGTTCAACTCAAAATTCGAAGCAATTGAGTGGATAAAAAGTTGTATTATTAAGGAAACTCGACAATATCAGAAATGGAACGCCAGAAACTGCTTTTAAAAGTACAATCCAAAGGAAATGGACACCACTTTCCCTACAGCCTCGGGCCTGATTTTTAATGGTTAACCGTTATCAAAATTCTCCAACAGGAGGGTGTTCCATTTTTTACTTCTCAAAAATAGTACACCAGGATTTTTAAGACATGTAAATCAAAACAATAATATTGTCTCCAAGCTGCCATAAACATTTTTATAGTATCATAGCCGAGATCATAGACATTTGCGTGGCACGATAGATTCTTTAGTGAAACGCTGCGCTGCAGTAATGCAACTAGTCGTAATGACTGGCTCGGCATGACAGGCACGCGTTGACTGCATGTCACTCTTGTCGCATAGCTGTATGTTGTATGGTGGTGTAATTTCCTCTAAATGTTTCCACTCATTTTCACTGCGCGTGAGAGGTTAGGTACTAGGTAGTACCTATACCTAACCTCTCACGCGCAGTGTCAAGGTACAGTGACACTGCAATTGAGATTGAGACATTGGGGCTGAGGACTGTGCAAGTGAGCAGTCCGTGAGCTCTTAGATTGGGATTCGGGTTTGGGTGAAACCGGAGAGGTTCTTATCTCGATCGCATAAGATCGAGCGAGACAGGGTATAAAACTCGAAACACATTCCGTCAGTTTGATAGTTAAGGTCCTCAAATACACCAGCAATCGGGTAATGTTTGTTTAATATCAAAATAAAATAATTAACAAAACCATCCTTGTTTCTAATGATATAGGTTAAAGATGAAAGAAGCCATGTGTAAAAATGGATATACCTATGTCTTACAAAGCTAAGATACTGCCGTAATCTTTAAAAAATTGATACTGATTTTTATAAATTGTACTTTTAGTTAGTTAAGTATTGAAAAGTCTTCCTGTAGACAAACTGTCATAACAGTTTCGCAGGGCTTTAGATTATATGTAATCTTTGTTGTAAAATTAATAAAGAAATAAATAATAATCGCAATATCTCGTCTAATTAGACCCCGTATCTTGGCTCCGTAAAGAGCGATCTGAGTGATATCAGTGAAATATACCAGTTTCCATATCTCTAGTCGGGTTCAGTGGACGTCGGCCGTAATCTCATTAGTACCAGATGACAGTCGCGTAATGATGCCCGGTCACACCAAACTGTCATTATCCGGCGAAAACGAAAGCCGAACCGCTTGTTACTGTTGTGCGAAATGAAAAAAAAATGCAGCATAGTTTGTAGTCGTAAACAAAATGACGGGTATGATATTATTTATTGGCCTCTTGTAAAAATAACAAGTTTAGACTGAATGAAATCAAAAGGGCTTAGTTTTGTATGGCGTCCATAGAGAAATAAGGCATTTTGCAAAGGCACTTCTCATTTATGATACTGCTAAAAAGATGGACAAGGACCTCAGTAAGTGACGCGTCGGAGCCAATTTAGATCACCGCCAGCAATATCATATTACATATATATTTCGAGAAGGCCACATCATACCACAAGTCTGTTCATGCATGTACCTAAAATTAGGTAACACGTCCAGCCTAGATCGAATAGGGCGGGCCGAGTCTGGTTTCGTCAGTGTCAATCACAGTGATTTATGAGTTCTGTTCACACTTTCTACTTGTCCGTTTGACTGTGGAGGACGGCGATACATTTGATGCTGTCGCGGGACCTCTTTCAGAAGAGTTATGAGGCTTGTGACAGATATTACGGGCGAATGATGACACAAAATGGAACACTCGAAAAATTAATTGATATTTCGGGGATACGTATAACCTCATTATTGTAACATGCTCGTATCTATGAATACTTTGTACTAAACTAAGTTTGTATTGTCCTCCATTCTTACTAATATGGGTATCCTATGTTCTTTCCCGGAACTCAAACTATCTCCATACCGGTGACAGACAGAAAGAGTTATTTTCGCACTTTAAATACGCGAGTTTGTTTAAAAATTGCTGAAATTTGTAATTTTTTACGTTTTAACCATATCACCGTCTGCGCCATTTTGAAAGTTTTGAGAAAATGAATTGAAAAAAAAAAAAACTAATAACTATACTTATCGAACCTACTCACAAAATGTGAATCGGTTGAGAAATGCAACCTCTAGGCGACAACAGCCGGAAAGCGTCTTGGTATCCAAACATCTGGTCACACGAAAGTGTTTTTGGCCAAACTGATATGGAGACGCTTCGCTCGCTCGGTCAATTAGAAGGGATATAAATGATCGACTAGGAACTACATCTATTTAGTGACATAACAATATAACACGATTCCTGTATTCCACTCATGAAATATAGTTTTCCGGGGTCGTAATTAGTAAAGGCAATAAACTAGAAGAAAACGTCCTTGCAATAAACATAAATTAGTCACTAGACAAGCTTATAAAATATTAACATCGTTTATGTACAGTCACTGACAATTTAGCACCTTATTACTTAATAATTAGTATTATGTCATAAAAGGTACAATCTTGGAATTACAGTTAATTAAATGGATCAGCAGTACAAAGTCAGCTCGCTTAAATATTTGGTTAATTTCTGTGGAATCGTGTATATGTCATGAGTAGGGGTAACTGCACTAATCGATCGATTTGTCCTTTTCTATAGTAGTTATCGGATACCTGACGTTTGCTATAACTTTTTTTACCTAATGTAAGGTTAAGCATAATGTAACGTTTGATACAACACGTTTTTTTCTTTTGATTTATTTCCTTGTAACCTGTAAAATTGTCAGATGAGTTTGGTTAGGGTGGGGTAGGTTAGGTTAGGTTAAAAATTCTAATAGCTTCATAAAACGTGTTATATCAAACACTACATTACTTGAAAAATGGTTATATCTATAAAACATTACGGATCCGTATTGATCAATCGACACGACTGATAGACTTCGGATGATTTCTTTTTCTGATGTTTAAAACTACACTTTTCACGAATCGCACGAGGCAGACGAGCCAGCGTGACAGGAACGCCGATCACGTGAGCGCTCGGGAATTAAAACCACTCGATTCTGCGAGGTTAAGGCTAAAATATAAAAGGAAGACTAAATAATAAAAGGAAGATCCGTGGTTTTAAGAACCGGTGCATATAATGAAACAATCTCTAAATTTATAAGAGCCCCGTACGTTGCCGAGTGTACCAGCACCGGCTCGCACAAACATGATGGATTCGCAGATAGTGTCCACCGATGATAAACGCACGGCGATGTTTCAACTTCTCGCTTCATTAAGATTTAGAAATGCGCCCATTTCCCGCCCATGAATCATCGCGACGGTAATCCGCAGTAGGTGGATCTAAATACTCCACAGTCAACTATCCAAAGACAGTAGGTTGCGTAGAATAGCCCTTCACACTTATCATACGTATATATGCTATCATCGATATAGCTCAATTCACGGAAAAAAAACGCTGTCTATCTTTCTGCGCAGTATAACTGTACAATAATATTGACAGTGCTCTTTTTAAATGAATTGAACGAAAAACTAGGGTTACCTATATTTGGCATTCGTGATTCCTCTATTTGCCTGTAAATAACAACTTTTTCATGGCACTTAATGTCGTAATATGGCCGATATATATGTCAATATCAACCGAATTACAATTCCTGTTAATCTTTTTAAATGAATTGAGCGAAAAACTAGGGTTACCTATATTTGGCATTCCTGATTCCTCTATTTGCCTGTAAATAACAACTTTTTCATGGCACTTAATGTGGCCGATACATATGTCAATATCAACCGAATTACAATCCCTGTTAACAAATACATCATCATTTCAGTAAATATCGCAAAAATTAACTAATTGTTTGTGTTGTGCCGATCATAACCCCAGTTAACGGTAGCACTTCCAATAAATCGTCACAATAGCACTAAAGTCAAGAATAGCCGCGCCGCAACTCATGTTTTACAAAAGGCATATGACCACATCACCACAGCTTTTATACTACACATACACATATACACGGTCGTCCGAAAATACTCAAGTTGACACACATATAATATTGGCAGGTAAATATATAGAGCTTCAGTTAACGCCTGAGTGACGTACACAGTTTAAGATGAGTGCTGTTGAGTAATAGTTGTATTTTAGCTTTCGGTACCGAAAATACTCCAGGTGACACATATACTAGGTCGATGCAGAGTCAGCCACCGGCTAAGCTTGCACCATAGACTGGAGCGGTTTTTTTTTTCGAAATTTTCTCTTCGTCACGACCTAGCAAAATTTAATTTGTGCATTTTAAAACAAAAATTTCTAAAATCGGTTGAGAACTCGCTGAGATCTGCGCATTGTTACAAAGTCCATTCGAGTCGATCCATGGGAGCTTCGCTCGCTTCGCTCGCTCCGCTCCAATAATATTGGCGGGTAAATAAAGCTTCAGTTAACACCTGAGTTTACGACGAGTGCTATTGAGGAATAGTTTTATTTCAGCTATCGTTATTTTTAATACGCATACGTAATTTTGTCCTACCGCTGCAATATGCACTCGCGTCTACAATCGCCGAAAATACTCCAAGTTGACACACATATAATATTAGCGGGTAAATAGAGCTTCAGTTAACGCCTGAGTCGCCTGAGTGACGTGCTGAGTTTACAACGACTGCTGTTGAGGAATAGTTTTATTTCAGCTATCGGTTTTTAGGGTTCCGTACCTCAAAAGGAAAAAACGGAACCCTTATAGGATCACTTTTAGGGTTCCGTACCTCAAAAGGAAAAAACGGAACCCTTATAGGATCACTTTGTTGTCCGTCTGTCCGTCTGTCAAGACCCTTTTTCTCAGGAACGCGTGGACGTATGAAGCTGAAATTTATATCAATTACTCAGGTCTACTGTCCCTTGAAGCTGTGAAAAAATCAAACTTCTAAGCCAACGCAATCAAAAGATACAGCCGTTTATGCCGCAAATTTTCGACACTTGCAAGGGAATCAAAACCTACAGGGTGCTTCCCGTGAACTCAGAATCTTGAAATTTGGTACGAAGCAACGTCTTATAGCATAGATAAAGGAATAATTACGAAAACCATAAAAAAAAATTTTAATACCTAACTTTGCACCTAATTTGCAAATTTTCGACACTTGCAAGGGAATCAAAACCTACAGGGTGCTTCCCGTGAACTCAGAATCTTGAAATTTGGTACGAAGCAACGTCTTATAGCATAGATAAAGGAATAATTACGAAAACCATAAATTTTTTTTTAATACCTAACTTTGCACCTAATTTATATGGGGCGCTATACATACCAGGTGCAAACTTAACTTAACCACTTAGGGATGGAAAGTGTTTGTACGGAACCCTCGGTGCGCGAGTCCGACTCGCACTTGGCCGGTTTTTTTTTAATACGTATACGTAATTTTGTCCTACCGCTGCAATATGCGCTCGCGTCTACGATCGCCGAAAATACTCCAAGTTGACACACATATAATATTGGCGGGTAAATAGTGCTTCAGTCAACGCCTGAGTCGTCTGAGTGACGTACGGAATTTACGATGAGTGTTGTTGAGTAATGGTTGTATTTCGCTATCGTTTTTTTGCACGTCTAATGTTTGAATGTGAAATAGAGTTTTATTTAGATGTTGTAGATTCATCTGTGAAAAAAGTTTTCATAACTACGCCAGTATATTAGTGTGCCAAAATAACAACTTTATTTGTGTACGCGAACATAACAATCAATTTTTTTAGGTTTAGTTTTGACTGTATTCAATTGGGAATTATTTATTAACCTGGATGTCGTCTGACTGTAGATGTTGCTGTTACTTAGTTTACATAGTTCAGTGCATTTAAAATAACTGTATCCTCTCTATGTATTTATACAATATGTGTGGTGGTCATCTATTATAGTAATAAAATCTTAATGAAATGATTTTAATGGATGAAATAAATGGGGATTTATAGTGCTATGATCTAACGATCTGTGTGTATCATGCCCTTCTCACACTTCAAAACGTCAGAACAGATTTTTAAAAATTTAGATAAGTAAAGTAGAACACTTGAGCACGGTTGTGGAAACAAAAAATATCATTATGCAGTCTTTCTTCTCCGCGGACTTTGGTAACTAAACTAGGTGCCTGTACTTTCATTATCTGATCCCGGAGATGACTAATTCTCAAACCGGTACATTTTGTCACATCACTAGCTCGGTGCACCGAGACGAAAGTGAGTTCGTGCGTGCACTCCGAATCAATATCGTGTGATCGTAAACTCTCGAAATACCGCCCCGGGTTCAAACCCGGCGTGAACCGTGCGCAATTGGCTGGTATATTCGGACATGAGAAAATTCTGCCGTTTCGATGAATATAGGGTTTACAGAAAGGTCACTATTTGATCGTTTAAGCCACCTGAGAATTAGGTTTTATTGGTTTCCTTCGGTGAATAATGAATGTCATTACCATGTACTAATGAAATTATGTCATAAGTACAGAGAGTCTATATTTAACCCCTCGTATGCGATGTAAAAAATTTGGTAATTAAGTCGAAACTAACTGATGTTTTTATATGAATCTAATGAAGATATTTTTTAACGGTCAAATCGTTTATTTATCTTTACGTCACTAGGCCGTAAGTGTGATTTTCTGCCTGAACACTTTTGCGACCCAAGACATTCACGAATTCCCCGCCCTAGGTATATAATCTACTATATAGCTGACTGTATTTTTGTCCAGAGAGAAAAATAAAACACGGTACCGAAAGAAAAACATACATGGACAAAGTTGCGCTAAAAAACATTGCTGCTTTTATAATATAATTAGACCATTATGTTATACTTAACATTTCTCGAACATCACCTCATACCTCATAGTGTCTCAGATGAATTACCTGAAACCAACAACAACACAGTAAGTACAGTGCCACTAATTGGAGGAAGTGTCGAGGCGTAAGGGCGTAACTGCGAATGTTCTAAGGAGTCTAACTAAAGGGCAGCCTCGTTGCCCTCACTAATGGCTAATTGCGCCACACACTGCCGCCTGCCGGCCGCTATTCTCAAGTCCTTCTGCTTTGTAGTTCTCGTACTAAAAGCGTTTGCATACGCCCCATGGGCGCTTATTCGAGTTTACTCTGAATATCACCAAATATATAATCAGTAATGTCTCAGGTAGGTATATCGCAGGGGGGCTATGATGGTTGCGTTTATCACGTGATAAATAAGTGACAAAGCATCTGTCACTGACACTCGCATTTTGTCAAAACGTGACGGATGCTTTGTCACCATCATCATGCCATTATCCGTCATTAAAGCGCGATGTTTGCGACTCAAGCAAAAATAAAGTGACATTTCAAGTTACTACCGGTCAAGTTAAGTTTGTCGAATTCAAATTCAATGATCCATTAATTGTTAGTAACATACAGAAAACATTTAAAATTAAAAAAAGAGCTTTAAAGATCATAAACTGTAATATGTTTATAATTTGTGCATAATTTTTTTGTTTTTCTTGTCACACTTTCCTCTATACTTTTTATATATTGTATACAATATAATTTCGCACTAAATCAAAGCTATAAAACTTTATACTCTATAACACCATGTTAATCTATAACTGCGATTGTCGTTTTATGGTTCGTAATAAGCTAATAAGTAGTAACCTGAAACCCACGAAGAGAAACGATTCGCAATAACTGCAGAAATGGGCTATTTTGAAACGAAAGTAGCATAAAACCATAATTCGCTCACTTTTCACTGCATTAGCGTTTATACATTTTTCATAAGATTTAATACTCAACTGTCCAGTATACCTACATTTCACATTGGTTGTGATTGTGACATGGTAAAAGGACTTGGGTAGGTTTCAAGGCAACAGTTGGAAAAATAAGAGACCAGTGGCATCTCGAAGGCCAAGATTTTTTTTCGATCACTGAACCAATATAAAGGCGAAAGTTTGTGAGTGTGATTATGTGTTACTTCTTCACACTCAAAAGGTAGCTGACACCCTGGATTAACACATAGCTTACTTTTTATCCCGAAAAATGTAGTGTTCCCGTGGGATGAGCGTGTAACACCGCGCGGTACAGCTAGTGGTATATTCAGTTAGGTTTAAGTTTTTTTTTTTGTATCTCGCGCTTATCTCGGATCGTATCCGGTATTAATTAAATTGAAATATCTATCTAATTTCGGGTTTTATTTCATATGCTATAAAATAGGAATATAGATAGAACTTTGCATAGCTCACTAAAATATAGAAATGCTAATAATAAGCGAAATACAGATATCGAATACCGGTATTTTGCCCAATACCGGTAATACCGGTATTCGATCCCTGAACACAACTAACCGCGACATCATCTTCGGGGCGTAGTTGTGCAAGTAGTGTCAGATCATAGCTGAACACGTGTAAACGACTAGTAAAAATAAAACGTCGACATAAATAGGTGTCATTTGTACCGGACAGCGTGTGGTTTCAGAATACGCCCCGCGGCACTCAAAACGTACCTTATTACCCTACATTAAATTAAATTGCATACACACATAAACACTCAGCCGGGTTACACGGAACCTCACTTAGCTCGCCGTGTAAACCGGCTTTTATGCTGACCTTAAGGAAATATATTTAGAAAAAGCCATTCGGCATAATTACCGCGACTTCAGTATTTAGGTCGCCGGGATTATATTTAGTAGATGTCAACGTCACTCAGTGATGAAAGTTTAGAAATATAAAAGTTCTATTCAAGTGTAGTAATTGAAATGTCTAGAAATCCTTTGATCAAATGTTTACTTTAGAAGAAAACTTTTACTCAATATTGAATTGAATACCTACAGAGTAAATATGCTTTGAGTTACAGTCCGATAAGAAAGTAGATAAATAAAAAATTGGCAATACTGTAGTGCTATCCCGTTATCTCGGATTAATTAGAAAAGGACGACACTACAGTATTGCTACTTCTTAATTTCTAATCTTTTATGTCTTACTGTAATCTCTACATTACCAATATTAAGAACTAGCTTTTGCCCGCGACTACGTCCGCGTGGAACTTGGAAGTGTGGAAGCAACCTCGTACAACACGATAGATATCCATATGCACCTAATCACCTTAATTAATAAAAGGGATTATTAAAAGCGCCTAAGCAAATGTAAGAGCAATTGTGCTTTTAATTTCCGGGATGAAAACTATCCTATGTCCTTTCTCGGATCTTAAACTATCTCCATGCCAAATTTCATCAAAATCGATTTAGCGGTTTAAGCGTGAAGAGGTAACAGACAGACAGACACAGTTTCGCATTTATAATATTAGTATGGATGTAATAAATGTTACTTTTAACTATTTTAATAATATCGGAGATTAAGTGCATGAAGGTAGATATATCTTTCGACTTATTTACTTATTTTCACAACTGTTTCGTTAAGCTTCACATAATCTACAAATTCAATGCAATAAAATAATACTGTATTCCATTGAATTCCAAACGCATATTACTTACATAATTTCCTATGTCAAGAGTATGCAATAAAATTTGAATCAATGGCTCAATTCAGTCTAGAAAATAACTGACGTAATCTCCAAAACAAGACTAGATATAACAGTTCATTCACACGCCCACGCCAATCTCATTCAATCCTTCATACTTCCATTCGGACAAACCGTCGGATTTCAGTACAAAAACCGTGTCGCTTACGACTTTGGGTCACGGAGGGCATCACACAGCACAGACTGTGCAGACGCACCACTTCTTAATGAATTAATGCCCCTACATTAATGTCAAATAGCCCATTCGCGATGGAATGCGGAATGACTCCCGGCAATTGATATTATCCACTTAGCAGGAGCTTCTGTTGATATGTTTTGGCTGTGGTGCAAAGGGTAGCTGAAATCTGACATACTGTGACTCGGTAAACATAAATAACATTTGAACTCAGCTGATGGATTCAAATGTAAAAGATACAAAATATATTAGTCGTTTTGTCAATTCTATTCTGCCCTGCTAAGCCGAAAAGCGCTATCTCAATCTGAGTAAGTTTTGAGAAAATCGACTTTTCGTAACCAGAAAGTTTTCGAAAAACGGAATTACCGCTTATCGCCTTAGAAATTGAATAGACTAGTTTTCAAGTATTTTTAAGTGATTCTAGCATTTCTAGCCTATGTCGATATAAGGCTTTTTGGTTTCAAAGTAACGATATGCCGCGAAGTCTCATATTTATTTAATAAAAAATTGAGTAATGAAAAAACTTTATAGTGGTATTTAATAGTTTTAAGTCAACTACCACTATTTGGTTTATACCATTAGATGCGAAATTGTCATAGCTATCGAATGGTATGGTAATATGGAAGGGCAGTATTATAACATTGTGAAATATCCCATTCCCCGGGAATTTTGGCACTAGGCCGACCGTAGGAGTCAAATCATACGTGCCCCGAAAACCCCGGGATATGAATATCAATAACTAGAAAATAATATTACAGCTTGCATTGTTTAAATTTGAGTCAACTTCAAGATAAATGGGCAGATAGAGAAAGGAGGTATCAACTTAACCATAAATACATTATGTTCTCAATATCCACGTTTTATTACCATCTAATATTTTCGGTTTAAGTTTGGTTCAATTACATTAATTTCCCTCGCAGATAACATTGCAAATTTCACTAAGTCATTATGATTGTGATAGCATAATTCCAACTGAATAAGCCAACTGTCCGAACTATTATCGCTGTATTTTATAACTTGCGACAGGATGGCTGCGTCTGCGCAACGAGTGTCGCAACGCGATCCAGCGCCATCTAACAGCTTAATAGAACAGCTACGATTGCATCGCTGATAGCACAGAGGCAATGTTGTGAAGCTTGAAACGGAGGAGGATATGTATTTTCTATTTGAGTATTGATAAAAAAAAGGCCTGAAGCAACTGATTGAAAATAGTCGATGATTTAGGTTGTGGCTTTGATAGAACAATTGGTAGTTCGCCGGTCTGGCCCGAAAAACCGTGGAGTCGCGGGTTCAAATTGCATACATTTTTAATTTTTTTTGCTTTAATCTCAACATTAATTTATAAATTGGTAATATGGATTATTATTTATAAATAAATAATTCAATGCGATCCACTGCAATACGAGCGTGACTCTATAACCCAAAATCCTTACCTACTATACCAGAGTTGTGCGCTGAAATGTAGGGGCGTGGGTTCGAATCTCGATTCGACTATGCTGGGTCCAAGTCATAATAGAGTTGATTTGATATAATGTCATAATAGCCGTATATTTAAGGCTGCTAAAAATTTTACGTCCCCTCTGAAAATATTTACATCGCGTAGGGAAACAAAGGCCCGCGAGTCTTCCTGACGACTGTCCTTAATATAGCAGTAGTTGTGAAGTAAGCAAAGGCAAAGACCCTGTAGCCAGTCGCCGGTATGTCAACAACCGCCTTCATACGGCGACATACAAAGACGTCCTTATAACGCAACGAGCCTTAATGCGCTATGACCATTACAATCGATTTGACATCCTACGAGGTTATGAAACGTTATCAATCCCTTTATTCAATAAAGACGCCGTCACCAACAATAGCTTTACAATGGCCGTCAACTAAATCTCAATCGTGCACTTACGACCGAATACAGAAGTCGTAAAACGTTACGAGCAAGGAATCTAGGGCGGATTAGCTGCGTTAAAACCGAAACGTTGCGTAAACGCACCGGGGGAAAGTGACGCACGCATTATCCCGTACAAAGAGACACCTGTGTTCCTATTTCGAAATTAACTTGAAAATGGAATCTATCGACTCACGAATGCCAACCGTCTAGACGAAAAACGCATTATGAATGCAGGGGTCTGGTACAAGCATGGAGCCTTTATAGTTAGGTCGGAAGAAACGCCGATGCTATGGTCGTAACTTAAAGCTTAGAAAGCAAAATCCTAGCTCTGCCCTTCGGATCGAAGGCCGTAAATAACGGCGTCTAGCCATTATCCGTCTTTACTCCAGATTGTGACGTGACACTAATTCGCATTGTTGCTAGAGTGAAATATTACCGAAAGAAGCTGTGATTTATGTTACAATGCTTTCGCAATTGGTGGAGTTTTGTAATTTTGAGAAAGGCTATGAGTATCACTTACAGGCTTTGGCTACACTGTACATAGATATATTCTTCTGTGCTCCCAGGTTTTTGACTTTACAAACATTCCCTTACCAACAACCCGATTGAAATGTTTAGTTAAGGTACGCGATCATAAGATCTAGGTATTCTATAAAATAAAATAAATACTTAATACTTCCCAATACTATTTTATTGTCTAGTACTATTATTCTAGTGCTATTTAATTTACCTATGCCTATGAAACCTGAAAAATATTTGTCACAAAACAGAAAATGAATGAAAAATTCCGTCTGTAATTTTCTTTACCTAACTAACTTCAAAAGGTGGATGTACCCATGTCAGCTTGATTACTTCTGTCACACATACTCGTACTTCATTACTTTTTGTATATTAGTTACGCGACATTTTCGTTATAACACATAATATTTTTTTAGCCTTTGATTATATATATACGATCGTCGATTCCCGTTGAAGGGCGTCTCACATTATAGACGTTATCAGAGGAGACTAACTGACGTCAGTCTCAATGTATATTTCAGAACTCTAATTTTAATGGTGAGTAATATATACCGACAAATAAAACACTCGAGACTGTTTGATCCGCCGGTATAATCAATAGGATTTGTTGAACGAAAGACATTAGTAAGACTGAATTCACGCGGGCGAAAAATTATGTCACTCCTACTCGACTCGTTAACGAAGATGTTCGCATTAATTTATGAGACTGAGTTGGACACACAACGTGCGATTACGCATGTGATCTACTATTATAAGTACGAGTAGGTAGGTACAAGGTAGACTAATAAATTGTTCAAAAATACATACTTAGCACACGGTCGGAGTTTTCGTGAAATGTCTTATCTTAAATTCTAGGTATGCTATAAGTATGAAATGCATAAAAATGTTTTTGCTTTATCGCCTAAGTGTTCTTGATTATCAGAATTTTTCCTCTGCTCTGGTATGATCGTAAAAAACATTTATATGGTTATTCGTATCAGCATCAAAAACAAATTTTTACGGAGCGCTGAAAACGCTTTAAAACAAATATTTATTTTTTATTTTTATGACGTATTGCGCTTTTTGATGTAATATCATTATAGCACTCTGTATAATTCAACATCAGTCTACATCCCTAACTAACCGAAAGCTTAATATTATGCTCGGTTTCCGCGACTGTCACACATTTAAATAAAACGATTTTTTTATTAGGGAGGCTCTAATAATTAATATACGCGATATAATCAGTTTCAATCGTTTTATTTAAATATCGAAAGCCTGTCATGACTCCACAATTTTTATCACCTGGATCCTCAATCTATTCCAACATGTATGTCTGACATCAGAGGCGTGAGAGACATTACAGCAGTGTCGCATTACGTCGCTTAGATTCCTCGGGATTACGCGTAACGAAACGTAACGTAGCGTAATAAAATATGATCATAAAGGCGCGGCCACACCGCTGCTCAAACACGAACGGTACGTTTACGCAGTTTATGCGTCACATTTTTAACGCAATGTTCCGCAAATTTCAAGTAATTTTTGCATAATAAAGCCAAAACTATCCACAGTGATGAGCTTTTTTAATAGGATTCAGTATTTATTTCGCAAGAAGAACGAAGTATTGAGCAGCATTCCGGTAGACAATGTTTTGAATTTGGTTAATGACAAATCGCTATTTACGTTTAATAATGCAAATATAATATGACGTATGCACATTATTGCCATATGAAAGCTATTTGTAGCGCCACTATGCCTGGGCCGGACCGTCACTTGTTAGGTAATACCAAAAAATAGCCACTGGCCGTAAACGCAATCATATTTATGAAAAACATAGACGCGTGTGTAACGTTCATGTCACGTCTTTCTCATACTGCGTTTACGGTGCCGTCAGCGTGTGATCGAGCCTTTATAAAATATAGCTATAGTGCTTGCGCAAACGGTGAGGCAACTTGAACTTTAGATTATGGTCAATGTCGGAGATGGGACCGAAAAGGCGTTGACACATGCTGGGACGCTCGTGAGATGTGTGATGTGAATCGATTTGGGAGATAATTTTATTTTGATGAAGGGTGTAGATTTCACGCGGCGTGTTAGTTGAGGAGTTAGTATGGCCACTGACAGACAAATCGTAGCCGAAATTATGGCCAGAAAGCATGAGTATAATCCAGAGAAATTACTCAGTAAGTTGCTTTCTGGTATTAAATGTATTCTATGTATTCATTTGTTTGTCATGTATATTTTTTTTCTGTTTTTTCACCACCTCATAACATAATGAAGTTTTAAGTTTTGCACTACCCAAAGGTCTGGCGAGATCACTCTTTTGCGATAAGACCGCCTGTTGTTTACCTATAATTGTAATTTCTTGCATTGTTGTATTTCTCCTGTACGTTTTGTGATATGTGCAACAAAGAGTACTTGTATCGTGTTGTATTGTATTTTTACATCCTTAAACAATCGGTCTTCTTGCCACAACGGCCTACTTATGCACAGCTTTAAAGTAATTCCTAGATAATTCCTATGCTACGCTTATGTAGATAATATTGTTGATAGTCTAGATTAGACTTATTACCATACCGTGGGGTTTTTGATACACGTATGATTTGACGCCCACTCGGCCTTAGTGTTAAATCATTCGTGCACCGAAAACCACGGCTTATGGTAATAAGTCTAATCTAGACTATCAACGATATTATCTAAAACGTAGCATAAGCATAGTAGAAGTAAAATGCCTACTACCACAAGCTTTTAACACGACGCCATCTGACTAACAGAATCGAGCGAGTTCAACACACTGCTCAGCAATTCACGTCCTGAAACAATTGCTTGTGACAGCCCGATTCGTCACTGTTTTTGTGAAATGACGCGACTGAACAACGCACGATTCCGTACACAAATGATGTTAGTTATTTAAAATGAGAGATCGGTGCATATTTATACTAAATAAGTATGTTTATTATTGAAATAGAGACTACTAAATTGAAAATATGAGTTACACCGAACCGAAGGTTTTACGAATTACCGCCCGTTTGTCTAAAGTTTTACGAGTACGTCTTGCCTTGGCCAGGAAGCTCACTTCCTGGCCAAGGCAAGACGTACTCGTCCCAGAAAAATCCCACTTACGGCCTAGGGTGACCTAAATATATATATTTAGGTGTTCGTGCCTTCGCTTGAACCACAGTTGAGATAACACCCTTGTAACTCAGCTTTATATCACTAGATTCCGTTGTTGCGTAACGCCATCTATCGTCTTTCCAAGGAACTACATTATGCCCGGCACGAGCGCCTGGCTGCTCGCTCCTCAGTACGCTTTTGTAACTCAGCCAAGTAACACGTGCGCAAGTCTTTACGACGAAGAGATATTACAATAATATAATAGATTGTGTTGGTAAGTATCTTGTTTTACTTACATCTAGCGACATTTATTCCGCTCGGTGCCAAGGCCCAGCGACGAGACGCAGTGACCTCTGATAGGCACCGTCACATTCACACACAAACACAAGTCGCACGTCGTCCCATGAGACGACGACCGTTGTCTTGCTAGACGACGTGTGCATGACCGCTAGTCGTCCCATGAGACGACTGTCGTCGCCTCGCTAGGCGATGTCTGCATTGTGGCATAAGACGAGGACCGTCCTCGCGCCGGACGACACCTGCATTGTTGTCAGTCGAATAATGCGTAGACTCGCAATGCAATGAATGGCATGCCGTCTTGCAGTACGATGAATCCTCGTCATTCCGTGTCAGGATGAAATCAGAAAACACGTGTCGTCTAGTAAGACGACGCCTTGTCCGTGTAGTATCACGAGACGACGTATTGAATATATATTATTCATTTACAATGAAATCATTGGTTACAGATTATGGCGAGTAAGTCAATAACAATGGGCGAGTTAGCCCAACAAATTCCGGAGGATGACGAAGAGAAGCATATCTTCTTGTCGATCTTGGAGACAATAAATAACTACTACCCTACCGGTTGGGAGGATTGGAAGGTGCTGGATCTGACCCACAAGGATATGTTTGGTGACGAACTGTCAGCAGTCACCGACAGCAAGCTGCGGTTTGGCATTCCGACTATTGACCTCGTACGGGCATTCAACCCCGACGCCAAGGACCTCTCCGAGAGATTCTACCGGTACATTCGCAAGATATTGGTATCGTGGCCCATCGGCAGAGCTTTAATATATTCACCACACAGCGTCGTAGAAACGCTTCACGCCCCGTCGTATAAGGCCTTTATGGGACATATTCGAGAACTTAGAGTTGGCAACAAGCTAACGAATCGGGAAACAACTGCCAGGATGCTAGCAGAAGAAGAGAACCAACGAACTTGCAGCACACCTCGTTCAATGAGGTCTGGTCACAAAAAGACTCCTAGAGATCCACACCACCAAGACGAGACTAGGGAATACACTCCACCTCAGACCTCAAGAGGTCCTAAGCGCCGGAGTGAGGACAGGGGCAGTCCGCCCCCCCCGAAAAGAAATACCATTAATCAGGGAAGTAACGAGCATCTTATGGCTGCTGTACTCCAGCAACAGATGGAGCTATTTAACAAGTTGATCGAAATGCAAACCGAACAAAATATAAAAATTGACAATCGTAAACAAACGACTACCAAAGCTCCATCCTTAGACGACTCATTCGAGTCAGTTCCTGACAGTACTAATGCCGATGCAGAAACATCGCCTCAACGCTCACCAGAACTCGATGACTACAGCAGCGACGACTGCGGTTCTCAAGGTGAATCAGAAGTCCAAGACGTCACCGAGGAAAGCCTCAAGGAAGTTATTAAGAAGGCGGAACAACGACTAAAAGAAATCCAACTCACCAAAGCCTCTGGAAGTTCACCTAAGAAAAGGCACATCGCTGAAGCTTACAACTTCAAGCCCCATACGATTGAATCGGAGACCAACATCACAAAGGCGGATCCAGCTCTGGCGCAACAAGGAAAAGACTGTCAGAGGTTAGGAACGGATGGCTGGACCAAAATAAAATATAAGGAAGTACAAAAACAGTTTCAGGCCACGCCCGTACTTTCATCTCTGAAAGTCAATAACCAATTTGCAGGAATCACGCCAAACTGGACATCCGTATCCATATTGGAAAAAACCCAAGTAGCACAAGAACCTGTTTAAGAGCTGTTTATCAGAATATGTTTACGGCTACAGCTGAATTACTCAGCTGAATAAGAGCTGAAAAAGCGCTTTTTCAGCCTTTATTCATCTAAATTGGGCACAAATTATTCAGCCCTAAGTTCACATTGCTGCTTAAAAGCTGCTTAAGAGCAATTTAACGGTGGTATAAAGGGTTACAGGAGTTATAAGGGCTGAATACCAACTGACTAAGGGAGCACTAGTTACCCTTTATTCAGAATTTTATTCACATGTGCACTTTTATAAATCTATTAAGCATACATAGGCTGCCGCTGAGCTGTATTATGAGAAACTATTTTTATTAAACATTGCCAAACAGTAACATAATTGGTTCGAGTCAATGCACAGGTGATGGTGACTTTATTGTGTCAAGTGTTACAAGTTACAAAGTATTTTTTAATGGAGGACACATTTTTTTACCATCGGGAATGTAGCTGTTTTTCACAATAACGTGAAGAAAATGATTGGGAATGGGAGTTTACTGTCATTATACCTATATAATATATAAAATATTTTTGACGCGCCACGAAAATATTCATTTTTTTCTCTGATATTTGATATAAATAAGCCTTGGTGTAAACATTACAAATATTTTTTTATTGCTTTAAACGTAAATATTAGGTTAAAAGTTATTACAATGATTTTAGGAAGTAAACATTAGTTCTTTCGGTTTAGTATTCACGCCTAAACCTCTTAAAACGAAAAAAATTATACGATAATTTCTAAATTCACAATATAAAATGGTGGCTTGATGCTAAGCAGCGATGTGAACCATTATACATTCAAATTCTTGCTAAGGGCTATTTTGTAGGTCACTTGTGTTCTGCTAATTAGCAAAAAACTGTGTAAAATTCAACACGTGAACTGTAATCAGCTATAACCTGTTTTGTTTATGTTTAATAGTTCACATGCTCGGTATTTAGCCTTGCCGTGAACATTTAAACAGGTCTTATATAGCAATTTAGGAATCCACATTTAAGCCTCTTGGATACTTTTAGTGCAATACAAATTATTCTTTGTTATTTTACTTTAGTGGAGCAAAATCCGTTTCTCAGCCATCAACAGATAAATAAACTGATTTAAGTACCACATTTACTTCATTTACTGCACAAAGGTCCACACCTACTCATTTATTCAGACAAAGTCTGATGAAAGTTACTTTTGTGAACTACTATTAAGTAACAACCGGTATACCGGTACATTAGTGTACCTTTAAAGAGCATTTAGGCATCTAGTGAATGTTTAAACAGCCCCTATGCAGACTATATCAACGGCAGCATAAAGGTTGGTTAGCGGTAAATACGGTCAGCATTACGCAGTATAATAAACCACATTTCATCCATTATACGCCTATTGACTGTATAATAGTTCACTCGTGGTACCTTAAAAGTCAGCGGAATAGTAGTTCACACATACCTCGTTATACCGCTGTCAGCAAAATTTTATCCAATAAACAGCCCTTATTCAGGTAAAAGGTCTAAATCCCGGTTAAAGCTGAATAGAAGCGATATAATGATGCTTTTGTGGACATAATGCAGCTGTTAATCAGACTTAAGCTGAATAAAAAATACTGAATGCTACTATGCAGCTGAAAGTGGTAAAAGCTGAATAGAAGCGATATAATGACACATTTTTTGGACGTAATACAGCTGTTAATCAGACTTGATCTGAATAAAAAGTACTGAATGCTATTATTCAGCTGAAAGTCTACCAGCGAACTCTTATTAGAGTCTTTTTACACCAAGAGCTCTAAAATAGTCCAAATGTGAATAGTTATACAGCAACTTGTGTTACTTGGGAATGGATTTGACTCTGGGCGCTATAACAAACGGCTTATTACAACAAAGAAAAATATTCGATGAGCAGTGTGAAAAAATGCCACTAAAATTACAACAGAAAGTGGGAGAAGAATTCCTTGCGAGCAATTCAAAATTTCGAAAGAACTCTGATGACTTACTTCAGTATGTCTGCGGACGACGAGCAGAGATTATCAAACAGAGAAGAAATATCTACAGAATAAAAAATAAAGCGCTCCACGAAGTCCTTCATAGTATCCCGCCATCAAATTTACACTTGTTTCAAGAACCAGAGTTGTCACAGACAGTAAAAGATCAAGGCGGAATTCATAAGTTTTTTCCGTTTAAAAAACACTCCAAACCTCACCGGGCAAGCAGGACCGACGGCAGAGCCCCTCAAAAAACCGAATTCAATGATAAGAGAGAACAAACCCGACGAGGCAATTTCAAACAGGGAAACAGACACTTTGCTCCGAATACCGGTGGCAATGCCAGGAGGAATCCACCGCTTAGCAGGAATACGGGGTCAGGGGGTCAAAGCAAGTGGAAAGGACCTAAAAAGCAATGACTTCAAAGCAGGCCAACTGTTGTTCCATCTAGAGCAGTGGGAGAAGCTGGGGACTCCGCGTGCAATTTTAAAAATATTGTCGGGTTACAGAATTCCATTTCGAAGAAAGCCCCCTTTGGTAAGGTTGTCGACCCATCAAAACTCATTCAGGATACGGTCTTCCGAGGACATGAGAAAAGAAATTCAGGCAATGCTAGACAACGGCGCCATTCGAGAGAATCATCACGAAACGGGATTCCTCTCAACGATGTTTTTGAGGAAAAAGACCGATGGAACAAACAGGCCAATATTCAACCTAAAAAGGTTAAATCAGTTTGTACATGCCCCCAGATTCAAACTTTTGAACCATCATCGGATACCAAACGTCCTAAACCCAAAGGACTATATGGTAAAAATAGACATCTCGCAAGCCTACTATCATGTGCCGATAGTACAAGCGCATTGCAGATTCCTGTCTTTGGCATACGAAGACAAAACCTACGAAATGACATGCCTTCCATTCGGCCTGTCAAGTGCACCACATGCCTTCTCAAAAATAACAAACTGGTTAGCACATTGGTTCAGACAAACAGCGAACATAAAGATAATAGTATACTTGGACGACTTCCTGGTAAGCCACTCAGATCCAGATACATTGAGAGAACAATCCATGTTTGTTTTGTAGTGCAGAAGCTAGAAGATCTAGGCTGGACTGTCAACAAAGCAAAATCTCAGCTAGAGCCAACCCAGTGCCTCGAGTACTTAGGCATAACTTGGGACAAGAACAAAAACGAAAAGTTACTTTCGGAGTCAAAAGTAAAACAGATTGCAGCATTAATCGGAAAATTCCTCACAGAAAAACAATGGAGTTGGTTGGATGCAAAAATCCTATTGGGAAAACTAAACTTCGCGACATTCACCGTTCCACTAGGAAGACTGCATTGTCGCTGGCTGCAAATAGACTCGAACAGACTCCCAAAGTCAAAGCGTCACTCGCGTTATCCCATGTCAAACACAAGCCTTGCCGAACTCGAATGGTGGAGAAAAAACATATACAAAAGTACAACCCTACATCCAGTCAATCCAACTATATTCATTACCACCGATGCAGCAGACTCAGGATGGGGTGCAATAGCGAACAATCAAAAAATGTGGGGCAATTGGTGCCAATTGCAACAACGTTGGCATTGCAATCAAAAAGAGCTATGGGCACTCTACGAGACCGTCAAACGTCTAAGACCATTATTAAGAGACAGAATGGTTGTTTGGCAGACGGACAATCGAACTGCGGCCGCTTATATAACCAAGCAGGGCGGCACGAAATCAAGGAGGCTCTTAGAAACCACTCTGAAGATTCTTCACCTATGCGATCAACACAATTGTTTCCTCATGGCGCGGTATATTCCAGGGCCGTACAACGGGTTGGCGGACAGCCTATCGAGGACAAAGAACCTGCCGGAATGGCATCTGAAACCTTCAATAGTGAAAGAAATATTTCAGTTCCTAGGCACTCCGGAGATAGACCTGTTTGCGTCGATGCGGTCTGCAGTGGTTCCAAACTATGTATCAGAGGACGCCACGGATGTGAAGAGCCAATACACCGACGCATTCAGCCGAAGTTGGCACTACAATCTAGGCTGGATATTTCCTAGGGAATGCAATACCCGGCCTTTTTTGTTACCCGGGTATTACCCGACCTTTATTTGCAAAACCCGGGTACCCGGGTAATACCCGGACTTGAACAATAAGTATTAAATATTGAGTTTTATGGTTATTGCGGGTATTTAAGAATGAAAAACACGTTTGATTACGATTCCAGACTTTGAATCTTATGGCGCTACTTGGGAAGGAGGTGCAAACTTTTTTCAAACATGTGTTACGATTGTCGAGTACCCGGATAAACTAACAGAGAGCGCTGAAATTTATACGTTGTGACCTTGTGACATGAATAAGCCACTGAGGAAGGATTTTGCCAAATTCACTCTAAGTTTAGAAGGTACGGATATCAACAAATTTATAATTGACTAATCGCTACTACATTACTGCCTGGTGGCAAGACGGCTCACACAACTTTCAGGAGCCCAATAGATTTGGACAGCGCGGAAACTGCTGTCTGCAACTCAAGTCTAGGATATCAAGAAACTGTGATAAAACCAGAGTTCTACAGGAATGCAGTTTAATCGTCTGGGACGAGTGTACTATGGCGCATAAAAAGGCCATAGAAGCCGTAGTAAGGATACTCCAAGACTTCAGAAGGACGGCGCGCGCAATGGGTAGCTTTACAATGTCGTTTTGCGGTAACGCATAGTACTCGAGCCGACCCGACGAGGTAAAATGCCTGCCTGAAGAGGTCGGTGTTGTGGCCGAGCGTGCAGAAGCTTCGCCTGGCTGAAAATATACGTGTCCAACAAGGAGGAGGCTCACATGTCCAAGAATTCGCCCGGGTACGGCTTCAGGTTGGAAAAAGACTTCTGGAGAATCTGGAGGAAACCAACGGCCTGCTTCGATTACCAGAAACGTTATGCAGGGTCTTTCCGTCCGTTGAAGACCTTATATTCGGAGCGTATACGGAGTCATGAGCCAGGTGATGGGACGTGAGAACTCTTCGTTTTGTGAGAGAGCCATAATTACGCCGAAAAATGTACAGGCAGCGGCATTTAATGAGTGAAAATTGGCGGAAATCAAAGTTGAACAAGCAGCATATAATTCCATCAAAACTGTCTTGGATGAAGGCAACGTCACAACATCACTCGGGGGAGTTCCTAAACTCATTGAGCGCTTCAGGACTCCCAGCACATACATTAACCCTGGAAGTTGAAGTTCCGATCATGCTTCTACGGAATTTGTCACCTCCGAAGTTTGCAACGGAACCCGGTTACAAGTAGTGCAGATGCAGCGAAACCTCATCGAGGCGCAGATTCTGACAGGGTGCGGCGCCGTGCGGATCTGGACAGAACTACTGTCGACTATCGATCATATCCATCTGTTAACTTTAACTTAAACTTCTGCCTCCGGGGGATAGGGAGAGAAATTAGGGGTGAATTAGCCGCTTAGTGACACAGACCAATTTCCACGCGGGTGGAGCCGCGGGAAAAGCTAGTAAATTACAACGCAGTAAGTTAGGGTTACAGGGTTACAGCCGTAATATAACATTTTGTTATAAGTTATTTATGATTTCACTCATTTTTCTTAACATTTCTTATTTCGGGTAAAACCCGGGTTATGAGTTGAAAACCCGGGTTTTACCCGACTCCAAATGTAGTCGGGTACCCGGGTACCCGGGTTTTCGGGTACCCGGGTTGCATTCCCTAAATTTCCCCCTCCGGCTCTGATCCCGAGGGTGCTTCATCATCTACAAAGATCAACAGGCGTTTATCTCCTAGTAGCACCAGATTGGAACAAAGCATTTTGGACGCAGGCGATAAAGAAATGCGCCACCAAACGGCCATGGAAGGTTCCGAACCTGAATCAACATCTAGTAGACCTGGAAACTGGCCTTCCGCCACCAGGAATACACAACCTAAATTTGCAGGTTTGGACTGTACGGGCTGGGCTACCGAGCTCTCTAACTGGGATGCCTCTGAAATAGAGCTGCTACAAGCTTCCTGGAGAAAATCCACCTTAAAGACGTACCGCCCAGCATGGCTCAGATGGTGCAGGTGGGCATCTGCAAACAATATTAAAGTGAATGATCCTGGACCGGCTGATTTAGCAAGATTTCTTTGCTATCTGTTCGACGTAGTAAAACTGGCACCAAACACTATTTTGGTCCACAAATCGGTAGTAGCCACGTTTGCCAACCCTTATAGAAGTTTCAAAATAGCTTCACATCCAATAGTCTCTCACGTAATTAAAGGAATACTTTCAAAGAAACCAAAATGCAGAGCTCCTTTTTTATGGAAATTGGATGATTTGCTAAAATTCATGGAGTCTTACAACTTTGATAGTAACAGTTTATTCGCAGTCTCTCGTCACACCGGAATTTTATTGCTACTTGCATCAGGCAGAAGGGTCCACGATCTGACATTGTTAAGCATACTTCCCGGAAACTTTGAGCAGAAAGATGATGAGATAATTTTTTGGCCAAAATACGGATCAAAAACAGATAGTTCGTCATACCGACAATCAGGATGGTCCATCAAACGTATGCCAGAAATGAGATTCGATATAATCTATTGGGTTAAGCAAGTAATCTCCTTGTCGCAAGAACGTCGTGCAACAAGGCAATTAGGAAACCTTTTTATTACTACTCGAGGAACGGTTAAGGACGCTTCACGTGCAGTCATAGCGGGCTGGATAAAAACCCTGTTCAAAGAAGCGCATATATCGGCGTCAGCAGGGAGCATCAGAGCAGGAGTAGCGACAGATAATTGGACGCATAGAAATATGGATTTAGACGAGGTTCTCAATAGAGGAAATTGGAGGTCGAAGAACACGTTCTTTAATCACTATTTTAGAGAAGTTAAGCCGATTACCGTGAAAAATAATAGCACTAACCTTAGCAGCTATTTTGAACCTGTTAATTAAGTTATAATTATAATTGCAACACTTATCAAAGACTGATTACTTAATAAGTCGAATTATGATTATTTTTTCTAAAATCATTCATTATTTTTCTTGGTATTCTATACTTAGTATTAATTTAAATATTTCTTGTGAAGAACATTTTGACTGTGATTGATTAACAAAGTAACCATTTGTTATATATTATTGCTAAAGACTGATTACCTACTTAACAAGTTGAATTATTTGCTATAAAAAGGATTAGTTTTGAAAGGAAGGCTCTCCTTTGGTTTGTTTTATAGCCCATTATATAACATTACAACTTACACAGTTTTTCATTCTTATATTAAGTTATTACATGGTATACCTCTATGAAATTGACAATAGTCTTATCACAGTACGCCCGGCACGGCGCCGGCAGAGTTTAAACACGTCTCAACTGTGGTTCAAGCGAAGGCACAAACACCTAAATAGAACCGTTTTTCCCCCGAAGGGTAAAAAACGGATATTTAGGTTTCTGCCGTAGCTTGAACCACGCCTAAGGGCCTTGCCGGCACCAGGTACTGAGGAGCGAGCAGCCAGGCGCTCGTGCCGGGCATAATGTAGTTCCTTGGAAAGACGATAGATGGCGTTACGCAACAACGGAATCTAGTGATATAAAGCTGAGTTACAAGGGTGTTATCTCAACTGTGGTTCAAGCGAAGGCACGAACACCTAAATATCCGTTTTTTACCCTTCGGGGGAAAAACGGTTCTATTTAACATCATAGCAGTGCAGAGCGACAAACGTAAAATCTGTATCATTTAAGTCTAATCCTTTCGCCGTGCGTACCAAATTTGTACCGCTATTCATTAAGCGTACTTGATGAATGAAAAAATTACGTCGTCATTCAATTGCCAGAAGGTTACTGCGCAAAATCCTACCTATAATTATTTTAGGCAGAGGCGTTCACTGGGTATAATGGTACTTGGCTTCAAAGGCGGATTAGTTATGCATTCCGTTGCGATGAGGTTAGGTAAGGTTAGTTTCGTGATTTATCGTTTGCTCAAATATAATTTTACAGTGCATAAAAAATTCACAAAACCGCACATCCGTCATCTGTATGATGTCAAAAATATCTATGACATTTAGTTTTTTTTCATTATACCTAATATGATTTAGGCGCTCTCTAATTTCAGATTAACAAAAGTAAGTTGTAATTATGTTCTTCTTTGGAGACCGTTTGAACAATGTGTTCCTGACACCTTTATAATAATAGAGTAAACTGCCATTAATACATATTCATAGGAAAGTTTTTGATGGGCCTTTTTCAAAAGAATCTATCTCACATTTCTGAGACTCAAAGCAAAGTTGAATTGTCGCTATTTCCCCACATTAATACCAGCACATCTACGAATACCCTGCTTGTAAACACAACGATCGAACATCTAATTATTTTGATCGATGCCGCATATTCTGGTAAAATCACCTAGCATTTGTTTAAAAGTGGGTGCGTCAATCAGCTGTTCGGAACCAAGGTCATCCTCACCGTCTTTTGTTTGGCGCGGGTCCAAGCCAAATGTCTACCGGACGCTGATTCATGGCTAGGTCTGGAAATGTACCTAACTGTGATGAGCTACCTTTTGTACAGCCGTGAAATACGACTCGACAAATGTTTCCTATCTTACCATTAATCTCGCTATCTCGCTCGACAGGGTACAGGAACACTTATATTAAGCTCCTGAAAAAAAGCGCAATTTTAACGTGTCTCGGGCTCAAGCCAAATTCTACTGTAATAATGAATACGATAAGTGTGGGTGATGGTGAATCTGTAAGTCTAATTTTAATTTAGAATCCGACGCTAGAAATCTTAATTAATAGTACATTACGGCAGAGACCAGTAAGTAAGCCATACTGGCCGAGTAGGAATTAGACGGACCGAGCCGTAGGCGAGGTCCGGATATAATACGAGGCCAGGATGGCACTTACGGTCGAAGCAAGTATAGTGTTTTTCTCAAAAATTAAACAAGAAAATTAGATTAAAATTATATTTTGTAGGTGACATTTATATTCGGCCATTTTCCAATGAATATTTTTGTTATATCCCATTTTTATTATTACACATTGTGATATTCGACGTTGCAGGCACCATTAACTCCCACGATAACAACCTATAACAAAAATAATTATGAGTTTATACTTGGATAAAAGATATAGTTATATCGTTATCAAATAGTGGCAGCATTTATTTGCCTTCATCGCCAAAATGGTTATCATCTAGAGCTTGATTTAAGAACTTTTCTATATTTTGCTGCTGAATATTTGTGATTTCTTTCCTTTGTAGCCATCCGATTGTCTCAGAAAGATTGTTGAAATATTCTGACCTTATCACACATTATCTGACCAATTATTAACTTTTCTTCCTTCCATTTAATGAATCTCTTGTATTTTTTTATATCTCCTTGGATTTAGTCGGAAGTAAATTATTTTAGCTAGCTCTGCCTCCGCTTTTAAGTATGGAGGAGTGCCGTCTATTCGAAATCAGACTCGTCTGAACTCATTTTTGCTGAATTATTGTAATAGATCACATAAACAAATTTGAAACTTTTGTCTTTTAATTTAAATCCCGCCTTAATTTCTTTTTTTATAAATACTGCGTTTAATTATTTGCACTGTCTTACAAATCTAAGTCTTAAAGATAAAATTTAATTATTGTTATACATTGTTGTATTTTCTAACTAATTTTCATATCATAAGGCTTACCTTCAATTTTAACTCCGAGGTTTTTTCTAAACGACACAAAAAAGGAAGGAATTCCGAAATATCATTGTCATTTTACACAGCACAATTATGAACTAAACGCTGCATACAAACTTCCGCACTAAACCTTGTCGCTCCTTTTTTTTTTTTTAATATGCATCTTGAGTTACGTTTATACTGCCAATAGTGCCAACCTCTTTTTATTTTACATTTGCTCTTAGTGTAAATTGCAAGTGTATACTGCAATGTCGTCTTTTTCTATTTAATCTATGAAAAAGGGACGCCACTTTTTAATTTCTACAATTTGCTGTCGCACTGTATTTATAATTAAAACAATTTGTGGAATGCATCCTTTTTACATTTATATACGACCTCATCGCCTTCACATCCTTAGTTTTTTTATAGGTCGGTGACGATGTAAATCGTGTTTCGATATTCAAATATCTTGATACGTAATAGGAATTACATACTTACTTACTGGACAAATATTGATTCCAAATTTAAAATCTCGCTGTTTACTGGACACTTCTAAAAAGTATTCGGTATGTTCCACTTACTGTAGTCTATCTAGCGATGGTAAGGCAACATTACATGCAATTTTTGAGAAAAACCTCTTACCGTATAAACTGTTATAAACCAGTAAACACTGTTAAAGGCATCTAACAATACCAGTAATGTAAGTATCGGTTGTCTAACCTCTAGACCATCTGGCCGCGCGATAGCCCACATACTCACTGCCGTCACTCAGAACGACGTAACCGCCCAACATGCTAAACGACATCTGACGTTTTGGAAGGAGTCGACGAAGTACTGAATATGTATGCTGATCAAACACAAGCGGTGGAGATAGACTAAAAAGGGCAAGTATTTTAATGTCTACATTACGTGGACGTCATGATCGGGTCAAGTGTAGGGATGCGCGCAATGGTGTCAAGACGATAATCATCATCATCTGTCGTTTCGTCTGTTAGAATGCTCCTCAACGCGAGCATTAACCATATATGAAAACTTTATTTTGTTTTTTTAAGGAGCACCCTTCTAGACGATCTTATACAGTGCTCTGGAAGTGCTTTTTTGGTGATTGCACAGTCCGACGCGAAAAGGGCACGGACGATTATCGACAATAGATAATTACGTAAATAGAAAACAAATCTAAATCATAACATAAATGGAATGACTTCATTAATTATACCCCTTATTAAAACAAAATAAGGAAATAAACTATATGTTTATTGTTTGTCATTAACAAGCACTTCCTTAATTTATGTTAATTTGTAAAAAAAAGGAAATAACTGGACTGCATTGTGGTTTCATATGATGTAATATTTATTTACAAAGGCAAGCGTATTAGGACACAACTAGAAGTAGTAAACTGCTAAACTTGTCAAATGAACAATTTATGATTAGGCAGTAAGTACCAACATTTAGACTAGCCAGTGTTGTCTAATAACATCAGGCCTATGATGCGTTTATAAGGTGATATTTAGTGCTGTGTCTCCTAACACGCACGCATGTACACAATTTATTAAGTAGCATTTATTTATTTATTTCCAATATACTCTTTTGGTCTACGAGCTTCATGGCCCAGCCAACATTAAGTAGCTGTTGTGTGTAAAATGTTCATATTATTTACATAAATAAATATCAGACAACCTCACACAAATCGATCTAGTCCCAAATGAAGCTCAAGAAGGCTTGTGTTATCGGTACTAGACGACGATATACCTACTTATATAGATAAATAGATACTTAAATACATAGATGAACTATGACCCAAGCACAAATATTGGCCGGGATTCGAACGAGTCGTCGCGTCGCGATGTTAAACAAGTTAAAGCCAATGAACGAATATGCCCAGTCAGTCTTACCACATGCCAGTATTGTACTCGTAATACCAAAACCTCCAAAGAGTCGCCTATCCTTTTTTCACGGAGAATAAAATCACTTTCAATGTTCCATAAAAAAGCAGTACACGTTCGGTATTTATCCCACTGTCTCGCATAAATGTACACATTGTACGCATGCCTACATGTACACAATCCATTAAGTAGCTGTTGTGTGTCAAGTGCACATGTAACGAGCATTCCGTATCGGCGCGCGTAATTTACAACCGCGTAAATATCTGCCCTTATACGCCTTAGAGATGTGGCCATTTTCTCCGAACAATCTGGACTTCTTGTGTTTTTTTAGTTTTCTTTGATGCTATACGATGGTGAACAACAATTTATAGATTGATATGGAATTATTACAACATATACGTCATGAAAGAAAGAAAAAAAAAGCTTTGAAACATGTACGCAATTTTTTTTCAGATTCTTAAGTCCAAAAGCGTTTTTATTCAGCGGTCCGCAGGAATTTCGAACTCTAAAATTTCCGACTCTGTATTTAGTCTTATAACATATAGACATATTTCCAATAGGTAATTCCTAGAACCCAATAAAATAGGATCGATTGTCGAAAATTGCCTATTGCACATTTGCTACGAGTATACGGACTACTATAGCGAACGAACGAGTAGACCGCTACTGGTTACGTACGCGAACGGAACAACAGTGGACGACGGAGCTGGTTCATTGGTGTGCGCTGGTGTGTAGGTTATTAGCGCAGTGAGCCCACATTGACAACATTTCGTTTTATACTCTCACATCTCTCCATAATATAAATATTCGATTCTTTTTCACGTAATATCTTCAACTATGTATATTATTTATTATTAGACCACTCTATAGTACTATTAAGAACCCAATAAAGTCCTCACAATTATATACCAACATTCATTCATTGATGTCTTAACAATATCGAATACCTATTATGCTAATAAGACGCGCGGGCGTTGTGTATCTGATTGAATTAGCAACTAGTACCGTACTCTTACGCAAGGGTCGACGACCTGCGAACTTGAACTGCCATTTTTTGTTCCTAATTTAAAAATATAGTTGTGCCAACTTATACGTTCAGTCCATGGTGTCGCTAGCGTCGATGCTTACGGATGTATCATTCTTATGTCCTAGTTTGTTCACCATTTATCCATCTGACCTGATAAATTGGTAGTACTGTAATGAAAAAAGTCACATAACCATAAGAACTTTTTAGACCAGCGGCTATATCGATCTGAATGTTAATGCGAAATGATGAATAGTTATGGCCGTAAACAATAATTCGATATGTATATTTTTTTGAGCAACAGTAATGATATGAGTGTTAAGCTGTTTTGATGGAGATGATGTCATGATTAATTAAATATGCGTAGTATTTTTCCTTATGGTGATATTACAGACGTAATAGTATTTTTGTAAAACGTAATTTAGATATAGAAAATGTAATAGTACTTTAGCACATTAGATGTTATGTATTTGACTTTGACTACCATGCATTTTAACTGTCGCCAGTTCCGAATAATCGCAAGCTGATTGCGTAATTTTCTATTAAATTTTATTGACAGTTGGTCTCGATTTGATGTTCCTATTACTGTCTGAAAATTTTCGATAAACGTCAGAAATCGCATGGTGACAACCGAAACTCACTACAATTTCTGTCACTGCTCTCCTAAACCTCGTATCTAGTAAATAGATTGACACTAAGATACGAGCTTTGTTTAAAGTAGGTAATACTTACTCGTAGTGAGTATTGGTTGTCAACAGACGAAATATTCTTTAGTTAGTAGTTCCAAGGGAGGTCTTCGTATTCGTGTGACTGTGTTTCTACTGCACTTCTTGTTAGTAGAGCAATAATATTCCTACTTATAGGCGTGCGTGAATGCCCAAAAGAAAACTAATTGAGATACTGCTTTAATATGCTATTACAACCAACAAGGTACTGCAACCAAGTTTCCCTAATCGTACCAACCGTACTATATTAAGGCCTCATTTACATACGTTTAAATTAGCTGTGGACTATTAATTGGACATTTAAAGCCAATTACATAAGAGTCTTAACGGAGGCTTAAGACGAATGGCGTGCGATGGTCGCTGATAATGTCAATTAAACCGACCATATACGATGATCAATCTACCGGTTATCACATGTAGATGTATGGAGTGTTACATAAAGTACAAGAATTTTATGGGTGAGATCGTGTAATGAATTTCTCTTGTTTACACTTCATTTGACTAAAGATATTGAGTTAGTTCAGTTACGGTGTTGAAAATCGCGTTTTAGTGATGTAATAATCTTTTGTTTTACTTTTTATGACTTTCTTTGAATTATATTATACTAGAGTTGTTCTGGATGGCAGCTGGAGAAGGAGAAAGAATAAGGAGTTGGAAGAGCTGGTGGCTACACCCAACATAGTTGGCGAAATCAAAGCGACACGCCTCCGCTGGCTGGGTCACCTGGAGAGGATGGGAGACGATCGGGCCGTGAATAGAGCGTTTCAGGGGCGACCGAGTGGAAAACGTCCGGTCGGCCGCCCGAGATACCGCTGGAAAGATGAAGTGGAGAAGGATCTGTGCGCCCTAAGTATCCCTAACTGGCGGGAAAAGGCGCAAAACAGAGAAGAATGGCGTTCTCTTGTGTCAGAGGCCAAGATCCTCTTTGGGTCACTGAGCCAGAGTAGTAAGTAAGAATTGTTCTGAGATGAGAAGAAAATAATAATGTCTTCATTATCCTCTAATTATTGAAGTTTCATTTAGCATAAATATAATTTCGCAGAAAGCATTTTTTTGCATCTATGTATTGAAATTGATAAAACAAACCTAACCTAACTTAACCTAATCAATAAGATGATATTTGTACAATTATGAAAAATTAATGACTACAGAACATACTACTAAACATTCTGCGAAATGATTATTTGGCGACATGAAACATTCGACAAAATAAATTTCTAGGACGCAGAGATCGCCGGTTCAAACCCCGCTTCGATTGTAGTAGATCGCATTCAATTTTTCTTTCTTAATTTACCTTTGTGTCATTATTTATAAAAATAAAAATGTGGTATTACCACAAAAAAAATACGAATCGATAAAAAAGATTCTATACAAATATTTAAATTTCTAGGAGTCAAAGGGCTCCCTAAATATATATATGGACCCACCCAGCGGCGTGCTGTCCATACAATTGATATTTTGTTTCACGCCACGCGACGCGACTGATAATACAAACTTGAATCAAACTTAATACTTGATTTTGACTTCATTAAGACTTATCGCCAATAAGGATACAGGAAAATTAAACCAAAAGCGAAGCGTGTCACATAATTGGTACAAAAAGATAACAAGACAACCCGGGGCTCAATAAAATTATTATCCCATTTAATACTTCATTGCTTCTATAAAAGTAGTGTGCCGTAAAAAATGTCCCGCGCTTAAGGCAAGAGCGGCATGAATTGTCACGTGTTAGTCGTGATTTGTACTATCATGAACAAGAATTATATTACCATCTGTCTGACAGTACGCCTCGATTCTAAAACTCTAAGCATGAGGAGATAAAGTTGAGTTTTCTGCACATGAGCCGGGAAATAGAGGTGTCAGTAAAGTACACTAGGTTTGCCTATTACAGCCGACCGGTGGCCGGCAATTGGCAACTTTACTTCAAGCCTGATTGATGGATCGACTGGCGAGCGAAACCAGGTGCTGCTCAATAGATTTCTAGAGAAACTGTTTACTTTTCTAGACATGTGAGGCAATATGGCTTATCTTGGTAAGTTCGTTGTTCAATGTGGTTCCTTTTAATTAAGACCACGATCTTAACCAGATGATTATAGGTGACTCTTAGCATGCGAGAGTGAATTAACAATTATTTATTTTTGCTACAAATACTTAAACCTGTTAAAAACCTATTAAGTACCTTAGTTCAGTAAAAATGCTTTTGTTTCCAACTACACCACATAAACAATTGTCTGATAAGATGGATAAACTAAAAACTACGATTCTGTTTGTATCCCAACAAAAAGGAATGTGGTGCATTCAGGGTAGTAAACAAATGCAGTAGCAAACAATGATACAAAAGAACACATGTTTCCAACACTCAAAGAATCTTTGACGTAAAAACAAACAATTACTTGCCACGACGGAACTAAACTTATTCAACTGACTTCATCCATGAATGGGAAACATAATACCCATCCGAGCAAAAAAGTCCGCCTCGTAAGGGAAATTATACGTAATATCGTATATCAAACGCCAGTGAAGCGAGTGGTCAGAAAGAAAGCTAATCTGAGTTGTCAAACGGTGGCAACAAATGTCATGTTTTGATTAAAAGCGACGAGATCCAGCGGGGCGTCAGATTACCATCTGAATAACGGGATGAGGAGTGAACGATCGTGGTCATTTTATTGTTGACGTTTCAATTTTTTACACGGAATCGTTCGCGAAGTATCATCAACTTTGTATGTATTTAAGATCTATCAGATATCAGCATAAATATTTATTGAGGTGGTCTGGGGGACATCTGTTTCGCTAAGGAAAGTGATGTACTTATGTTTCCCATGGGTTTTTTTCACATGCTTGCAGATTTCACTATGTATTTTGCTTTTGAAAAAAAAACAATGTTATATAATTTGTTTATTTTTTGAATTCGTGATCCCGAGATCCCGACCTCATTGTTTTTAATATCCAGGTGAAAGGATATAATATCCAGGATATCCATAGGAAATACCAGCCTCTGAGTAGGACTGCTGTAAAGGTTCTGATGACTCCAAAGGTTTGCATAATTTTATTAAATAGGCATAATATTAATAACTAGAAAGATATTCACGGTCATATAATGTTGCGTTAGTGGTGAGTCAATAAATGAAAGTCTCGAGGTGTCCCAAAAACTTGATTCCAATCGGCTAGTCCATTCTCTATTTTAAAGCCAATTTTGCTCCGATTACCCTGGGAATTTCCTTGCCGGCAAGCCACAAATACACAATCCTAGCCAGAACAGCTTCACATACATTATCGGCTATTGAGCGCCTTGTTTTCTTGTTTCCTGAAGAAACCCGTATACAACAGCACGCTAGTGAATTTGAAAGTTGTGCTATCGCTGCGCTCATTACAAGTGACCAGCTTATAAAATTCTCTTCAATGATTCTACAAGACACACATTATCCCGTCCACTGAATCGCTTTCCTCTTATTACTTGTAAGAGCGGTTGGAAAGTAGGTCGGATAAAGCGTCAGATGTCGTGCCTGCGGCCCTAAATGGGCAGACGGTTTCCGATCTTCGGTGGCACTGGGTCTGTATGTTTTTATGTGATATACGATGAGGAAAATAATGTACCGACCGATAAGGAGCTGTCTGATGCACACATTACCCTGGGAAAGCTTTAATACGTGCAGTTTCTATAGTGTCAACTATAATTTGTAGCGTATCTAAAATACCATTAAATAGTTACGTAAAACTAATAAAACCAATTTTAGTCTTGTACTTGGTTACGGCGACGAGCGTGGGTAGTTATCGATAAACATCATCCCATCTAGTAATGCGTGTCGTAGCAACTTCGACGCAGATACCCATCGTAAACATAATCGATCGTAAATCACTTATTCAACTTTGTTTAGACATTATTCATTAAACGCTTTATCGCGTACTAAACAGCTGTTTTACGGCTGTGAATTTGCCATAAACGAGCGAGTCACAAACGATCAAACTATTTGTTTTACGCTTTACGTGAATTTCGCAAGATCGTTATATCAATATCTATCGACGCATCAGAATTACGCAAGTCTAATCCCATAGAGGAAATTAACAACCGGCAATAAATAAAACAGTAAATTTACGCTCATTCACCGTTATTGCACGCTTTTGCTTATTTAGCAAACTCTAATTGGCGGAGACATCTATTGACTTCAAAGCCTAAGAAGGCGTACAGCCTGAAGCGTTCACAGGTTCATATATCCTTTTAGACCGGCACGCCTGTCTAACCTTTATATCTAGTATTTAATAAGATTTGTTCGAAGGTAGCTCGAACTGTTTACATACGCATTTCGAAATAACCTGGCGGTAGATCAAAGATAGTGGCTCAGACGCAATTAGTGAGTTATTAAGGGCGCCCGCGGGTGCGAATAGCGGCAGCCAAATTGGCCGGAAAAATTGCTTTATTAGCGCAATTGCGTGTGACAGTGCGCATATAAATTGTGCGCGGACAGAATTAACAAGGCATCGATTAGCGCAAGCGGCGGTTATCGAGCGACCGGTGCAAACGGGATACGGACAACACTAATTTAGTTTGCTGACTGCTTCTCTTAAATCTAGTAGTTATTAATCAAAATAAACAAGCAGCGTAGTAATACAAAGAGCGTTAATATTGAAATTAGTCTTGTCCGTTGACTTTAGCATATTTGTCATTAAAATAGAATTACTTAATTTCCCACAAAAATATAATATATTAATGTAAATAAAAGCGAACCAATTATTAGTTCTTTACCAATACAACATGGTATGTATTTTATTTTTCTTAATTTTAGTCGGGTAAAAATTATCCTATAATCATCTTTGCACATCCACCTATCCGTCTAGCCGAGGACACAGAAAATTTTACAATGTTTTTTTGATGCTCGAAATTTTATTGATATAACTAAGAACCATACTTTTATACACAACAGTAGACCTTTAATTTTGAATGTGTAAAGGTAGTTAGTATATAGATGTGACTGTATGAATTTATTTAAGTGCAACTTGCAAAGACACTTTCTAGTACCTACTAACAACTGTCAACAGCAGCCACAGTAAATGCATCCCGCAGATAAGCCACTCCCTGACGAATGATAGCCGCTCGTGCTCGGAAATTGATTTGCTGCTATCTCGTCCGTCACACCTCCACTTCCGTTCTATTGAGTTCTCCCATCGAGCGGCAGAAATAAGGTCAACTGAGACTAGGTTTACAGCCAGAGATGATTTACTACAAGTAGCGTTGCCAGGCGTCTGGATAAGGCTGCGTTTCCACTAGAGATGTGAAGGATGGGTTTTTGGTAGCGGAATAACTTAATTTACTTATCCTCGGTCAGCGCAGCTGATTCTATTGGTTAACAACGCATCCCTCGCTACACATCTCTGGTGGAAACGCAGCATAAAGCCGGACATAATTAGGCTTTTTGATTGCGTGTCCGGCCAAAATAAACGGTGTCCGGCTTTTTATATTTTGTAAACGAGCAAGCGCCGTTGTACTAAGTACACGTACGTAATACTAAGACACAAAATCCTCTACGGTTCTGTCATAGGACATAGAACTTCTATGTGACCGAGAGCAGAAACTATAAAGTTAAGAACTCTGAGTTTTAAGTTGAAGCTCCAAATTACGACTCTACCACTCCACATTAAGAAAAACAATCACAAAAATCAAATTAAAGATGGTTGATATCTACGCAGTATAAATCCGCGCGAATACCAATACTGCGCGCGCACCGGGGCCCGAAATTATACGCCGACGAAGCGAAACAAATAATTGCTACCCACTTCCAATTCCATTACTTTTTACTGTTCTTAGCTTGTACAAAATTTGTAGATTCATACATAAACAAGGGCCTAGTTCATATATATACCACCTGTCAAACTTTAAAAAGGAATACCTATCAGATATTTCAGTAGTAGGTAGGTATTTAACAAATGAATCTTTGAAAGATGTTATATATGTGGCTACGAACGAAAATTGACAAAAATAAGAATCAAGAACCCGCATCATCATCAATTGATAAATAAAACAAAAAAAATAAGAACGAAGTAAGGACAAGACCGGGTTTGTTACTAATATTTTGAGAAAAAAAAAATCTCGTCTTTTAACAAAAAATTAAAATTAAATTATTACAAAACGGAGCGGGAGCGCGTGGGTTGTTACGTAAGGTGTCGAGTTAGCGAATCCACGATACAGAAAAAGTGTCGTGTCATACCTTTTCCAAAAACATTCCTCCAAAGTTGAGCGTACAAACAATTTTTTGTGCCCTCAAAAAAAAGTACTCTCGAAAGAGATCGACAGAAGACTCAATGAGGCTTCGTAGATCGTAAAAACCATTGTACTCAAAGTTCACTGGCACCTCGTACTACCATGATTCATAGCATCTGACTATCTTCATTTATATCCATTTGAAAACGGAATGGCTACATAGGAACACCATAAAAAACCTAATCAATTTTAATGATGTTTTCGGTACATGCCCTTATGTTTTTGCGAGGTTTTTTAAGGCGAGGCTGCCAAGGCTGGTTCTGTGAGTTCGGACACAGTATGGTCACGATCGTATTAAAGCCTTTAATCACGGTTTATTTTCAATAGTAATTAATGGACGTTGAGTGGTTTCCACTGCTTATTTCTTTATCTTTCCGTCTACACTTTATTCGTCTATCACGCATTTCCTGTTGTAATTCTACCCATTTTTTTGTAACTTTAACTTTGCTCAGATCAATATGGATGGAAATTTTATAGCCGGGAACAATTCGACGCGTGCTAATTAAATGCATTACGAATAAACTTGATACGAGTACTGTTTCTGAATCTGTAAGGAGATATTATATGTACGTTAGTGATCTTACCTCATTTTTGGTAATTGCGAAAACTTACTGAATCCTAATGACATTAAAGAGAGAAAAATGATTATAAGCTTAATAAACACTTGAGATTTTCTTATAAACGTTTGTAAAATGTTTAAACTATCACTATCCCTTGATACTTTCTCAAACAGCTAGCTAAAGAACCATCGCATCATTTTTTTTTTGGAACTGTCCAGTAATTAGGTTGGTCAATAAACTGGCCACTTACTAATTTTAATGAAATTGCAACCTGACCCGAAGAGTCAAGTTGCAGATACAGACAAAGAAACCATCGCATCAATTACGTTCTATAGAGTACTTATTATAGTATCATATGACGACAATTACCAGAGACGCTTAAGACAATGAATGATAATTGGCCACTGTGATACGCGGATACAACGACCATTAAAAAGGTGTGACATCACGCGTCAAATTGTCTAGCGGCCCCGAACAATAGGTTGATCGATCGAATGAGCTTTCAAATGTCCGCCGTTTTTATAATGGAGATCCCATATTGTTATGAGAGCTGGGTAAAAAGTTACGACTAAGGCTTTGTAATTTCATACCTATCAATCTCTTTAGTCTTTGATTCTACTATATATTTTCGACTCTGAGATAAGGACAGCGCTTATAAATTGGCATAAGCATTAGATATTGCGTAATCTCATTTGCATTCGTCTAACGTATCAAAATATTCAACAGAAATCTAAAACTGAGCGGTCAGTGCAAATTATTACACAATTCCCTTTTCAAAATCCCATGAACTATACCGAATTCCAGATAATTACTTTTGTGTCACACGCAATGCGAAGTGGCTCTCATTGTAAGAGCATCAGATACAGAGTTGAATGGGGCTGGAGGTAATTATGGAGCAATTTTGTGTATTGTGTTAGGGCCGACGACAATGAGAGAGCATGTGGTAATGACGGGCGGATAATTTTGTGGTCGGGGTGTCGCAACGAATCACTTTCTTTTATTAACATTGAAGCTGCGGCTAGCCACGTTTTGAAGGGAGTAGAAACATCAAAACATTGGAGGTGTTGGGAGGGAAAACTTTATTCACAAAGATACCTTGTATTGAAATACATACGAAACGGATTGAATCACGTCGTACAAAAATAAATAATAAATATCGGACAATCCCACACAAATCGATCTAGCTAGTCCCAAATTAAGCTCAAGAAGGCTTGTGTTATGGGTCCTAGACGACGGCTTATATAGATAAATAAATACTTAAATACATAGAACAACCATGAGCCAAGCACAAATATTCGAGATCATCACACAAATATTTGCCCTGGCCGGGATTCGAACCCGGGACCGCCGGCTCAGTAGGCAGGTGTCTACAAACCGAGCCAAACGTGTCGTCGTAGAAGTCGAATATCGCTGGATATGTTTCAAATCGGTTCGCGATTCATTATCGGGAGAGGCGTGAGTAAACCCGTTTCGAATATATTTTGATATGAGTGCGGGAGTTTTCTATGATACTTTGTATTTCTAGACTAGAAACAGTTGAATTCCCTTTAAAAGATGAAAAGAAAGACACGATTGTACAAAAAGTAATTCAAGAGTTGAGACTGCAATAGTCATTAATATTTTAATAGAGCCTACAATTACACCTGCTGATAAACTATCGTAGTTTATGTCGTTTCAAAAAGTTGACTGTCTTGTTTACACCTGTCAATATTCTGTCATTATACCGATAGGCGGTTTGCATATCCTAAGTAGGAACAATTCTCATTCGATTGGGTTTGAATGTACCTGGAGTCTCGTCGGAGACACGGTACAGAGCGGTCGCATCTGTGCAAGCCATCCCGAACGACCCAAAAACGCCACTTAAATCTTTGAGCCAAAACAATAGCCCCACGCGAAATAATAGTCCGGGCGTCTGTTCGTTCCAACCCCGTCATAAAGTTTAAAATTCTCACCGCGCGTTCGACGTTAAACTTGAAAGATTAGTTTAAACTAACCTCCACCGCGTTCCCTAAATACCTCCAAACCAAAACCATCGTGTTTATACATAGTGCAGTGCGTCTAGATAACAAATAACCTAAGTAGTGAGTGCAAATCTAGTGCTGGAGGCAGAAACTGCCGAGTAGAGTACAAAATACAGGAGTAACCACGCTGCGCGCTGCATCAATTACTTACGACACAGCGACCCAAGGAGAACTCGGTGAGCTCGTTCCATTATCACTGCTTACTTAATGTCAATTCGAAATTGAACCATTAAATACCTTAGATATCCGAGTTGAAAAGCTATAAAGATCAGATCAGATAAGCACGTGCCTAACAGACCTCGTCAGGTCCTCGGCAAATTGCACCTCAAAAATTCCCCCGACCTCTTTAAAACCGCCACACTTAGGTTCTATACCTCTACGAAGGATCTGTAATCTAGATGCACTGATCAACTCCAGGCCCTAATAAACTAACAAAGATTATTAAAAGCAGATTTTTATATATAAACTTTACTTCACTAATAATTACATCGCTAAATCACAAATCAATAGAGTCCTAAACCTTTTCTTTTATTAAACTGACCGAAGCGCATACATACATAAATAACCCCCACGAACGACGAACAGCTATAGTCGAGTTCGACGCCAGAAACAACGGGGCCAAGAATTCCAATCCAAAAACGCGGTCTTTTTGCTTCGCAAACACCTAGTTAAAGCTAAATCTCATGGCCCAGTAATTGGCGAAACTAAATCTAACATAAACTGCTACCTATTACCACGCGCCCAACACAACTCCTAAAATACATACACACATTATTATATTATTATACCATCACTTCCAACGCAATTCACAGAATCTCGAAGAAGCTTGGGTTATAAGACATAATCAAACAAAAATATTCTTTGTTACAACCCACTCACAGCAAAGCACATGGTCAGTCCGGCAAACACCCCGTTTTATTGCCAACCAAAGCAGCTCGACATCAAAAAAAAACCCCTTGTTAGAGCACTACGCAACGGACCATTTTTTTATCTGAAGCGCACCGCTTCTTCGAACGAAACATCATCTGGCGGCCACAAGTCACCAAAGAGAGTCTGCCAAGCCATATAACAATAGCAATTAAGTAGTAGAAAGTTGACGCAAGTTTGAAAGTCAGGATATCGATCACAATTGATAACTACCTAAGTCACACTGGAGCACAAAACAACACAGCCGGTGTGCATTAAAAACAAACACTACACCATATAACAATAAGTAAAATACCTAGCAACACACATAAACACCCCCGACAACACCATCCACTAATAACCTAGACTTTAAGCTCTCTCCACAGCGCGCCTCTAGATAGCAGGACACGACAACAATCTACAAACATGGAAAGCAAAACGGCAATAAAGAATATACCCGGAGATGGTAACTGTCTTCTTCGAGCTATCGCCCACCAAATCAACGACTTATTTGGATTAACGCTTGATTATCAAGCAATCCGCAGAGACCTCGCACGATATGCCGATGTAAACCAACATGACCAAACAATGCGAAATGCGAGATCATAAGCAATATTGATGTCAACAAGCCAGACCAAAATGAACAAATTAAGAAATATTTGACTTTGCAAGACCAAGATGAGGTGTGGGGTGGAGCCCAATGTAATAGTATTTCAAGGCACCCCACTAAAATAAATAATACACTTTACCCCTAAAACACCCAGCGACGCGGTAGGCGCCATGGCCTGGTCTACAGTCACAACCACCACGATTGTTTTGAAAACCACCTGAGTGTAAACACGACTAATAACACACAACTCACGCAAGCAGAAATAAACCTAAATACCGGAACGCCAGAGGAGATAGCAGACGCAACTGGATACCGACTGTCACGACCTAGGCCGCACCACCCGGTTCACAACCCAATATATAGAACTAACGTGACAACATGGAACGTTAGAGGAGCAGCTAAACCTAAGAAAAAGCAGATATTGATACGTTACTAGAATCGAAATCAATACACATCGCACGCTTACAAGATTCTCACCTGAAAACCGGAACTCATGAATCCGATAACTACAAATGGAGTGTAAGCGGAAATAACTCCAACAGAGGTCTGGCCATCCTTATTAGGAAAAATAGCGGGCTTAAAATTAACTGGACAAAAACCAATTTGAACAACATGGCAGCGTCAATCGACGTTGATAACAAAACAACATTATTCGTCGTCACAACACACTGGTCAAACGAAACATCAGCAGCCACAAACGACCTGTCACGCCTACTCCGATTAATAAAGCTCAAGCCAAAAAACCCGACCCTAATCGTTCTAGGTGACTGCAATGCACACATCGGGTATAAAGATGCAAAAACACTACGCAACCGTCACCGAATGGGTAAAAACCTATACCATCCAAACAGCAAGAGTAATGGGGAAATACTGACTGACCTAATA
The DNA here is from genome assembly GCA_947623375.1 of Apotomis capreana. Classification (NCBI taxonomy): domain Eukaryota; kingdom Metazoa; phylum Arthropoda; class Insecta; order Lepidoptera; family Tortricidae; genus Apotomis; species Apotomis capreana. The sequence continues at coordinate 5,856,010 of OX392506.1, read as the reverse complement.
AGAATCGAGAAATTCCGATTGGAAACGTCATTCGGCCGAAGTAGCTCTAAAGTAACCTGGCAATCAGGCAGTAAAAAGTCACAAATAGACCACGTAATGACCCAAAACAAGAGCTCATCCAACTTTAGCTTCATCAAAGGCCAGCACACGCCGTTATCAAATCATAAAATCATATGGGGCGAACTGAAACCACAAAAATCTAATAAGACCAACATAAACAAAACCTCCCGAGATAAAACCTCAGACAAATCACAATCCTTCAACTACAAGACATTAGACTACAACATCATGCTCCAAGATAAAACTACAAAAAAGAAATATCAGAACATCGCACAAGAACTGGCAATGGTACAGAAACGCACAAAAGAAAACCCACTCCAATGGCAAGAAATCATGGAGATAATGAAAACCTTAGCGAAAAGAACAATCAAATTTCATCCAAAGTACAAAAGAACGCAGAGTAGCGCTAGCAAAACTGCAACAAGCAAAATTCAGGAAAACTCTACGCCCAAGTGACGTAACTCGAATAAACAACCTCAGAGAATGCAGACGAAATCTACACATAATTGAATCAACAGAAGACGAAAGGGAATGCAGAATATTCTTTACGGGGCTGGCTTACCCATCCGTCAAGGAGGATGAAAATCACCTACGACTTCTACAGGCACACGAGCTCAAGGCAAGACAAAAATCAAAAAACACGTTTATCCCAATGTCCACATGGGAAGAAGAGCTTGCTAAGTCAGAGGGCCCAAGCATTGAGCAAATAAATACAAAATACCCTGCCGGAGACTTGGACACAATCAATCCAAGTACCGCTACCAAAAACAACGAACCTAAAATCTATAAATGACTACAGACGAATCTCTATCTGCAGCACGGGATACAGGATTTACGCTAATCTACTACTACTGAGACTGGATGAAACCATTGACGACCTCGAAAGCTACCAGGCAGCATCTCTGAAAAACAGATCTACCGACGGTCACATGTTTACTCTACGCCGAATTCTAGACGAGGAATGGAGAGCAGGAAAGAAAACTTTTGTCCTAGCAGTCGACCTAGAAAAAGCATTCGACACAATTGATCTCAACGCCATGAGGGACATATTATGCACGCGAACAAACAAGGCGCTAGCCAATCGTATAGTTAAAGCCGCGATGAACGAATCTACCTGCATCAAGTGGTTTGGACAACAAACTAGGTGGATCAATAAAGGCAAAGGCGTCAAGCAGGGTTGCCCTCTCTAAACGCGACTATTCACCATCGTAATGGACGACGTGTTCAGAACACTAGAAGAAGAAATGCCCTTCGTAAAACTCAACCAAGGCGAGGAAATACAGTTACCGATTATCTTAGCTTTTGCGGACGACGTGATATCGAACGGCCTCCAACAACTAAATCAGATTTACGCGAAGGCCAAAACCTTTTTCGAATCAGTGGGTCTAAAGGTGAACGAGACAAAAACAAAACTCCTAGCACGAGACCCAATAAACGAAAACAACAGAAACTTCATTAACCTCACCGGGACAACAGTTACTCCAGTGAACGAAATCCGCTACTTGGGTACCTACATAACCTCCTCCCGCAGCAGAAAAAATACGATCAACGAACGGAGCAAGCAAGCGATAAGAAATGCAAAAGCAGCCTATATGTACTGGAGGGAAAAACTATAACCAAAAGGATAAAATGCCTTCGACTATGCTACTACGGACACATTCTGGGACGCCCAAGACCCCACTTGCTGCATTCCGCGTACCGGCACAAAGCGCAAAAACTTAAAGTTGGCCGACCCAGCTTTACATGGGAAAACTTGTTCCACCAGGATATGCAATACTACGACATGAACCCCTCTGAGTGGGCAGAACTTGCATCAGACAAGTACATCACGGCAGCCCAAAAAATCTACCAACTACAAGAAACCGACAGCGAATCGAAGGATGAAAGTCAGACCAACGAACAGGAAACGTGATACCCGACGGCTATCCGGTGAACACGACAAGCAAAGACGCCAACGAGAGCACGCGACAACTCACCAACGCTCATCCCCGATGCTCTACCCCACCTCACCTAACTTCCAATATTGGCTCAAGGTTGCATAATCGGCTGATTGTGGTCGACCGGTTGCGGCTAGTCGGCCCTCCTATCCCATCCCAGAGCGTGTCGCTCCTTATAAATCTGTGCCCCCTGGTGTATCCGGCTTGTCCGGGTCAGGCTACGACCTGGCTGGGTGTGGTGCCTATGTTCATGTTCATGTTCATGATTGGGTTTGAATGTACCTGTTGTTCTAGACGCGTCGTGTTTGACCGCTTGGAACCCATTAAAAAGAAAGTAGTACGGAAATAAGAGGCTATTCCTTGTAATAGGATTTTAATATCGGGTCCAAATTACACAATTAATTGCGCCAGTACAAGAGTCTTGGATCGAAGTGGGCGGCAGCGCTAAGGTAGTAATCCGACAAGGGCACTTTTACATTGTCTGAGTCTACCGACATTTCACAAGAGGAGACCACTATTGAGAAGAAACGCCGAAGAAACTCAACAGACAATATTTTTTCCAAAAAGCATACTTAACTATTACAGTAATATGAGCTTAACGTAATATGTAACTATACCTATCTTACGAGTTATATCAACTCAAACGTAATTATAGCTTTGATATGCTCGATTGCATTTTGAAATGGTTGATTGTATATCGAACGGAATATACGAATCAGTGATAAACAAACCATTTCTCTGAAGTTTATAAAAGCGAAATTTTAAAAATATCTTAAGAGGTCGTTGCCCCGCCACGTGGCGCGCGTAAACAAACATTTTACATGGTACAAATTATAACATTTCGAGCAGGAAACCCTTGAGATGTTAAATATAGGGTCTTGCGCAGACGCCGCGGCGGCCGGCGCATGCGCGAATGTTTATATCTACGGACACGCATTTAAGAATCCAGAATGTAAAACTATTCAACCACAATCTCAACTTTGTTGCATTTCTTCTTGTAACTTAAATCTTAAATTATTAGTTAAGTTTTTCTTATTATTTTCTCTGCATGCTCAAAATTATAGGTTCTATTTTGGCCAAATCATTATTATTTAATGCTTATCCAACTATAAATAAAAATAATATAAAATCGAAAGTTTGTGCGTGTGCGTATGTGTCTTCACGCCGAAACGGCTAGACGGATTTGCATGATTACACCCTAACTTAACACGTAGGCTACTATATTGATTCCTGCAGGATAGTGTACCTATATGTTTTAACGAGAGAAACCGCGGGCAAAAACTAGTTGTGCATAAGTATAACTTAGGTATTTTAAAGATTCTGTCTTGTATTTGTTTCCTTAAAAAATGTTACTGCTATCAAGCACCACACGAGCCAATCATAAAAGCCATTGCTTTGCTAACATGCATTAATGTATTCGGAATTGCTTCCGAATTCCTCCACACCACAATCTACATTCGCTCACCGCACCGCCGCCGAAACTTGCCCATTAGAATTAGCGTTTACCTGCAAACAAACCATCAGACATTAGTTCACATGTAATCGTTAAACAATCTAATTAATCAGTCAACAAATCTAATATAATTAGCAGAAGCATACGACGAAATACAGTATTTGACTATACTGAAAATATATTTGTATCATTGAAACTACTAAACACATATTCAAAAATACATGGAATCAAATAAACAACACATTTTTAGCTATTATACTATGTTTAATTGGATATGGAAAAAGAAGACGTGATTTGTTTACTGATTTATATGACGTCATAATCTTCGTACAAACTTCATACTAACATGATACTAACAGATCGATTTTGACACTTAGAGTAGCTGATTTGAGTAGTCATCAAATACCTACCGTTTTTGACGTGGACATACAGAAGACTTACAAGTGTAAGAATATTGTAATAAGATCATAGGGCTTACATAAAGTGTGTTGTTGCTGTAAATAAGCTACTTAAGTTCTGAAAGTATTAAAAAAACATGCGTAATTGAGTAAATTAACTTAAAGGTAGAAGAACGAACCGTAGTGATAGATATAGTGTTTCATGAGAGCGGAAAAGTCTGATTCCTATCCTGTTGTAAATCACAAAAATCCTATTTCGCAAAAAGTGCAGAAGATTGTTGTAATAAAAGAAGATTACAGATCGAGATATTCGAGATTGACAAATGAGCAAGTGATGACGACGCGACAAAAAAGTTCTACCGGCTTAGTATAACAATTTAAATTTTAGGAATAGGTATTACATTATCGTTGTCTTTTAGTTTACTTTAAATCAGAATTAAAAACAAACAGTGGGTCAATTTGATTAGATCAGAGCACTTCTTTCATGAAAAAAATTATATAACAACAAAAATATTATTAACACTACTTTATTAAATCGAGGATCATTAGAATTTGCCACATTCAAAAACTAACTAAATTCCACACTTGAATTCCATTGAATCTTGAATTGCTCATTTTTGATGAACAAAGTTTGGCCTGCTGAGTGCGGTCACATAGCAACGCGATGTATTTACATATAGATTAATCATATAGTAAACTACATTCAGATTCGCAATTCCCCATGTCTCGTGGGAAAGGGTCAGCGCCGGAGCGCCGGCGGCCGGCGCCGGCGCCGCTCCGGAAACGCGGGACGTGCCGCGCATCGCTGCTTTATGGCCCATATCCTTGCGCATCTATGCTGGTACTATACTACGATTTCTAATTCAAGACCAAAATATCTACCACAAAGTTGCCACTACAATAAAAAAATATACAATAGTTAATTCCTTTTTCTTTTTTAAACACGCTAAGATAATTTATTTATTGGTAACTTTAACTCTATGTTTTAACAAAATAACTAGATATATTTATTATTACATAACTACGACAGGAGATAATAAAAACTTAAACATCGGAGATTTTTGGAACAAAATCTGGTATTGTACTTGTAACACTTGAGCATTTGGTGCAAGCCAAGAAACTAACTACTATACTATATCTATGCAAGAAACAAACTCAGATGTCATTTATATGTTGTCAATTTTGACAGTGACGTATCTGTCGTAGTTTTTTTGGTCTTGAATTAGAAATCAGAGTTTTTTTCTTAGGGTCGGACATTGGATTCGATATTTGAATTTATTCAAATTATGAGAATACTTAGGTATTTGTAGGTGAATGTATCTTTATCCAGAGAAAAACTGGTCGAGAAAAAACGTCAGGGAGGCTCAAATAATTGTTATACGCGATGTAATCCGTTTAAATAGTTTTATTTAATTATGGGAATACAATTTCTGTCATCATACGACAAACCACGAATTTTGTCAAATGAATCTCGGTTCTAAATTAAACCACTAATTGCATCAGTACAAGACTCTTGGATGGCATGGAAGTTGGAGAGAATGGTGGTTCTGAATCAAATATTTTTCATTGCGTTTACTACTGCTGCTAATTTTCAATAACATGCATCATAGGACCTGCAGTGGAGTCTTCAGACTGAAGACTCAGTCTAAAGAACTGCCTAAAAATACCGATGGGAGATCCGCACATCTGTCTGCAAACCTGAAAAGAGACGTTACCCAAATCCCCAGGGTTGCTGCATCAAGGCGGATGCCAATTCTGCCTTCTATCCGCCAATATCAATATGTCTACTTTAAGTAACAGATAAAAGATAGGGCTGTAGAAAACAACTGGTTTGATAGCCGGCAATTTTCATGATAGTACAGAAACCGACGTCTCACGGATACACGCCTACGGTCCGCGGAATAAGTTTTTTCTATCACACTGTCTCTTTACCTGTAGCATTATACTGTCCACTCACAAGATTTACTACAGTATGAAAGGGCTTATTTTCAATCAACTGTACAGCAATAAAGTATCCGCTACCAACACCACTGATTTACATACATTCAAGCAATACAGGATTTGCAATCTCTATAATTCTTCAGAGTATCCCCATAAGCAACATTTTCCTGTATCATAAGCTCCTTTATTTACATATCGATTGATTTAGTAATAAAATGCGGTCGATGAGGACTTTATGTGGATGCTGTTATGGTTGTTTCGTATCGCTTGGGATTGTTTGGAGGTTTGTAGCTCCGGGCAGGGACGTGCATATCTTTTGATCTCCCAAGTGCAGTATACGAACTGAATTCATTAGTGGCCGGTACATTGAATGTGTGTAAATAGAACGGAAGCTCTATACTTAAGCCAGCGTGATAGCTTGCGATGTTAATAATAGTACGGCGATTTGTTTTCTTTACCGTTGTTTTAGATTTGCTTTAGTTGCGGATTTTATGATTTAGTAGGTGTAATGAGGCGCAGTACTGGATGGTTTGTGTAGAGTTCATGCCGGATGGAAATAAATTGTTTTGCATAATGAAGCCGTTACTCGATTTGATTTCCACTCGGATAATTTAGTTGTGCATATTGATATCAAATTAACCGCTAATTTCATTACAACGCAATGTATTGCTGATTCCTAAAGTGAATTACCAGATTGACATATTTCTATAACTTTACTTACATAATATCCGCATGCTTAAGTAATATTTATGGCTTCGATTCACTGTAATGGAATGAAATACCATGGATTTTCCTTAAGCTTATCAAATTAACAATGAACCAATTGCGCAACAATAATGAGTAATACTAATTAAACTCAATAAAAACAGTTAAACTAATTATTTATATCAACATAACTAACGATTACTGTTAGCACATTATAAACGTAAACACAGACAATGTAAAAAAGCAATTAAAATTAAAACGCGCAGTATAAAATCCGAAACCCGACGCTGTTTGAATATAAAATTCCTTTTGAAAGCCTACGATATTTCTAGTAAAACAAAATCGACACGTCTCGGTTCTCGTCTGCTACTCGTTAAAAATGCAACTGCGAAAAAATGCATCATCATTTTAAAAATAGAATCGCAGCGCCAGCCAGCCCTTCTCTTTGTGCTATCTCCACAGAAGAGGATTCTCGGGTGAAGTGGGTGTATCGGGGCGACGACCTGCCTTGTCGTAGGTCGCGATAAAAATATTGTCTGGTGATGTCAGGCTTACGTAATTATTGTTGTTTTAGGTGGCACCACTGTAATGAGGTCGCTTCTTAAAACGTCACCGTAGCTCTCAATAGATATGTTTTTGGGACATAACATCGAACAGCGAAGATTACAACTATTAACCTCCGTTACTTTAAACGATAAAGATGTATGAACCACTTTTGTTTTCACACTTACGATAATGATACAAGTTTTTTTTATATGAATCGGGGTTTTGGAAGCTTTTTAACACCAACACTTAGAGATAAAACAAACGACAATGGGACGCAATTTGGTGAACAAGCGAACACTACAAATAATCGTTAATCCACCGAATGAGATTACGGCATTTGCGTCATAGGGGGAAGTAGGGGGAAGGTCATCAACACCCTGCGTTGAAGCGACGCATGCCATGAATTTTGTATGTTACTATGAAAGCGCGATGAAGGGGATCTGTACAGAAAATTACCTTAGTTGAAAAGAGTAATGAACCGCTTGCTGGTAACATTACAGATAATTCTTAATCGTACTTTGATATGCTACATTACATATTGCATTGCAGTTGTAAAATGATTTTTCCTTTAGGAAATTTCTATTTGTACACGCTAAGAACAAAGAACTAGACTATATTTCCGGTTTACTTCGAGACGTTTATTCTAATTTCTTCAATCGAATGTCTGTAAGCAATGCAAAGTATTTAAGTTAGGATTTAAACACATTGGATATAGATACGAAAACTATGATTATTAGAAGAATGAGATAAAATCAGCAAAGAGTATCTTCAATTCCGAACGTTCAATCAATAAATTGCCACAAGTTTACGACACACCACATCACGTATGGTATAAGAATAATGAAGAAGCACATATAACATCAGTGTTAAATGCTGAACAGTGTACGAACGGGTGGTCAATTCATACTCCTACAAAACCGGATCATTTGAGTTACGTTTACGTACTTATAATAAATTCATGTAATGCACGGGCTAAATAAAGGCTATAACTCACGTCCACATCTCAGCAGGTGATATATAAAAAGAGGAATAATAGCAAAGGGCGACCGGAGCTTATAGGAGCCAGTCAGATCAGAGGGGAAATTATGAGAGTGTGAACTTGGGTTTAGAACAATTTCCTAATAAAATAACAGAAAAAAAATATACGTACTTAATAACCATACCCCGGGGTTTTTGGTGCACAAGTGGTGAAACTAAGCCGGCAGTTGACGTCAAATCATTCGTGCACCGAAATTTATAGCAAAATTGTCTTTTACTATAGAAATATGTACGGATCTAATTAAAGTTAACTAATTCATGTAAGTAGTAAATGTTAAAGGGCAGGTAAAAATTCATAAAAGGGTCATTGTCAGATTTAGGTGCGCGTCTTTCCGGTGGACATTTGCGAAATTAAGGATTCCAGGGCCTATGTTTCTGATTAAATGCCGTTCCCTTTAAAATAAAGAACGTTCCCTCTTCTATAATCCGATATAATAGCAACATCACCTAGATTCATACAATCTGTTAACTATTGACCACCGAAGGGACGAATTTTGATTTTTGAACTGACAATGACCCAAAAAGAAAGTGAATGGGACGGGTGAAATAAAAACATTGATGACCTAAAAAGAAATGAAATAAACATGTTTTGCCAGTTTTGTTCCGCATTTGTTATGGAACCAGACCAGATAAAGAAGTATTTTACCCGACGCATACATATATTTTGAATTAAAAGGTTAAAATTGTTTCCCTAAGTAAAAGGTCTTTTGTAGTTAGTCTAGCCACGTTAATAGGTACTATTTTTCACCGGTGCTAAGGGACATTAATATGCAAGTGCTTTAATTAAAAGTGTAATTAACAAGCGCTGTTCGTCTCCCGCAGCCGGTCACAAGACATTAAACGTTCACTGAGTTTTTGTCTTTAATTGTTAAAAAAAACTTTGTTGTAACACTTGATTCTCGGTAGCTACCGAATTTGAAGCGTGAAGATAATTGTAATAGGAATGTTAATAAAAACTGGACTCTTTTGCGGTTCGTTCATAGATGGAATCGAAACGTTAAGTAACTATACATTTTAGTAAAAATGTAGATACATTACACATATAATGCCATTAATTATAATATGCGGTTTACACTCACGTGAAATTTTTAGGAACGGCCCGAACGGCCCAACATGTTTCGAACTCGTACAGAGTTCTTCATCAAGGACAGATATCCGTACAGTCGCGAGGAGCGGTGTCTTGTCCACTAGTACCTATAGTTGTTTAAAAATTATAAGATTATAATGACATTAACATTAAATATCATATTTTCTCGTATATGAACCACATTCATCATGAAAATGCGTTCTGGCAAACTAATATAATTATAGCCCAAACTTCCAAAAACAACTAGGTATGTATTGTACTGCACAAATGCATGGCCGATTTGTGAGGTGACTTTACGAGTATATTGCTATTCCTAAAACAAAACAGATTAACGAGTATCTATGCCATCGTGGGTTCAATATTAAATGTTGTACATTTACCCTTATAACGGCCATGTGACAAGAGCGTACAAGTGCCATTTCGTACAATAGGCCCCTTTGACATTTAAAGCACCCTTTAGTAGCAACCATCTTAAATATTACCCTTGAAAACTATTCAGTGAAGTGCTCACGCTGTGCTTTGCTATATCGCCTTTGTTGTAAGTCTAGTACATTTTCTTTATTATTACTAGCACTTAAGAGGTGCAATAGAGGTATTCAAAACAGTTTGAACAGTCCAGAATTATTGGCGGGATCTATGAAACGTACATTAGATATGCTTTGTAACGATTTTGTTACGAGATCATATAGTAAGGAAGTTACGGCACCGTATCTTCCTACAATATATAAGGAGTTGTATACCTACATCTGTTTTTTGTAACACATTAACGCACCAATCAACACATCACACTAAACTACAAACAAAATTGCCGCCAACGGACATTTACCGGGAACACACAAACATTTTATAAAAAGAACACAGGGCTAGCAACCTAACAGGGAAAGGTAAGTACCGCTCGTACTTAGAATCGTTATACCTACTTTTAATTGCGATAACCAAACCGAATGATATCAAAAAGTTGTCGTACACATTTGGAATAACATGGGTGTAATAAGACGAAACCAATTCAATGCCTGTGCTAATTCTTTGAATCGTGACTTTACCTAATAAACTGGAAGTCAGTGATATATTTTCTTGGGCATGTTTTCTCTAACTGTACTCTATCTATATCATATTATTGCTAAGGAAGTGTTCAAACACAGGAAATGTTTTTTTACGCTAATACAACGCCTCGTTGAATCGCCGTAAACTTTACGTTGCTTTCCTTTTACGGTTTTCGAATACAAAATTTGTTGAACAATCAGTGCGTTAAAACACGTTCTCTTCATTGTATTATCTGTGATAAACGAAGGAGATATTCTAGTTCATATATTGCGTAGAACGATGTGTGTTTTACTCGCTTACTAATACAAAGCCACATTTGAAGCAGACGTATCAATATTATTGTCGCTAATACTTATTTATAGACGCATAGTTCACACTCCCTTAATTACATTGTGACTCATTGGATCCAAGTTAATGAGGTTTCTATCCGCATCGAGTTGCTACAAGAAACCTTACTTCTTTATGATAAGGTCTTAACGCTTATGCTCTGGGGGATTATTTTATAAGGCAATAAATAATAATGGATTGTCTCTGACCTTGGTGGGTTAGTCAGTGTCTGCCATCGCAGACCAGCATCAGAAAGCAGTAACGTTGTTCGGACATCATACGTTCTTACTGCCTTTTTTATGGCAGAAGTGGGATATTATAGTAAATTAATGTCGTGGCAGACGACATCTTCGGCATTGCGATGTGCCGTGAGTACAATTTGCTCGTCAAATTGCTACCAGCCATAAAAACAATTATAATTTATGACACAGGACTTGATAATATATTTGTAGGATAAAAAGTTATTGCATGTTTGTGAATTCATACTATTCATAGCGCAATTTTAACGGGAGGTGCGAAAAAAGCTACAGGTGCAAGTAGTTCCTGTTTTACTGCCTTTTGTATTATTAAAGCAGTTGATTGAAGCACTTGTCACTTTTTAACACTACGAAGAAAGTTGGTGCCCCAAAACACAATAAAGCATTTTTTGCTCTAAGAATGCGTAACTAACCACGTAATAGTGAATTCACACGCAATCGAAATACAGTGCGATGCAACAGGCAGGTGCACCGGTGCGTTACCTTGATGGGTTTACGACCGGCGAGGCCAACCTATACTCGCCCAAACTCCATGCTCTATACAACGTTCCTGATACTATATGCAGGCAAAGTTACGTGGTATCCATTCTAGGTGTAAGGGGAAGAAGTAACGCATGCCAAATATATCTAGGCTGGTTTCTGTAAAGGGTTGATACTTGATATCATTCATTTTTGTTTTGCGTTTACGCTTATGAAATATCGTTACTTAGGTAGCAACTTTTAAGAGAACTTTGTACATGGGGAGCAGCAATTCGCAACGAGTGGCGTGACATCGTAAACCAAGACTAGCCGTGACGTGTCCACCACGACTGCTCGGGCAAGGCGTCCAAAAAAAGAAGGAACGAATCATTTGACGACGCGTTTGGCGCAGTTTTTAGCACCTGTACTGAGCCGGCGGTCCCGGGTTCGAATCCCGGCCAAGGAAAATATTTGTGTGATGGACTCGAATATTTGTGCTTGGGTTATGGATGTTATTTACTGTATTTAAGTTTATATTTATCTATATAAGTATGTATATCGTCGTCTAGTACCCATAACACAAGCCTGCTAGAGCTGACTGTGGGACTAGATAGATTTGTGTGAGGTTGTTCGATATTTATTATTATTTATCATATATGATTTTGCGAGTGTGCTACCGGCTTTACGTACGCAACGTGACCGTATTTTTTACCCATCCGCCAGTTGACTTGTATGGCGTTACCTTCGGCTTATAATTTCTGTCTCGGTCGTTATTGACGCAACTCATTGTGTATTGACTTAAGTGATTAACCTTTTTCAGTGCGTTCGATTCGTCGAAAAATTATCGGATGACAAGTTGCTTTAAAATATTGAATATCATTTTCCGCAAGCTGTCGATATTTTGTAGTTCCAGTGATGATTGGTTTTTTCATAAAAAATATATATAAGTATTAACGATTTCTCTCTTAATGGTGGTAATAAAATATTGGAGATATCGTAATACGAATTACTCGGTTACGTTAAGTTTGATCTCCATTTATATGCGACGTCTATGTTTCATTCAGACACCTGCTGATTTCGTCTTGTAAGTATGTATATAGTGGTTAGGTATACGGAACCTGTCTACGCGAGTGTGACTGGCACTTAGCCATTTTTTTTAGAAAAGCCTCTTTACTCACATCACTTCTTTACCCGCAAGCTGAGCTCGCGCAGGTGCAGGCTCGTGCTTCAGCAGTTAATTACACACGAAATGGCTTCATTGACGTTAATCGCTGTAATTAACTTTAAAACTCGATAATTGGAGATTAATTTACTCTTGTTCATGAAACAATTCAGGTATCAGTGGACCCGTACTCTAATATAGTAGAAACGGAAGATTACGCGATTTTTTGCACAAGACCAGGTACCAAGAAGTCGGACTTGGTGCAGGAGCACACAAAACCCATGACCGGGAATGTCTCTGCGCTACAGGAGTGTGTGGTAAGTACCTAGTAGGTACAGTGTAGAGAAAAATAATAGTTTTCCATCGCGTTATGTCGGGTAAGTCTCAACTTTTTCACCGAAGTTGATAGAGAAAACATGCTAAAACGAGCTTTTCCAACGAAATGGAAAACTATTATTCACTACATCTGTTGTAGCAGCCCTCCTCGCTGTGTCTGGTATCCGATGGTCTGGTCCAATATGACTTGTCAAAGGTTGACACTAGATTAAACTCTACATATTTTGACAGCACTATTTATACGTAGGTACCTCGTAGGTACGTACACAAAGTCTGATTTACGCTTGATTTTATGCTCTAACAATTGAGTCAAACGTTCAGAAATCTATGTAAGTTATTGTGGAAGACCAAATCTATATCACACCCTCTTAATACCCCAGAATCCGTAAGAGCCCGCTAGCTGGGCGTAACCCCACCCTTGATACCGGCAGAGCCCGCCAGGTGGGCGCTTTTATAGTACAATGTACCCGGCGAGCTTAGTAGAAGATACGAGCGCCCACCAGGCGGGTTGTTGGTCGTGAAAGTTTTAATATTATCCTTTAATCGTTTGTCAAATGCACGGTAACGAATGCCCCCCACAGATCCATTATTCCTAGATTCACAACGTGACTCACGCTCTGAATTGGTGAGCTCAGCGTTGTCAATCATCGTTCGTTTTGTTTCGTGGGATAGAACTGCTATTAGGGCGGAGCGTCGATCAAAAAATCTGTGACGAAGTTGCCGCGCCGTTGCACGGGTAGTAGTCCGTGATGAAGAGTTCCATACGAGTTCAAAACTTGTCGGGCCGTTCCTGACAATTTACACTCCCGTGTAAACCGCTTGATAAAATAATTAAATATGTCTAACAAAAGCTTTAATAAAGATTATTAGAACTGCTGTGTTACATTCAAATTTAAATTTATACTCCAGCTCGCTTTGAGCTTTAATAAGAATGTAATGTGATGTAATGGTGAATGTAACTAGAAACCTAATAGGTATTTCTGGAAATATGAACATAGGTACCAATTCGTAAATTAATGTTTGGAGAATGGAGTGTAAATTCTCCAAACATTACTTTACGAATTTGTATGTTCATATTTCCAGAAATAATTAGGTTTCTCGTAGCTTTGCTTATGTATAAAAATAATGCTGAATCCTTTTGTTTGACCAGTGTTGCTGTAATTTGATTGTATGTAAAACGGTTACCTATGTATGTATCCCATCATTTTTATTAAATTCATAGTTGATTACATCAACGTCACTAATTGTTACACAGCTGTCGTATGTAATAGAATTTACTAGAAATTTATTCATATCGGTATATACATGACTAAGGATACATGCATCCCGACTATAAAACTACGTTGTGACAGGTATTACGAATGAGTTATAATGAAAACGGTTTATTGATCTAAATAGGAAGTTTCATAATAACAGTGCAATTTCACAGCAGACTGAATATTCAACAACAAAATCAGTGAAAGCGGGGTTAACATGGTGGGTGAAGTGCATTCAAGTTATCTAAATTAACTACCTTACTTTGTTCCCCATTCGTTATTACGTGAACAATGAGATTGTTCTAGAGTTAACGCTGTAGAAAATTTGTCCAAGTCGAGCGATGTTAACAACGTTTATCATGTTGTCAGGCGTAATTGTTTCGATAAAGAAAGGAGAACAAATGCCACTTGTGACTTGGAGCTGCTAAAACACCTACTTTATTCTCCCCAAATGAAAACATGTTGAAACTAGGACAGTACAACAAAACACTATTCTACTAGCATAGAGGCATTCTATCTTCGTCCATCTGGTAGGCAAGCACTTGTGACTCCTCTGGTGTTGCAGGTGTTTATGGGCGACGGTAATCGCTTTCCATCAGGCGATACGTTTGCTCGTTTGCCCCCTATGACATAAAAAAAATATATAAAAAAAAACACTATCGGCAAAACAAACTTACATTCTCAAGAAGACACATGTTTACATGAGGATTATTCTTTATTCGATCACGAAATCACCGATCACAAATTGTAATGCAAGTTAAATATATCGCATAGAGGCGGTGATATTATCATGAAAGTCTAGTTCCAAGAAACAAATTCTACACATGCCAACTTATCTAGGCATCTTCTTGCTATAAATTAAAGGTCATATCACTTGAATACCTTTCTTATATTCTCTGTAATCTAGAATCATCATTTATAATTTCAGATCTTAGAGGCTCTGGCGATTTGTAAGCGAGGCGAACGGGCAGCGATTTCGCCAAGAGCTCATAGCGTATTCGGCGCGGCCACGCAACGATAGGTACTATTGCGAGAGCGCAGTGAGCGAGTTTACCGCCATATTGAACATGCAGTGAACTCGCTGCATGCACGCGGCGAAGTCGTTGCGTCGCTTTTAACTCGCCAGTGTGCTAAGGCTCTAATAATAAAGATCTAAGGTGTTGATCAAAGATGTTGTCTCGTTGAAGCCAAACAAAGTAAGACGTTACATCCCAAAAAACTAGTCAAGGACTCAATACCAGCTTCAGATACGGCTATAAACTTGGACTGGAATATCATCATTAACAAATATGGCGCAGACATTAAAAAACTTATTCATCCATCCGCAGTTGAGTAGCAAGAAACAATCGTTTTATTCAACCGAGCCTTTAACATCATAACTGAGACACTACTTTGTACCACCTATTTTTAGAACAACAAATATGACTCTATAGTGTTATTAATTAGACTCAAAATAGATCAGCGGAGGCGTAATGAAAATTAATGTGTAGTTTGTAAGCGAAACTGGTATAACGTAACTAAAATATGATGAACTAGGGGAGAATAAAAATAAGCTCTAAGTCTTAGAATCTAAGGAGTTTGTTGGTAGTAAAAATATGTAAGTGAGATACATTTTCAATGTGCAATATGAGAATTAGTTCTCATCAACTGCGCCTGGTAGCGTCTCGGGTTATTCATGCACCGGCGCCTTGGATAACGTATTTAGTATGGATTTAGGTGACACTTCATTGTGTATATATAGTTCTTTATTTATCGTAGTAGATGCAAGCCGTTTGTATGCTTATGGTGTCTTGGTTTAATGATTTAAATGTTTATATGGATCATGTTAACTAGTGGCTCTGAGCTGTAGACATCGCGGTTTTGATTTGAAATGACTGTTTTTTTACTTCTCATCTCATAACTACGTCGTTCTGTAAAATTTCAAAAAACTGTTTTTACAAATTTTATATAATTAACGAACCTACTCACAAAAGTTCACCAGATCCGGTTGCGAAATACAACCTGTAGGTGAGATCAGCCGTACATACAGACATACGAAAGAATTTTGAGCCAAACTGAAAAGGCCACGCTTTGTGCGTAGTCATTCTGATTATAAATAGGTACACTACCTTCTCAACCCTCAATTTAATTATAGCGTAATAGTTAGTAGGTACAATACATTACATACCTAGGGCGGTGAATTCGTGAATGCCCCATGAGCACAGGTTCATGATGACTTACGATTTACCGCCCGTGGTTTGTCTAAAGTTTGACGTCTTGCCTTGGCCAGGAAGTGAGATTTTCTCTCCCCGTAGCGGGCAGAAAATCGGACTTACGGCCTAGGGTAACGTCAACAATATTAAGTAACAGAACAAGCACTAGATAATGATAATTTGTTCAGAACCGGCAATGGTAAGCAGACTAAATTAGAAAACAGTTATTATGTAAAATCCTGTAACATTTTTTTCAAGTCACTAAGCGCGTATTTTACCTGGAAGTTGTTTAAAGGAAATTCATACAGACAATAAAAAGAAGAGCAAAAAGCGGAACAATTTGACTTACAAAACCAAAATGTATTGTTTCTTATGAAAGGCCATACATGTATGCAACAGTGTCGTCAGGTTTATTACCTGGTTGATCAATCATAGCGCTATTAACGGTCGTTTCATAAATTACAGACATCAATTGCATTTGAAAGATTAATTTATTACGGCATATTTACATTGCCTTAGCCATTCTTGTCACTTCGAATGTGTATAAAGTTGTTATATTAAGAAACAATAAAGATAATGTATTACTAACGACCACATTCACTGTGGACAAAATTTCAGCTTAAATCGATGGGTCACGTGCGGCGTGCGAACGCAAAGAATGACATTTTGTAAGCAAGGAAGGTGTAAATACCTACCTACAGTAACGGAAGAACGCGTAATATCTTTTTACCGCTTATCCTCATTGTGACAAGAAAGTCTCAAGGCTAAACATATATTTGGAAATAAATTCCTTAACGCGATCGAACCGAAAGATGAGCACTTTCATTGGGTTACATCAGGCAAATAGACAATAAGTCAGAATTATGTATGTAAGTTCCACCTAAACGATGTCAAAATAATTAGTCACACTAGATCCTGATCTACACTTTAGCAATATCCTTTCACAGTAATTACATAAGTTAGGCTGTCGAAACGAACATCCGATTACGCTTCCAATACTGTCCAATGATTCATCGGTTACCTGTCGACCAACTCATCCCACCTATGTTCCATTGACCAAAAGGCTATACTCGCTCGTTTCACGGCACTGATAAGTTTGTACGTCGCGCACGTGGTCGTGCGTGATGCAAACGATGCGCGCACAAACGTGCCCATGCGCGGGCGCAGTGCAAACTTATCGTAACATTGACAAGTGTTGTCGTCGTGCATTTGAAAACGATAACCGCGTAAATGCTTATGAACTGTCATTGCAAATGATACAAGCAGAAATGTAATAATCTAAACATACAACCAAGTCACACAGCAAGCTACTTTTTAGGGTTCCGTAGCCAAATGGCAAAAAACGGAACCCTTATAGATTCGTCATGTCTGTCTGTCTGTCCGTCTGTCCGTCCGTATGTCACAGCCATTTTTTTCCGAAACTATAAGAGCTATACTGTTGAAACTTGGTAGGTAGATATATTCAGTGAACCGCATTAAGATTTTGATGCAAAAATAAAAAAATAATAATAAATATTGGGGGCTCCCCATACTTAGAACTGAAACTCAAATTTTTTTTTTTCATCGTACACATACGTGTGGGGTATCTATAGATAGGTCTTCAAAAATGATATCGAGGTTTCTAAAATATTTTTTTTCTAAACCGAATAGTTTGCGTGACAGACGCTTCCAAAGTGGAAAAAAGTTGGTCCCCCCCCTCTAACTTCTAAAATAAGAAAATGAAAAATCTAAAAAAAACATATGATGTACATTACTATAAAAACTACCAACGAAAATTATTTTGAACGAGATCTAGTAAGTAGTTTTTTTTTAATACCTATTAATACCTAACTTTGCACCTAATTTATATGGGGCGCTATACATACCCGGTGCAAACTTAACTTAACCACTTAGGGATGGAAAGTGTTTGTACGGAACCCTCGGTGCGCGAGTCCGACTCGCACTTGGCCGGTTTTTTTAATGAAATTATATTTCGGTACAATAAAGCGGCTTCACTTCGCCTGATGGTACCTAAACGAAAAAGGAAGCCTAAATCGCAATGGCAAAAAACAAGAAAGCAACGGTGCCCTTTCTGATACTTCAATTAAGTTATCTGCAAACGGTGGCATACTTATACTTTCTGATTATTCAATGAAAAATGAGGAATGAAGCAGGTAAAACCAGGGCAGAAAAGAAATTCACTACTGAATTACACCACCAAAACCGTAACGCTTAGGTATATTAACAAATTGTACGCGCGTATTACGATTAGCTGGTTTGTCGACCCCAATGTGTTGTACTTTAAAATTAGGCTCGAAAAGAACAATAAACAGGCACATGTGTAATAATTAGCCACTTGTCAAACAGAGCTGAACCAAATGCGCGGAAGTTGGAAATTTACCGACCACTTTAATGGTAATTCTGTTAGGTTAGGCTAAACATGCTGTAGCGGAGCAGACGTGACTGATGGTGTTGGTAACATAAGTTCAGGCTATTATTAATATGTTCACTTCTTTAATCCTTTTTTGTATGTGTATGAGAAAGTGCTAATGTTAAACAGCGGCATAACTGCTCGAAGGTTGAACTGACAAAGTGATACAGGACATGGCCAGTATGGTACGTACTAAGAGGGGTAACCAATATGGTCCAGGATATTGGGTTACCGATAGAAATTCATCAGCGTCATCTCATAGGCTATCCCCAGGCCCCCACCCAGGCCCCGCTTGAAAAATATTCTTAGACACGTCAATGGAAATGTTCGTCATGGAGCAAGTCTCGAACTGATATGAGCGACATTTTTTCTTTCCACCGGCGCCCTCAAATACCTAGAAGAGTGACTGATGTTACTGCTTTTGAAATTCCAATAAGTATAAGAGCTGAAGCTCTTTAAGTATTAGAACTACTAGTACTCATATAGCAACAACGCTAACAACCAGATTTGCCTGTGCACTCAGTTCATAGACATATTTAAGCTTGCGTTACTGCACATGTGATGGAGGAGCAACGAACGGAAATCGTATCAGCATACTATTTATATAAAACGCTGAACAGTTGAGTCAAACGGTTTTAAACGCAACTTTGTTTTGTGATATTCGGAAGCATATGTAAAAACATGTAAATGTGGCCTTTATAAATAGTAAAAGTCACCACAATTCATTTAAAATGACGGTTCGGTATCACTAATTTGTAGGGCGTTCAGGTGAATGTAGATTAGTTGAAACAATATATATTTTTTTATATATTTCAATTTGTTTGGAATGCCGCAAGGTAACCTTCTTTGCCCACAACTTTATGTCACTGCTAATAGAAAGTTCAAATAAACATTGGACAGGTACAAATTATCATAATAAAACGTTGTTCCGTACCGTAATTTAAATACGTAATACAAAAAGTAGGAACCTTTGCGATTGAGGGTTACATAAGTATAAAATTTTCAAGTATTGTCATAACTGCTATTAAGCATGCTTTGAATAATTTCGACAGTATAATAGAGAGCGTTTAGGCGTCACCTGTATCTGATTAACAAATAGCTATATTTATTATAGTACATACTTACATAGTAGTTAGGGAAGAGCCTCGTCACGCTGGAATGATACTACAGTGCAACGACTCTCCGTAACACCGGTTGCACAATGCTGTGTGTTCGGAACTTTAATTGGCCGACAGTACGATAGAGGCTTCGCTCACGCTCGATTGAAAATTAATTATTTTGACGCTGTCAGCAGTCCATTTAACAACATTGGTAACGAGATTGGATGCTGAGATTACGATTGCGTATGGTAAACAACAATTAAAACTCATCAAGTTAGGCAATCGTGAAGAGTTGAACAAACCGATTGATTGTATATGAAGAACCAACGGTACTCAAGACAGCAATTGCGTTAAACATCAAAAAAAGAACGAAGTTACCTGTTTTGAGACACTAATGACAAAGCTAAGTGATGCGTAGTTATGAATAAAGAAAACTATAAAAATGAAAATGTAGCAAGGTTCAATGCTCTTGAAGCCATTCATCATAATCGCGTAAACGCTATCCGATTCAACCGCAGCCATTCAATAGGATCGCAGATCGACGACCTTTAGGGAAAAGGTAGAAACGATAAAAAAGCCGCTCGAATAGCCCTCATTAATCATAAAAGGTTCTTTGAGCACTCGTATTCAAAATTGCATCAAAGCACATTCGCCTAAGTAAAAGTCGATATCGTAAATTATGAGCTTTGTATTCATAGCCTTCAGAAATATATACATTTACTCATGATGTTAGTACTTGTATAAACTACTAAAAGAAAATAATAAAATCTTTGTTAGTTGTAGTAAAAGGAACAGAACCGTGTCAACCAAAATGTATTCCACATGTCGACGATTCTGAAAGTGGCACCAACAAATCCTTCTTGCCGAGCGCGTAATTCAAGAATGCCAGCGTCCTGACTCACAAGCCGATAGTTTTGGTGGTGAATACGAATGGCCCGAAATAAAACAACAACACATTATCTGACTCATAAAGCAACTCAGCTTGACATTTTAAATATACTAAGTAAGTAGGTTTAATCCCTCACTATGTTTTGTAATGTGAAGAGAATTTCAAAGATACAGAAAGACCTCACCAGAATGAGCTCATTTGTCAAAGGCGAGAAATAAATGTCAGCAATAAGGTAATAAAAAAGTATCGTCATGCGTTATACAAGTCAACATGGAGCAACACCCGTGTCCTCTTATTGAAATTCTGATCAAACCGCACGATATATTGCATCGAGATAATTTTGGTCCTGTATAACTTCTTAAATCTGATAAAGGATTGTTGGCTGTTTGTGATGTTGGTGCTCCGATAACCTCTGCATCCAGCTTTTTAATATTCCGTAATCATTTTGCAATAAAACGGCGAAGTCAAGAGTGCAATGACCCCGTTACGCGGTATTGTGCAAAAATTGAGTCACAAACCTGCATTGTTCAAAATTTCGATGCTCTGAACTAGTTTGTGCAACGTACCTGTAACAAAAAATGCATTTGTTAAATAAAAGCAATCAAAACATTATTCACTGAGCAATAAATCATAAGATTACATCTATCGTATCTAGTTGTTATCAAACAAAACACGGACTGATTTCATGAATGGAATCATCCGTTTGGGTTTTGAAGAACAACTAAAACAAATCTCCAACTCATTCATAGTTGCATCATTTTCCTCGATCTACAAATGTTTCATAGATCATCTGGCGATATGATCGAGGAAGTAATATTCTAAACTTAGACATGAATCAAGATAGCTTAGAATGAATTTGAATGCTAGTGAATGAACATGGTGTATTGATATGTAAACTATGTATGCCTTACTGCGGCAGCGCATTCGTAAATTGTATGACAAAAATTTTACACGTAAACAAGGAAATCAATCATTAAAGAACGTTATGAAATGAATATGGATCAGAGGAATCTAATAAATAGAAAATAAGTTTAAAGGCTATATAGATAGGTGGTTATATACTTGTTAAAGTACTGAATAGCATACTGTCAGTACTCCATGAGGTAATGTTTATAACGATACTCTCTGTTTGAGCGAGCACTTAAGACGATTAGTGTCAATTTGCAATGCGTATACTCCAAGCCTTCCTAGGCAGTGAGGCATGCTTTGTAAACACGGTTGAGAGTAAATTTATATTTACTTAGTTGCGAAACTAAGTGTCTATGAGTGACAATTGAGCGGCTTTAGTGCTAGTAGAACATGAATGAAATACTATACGAGTGAGAGTAGGCATGATGAGTCAAAAAAAAAATTCCGCAGTTCGTTTTGACTTTTATAATTTATAGCTAATCCTCTCTCACGCCGGAACTATATGAATGCAAAGATACAGCTGTATAAGCCATCTAAATCACAACTGTCAAGAATTTATAGTCAACAGAGGATCTATTTTTGCGCAAGGGCCGAAGCACGTGACCAGAATTTCCTTATTCGCTGACGCAATCACTATAAATAGAAAAATACCTAAGATATCTGAGGATAACAATGATACTGAATAGCTGTTTATCAAGCTGCGAGATAAAATCTGCATCACTTATAATACTTTTACTTCCAATCGTTGTCTGCCGGAACAGCTTTTGATTGTTTCTGATACATTTTGCAATGATTGAAATGATTTAGCTGTCAAGTATGCGCCCCGAGTCATTAGTAATATTAACGTTGGTATTGATAAGATTAACCAATTTAAAATATGAACTAGAAAGTGCAATAACAAATTTACTTAAAGAAAAGTTAGTTATGTAAAAATAAAGCCTGATGTGTTTATCAAGCTACCCGAAGTTTTAAAACAACTGAACAAAATAAATTTTGAAACCAAAGTTGACAAGGTAACAATAAAACACTTCTTTTCTTCCAAATTAACTGTCAAGTCACTTTATCTAAGATAGCATTCATGTCGGCTTAATGCAGTAAATTCCCACAATCATTTTAGTAATTAATGATGACTTGTTGACTAAACAAATATACCTGTGACGAGTTGTCAGCGACGAATGCGGACTGCGCCTGCGACTGCAAGTCACCATACACAAAAGAATTGTTTAATGGCCACGATTTTGTACAATGAAATTTGGGTTGACACGGTGCAAGTTATGAGCGGAGAAATCGTAATTCAAATATAAAACCCGAACCCAAACAAAATTAACGCCGGTAAAGACTGGCTGAAGCAATATGATGTTACGAGAACATTACAATAATGAAAACAAACAATGTGAAAATCAACTTGAAGCTACAACAAAATGGTACTTGAACAGTAATTACATTTGAAAATAGAATTGATTATTAAATAACGCAAGATACTAAGAAAGAAAGAAAGAAAAACATTTATTCGGGGACAAACACAATTACGCAGATAAATAGTGAATATATAAACTAAGTACTTATGCTACTAATATTACACTTGCTTGGGATAACATCACGAAAGACTTTAAGTAAGTACTTTTTGTGCCAAAATGACTACAGGCATATTCAAAACAAATTAATCACCTTATCAACCTGCTGGACAAAGTTGAATTACTTTTTTTTTACTACAGCTACAAGTGTATTCAAATTCCACAAAGTGTAAGTTGAGGGATCTTATTACAGTTTTCCGTTAGGTAGTTGCTGAAACAGTACAATTTTTTTAAGATTTTTTATATTAACCAGTAAACGAACCAAAGGGCGAACTCAAGCACATGAAACTGAAAGTCTTCCCGGCATTTTCCCATGACTTGTACCACTCGATAGTCGATACACTTCTTGATACCGCACATTACGAAACATCGCGATACGATCGCAGTTCCGATGACTTTGCTCTTCAATTGGATAATAAAACTACGCTTACGTAAACAAAGCCTGTCGAACTTTCTTCGGACCAGTTCTGGTCACAATGCTCCAGATCTTGACATTCTACTGGTTTCGATTCAGGTTGTATTTCTATAGAGCTGGTTGAGTCGGAACTACATTATGATCTAAAGCTGACAAACCGTCATTGAGGCATCTCTGAGATTTTCAAAAGTATTTTTAGTATTTCGTGTACTGTCTTTTCTGTGGTAATTACCTTTTATGCTCGAAAACTGAGCTAAGGTAAGCGAAACAAGTATGTACCTATCTATATTTACAGTTACAATGTTTTTTAACCGCAAAATAACGGAGCTAGGCCAAATCGAAATGCTTGCATATAGCTTCTATTATTTTAAATATTTTTTTCCAGTTTTATCAAACATGTAAGAGAGAAAAAAATATGGCAACTATACATCTTACGCATGTTGAATACATATGGATTTATGGTTGTTAGCCCATACAATATTATAAGCAATACTTAGACTTGCATTGCGTGTATGGGTGTTGTGTGTTGAGTATGTTGTATATTTATGTTAGTCACTTGTTCACGTCCACTTGTCTCGCAGTTAAATGATTGATTTGTTTTTGTTAATCACGTAACACGAAACTGGAACACATGTATGTGTCATGTTCAATGTTACACGCATTTCTATCGGACAACGATTTCTTTACGTACGATTGCAATTGTCTTCAATTGACGGTGTGGTAACGTAAAGTTTCTTAAACACTTATTTATTTTATTTTATACGCCGATAAAGGGTTCAGAATACAAATTAACCCGTAACGTAATACGATTACGATATTAAGTAGCACAGCGTAAATCAGCTACTGCACTTACAGTTCTCCTGAATAATTTATCACGTCGCGTATAGCTTGAATTCTCTGCGACAGTTTTGACACTTTCTACGTAAGCTGTGTTTGTATAAATTAGCCGTGGCGTGTTGTGCGCATGCGCCCAGGAGCCGGTCGTGAGTCACGCAGACGACGAACACGTTAATTGTTACATTCGCATGCTTGATGCGGGGTGATCGCTCCGAGAACACACGTTGCATCGGTTTCTTTGATGTTGAAGGAGATAAAAGCAAGAATCTAATGCATGTATGGCATATGAATATTTTGCTCCAACTTTCAACATAATAATACGTTTCATAGAAGATAGACGACAAGGCTCTCATTTTGTGTTTAATTTTGCAAAGAAAGATATATTTACCCAAGTACAATATTATTCTAATCTTTTTAATTTGTTGCTACTTGTTTACCGTCTACTAACAATAATATTGTATGTGTGAATATAATATATGCGTCTGTTGTTCTAAACACCGTTTCGCAACGTATACAAAGGTCCCAGTAGTAACAACCATAAAACATTTGTAAACACATTACGCTCAAAACATAAACGTTACGAATATATTATCAAAAAGGAGAATGATACTGTTTACATAACACTAGTGACTGAAGGTTGTGACATAAGAGAATAAATGGACAGTGAATCGTTATTGACAATGCTATCTACCTCAGCAGGCTGGAGTAATGTGCTCCATCTGATTATTAATGTTCTGCGATAAACCACGTGGTGCATGCCAAAGGTTATTTTGATAAAGAGTTACGTGAAATGCTCGTATGAGCGTAATATTAATATACAAGTTTGAAGCACGTGTTGTATGATGACCAGAGATAAACGCGTTCAATATAAAGTCTTAAAAGAAGGTGAAATACATCACGTTTTGCAATGTCTTGAGTTAAGCTTGATCGGGCGCCAAAGTGTAATGATTTGATGTGTTGATTTTGATATATTATCGGTATAAAATTTAATGATAGCAATGAAAGTTTTATTGTTTTCATCGTTTAGTATTTCAATGCTGTATTATAATGTAGTAAATTTTATTTCTGATGACAGACATGATCTATGTTAATGCCCGTAAATACGACATCACCTGTATTTAAATACTCATACTGTTCTGTTGGAGAGTTCAGCGATTCTACTGTTGTTTTTAAAATAGATAGCTATAGCATAATAATTTCTTGCTGGAGAGTTCAAAATAGTGCAACTTCTTTGTCCATTATTCGAGTATGAATACACTAGTAATTTCACTATAATGGTAAATTTTCTGAGGTCTCATGTCATTTCTAGAAACGTTTATCTTTTCTCCATCTGTAGGTACATCCACTAAACGTTTTGTTGCCAATGCTACATCACAGCCTGCGCAAACGACCCGCGCACGATTTTAGGTCAAGGCAGCGCAGCCAGGGATCGCAGAAGATCTTTACAAATTGCATTGCATGCGTCCCCGATCCGAGGGACAAAGGTTACCCTAATGCCACCATGACATATTGTACCCTAAAGGCAACAATGGCATAACTGACTGTGAACCTCATAGGAAGATGATACTATGTTTTACCGGAGTTGGTTTTGTAATAAACGAGGAACAAGTTCACGCTGCTGCTTTGTTAATGTCAAAGATACTTGATCGATATATAAATGCAAAATTATAGACGGCTGTGTGGATTAATTAAGGAGAAATGACGGCCTATTAAGGTCGTCTCGGGTGTCGTTTAATTGATGTCTAGACCAGTAGCCAGTAAACCGCAGTCCGCGGCCTACATACCTACGTAAACAGTGAAAGGCCATAAGAAGTCTCATCTTGGCAGCCCTTAACTGTTTTGTAAATAAAGGCCATTGAATAACAATAGTGCAGCGAGGAAACAACAGGGTAAGGAAGCGAAAACAACATTCTGAAAGTTTCCTTTTTTGCTCTGCCTATTTCTGGCACGTGACCGCTTTCGCTGGGCTTTAATATTAAATAAACCCAACCTATTCTTATCTGATGTCTGTACGTTTACACTATAAGTTAAGTTTACAAAGTTCAACAAAGTTATTTAAAATAATTCAGGTCACAGCTCAGATCTGCATCAAACCCTAAAATTACGATGCCGCCGTCATTTTAATGCTAGATTTGGCTAGATTGCTGGTTTTTGCAATGCTAAACCTTGCATGTAATACAGTCTGAGCAATCAGTCACTAGATTGTTGGATAATGGTGGCCGTGGGAATTATAAATTGAAAACTATGGGAATGGTCAGTCGTGAGAGCGGATTTACGGTGGACGTAGAAGAGTTGAATGGAAAACGATAATATTGATTCTTGGAAGAGTTGTTGATAGAATGAAACAATAGTGGTCAGCCGTCGCGTCGTGGTAATTCACACGAGATGTTGACCTATATGAGCTCTTGGAAATTTTACTGCTGGCATGAAGAGAAAAGCGGATGAGGGCCTCGTTTCGCAAAAAAATGTATACCATGGACCCCCGTTACGCACATATTTTTCGTCATAATTCTATATCACATAATCACTATAGCCATAATTGTCTATGAGCATAATATCTTAACGCAGAATATTCTTTTCGTCCAATAATCTTTACAAGTTTACACATAAGTTTTTGATACCATAATCTAGCTTTTCTGGCTGCTATATTCTGTTCGGGATCGCAGTTCTAACCTAACCTTCTTTTCTGGCAGCAACTCTTTATTGATAGAGGTTAGCATTGCAACTCACGAAAATTCGGTATTACATTATGCGTATAAGATTCAGATACATGATACGGCGGTATCAAATTTCGGACATATTTACAAAATTATGCAAAATATGTGGCACTCCTGTCAGTGTACCAAGTGACAATGTCGGACTGTCCAGTTCACGAGTAAGGTGGAACAGGAGCATAATGATCGGAAAGACTGCTCGGTATTCCCGTCAATTAAACTAGCTGTTTACCGGCGGGCGCTTTGGACTCGATTCAATGCTAACTGGTTGCAGTCCAAATATTTACGCGGTGGGAATTAGAGGATGTTTGCAAACCGACGTATTTTGGTTGAGGAAACATTCGCTTTGGTGGAGGATACATTTAAAATGAAAAAATTGTGAGAGACTCAGTATTTTTCATAAGGTATACACTACGCAAAGCTATAGAAATATAGTGAGTGGAGTCGGTTAGAAAATTAATGAGCAGGTACTTATACTTAAAAAAAATAGTATAAGCGTTTGGTACATTCTCATACACTGGAATTGACTGTGTCTTCATAATTAAAATCATCGTCTTAACGTTTCGGTTGGATGGTAAACAATCGGAGAATACATAACATATTCAATACATCAAGACATAAATATAAATACAACAAAAATCGTATAGACATTGTATTTTCTAAATGGTTTTTACTCATACACGTCCATGATGCACGAGTATTCTTTATGCGCACCATTTACTGTGAACTTTTAGTAAGTACTGCCATTCCAAATAATACAAACGCATCGATTTGAAGGTTGAAAATTATAATGGCATTAATATTGATGCAACGACGGCGCACGAACGATGACTCACAGACAATATCCAGACAAAAGTATCCGAACTAACTTTTTACCCTACTTACATTGTCCGTTATTTTTATAAGCACCGATCCATGGGAACGCGACAACAGGTGATGTAGCATGTGCAGTCACGGTTCTCGAGCACCAAGGGTTCTGTACATGCACATTTTATCCAAACGCAACCCATAACAAACCTTATATTCGACGCTATAGAAATGACGCTTTTACAGATAGTCTGTGGACTCATGCTGTTGGTGAACAAAATGACATAAGTGCACATAGGACGTCATTAACATGTGTCTTTTAAGTTATTATACAGTGGTTCTGAGAGGGTGTGCGATGGACTGTGTCCCGAGGGAGGCTATGCTGAGGCATGCTGAATGCGGGTGGAATTTTCACTTTGATGTCGTCGGAGTATGAAGGGTTGCTTCACAGAATAATCATAGTTGCCCTCTCTTTGTCTGTTCTTCTATAAAATGGCACCTATGTAGTAGCTATGCAGTAAGCAATTTCGCGAGGTAAATTATGAATGACGCACTATATCCAATTCCAAACTGATAAACAAAATGAGACGGAAGCTACTCCTTAGAGAAATATCCCCTAAAAAGTTACCCCACGTCATCCCATGTGTCGTGATCAAGCTATTAAGGATGACAGTCCATAGCTGTGACGAATGGGAAATATTGAAGAATAACAGGATGGGATACAATAAATATATCCCTGTTTATAAAACGATTTATGTTACAGAACAAAGTTAATCGCAAAGGAAAACACTGTGTGCCGACTGGATATGAAATATTATCAATTCTGCTAATTCCAACTTATCAATATTTATAACTTAGTTATTTGTATTTATATTAATTGTACCAATATTGTAAAAAAATGTGGCTTGTGGGACGCCGCGAAGAAAAAATAGAAAATCACACTAATAATATTAAACGGGGATGTTTGTGAGTATGTTGTTTGTTACTTCTTCACGCTTAAACGACAGGAACAATTTTGTTAAAATTTGTCAGCTACCCAGCTGACACGTTAGATTTACATGTAGCTACTTTTTATCCCAATAAAAATAAAGTGTTCACATGGAATGAACGGGCAACCCCGCGGGACGCAGATAGTTATTTATAGATGCCAAATCATGACAAACTCAAATAGAAATATGCTGGGTATGAAGTGTAGATGTTAAAAATCGAAGTAATAACTTTAACTATATAAAATATGGTCAAGATATACAGAAAAACATAATTATTAAAACCGTTTAAATTCAGGTAAAAACTGTCAGGAACGGCCCGACATGTTTCGAACTCATATGGAGCTCTTCATCAGGGACGCTATCCGTGCTGCTACGCGACTCTCGGCTCACTGCACTGACGGGCCGTTCCTGACAATTTCTCCGTGAATTAAAACTGTTTTTTATAATTATTAAAGATGTCTGACGATAGTTTTAATAATATTACAAACAAGACATTTCCAAGACATAAATATTCATAGAGCAGACTAGAGTACTGACCAAGTGCTACTATTATAGAGCAATACAGCCGATAGCCGATGAGCTCATATTCACATAATGAAATCACCAATTAAATCATAATGCAATCAGGTATCCCGTACCTAGTAATTAGTTTGTATAACATAAGCAAATAGCGGAATGCACAAACATTCTACGAGGTTTTGTTTGGCCCGTGTGGGCAGATCCATTTACGACTGCAGAATACAATTGCGTTTTAAACAATGGGCAGCTGACGAAAAAACAGTTAATTGGATGCTTTATGAGTACTTACTTAATTTAAAATAATAATTGATTGGGAGGTTGGTAAATGAGGTAGTAAAACATTTGCATTGCATGCGAATTACTCTGGACAAAGCAGATGCGAAATGCATATGCTTTCGAAACACGCTGGTGTGAGTATCTTTACGACTTTTATGAGTATGTCCGCTGAACAATAGTCTCATGAATGTTTTCGGAGTCTATTATTGACTCTTATTTTTAGACGAATATTTAATTTTGCCGCAACATCATTTCGCGTAAAGTTTTTTTCTTTGCAACCGTAAAATATTAAAGATTATTTTAAAACAAACCTATCGGAAAATAGGATGATATTTGCAAGTAAGCATGACTACAGAGGCATAAAAATTCTGCGAAATGATTTTTCGGCAAAATAAGTTTCTAGAAGTTAAGGACTCCCATGTTTTAGAGATAAATCTAAATAAAACTACCTACGGTCTTGACTTGGAATATTCTTTCGATAGATTTTTATTTAGTTTACTCGTGAGAATTCAAAATAAAACACAGCTAGACGCATCAGGGGAGCATTTCTGATCTCCGCCCTCGCGAACAATGCACAATACGCATGCGCGACTTTAGTGTAGTGCACAATAACGCCAATCAGAACCAAAACAGCGTAACTTCCACAGTATACATATCGCGCGTACGCTTTTTTTTAAATACCGTAGCGGAATATTTTATTCCACTTTTTATTTCCAACAAAAGCGTTGCACAAAACAATTGACCCACGAATCGCCCCTGCTCAACTGGCTTTGTCCCTCGCAGCTTGTGTGAGTGGGACGGCGGCAGTGTCTGTTGTAGAACGATTGAATAAGAGGCTGGGTTACGCTTTATGGTCGACAACAAAGAAGTGACGAAATTAATCATTAGTCGGTCGAGGTGTCATTTATTATGAGGTATATTTTTGGCGAAATCAACTTCAGTACATTGGTTCAGCTTGACATATCTGAGATATTTGTATTGTTCCTGGGAGTATATAGACTCTGACACTTTTGGTGTATTCACTCAGACAAATGCTTGTGTCGGAACGATAACAATGGAACAGACACTAATGTCATCCATTTGTGTCGCAATTAATGGCTAGGCTATTCGTACCTTACATTACAATATTGTATTTTGTATAAAATACTGATACAGTACTGGCAAGTAAATACCATAGTGGCTACATCACGCGAAGTTAAACATAGTCAGACATTGAATTCGTAACTTTAGTAATGGTAAAATACATACATACATTCACATACACACATACATTCTGAAAATTATAGGGTATTCGTTTTCGCACCAGACATTTAAGCCGCGTTCATTTTACTTCGCTCTCACGCGCACAATAGCTTGCCACAGAAGCTGGAAAATCACATTTTCCGCACACTAATAAACACATCAGTCGCACATCGCACAGCACACACGTGGCAGCCACGCGACCCTTTATTCCTCTGACCCTCAGTCCCCTGGTCCCGGCCCTCTGGCTCCCACATGAGGGGGCCTCCTGGGACGTGGTTATTATGTATGCAGATATGTACGTTGCATTATGTATGTTATCTCGGCTGACGGACGAGATATTACAGTTGGTTGCGAAGATAAGCGTATTGTGTTCACATGCAGTTGGCATGGTTGATGGACTAAACATCGAAAGGGTTTAAAATGTGAATACTTTTTAATAAAGATGAAGATCGGCAACATAGTCGATCTTCGGGCGAATGAGCGCCAAGCAAATTAGGAGTGGAAGTGGTCGCCATGACCGAAATCAATCGGAGTAATTATTATTATTACTTTTTAATAAGACTTAGGCGAATTCTACAGGATGGGTGAGTTGGTTTGGTTAGCGTCCTAAAAATGACAAGACGAGCAAAATGATGATCAGTAGGTACATACTTTTGAAAAGGGTACATCATTTTGCTTTCGTTGCGTTCGTTCTTTGATGTATCCTGCTGTTGTATAGACCATATAGATTTCATACTCGTTGTTATTTTTGTTCTAAAAATTTGGATGTTGTAATAAACTAATCCATACAGTACTTCTCACGAGCGCGGGTGAGCCATGTTTGTGTGAGTAGAGTACATGCACATTGGCTCTGTGTGGGTGAGCTCGGGAGCGCTCAGTGCCGGATCACCCACACAGAGCCAATGTGCATGTACATCTACTCACACAAACATGGCTCACCCGCGCTCGTGAGATAAAAGTACTGTACTAATATTATAAATGCGAAAGTGTGTCTGTCTGTCTGTTACCTCTTCACGCTTAAACCGCTGAACCGACTTATAAGAAATTTGGTATGGAGATAGTTTGAGACCCGGGAAAGGACATAGGATACTTTTCATCCCGAATAAATTTAATGTTCCCACGGGTAACACCGCGGGGCACAGCTAGTATAATATAAATCCGTATCAAACCACCACTGCTAGTTTCACCGAAATGGCGTTTTACAGTGTTATTTTTGGTTAACAAGAAACATGATAGGGACAGAAAAGAAAAGACGCGAGAATCGAAGGATTACTTTTCTTTGCTTACTGTGTTTGTGACCGTTTCTCTAATCTTAAGAGTCAACCAACAAAAATCTTATTCCTGTTCCTCGTTTGTTTAGGCAAAACATGCCAACTAGTTATAATATTGTAATATCACAATAAAGATTATTCTATGATTTACGCTAATCCTCCGTCGACAGTTCAGAAATACCGGATTTATAAAATCACATTACAAGCCCGTAAAGGGGCCTAACAGACGTTGCCACGTTATAAATTTTCTCTCGCCCATTGTACTGTAATAGGCAATAAATTGACACCCTGTATGGCTAGAATCGCAAGCATCGCAACCCTTTATTTAAAATATTTCTAAACTAAGCCACAGTTCTATAATGCCTTATGAACATTAGTGAACCTATTGCGTACCACAGTCTAAAACGGCTTATAAACGATTGTCAACCCAACGCTTATATGACTTTTAGCAAATAGGGACTGTAACTCTACAGGGGACAATTGTCGCACGCTCGCAACTCTTTCTATTAATACAAGGTATTTTGAACCTCGACGTATCATGAAATTATAGTTCAAATCACAACCGAAAACAGTATGCTTAGAAGTTATATCCAGCTTGAATGGTATTTAGGTGCGTGAAAGAGAGATGAAATTTTGATACGGAATATTATGGCCGATGCAATTTATTGCATTGAGGGATGGATATTGGATGTCGCGAGTTGTTGCAGTGTGAGGGGAGGAAGGGTTTGCGGATATTCGATTTGCTTTCATATTACCATAATAATCGAAATACTACTCTTTAAAATAGGGGTGAGCACTTTAGGATATTGATTTCCTTTTGCAATATTTTATAACCACATCTGACGTACGACCGTCACGTTTCGTTTTTTTTTTTTTACTTCCTTTAGCTACGGCGATTTAGAGTTCCAATAGCTAAAATCGAGTTAGGATTAGATTGACCGTATCGTGGCGATACATCCATGAAATGGGCGATACAACGTTCAAATACTGATGTTAATAAAATTAACTAGGCCCCAGATGATTATATTCGAGCAAATCAATAACTTTCTTATTCACACTAATGGCTGGCCCTCATCGCGATCCACGCTCGAAAGTTTTAGTCAAGCGATAGCTATAGAAACTATTGTTATGGCTACAAAATAACAGTGACATAGTTACAGTTAGCGCAGGATGCGGTTTAATTGCATGCGGATCACGCTTCCGCTGCGCCGGCGCACTGCGCAGACCGATTATCGCGACGCACCGCGGGGAATCGCACCCGGAACGACCTACACAGGACCACTAACTTATTTCATGACAAATGAAGATATCAAAATGGCACTGAAGACTGAATTCAAGAGTATAATGTTTAATGTATACCCCATGACCCTCTTCAAACTATTTTTTTCAGTAGCTTTGCAATCATAGTTCGGTTTTGGATGCGGCCCGGATATCTTACAATTGGCCGAGCCGAATTCACGCAGTTAGTGCGACAGGGTTTTACCGGACGGTAGTAGGTACTTTATCAGCGCGTTTCATTGAAATCATCACTATTAACTATCGATTTAAGTAATATTTGTTGCCGGTTAAAGAAAAAAGAATTTAGATGAGCATAAGGAATTAAAATGCCGTTTCATTCAGTCCATTTTTTTTTCTTTATATAAATATTTAATGATTGGAATGGGGACTCCATAGTTGGCATGACTGCTTGGAATGACTTGCTTGGAATGACTGTCGACTAATCAAAATATGTTGTTCCCCGCGCTAGCGATACACGTTAAACGCTTAAAGGAAGAAAATCGAATTCAAAAAGATATATGGATCTTGACCCTGAAATACTCGTACATGCTACCTTTGAACATTATGTGATATATATGATCATAGATATGAGCAAATAAAACTACATATCATTTGGTAATAAAGTAAGGTTACGCTCCACTAATCTCGAGGTTGGATTCGCAGAGTGTATCTACTATAGAAAGTTATAGAATATCTTATCGGACATAAACAGACAGTGACTCAGATCGAGCAAGTGCCAACAATGTCGTACAAACGTAGTCGTGTAGTTAGCGCTCACTAACTGTAATAATATGAGGTACCTACATCGGACCTTCATTTTATAAAAATGTTTGTGGTTTTAAAAACAGGCACTATTGAAAAAAACTAAACGTGTAAGAAATATCATTATCGGCTTTAACAGTAGGTAACTATAATTGTAATTGAAACTCATATGAGTTAATATTTTATGGCCTGATACGAACTACGGACTATGAGGAGATAAGACAAAGTAAACAATAGTCTTGAATGAAAAGTGCCGAGCGCTGTCTTATAATGTTTAATGAAGATGACGTAAAAGAAACGTGACCATGACCGGGCAGAATATTTACCCAGCAATTACTGCTTTGTAACTACTATACATAACACAGGTTAAGTTAGGTTCGGTTTTTTTTTTCGGTTTCACACATAACAAACCGAAAGAAGGAAGAAATTGGGAAACTGGTAACACGTTGATCGGTGCATAACGTAGACGTCATCTGATACTGACATCATCGTAGGTCATAATCATATCGTAGAAATAAAAAAAGACGCACTTTCAGATGTGTTAGTAAATATTTAAAATAGAGAGAAGAGAAGCTTTTGAGTGCAAGATACAGGTAAACCGTATACTGTCACATTTGTTTAAATTTAATTTTCGAAGCGATACATCCTCTTTTTTTTCTGAATAAAAAAAAAAGACTACGTTTTGACCTAAGTATCAGTTTTTTTTGTCACATACCCTTCAAATGAGGTACACACTACCTCAAAAGTCTCTTGTACAACACTACAGAAGTGTCCGCGGCCCTAGCAGCCGTGACCTGCCTTCGGGGCAGAGGAATCGCGTTCACGAGCGAAGAGCGAACAGACTCACCTACATACTATGATGAGATAATAACGACTTATCAACTCGCTCGTCCAATTGTTTCAAATTTAAAGTGCTGTGAAATTGGACGAATGAAGTGATGTTGCTCGCAAACGGTAAATAGGATTTATATTGATGCGAAGTAGGCATTGAAATTATAAAATTATCACGTAGACGACATTATTTTTAAGAATGATCTAGCCTGAGATAATACTATATACAAACATGCGGCAGACAGCGAAGAGAAACAGAAAAGGGCTGAAATTCGTCCTGGAAAAGTGTACCTCAAATGTAATACATGTGTAAATATTTCCGCTTATGCCGCGGTAACAGCCTGGTTATTTATTACAATAAAATTATGCCGCACAAACAAATTCATCAAACCGTGACATACGATTTCATAAACAAAAGAACGGCGCTATTTTTAGAGCGATCCTCTGGCAAACGAATAATAACCAGTTAAATTATTAAACGGTATACCTCATAAAATAAAGATATATTCCGCGATCAGTCGTTCATATTGACTCATTTCTTTACCAATGCAAGTGTAGAAAGTTATATGAACTAACCTGCCCGATAAGGTATTTTCAACCGATAATATATCAAGCGGTTTATTGTTAAATCCCCACAATTACATTACACTATTATTTAACACAAAATGTCGTATACATGTTGTAAATATTAATACATAAGCCTTTTTGGACTGACATTTAGGCATCGATGACAAATATAGTTTACAAAACAAGTCTCAAGCGCAGATAAAAATGATTGAGGTGTTTTGGAAAAATTCTGCGGCAGCGGAAAATACATTGCCACTTCAAGTTTAGTCACCAGTTTTAGGTGGATGATTTCTTTACTTAATAAGTATAGTCTGTATAAATTGGCGTAAAAAAAAACAAACCAATAGATCCTAAACAAGAACAAGAATAAGGGAACGCATAGTTCCTATAACAGTGTTTAAATATGGTCTATATCCATGTTTTTTCTTAATCCTTCCTTGGTCCGTAAGTCTTAATTGCTAAATAAATCCTTTGTACTGAACCACAAACAGATCGATCTCCCTATGTTTGAAATTAGAACGATGGCAGTTCAAGGAAGACTCAAAGAAGTACTTGAGGTCCCAACCTCCCCTGGGTGCCAACAGCAAACAAAGCATATGTTTACAAATAACAGTCTGATTCTGATTCTGGAATGTATTGAAGCCAGCTCATTTTGCGATGTTTTTTTTTGAAGCATGATTGAACTGTATCAGGGCTGGTTAGCCCTAGTGAATCGGACTTTATCTGCGCCACGGGAGTCGTTTATTTGCGATGCTTGACTACCACGTTTTGTACGAGTTACACGGTACGGTAGTTACGGGAAAACACGATCACCATCTTGAATCCAAATGTTCTCAACCGATTTTTAATGGTGATTTTCAAAGCCCTAAAATTTGCCCCGTTGTAGGCGCGAATACGTTATATATATATACGTTATACGTTGCGGTTAAAACGGAACGTTTTTTGTGCGCCGAAAGGTTGTCGACCGATTCGGGGAAGGATTACATTGGTTAAGATCCGTTCATCTATAAACGTGTTCTTTGTATTTTGTAAGGCACTTAGATGAGATTAGACGTCGAGGATAAAAAAAGAAGTGTAGCTATCTCGGCAGTCTTTTTTGGTCAATTCGAGTAGGCATATGTGACAGTTGTGACTGCGTGCTTCATTCATAGAGATAACAGAACGAAGACCATCCTCTGTTTCGTTTTCTTATATGTATAGAAGCGAAAATTTTGACTCACTCAAATCACTTTCTAAGAGTATATGAGTAGATGGAATAGTTTTAACCCGAAGTAATTGCGATGATTTAGGCATAATAATGACTACACACATTTAGCTGCACATTCCAATAAAATATGATTCTTCAAAAAGCTCTCTGAGGCCACTTTGGAAGCACACATAAAACGCACATTCAGTTTGAATGCTGACAACAGAAGAAGTAATTTATTTTTTAAAGAACCAACACCACAGATACAACAACAAATGAACACAGTTCTATACACGTTCATAATAGATGGCGCTAGTATGCGTATTTGATGTTATGTTTAATTTATATTTTTAACACCCCCACTACAGCAAATAAACATACATGGCTAAAAAAACCACAACTAAATTAATTAACAATTTTCATGACTGATCCCTAATCCTTCAATACATTTATAATGTTTCATTGGGCTTAAGGCTTTAGTC
The DNA here is from genome assembly GCA_947623375.1 of Apotomis capreana. Classification (NCBI taxonomy): domain Eukaryota; kingdom Metazoa; phylum Arthropoda; class Insecta; order Lepidoptera; family Tortricidae; genus Apotomis; species Apotomis capreana. Next base: position 5,818,754 of record OX392506.1, on the reverse strand, counting down.
AAGACATCAGCTGGCATAGAAGTAGTTGGCAAATAGTCAATACTGATAATTTTATCATTAACAGCATCTTTCACAAAGTGATACCTAATATCAATATGTTTACTTTTTCTGTGACAAACATGATTTGCCACCAACTTCTGTGCGCTCTGGCTATCATTATATAATGTCACAGAATACAAATTTCCAGTTAGTTCACAATGCAAATTTCTTAAATATATAGCCTCTTTACAAGCCTCTGATATTGACATATACTCTGCTTCCATACTTGAAAGAGCAACTGTCCGCTGTTTTTTGCTCTCCCAGGAAATAGCTGAACCCGACATAAGAAAACAAAATCCAGTATATGATTTGCGGTCAATACAATTGCTTCCCCAATCGGAATCGACAAAACCAATAAGTTCAGAGTTTTCTTTTACATATTTCAAACAATAATTTTTGGTATTCTTTAAATATTTGAGAATTCTTTTTGCATAATTCCAATGAACACTGGTGTGACATTTATTAAACTGGCTCAGAAAACTAACACTAAATGCTATATCTGGCCTTGTGAGTACTGACAAGTACATCAGGCTCCCTATCAGCTGTTGATATGGAATCTCAGTATCACAACTTTCACTGTTACTAATCTCAAGTTTACATTCCATTGGTGTACTAGCAACTTTACAATTAGACATATTAAATTTATCCAACAGTTGATCTATATACTGCTCTTGATCTAAGGTTAATGAGTTACATTTTTTATTAATTTTAACCCTCATACCTAAACATTGTTGAACCTGTCCTAAATCTTTAATTTTAAAGTTAGAACTCAACACAGAAACTAATTTTTCAGTCTCTACTGCATTATTTGAAAAAACAAAAAAATCATCTACATATAATGCTATAATTATTTTCACATCATCATACATTTTTGTAAAAATACATGGTTCAATATGACTTGTTTTAAAACCTAAATCACACAAACATTGCTCTACACGCTCATACCAAGATCTAGAGGACTGTTTTAAGCCATAAATTGCTTTATTGAGCTTGACAATTGTTTTTGTTTTTACATCAGAAATATTTGGCTGAATCATAAAAATGTCCTCTTTCAGGATACCATTTAAAAATGCTGTTTTTACATCTAGATGTGTTATATCTAAATTTAACTGCACAGACAATGCAAATAACATTCTGAGTGTGGAGAACCGCACTACTGGTGAGAACGTTTGATCATAGTCTACACCTGGACGTTGTGTATAGCCTTTGGCCACTAAACGCGCTCTATGGCGCACACTACCATCACTATTCACTTTTCTTTTGAAAACCCACTTGCACTGCACTAAAGTTTTATCTGAAGGCAACTTATCCACTGGATCCCAAGCATTGTTATCCTGAAATGCTTGTAACTCGTCCTCCATGGCTTCAATCCACTTTTCTCTATCTGGACTATCCAGAGCTTCACGTATGCTCACTGGATCTTGCAAGTTTTCTTTACTGGATGATGATGCTTCACATAGATTTGAATAGCCATAACGTTCAGGAGGTTTCCTGACTCGTTTCGCTGTACTTACTGGCTCATGAGGCACTGGTACAGTGACGGCTTCTGTGACTGGCTCCGTGGCTTCTACGGGCACTGGCTCAGCGACTGGCTCAGAGACTGCTTCTATGACTGAGTCCCTTTCAGAGTCTTCTGTCTGCTGAAATGATAAATCAAAATCAGTCTGAGCATTATCATACTCTGAATCTGTTGAAGAATCCATATTCACAGGTTCACTTTTCATCTCACTGATTTTCTCTGTATTGCTGCATGGCCTATCTGTCACGTAAACATCCCCCACTGGAACGGAGACTGTAGTATCTGGTGTGAAATTCTGTGTTCCTTCATGAATTACCACATCCCTACTCACGGTGACACACCTTCTGGCAGGGTCATATATTCTGTAGCCCTTGACTGTATCGGAATAGCCTACAAGAATATGTTTCTTTGACTTAGTATCCCACTTAAGCCTTTTTTCTTTTGGCACGTGAGCCATCACGCGACTGCCAAATATCCGGACATGACTTAAATCAGGTTTCTTATTCGACCACAGCTCATAGGGTGTTTTGTTATGTAGACCTGATGCAACTGATCTATTTCTAAGGTAGACTGCACAACTAGTTGCCTCTGCCCAAAACCTTTTGTCTAATCCAGCATCAAACAACATGCAGCGAGCTCGTTCAACAATGGTACGATTCAACCGCTCGCTCATACCATTTTGTTCTGGCGTATAGGCATTGGTCTTCTGGTGAACAATACCTGCCTCCTTCAAATAGCTCTCAAATTCAGTACTACAAAACTCTAGTCCATTATCTGTCCGAAATATCCTTATCTTTTTACTTTGTTGATTCTCAACTACTGCTTTAAATTCTTTAAAATATTTGAATACTTCACTTTTGGCTTTGAGAAAGTAAACAAAGGCCATACGGCTGTAATCGTCTACAAGAATAAGGAAATACCTGGCGTTTCCAATAGATGACACCTCCATTGGACCACAGACGTCCCCATGAACAGTATGCAGTATCTCCGTGCTCCTAGTTCCTGCATGGCCGAAAGGTAAGCGCGCCTGCTTCCCCTCGCAGCACACTGTACACGTACTCTTGTCGATTACTGTCTTATCAGTATAAGACACACCCGTGACTGCTCCATCTCTCATTTTGTTCATATCGTTCATGTTTAAGTGACCTAATCTTCTGTGCCATACTTCACTGCTCACTGATGAAGATGAAAACAAACACTGTTTGCGCTCCGTGTCCAACTTGTACACACCATCAACTAAATTAGCTACAGCCACTAATTCATTCTGTTTGTTAAAAACATGACAACAATTCTTCTTGAATTCCACCCTGTTGTGATTTTTTATCAATTGACTGACCGAAATTAAATTAGTAGTCAGATTTGGGACACAAACAACATCTTTCATTGTGACTTCGTATTTGCACTTTGGAGTAACTGTAATGATTTCCACATCACCCGAGCATAACACTGGCATAGCACACTTATTTGCTGCTATAATCTCCTTAATACTCGGCGTATGCGATGCATTCTGGATCATATTTACGTCCATCGTCATATGAACGCTTGCGCCGCTGTCAAGATAAAAGTCGTGTTTACTAAAATTTCCACTGAGAAAAACGGCGGAAAAAGCGTTGGTCTTCTTGATTTTATCTGGCGATTGATTGTTTAACTTGCACTGATTTTTATAGTGTCCGTACTGTTTGCATCGATAACATTGTATTTTCGATTTGTTATTGTTGGGTTTGACACTTTGACTCTCGCCGCCATGTTGCTTAGCGCCATCATGTCTAGTGTTGCCCACCGTCGTATAGTTCTGACGATAATTCTGAGCTCTACCCACAAATGCACTTCCTGATTCACAATCGTTACCTGCCAAATCAATGAGCTTCGATTTCACAACGTCAGCTGTAATGGCGATTCCAGAATGTTCTATTGCCATTATCATCGGAAAGTATTTTTCCGGTAATCCTGCTAATAGCAAACACCCAATCCACTCGTCGTTCACTGAAAATCCCGTTCCTGACAATTTCTGTGCTGTCTCGATAATTTGAGTAACATAACTGGTCATGGATTCACAGTTATCGAGTCGTACCGAAATTAAATTTTTCAGCAATGTTATTCTTCTTGAGAAGCCGGAGTCATCGAACATGGTTTTCAATTTCTGCCACAAATCCTTTGTCGATGTAGCTTCCTTTATGTGAACATATAACGACGGGTCAATGGTTAAAATTAACTTGGCCTTAGCTTTTGCATCATCCGCGACTACAGTTGCTGCGGCAGCTGCGGTCTCCTCCTTAATGCACTTCTCCATCCCTTCCAATACTAGCAGATTCTCCACTGCAAACGCCCATTCTGGGTAATTTTCTCGCCCTTTCAATTTTGGAACGTTGGTCAGAAAGGAACTGGATGCCATCACTGTTAATTTTTCTTTAACCAATCACAAACTGAATCAGCCTAAGCTAACTTGCTTTAAACACTAACTTTTAGCTATCTAATAGGCATTACTGGGCCATAACCTAATAAAACGCACATTCAGTTTGAATGCTGACAACAGAAGAAGTAATTTATTTTTTAAAGAACCAACACCACAGATACAACAACAAATGAACACAGTTCTATACACGTTCATAATAGATGGCGCTAGTATGCGTATTTGATGTTATGTTTAATTTATATTTTTAACACTATCGTTACTCTTTATTTTATTTTTGTAGGTACAGTCGCCATCAGCTATATCGCAGCATATAAGGCGTTCATAAATATCTGAACATGTACTGTAACGCCCAGTCAATAAGAGTCGTGTTCAGATATTAATGAATGCCTTATAGTTATGCTGCAATATACCTACTTATCTGATAGCGACTGTACGAACCAACTGCAAAATAACGTTGCAAATCCAGCGCACACATAATACGAAGCCGTATAAGCTAGCATCAAAAGACTTGACGAACTAACACCCATTCAAACGTACTCTGTATTCACTCCATTCATTACCCAAAGGAACTTTAATATCCCAAGCGCGAAGTGGGTCGCTCCCCCGAGTTTCACAAACTACAAACTTCGAAGACTTATCACAACCCAACTGAGTCCTTATTCCAGTGGCAGATTGAGTGGCATCTTAATAAAACAAGTTTAATTAAATGAAACTTTAGTAATGTTGTGACGGAGATCGTAACTCTGGATGTTCATGCAGTCATTTCATTTTCAACTTGCAGTGGGGCTATCGAGTTACTAAGAGCTTTGTTTATTGAAGATAAAGTTTAGTAGATTTGAAGTTGTGTAGTTTCATTGCGCTCCTAAAGATTTACGCTTCAGACGCTAGTGTACGTTTGCGTTTTACGCAAAAAAAGGTATCTTAAGCTTTTGTGACGGTGTTTTTAGACACGAAACGTAAAAACCGGCTAAGTGCGAGTCGGACTCGCACAGGTACAAAATCCTTATTTTTTTGTTTTTAGTATCTGTTGTTATAGTGACAATAGTAATAAACACTATGAAAATTTCAAGTCTCTACCTATTACGGCTAGAACGAGATAGCGGAGGCTTTAGTAATAAAATGGACTTTTGAGGCTCAGTTTATTTTTATGTGCTACGTATTTGTATATTTTATGATAATATATTAAGGCATATTGACGCAATAGAAGCAAGGACCAAGGTCTGCTAGTGCTTAAAGACAGAAATATCACCTATAATGACGACTCAGAAATTTATCTTACAATTCAGAGCAATAAGGCACATAACGCTTGAATAAACGACTCAGGAAGTAACATTTCAAACGTGAAGTGATCCAGGTTCTTGAATCAGCGGTATTGTATGAATGGAGGCAAGGCCGCGGGCGTGTGCTAGTTCATAAATCAACATCAGTGGAGTGGCAAGTAATTTGTATATTCAAATGTTCCCGTATCATTGGGTGCCCGCATGTCATCGGCATTCGGCGAATTGAATAATTGGGAGGCGAGGACTTGGTGACTTTCATCGGTTGACAATAACGGAGTTATCGTTTGGTGTTCCTGTGATCAATGCGATGATAACAACACTAACATAGAAGTGTTGTACCCCTGTACTTGTTTGGGGTGTTGAGTCGTTATTTTTATATTAGGGCAGTGGTTGCAAACCTTTAGTCTGCAAATAACTTCAAATTCGCGGATGATGATCACCGTAGTCCGCGAGAAGAGCGGACTTTGTTAACATGTGGTCTCCACAAACTAAAAAGAATTAATCGTGGTCCCTGGTCAGGAAAAGGTTGGGAACCACTGCGTTATGGTTTACACACCTGAAGTAAACGAACATCACATTTGTTTGGCTCTGATTCAGAGGTTCACCTATCTACTCTTTGTAAACGAAAGTGTTAAGAATAAACAGTCCGTTTAGTTAGACTATACTTCGCGGCTCTTGTCACGCGACTTAGCGTCACTCGTCACTCTCCCACAGTACTATATAGAAAGAAATAGACAATATATCTCACGCGAGAAAGAGTCGCGTGTCACGGTTGTGCTGGAGGTGCCGGCATGACGAAGTTGTCGACAGTTCTAGCCAATTTGCCAATATTTATTTTTTAATTTAATTCATTACCTAGCTCAAGAGGCATTTTTCTGGTTGCTCGTTCTTACATAGGCTTAAGTTTGAGACTTTTAGCAATAATATTTAGGAAATAGTAGTAGTAGTAAAGTAGTTTGGGACTTTTAAACTCTCAAATATTTCGAGACCTTGCATTTGAATAACCGTAAGAGTCCTCAAAAAGCCGTCAGCTACTGATTTCCATCCAAAACCTTCAAATAAACCATTACGGCCAAGGTATTCTAATACAAACAAACCCCTTTCTCGCCGCCTTGACCTACGATTCGCCTCGAGCGTCAAATGACTGATTGATTGATAATATTTTCGAGTCGAATTGACAGCCGGTCAGTGACAGGTCTCGTGGACCGAGGGCGCGGGGACCTTGTCTGGGACTTAGGGCAAATGGAACAGCCAGGACTATAGTGAGAGTCAAAATGGTAAAATAATTTTAGCACTTTCTTCTCGCGACAAAAACGGACGTTGTTGGCGAATAAATAGATGATTTTTTATAGTTTTTTGAGCCGCTGGTTAAGCCTTATTCCCCTGATCAAAAAATATTGACGGACTCCGTATATACATTACGGTCATGATATAGATTTGATTCGTTGCGAAAATGGTGTAACTTGGTTGAAACGCTAAAAAATGATCCATTTGTGTTTAAATTGTGTTAGAATCAAAATCCCATCCTATATTGTGAAAGCGACACCTTCTTTTGTTAACAAGAGCAAACTAAAAACGATTTTCTATCCTTATGTAGTTATGTACCTTATCGCACTATTTGGTGACATTTTGACTGAGAAAAAATCCTCCAAAATTGCTAAAGTATCTCCATTTGGCGTTATTTCTTTATAGACGTTACATGATTCCCGATAGCCGCCAGTTAGCTAATATATACAAAAAAAATATTACCCAAGACGAAGAGAAATTGGTGTTTCAGTAGCTTTTTATCCGCAAAAATCTTTAAATTTCTAACACATTATATAACGCCGGTGTGAAACTTCTAATTAACGACCAATATAATTAAGCTATCGTAAAAGTATTTCACTATGAAATCATTAGCATACTAACGAAACTCAAATTAATAGCTAATAAAATTTTAAACATAAACTCGCGAAGACATGTGACACGACGCCCAAAGGACAGGATTCCAGAATTAGAGCGACATCACAAAACATACAACCGTGTCAAAGTAAACATTGTAGCCAGCAGGTTTCACCCCCCGCAGTGCTCGTGTTAATTGTCGCTCGTGAGAGCGTCGTGTCGCCGGCGTGACCGACGGGGCCAACACGACACGACAACTAACCGACATCGATATAAATGGGTTTGCGGTTCATGCGATCATTACACGGGCCCGCGCCGCTCGTACACGAGACACGGCCTAGTCGTAGATTCGTGGTATTCGGGTTCAAAAGTCAGGAGTTAACTAAGGGAACGTGTTGATTTATACTCGCCGACACTGTTAGCGACGGCGTACTGCCACAGTCGCAGTACAACAGTGAATTTAACACTTATAACACTATAATTCGGCACGAATTTGGCAGAGATGCAGTTACAGTTACACAAGAGCATCGTGAGCGTTTCAAAACAAAAGCATAAATTCTATATTAGTCATGAATCCGCGGATGAGATTCCTTTTACTACGAGTCGCGGTAATACTTTTCTTGGAATATCGGCCAAGTATTGTTTATAAAACATGAAAATACTCAACAACAATGAGGAAAATAAAGTGGTGAATTGACTAATAATAATATTGTTGTCAAGTTTGCACAATAAACCAAAACATTGCAACACGGAAATGTTATAACATGATCACTAGGATAAAAATACAGTTTGCACTAAACCGAGTTGAATGCGGAAGGCGAAATGAGCATGTCTCACATTTGGAAACAGTCCCCGAGAGACCGTGGTATTTATCGTGAACCAGAGTGTCAAATAACCTATACGCGAAGCGCGGAAAATGGCTTGCAGAAATGTTAGATGTCCCGCGTCTAAACTCTAAGTGAAGAGCAGTATTTACTGCACCCTAGGATACCCTGATATGGAGTCCGCAATGGCGGGTTAATTAATGAATAATGGATGCACTGCAATATTTCACAAGTTTCTCCAACCGTCCTGCCGTGGGTGTACGATGAGCAATCGAGGAAGCGATGATTTGTGATTTAGATGTATGTGACTTATGGGCCATAAACATGTCAGCAACAGACGAAGCTAATAAACATTGTGTCCAATAACTCCCGCAGAGCCAGCTATTCGCGGGCAAACACTAACTTACATCCATCGCGACATCGCCATTCGCAAGAGTATCAAGAATCTTGCTAATGCGGTCTCCGAGCTCCCTCGGCCCCATAAAAAGGAATTTTCTCTTTTCTCGCAGCTAATCTGTTCGCAGAAAAATCTTTATGTGATTTTAATTAATTGCTTAGCACTAACATCGTAGCGGGGCGCACGAAAACCTGCCCTATTCCGAGACATATACAGGCCACCCGGGCAATCAATCGGCCGATTTAAAGTGTCAGGTAAATTAATTTCTGTCTTAGGAACTACTGTTCGACTTAATTCATTAGGGTTATTCGTATGCTAGTAAGGCGGTGCAGGTTGCGACACCTTTCGCCGTGAGTGCACCGATATGGGGAGGGCCAGCTGTCGTTTTTTTAACGATACCATAAAAGAGCTCGTGCGGCTCAGCTGGACTAGCCGGGTTTTTGCGTAGCGTTGTAAGATCGCAACTTTGCGATATAAAATCTCGCGGTGGTATCAAAAACGATACCAAAAAACGAAAGTAACATTAGGAGGTAATGGCGAATGTAAACTTTAACTTGCACTTTCTATTAACTTCAAGAACATTGACAAGCCTCAACCTAATGTTGAGTGACTGAGGTAAAAGAAAGTTGAGTGTTTGTAAACTTGCACAAATGCCGGGATGAATGTTATTTACATTCTTACGAGCGTTAGTTACGAGTCGAGTATGGTGAGAACGATAACAGTAGACGATCAATTGTGCAAACAAATTGTATGCTCGCGACAAACTGCTAATCGCTCGGTCTAATGTGTTGCCTTCGGTTGATGATCTTAGAGATACTTGTGAGAGTATTGATCTAACAAAAGTACTTTCAAGTGGTTTATGCCTATATTTATGTTAAAATGTTCGACACTGTCGGAAGGAATCTAAGGGCCGCAAGCGTCTCAAGTAGCCTAGAAACCCTTAACAATTTTTCTCCATGTATGTAATAAAGAAACCAGGGTATAGACTTTCTCGGAAGCGGTTTAGAGGCGTTTAACACACATTCCCGGTTTAAGGAGCCACGTCTTGTTATTACCGAGAACCTGGATTATGATTAACTTTACCGTTAAAGCCAACTAAGTGACGGGGGCATAAATGTCACGACATTTAAATATCTAGACCACGATACAACGCCAGCCGACAGGGATTAGACGCGTTTTCAAGCATTTTAAAAAGCTATTAGACTGTAATCGATCGTGTTGGACAGCGCTGCCAACCTGATACTAAATTGTCCATATAAATCATTCGATAAATAAATTTATACTTAGGTATATAGGAATAAATCCATTAAAATTCTAATAAATTTAATCAAACCGTAAATTTGTCCTTCATCCTGCGCCACATTAACATACTTGTATAAAATAAACAAGGAATTAGAAACTTCCCGACATTCACGATGGATTATTTTCGCGACATCATTTTTTATATCCCTGTGTTTTCAAGTAAAAACACACCGAAAAATTTCCTACTTTTTGGTAGGACATCCGGCTATCCTGAAGATTAATTGAAATTATATTTTAAAGGCATCGGTTATGCCTTTTAAGGTGTCCCGTCTGTCCTTTTGGGAGATGTGTTCGTCAGTCGGCATTCCGAATGAGACCTGCCAATTACGCAGAATGGAAACAGACGTTTTTATCCCATCCAAACCGTTATTCGAGTTCGACAATCGTACACGACCAGTTCTTCCTTCCATATACGAACTACCTTGTTCCGATTTTCTAGCACCATCGCAATTTTCCACTTTTTCGACGCTACGGTCGACATTTTGGTGTCAATGCAACACTAAAATGTTAAGTGCATTTCATTCGGAACAGCACCAGATTGTCTCTTTAACTTGTGCGGATTGTCGTCGCTCCGACGTTTTTACCGATAACCGACCTCTTAACCAATATTTACAGTCATTAAATCTTTAGCCAAAACAAATGAGACCTCAATAGTTTTTGCGCCTCCGCAAACGAATTAATTGCAAATAATTATTCAACGCAAACCAAACGAGGTAAATCAGGGAGATTGATTTGCCGAAACTAAAACTGACACAAGGCTGTTCACGGATTAAGCGAAATTGCGTCTAGATATGGGATCAGAAAGTGAAACCAAATCGGTATCTAATTAGTGCGATTAGTCAAGCCCGAATAGGTCGCCGGCGTGCCCGGTCACCATGGATTTCTCGCTTCACTTTTTTGGCGGCACGACATGAATAATTAAGCTGGCAGACATTATTTTGGTAGAGCAAGCGCATTGTTCGCCAGCTGCTGGCCTCATGACACGGATAAATATCCTTGTTCACAATGTGCACTTCGTATGCGTAAAGCCTCTTCTATTGTGTCAATATTGATTTAGCAAGACGAAGACCGAACATTAAATGCATTTCTTTTCAAAGCGAGGACCAACAAAAGACTTGACCAATCGGAAACTGTCGGAGATTACTTTTGTTTAGCCGTCGCGAGTAATTATGCGCTTACAAAATACGAGCTGAGGTTACGAAAACACGAAAACGAAACGAGAGCCGGCATAACACACGAGTGTAACGTAAACGGTTCATAGAAACTATTAATAAACGTAACAATGAGTTGCCTCGCGTTTGATGCGAGCAGCACCCGCGTCATAGCCGCGGCCGTCACTCGTAAAACTAATTTCAGTTCCAGCGACGAGCGAGCCAACTGCAGCGGAGCAACACTCCCAGAACACGGCTGCACCTAAATACACCGCAAGGTTGCAGATACAGTTTCACACCCGAAACTTCGACGTGCAAAACGTGTCATCATAAAATTGCTGACAAGTTATTTTCTGTGCAACTGCAATGTGGGCAGCATAAATATAGTGTTATAGGCGTCCGGCGCCGGGTCAAGCACCGTTGCCACTGCAAATGACGCGATTTTATTCTGCAAATACAACTCCTCGCGTCTGCCTCGAGCTCGATTGTAAAAGTGGATCAAACCTTGGCATCCGTGATGTCCTGGCAGAAGGCCAACCGCCTCCGATTGAATGAGTGACGATTCGCAAAGACGAAAAAAACCAGGGGTAGACAGTCACATTCGATCTATATCGGGGAGGTCGAATTTTCTGAAGCGCTCCCTGAGTCAGAGGCGCCGGCACTTGAGTGTCTAAAGCTAGAGGAAATGCGCAGACGCCGGCTAGATAAGGATGGCATTCTGACTATTTCAGTATCAGGTTGGTAAGCAACATGGTTGGTTAATAGTTGGGTTTGTTTGGACTGTAGAGCTCCTGTTCGAGAGTATGTCAAACGTGACTGGGGAGGCAAAGGCCCCTTGTGGGAGTCACGTACGCGGCGCGCTGTCTGACAGACCCGCCGATAAGAATTAATCGGCAGCAAGAGTCAGGAGTTATCGTCCGTCATCAGACAGATATCTCTTCATTCGTTTGGAGATTCCCGAGTGATTAATTCCTCGTAATGAGAGTAGGAAGAGGAATTTTAAAACCGTCGCGCAATGCCAAAAGATTACAGTGAAAGACATTTCTTTGAGTTTATAACTATAGCCTGTTTACGATATTTTCTATTCGTTCGTATGAATGGCTTGTAAGTAAATCACAAAGAAGTTTTTGAGAAACCCTGTGTCACTTTATTTCTTTGAATTGCAACAGGGTCATAAGGATATGAAATTGTCCTAAATACAACTTAACTCGGAAGTATGCTTGAACGTTTATTATGTACCTACCTAATGATTTTTACTGGAAAAAAGTACCGTAATTTACCATTCGCATATCCAGGTCAGACGTTAGCTCATTCATCATTAAAAATATGTAACTAGTTGATCAGTTTGCGCACTTAGGTCGCATCATCCAACATCGTACGATGTTATTAAGCGAAACAATAAAAAGCTTTGTATCGGATTAACTGGCTGGCTGATATAGGAGTTAACACAACTAAACAGAGCCCAGATAAGACCCATAGTTAGTAATTGTGCCCTTGAAAAGTACGAGATAACGAGCTACAGATAATAACAGACTTCGCTTATGTTGACCTTGTCTCAGACAGCTCAAAAATGATTTATATATCTATACTAAACTGTGGAAAATAATGTAGGTATAGAGCTAATGTTGCACAATACTAATTACAATAGCTTTAGAATAGAGATCGATCTCCTCTTTGTGCATTTGGATTTACTTTTAAATATAACCCCATTGTTTCCACACTACTTACTTATCAGATCAGAACACTTGAGAATTCCCTGGCAATTAAAAAACGAAAATAAAAGTTAAGTCTGCGATAAAAATAATGTGGAGTTTAAATAAGTGGGACTGACATAAAATACGACATAAAAAAATAGAAATAGCGAAATGGCGTGTCGACGCAGACGATTGTGCAGCGATAACGCCTCTAACTTCAGTAATGATTGCGCTCATGCGTGTTGTAATGATGGAATTTCAATGATCATTGAAATGGTGTACCATAAGAATAAATAGACTTTACTGTTATGAATGATAAGCATTGAGCGGCAATTATACAATCGTTGTTAGTTAAGACAATAGGCGCACGCAGTTCGAAAACACCAACTGTTTTATATTGTATGAGAACAAATAACTATGAACCGTTCTTATGGTAAGTTCACGATGACGATCTATTTCATCTATGATGAATTGAATGTCATGTATTCATCATGACTCTATAAGCTTGTTGACGTCTTATGATTTTTGGCCCTTCGAGAAAACAGTGGAATTTTATTTTTTATTGTAAAACAGGAATATTCATAACCGGCTATCCGTATGGATACTGATAAAGCCGTTAAAACGCGCCAGTAAATAGGAATTGAATGTATAATATTTTTAATATCAAATTTCGGCGGACGGAACGTTCCGATAAGCGGCAAAGCTGCAGATAAGCCTGAAAAACATCGGTTTTATAGCTATTTTCTGCGAATTTACATATGCGTCGGGGGTTCAAATATCGCTCACCTTAGCAGCGGGGATGTTGGCGTTCATCCAACTGTGGATTCGGACGCCTTGGCTATCGCCGAATTTCGTGCACCAAATAATACTTCAGAACACGACAGTTTATCCTTTAAACACAAGCACACAAAAACTAAGCACGTTAACACAATCGGTTTTTGGCTTCTTGATAAACACTACAGAACCAACAATGGTCTTTCACATCACGTCAAATATTTGCGCAGTCACAGGTGTACTCGTTGGAATCGGAGCATCGGGCGCCGGCAACACGTGCGTGCGCTCTCGACGGTTAGTCGCGAACAACAGAAGATAAGCGGGCGCGCAACGCTTCGCCCCTCCACGACCGCTGTACGCACCAGGCACAGCGAGACTGACGGACCCGACACAGCCCACCGGCCCCGCAGCGGCCGCATCTTCGCAACTCGCAACCCCAACCGAACCCTGCCGCTTCCTTCCACAGACACATTTTTTCCCCCAACAAAAACACGACCATCGCAACTCGTGCAGGACAACTTTGCGTTTTAGTCGTGGAATCCGACCGCTTTTTCCGTCGCCCAAGTAATTATTCACGCCTTTTACGATGCGTAAACAGTAATCTATTCGATTATTCTCATGAGAATGTCGGGACTTGTAATTATGCAGAATAAGCCGATAAACTGGAACATGTTTGAGCGCGGCTTATTGATTTAGATGTCACCGGTGGCATGAAAGTAAAAGCGCATTAGTGAACCGTCGGTCATTGCCTTTAAGATTTTTGATACGAGCACGGTATCCGATCTGTCCAATTGCGGGTTGACTTGCGCATTTTGCCGTTACAAAGCCATCATAATAAAGTTCGATAGCGACTGGGTTGCTTGTGAGAAAGTGTGCCACATCCTGAAACTGAGTTAATGGGTGGGTAATGACGGGCGGCGGTGCCGCTAGGCGCTAGGATCACGTAGGAGCAACGGTACCCATCGTCAGCGACGATATGCATGCTCGACGCTTATATTTGAATAATCGCAGCACACGGCCGGGTATCGAGAACAACCAACGGAGGTTGATAACTATTAGTTTCCTAAACAAATTAACCCGCTTCAATCATGAACGCCTCACAAACATCGAGTCCCATAAATGGTATCTTCGCTATATATTAGTCTTTGATTTAATAGCTAATTTTCTTATCTCGATGGTTCGTCGATTATCAGTCGCGCCAAAGGAAATCTTAATTATAATGTTGGCGAGGAATCCAAGCGGGCAAAATGCATCGTCCGATTTGAAAATCGATTGAAACGATAACGTCTCCCATAGACGAGAGATGCATGAAAGCTGATACAATTAAATAGGAATCCAGAGGACCCGGTCACATCGGCGCGTATATTAATCACTGGTTACGCGGGCAAATAGGAGATGTTCGTCTTCGCAATGTTCCGTTTGAAGACAAGGTGTGATTGCATTTATCCGGTTGTTTGCGGTGAGGTCGTTTGATGAGCGTCTGAGAGCATTCTTTGGATGCAGAGTATTCCATCTCGTTACTGTTTCCTACGTTCTGCGTAGACCAATTATTGCTTTATTATACCGATGCGTGCTCGCTCGGGCTTTCGACGATCTCCGTCCAAAATTTTATTACTTTATTAGCTGCTTCACGGACTATAGATGACGGAATGCCAGGCGACGAAGCACGATTAGATAACATTGTTTTCTTTTCATATTAATGAAACATTTATAGGCGTATCTGAATGTCAAAGGGTAACATTTTGAAAATAATTGGTTATAAAATTCTACAAGCTTTGCTTTAACGAAGCATAAAATGTAAAGCGTTTATTGTGTCTGCTATCAGCCTTACCGGTCATTTATATATTGTCGATGTATTAACATAAAGTAAATTGTACATGCGACAGCGGCCTGTAAAGTAAACGGTACCGTTGCAGAAACCCTATAAAACGCGATTTTTGCCGATTTCGATCGTGCGATGGCCACTTTCTCCCATTGTTTTATCGGAGGTGTCGACTGGCGATTTATCGAGCACGCATCGTTTGACAACGACGACACGACGAGAATCGAACCCGCGCTGCGCTAACAAAGGCATAAACAAGTTTCTCCACGACCCTACGGTCCCTACAGATCAGGGATTAATGAAGCTTCTCAATAGGAAAGAATAAAACTTGCGAGAATAAAACCCGCGCTCCTTCCAACAGAAAACGCTGTAAGCATATTCAAGTTCCATAACTCCTTATTACCTTTTGACTTTAGAGATTTGCATTCAAGCAGATCGCTACCAATGACGCATAAAAATAGACCATAGAAACATTAAAGGTTTATTCTTTAAGAAAGTCTAGTTGCTTTAAGAATATGCCCACGCATCGAAACAAGAGTAAGACTCGGACCTTTAGCCGCGACGTTTGAAATGTAACCGTCGTGTTCCATTTTCAAATCGGAAATAGCATATCACGTAGCGGTGATAATGTCTCCAATTAATAGAGGCTGCGTCCGCGCATATCTGAGGCTAGCGGTAGCTAACATTTCCCTCGGCTAATTGATTTTGCATACACTAACGAATGGCGGAAATATATGCGGAACCTGCGATTACTTAGGTTACATCCGTGACCTTTGCGACTTGTAAATAAAGGCATAATTGACAGTCGCTTGGTTCAACTCCACGACTGTTGTTTAGTTAATTCTGTTCATTTTAGGATTAAATATTTGGGAGTTGATTAACTCATCTTATTTACATGTTGCTTTGATATTAAAACCTATCCTAACCTATAAATGAGTATAATTGCTGAGTATTTCAAAGATCAACGATGTAGTGCGAATATTAAACGTCCAGTGAGCCTTAAATTCCACTGAGGATATCGGCGTTCGAATCCAGAAAAGGCATCAGATAAAGAATACTGAAATACTAGATACATTTTAAAATAAAGATAATATTAATTTTATTCAATATCCACGAAGCTTTAAATGTTTCGAAACTAAATTATAATTGGTATAAGTTTCGGCTGTCGGACTCCAGACCGTCAACATCTCCTGATGATGCCTCGTAGAGGGGCGATACACGTGTTTTGTTACTTTGGTGGTGGTTTGTTATATTTATTTGCGCATTTATTTTTATTATCTTACCATTAAATGCATGTATGCATGAAAAATTAGGCAAATAAGTGTAACGAGTAAACACAAATTAACTGGCACGTTATTACATCGCGAATTAGCAAAGCATTATTATTGTTTTCATTAATTTGCATTAAATCAAAGCATATCTGCCTACGAAGATAGGTGGGAAAATGAAACCATACCTTTACCTCGTCAAAACAAAGCAATATCGAAAAATCGTCACCAGCTTTCATAAACTCTTAATTTCTTAAGCCTCCGTGTCCGGTTTTCCAATTAGCTTGCATCTCGACTCCCGCGCATCGGAGCGTGCCGCACGACCGCTCCCGCGCACGCAGCCTGTGTCGTAATCGTCTGCTTTTTAGGGTTCCGTAGGCACGACGGGCTCACTACGCCGGTTCGTAGAAGCCCAAAGAAATGGTCAGGACCGGGACTGATCACCGAATCGCTGGAGATACCTGACAACGACCTCCACCAGGCGACGGACCACTGATATAAGAGTCACGGTCCTCAGTGGAAAACGATTAAGAATAGAGACTTTCAGGTTTTAATGGGAACTAGTTACTGTGTGTCCGCCTATCTATATATCACAAATCGATATAGCAGAGAATATAGAAATAGGAGTGACATCTAAGAAGGAGAAGAAGGAAAAACTGTATATACCTAAGCGATACCATTACCATCGATGTTTATTCTCAACAGATTTATTACGGGTGACCTGAGTGACCAACGATAGGAATAGCATCTATTGAGAATTTGAGACTAGTTCCAATGGTACGTATTTTTCGGCGCCTGTGCACGGTGATACTTTTCGTAATTGACTCGAACTTGGCGGTTTTTTCTGTCTATTCACTCCGTGCAAGTAAGAGCGAGGAGAGTGACAGACATGCAATATGCAATCGAAGTGGTACACGACCTGTATAACACCTCATAGAACTCCTATTATATTCGAACTACAGTTATAAGGCTGCCAGTCCACAAAAGCGGAGCGGAGCGGAGATGTGTAAAATAGACCAATCAGATTCCTCAGATTTAAATGCACTTCTTTTGGGCTTCACAATGACGCAGCCTGATTGGTTCATTTTCCACGCTCCGCTTCTGTGGACAGGCACCCTAAATGCGGCTACATGGGACTTAAAGATGTGCCGTTATTGAGAACGTTGCCCGATTTGTATGGGTAAAGAACCTTCTCGAGAACATTTTCAGATTTGAATGGGAAAAGAACGGTCTCGAGAAAGTTTTCCGATTTGTATATGGAGAAAGAACGTTCTTGAAACCATTTCTAAATCGGGAAGCGTGCTCAATAACGGCACATCTCTACTTGGCACAAACCAAGTGCTATGTTAGTTTGCCCTGAAAATAATTAAGTAGTACAAGCATGAGAAATTTTCTTTTTATTAATTTAGGAGCATAAATGAGAATAACGCACAAGCTTTAAAATTAGGGTGAAAGAGGTTATAAACTAATTAGTTTTATAATTGTTAAGTCTAAAATAAACAATTGAGTATTAATGCATTTTGCCATTGCAAAATTAGTTTTCTACATATTCATCTATTCTTAAACAAAGTATCTTAAAAAATAGAAGAGCGTCACTAAAAGTAAAAATAGTCGTCTACTATATCATATCTAGATAGCGAGCAAAACTACAGTGACAGCTAAATCATGTACCCTAGTCGACTTTTTACTCTAGACGTCCTTAGCAAGAATATATCTTTGAAATTTATGGAAGCTAACTATGGACACTAAAACATGTTGCATCTACACTTAGGGCCTCCGAAAGAACAATGTCATATGAGACTATACGCTCCATATAGACATGTGGCGTAATCGTATGCTAAGACATTCAAATAAGACAATGTAAACAATGTCGTATGTAGTTATATGCTTTATGGTAACTTGCGTCATACTGTTTCTAAACGTACACGTTCAGAAATTCAAATATGACAGCGATACGACTCAAGCTGTGAGAGCAAGAACCACTACGCGGTTGAGTTATGTTTACACCTGAATTCTTTGACGTCGTATACAAACGAGGTGCAAACTTTACTCGACCGGATAGTAGTCGTGTGCCCTTGACGTCTGCGCTATATATCACCGACCTTACGTCCACTGAGACATTAATCCTGCGCCAGTCAACCTGAATCACTATAAAGACGGTATAAATTTTGAATCAAAATAAAATCACATACCAATTTATTCGCCAAAGAAATTGGTTAAAAATAAGCTGTAAAATGTACCTGAGAGGCCTTGGATCGGGTTTCTCACTTTCGATCGAGCGGAACTGAGTCACCGCTAATTGGGCTTTACATAAAGCTGGCTCCACACTCGCGTCGGGGATCAAAATACGCAAATATTTGCATACGTTACGCATTGAGGCATATCTCTAGATCGGTCGTGACAAAAGTGTAACGCTGGCTTTATGTAGCTTGGAGGACATAATGATATTAAATCAAGGGCCTCATAAAGTATGAATTCCTGCATCATTTTGACAGTTTAAAATGTTGTTTGACACCTGTATCAGTTTCTTTAGATTGAAATGCGGATACTTGCCCAATTGGGATGCAATACATCTGTACAATATAACAGTCCGTGTCATTGTATGTCATAAAATACGTATTTACGATATGTAAAAAATTATTGGTGTTTAAGAACCCTATTCCTTAATTTGAATGATAACATCTTGTAAATAAATAGCAGCTAAGTTTAGGTATGTTAACTAAGCCAAATGCCAGAAGGCGTTTTTCATACACAAACGTATGACGATATATCGAAGAAGGTTAAGCCAATATTTTACTAGCTGCGCCTTAGAGTACATCGATTCATTTGTTAAATTCCATACACAGTTCGTTGCGCTAGTTCCCAAATACATAGCAGCCTACACATAACCAAGCTTTTTGATTATTTACAGCAATGGTTCCCTACCAGTTAAAAATGAAAATGAAAAAAAAAAAATAGCGCTCGATACATTGCCGGGATCCGCTGGTGGAGGGATATTTGTTTATTTATTTTTTTCATGCGTAAAAAAAATACCCGGTGGATTGCGTTAAGTTTGCACCTGGTATGTATGGCGCAGGATACGAATGGGTGCAAAGTTAACGCAACCGATCACATTTATTGTATGGGAGCCCCAGTTAAATATTTATTTTATTCCGTTTTTAGTATTTGTTGTTATAGTGGCAACAGAAATACATCATCTGTGAAAATTTCAACGCTCTAGCTAGCAGACATATAGACAAACAGACGGACAGTGGAGTCTTAGTAATAGGGTCCCCTTTTTAACCTATGGGCATGGAACCGTAATAATAGGGTCCCATTTTAACCCCAGATACGGAACCCTAAAAAGTAGGCCCTAGTCAAGAAAAGGTTGGGAAACACTGAACAAAACCAAGATTTGGATTATATACAACTTACAACTAGCGTGTTTGTTTGACAAGCTTGTAAATTGTATTGTACGATGCCAAATGCCTCGCAGCCTAAGATGAGTGTTTGGTATGTAATGTGAGGAGGTGTCGGTAAGTGGCATCATAACGCACTCACTTTGCACGAGTATTTGTTTAGTGCTCTTAACGTTTTATAAGTAAGGAGGCGGTAAAATCACAGAGATTTGGACGCTATTTTTCGGCCGCTTCAAGTGCAATGCATTCTGTATAGAACCGAGCAAATCGTTTGGTATTTTCGGTTACATTCAACCAGGGAAGTTAGCAAACCATTGTCGGTGACGAGGTTGCGCGGTTTGTAGTGCACCTGCCTAGTGAGCCGGCGGTTCTGGGTTCGAATCCCGGCTGGGGAAAATATTTGTATGATGAACTCGAATATTTTTTCCTGGGTCATGGATGCTATCTACATATATATATATTTATATATTATGTAAATAGTCGTGTAGTAAACAATAGGCGTTCTTAATCTTATCGCTAAAGAGCGATCTCTCCAGACAACCTTTGGATAGATACATTGATCCAGATATATTGATCTATTACAACCAACTTACCACATCATTTTTGTCGCTAAAGTGGTTTGGCCTTGATATCATATCATACATATGTGAATTGGCAAAACATTCTAAAATAGACTTATGCTACTGCTTATAAACTATGTTTGGAATACAATACATTCTTAACTTTTTGAAGTAGTAGATTTAAATATCAGGGTTTTAATGAAACTAATTTGATTATTATTTATATTTAATTTTTATTATTTTGAGGGATATGTAATTATATAGGTACAGCTATTGTATATGGTCGTGACATGAACACATCGTTTGGGGTATTTGACAGGCAATTAGTAACATTTTTATGTTGCCACTCAAAGGCAAATAGAGCACTACGCTACAGCAGACTGTGGACTGTGGTGATTCCGAAATCTCCGAAGGCTTCATTAGTCCCACAAACTTGCTATTTCGAATAATTTTAATTTAACCGCAGGAATTTGTAAAGGTTCAAACATCCATCTATAGACTATAACTAACTAACTGCGCTGGCTCAGCGACCCAAAATGAGTCTTGGCCTCCGACACAAGAGCTCGCCACTTTACCCGATCCTGCGCAATCTCTCGCCAGTTTGTGGCTCCGAGCTCACGCAGATCCTTCTCTACCAGATCTATCCAGCGGTACTTTGGCCGACCGACCGGACGACGCCGCGTCGGTCGCCCAAGGTATGCTCTCTTCACCTGCCGATCCTCTCCCATTCGCTCAAGGTGGCCGAGCCAGCGAAGATGATGGGCCTTGGTCTCACCAATGATATTCGGTTCGGCTACCAGTTCCTGTATTTCGGAATTTTTGAGTTTTCATCTAGTTATAGACTATAACTAATTAATAATTATTAATATAAAAGCAAACGATTTTTTGTTAATTACGCATGTTGTGTTTGCCTGTAATTGGGTAGTAGTAGTTTATGTGACTGTACATAATGAAGGGTATTAAACACGTGTGTGGGTTTATGAAACGCACCGAAGGCAAATTTCATAATAACATCACACGAGTGTTTTAATGCCTAATTATGTACAGTTACATACACTACTTTATCTAGCCACATATCATAGGCCTCCATGATGCATTCAGGAGTAGCACATTACGACAAATATTACCCGGTAATGGCGGTAATGAAGTTTTCTGGCAGCTGTCATACTTTTTTTTATTCAGAGACAAACTAGAGTTGGCCCCAGCTAGCATATCGTTCGATATCTTACTTAAGTGCGACATTTGTCAAATTTGATGCAAATTGACAATTCATTTCGAACTAAACGTCATCTCGACTGATATTAGAATAGAGGTCAAATCAAATTTGAATAAATAATATTATCGAAATCAATGTTATTATTTAGCAATAATAAAATTTTCACAGATAAGAAATTTATTCTAATAAAACAGTCTATTTTTATGGTGGTCATAATGTGCGGTTCTTGAACGCATCATGGAGGGTTTATGATATTTGGATAGATAAATACTTTTATATGTTTAGTACTTTTTTTTTAATGTTCGCCGTATAGTATTGTCCCTGTTGGCAAACCTAATCAGTAAATAGTTCTAATCTGAAATTTTGAATTGATCGGGATTCAATTTTACTGTAACACTTACAACACGTGGTAGAAATCCATTTGCATACCTGTAACAAAGAATATGAAAAATGTTAAATACCTACGTTTAATCATTTTTTTTATACTAGAAGATAGTCGGGTAAAAAGTTTCCTATAACCACTTTTGGATGTTCAGCTATCCCAGTGTCAAAATTGTTTAAAATCTATCCGTACATTCGTTAATTTCCACGCGATGAGCGGACAATTTTTTTTACGCAGTGTCATCTGTTGGTAAATAATAATTTTATTAATATAATTTGCTGGCTCTGTGTGCCCATGCAAGCCCTGGATCGAAAATGATCTGTTTGTCTTGTAATAATGACCCCTCTCAATAGAAAACTAATTTTCAATACAATTTTAGAATTTTACAAATAGTAGATTACGTTTGCGACAAGCAAGCGACCCACCTGTAGCTCTAGCATAACTGTTAAACGCACCTCTTCCTCGCGCGACTGTCCTGTCTCTTTCTGTACAGTATTATGAGAGAGTGACGGGTGATACTATGTCGTGGGACAAGAGTCGCGAAGCATAGTTGTGGTAGACGGGCTGATGGTAAGCGGATACCGTAATCTACATAAATATGGGATAATTAAAACTGAAGATATTTCATATATTATTGATAACCATATTTAGCTTAGGGCTATTTGCTCTCACTTCTACCGTTTACATAATATTTTATTAACAATCGAATTATAATTTAGCAATAATTCACAATTGTTTACAATGTAACGGTTATATTCCGTTCAATTTTCTACATTGTGTCCAAGTTACACAACTTCATTAAGTTTGAATTGAGAGCGCTAGAGTCGCGTTTCTAATCAATTCAAATTTTGATTTATGTTTATAATCTGTACATAATTTATCTGTAATTAAATGTGTGGTCATTGGCCACCCATTACTTGAACTGATGAGCCATTACGTTATGTCACTTGTTACGTAATTTGGATAATTTGTGTCAGTGCATCTGGAAAGGTACCTAGTCACGACATCTAGTTACCGAGTTACATGAGTTTTTGTGGAAGCTGGTGAAAAAGTGCCAAAATGGGTTTGTGTTATAATTGGGTTATTTACATCCTAAGGAACACGTGTGTACAAGAATATCAGTAAAATTATGTTTTTTTAGTATATTTCTCCGACTATAAAGTTTAGTAGTCAGGGTACCTTGTCACGCCATGTCTTAAAAGCCTTTAAATTTTGAATAATTTTGTCAATATTTCCATCGCGGGTAGTCAACTACCTCTTTTTAAGATAAGGTATAGGATCGGTATATAGCAAAAATAATTTTTTGAACAAAAAAAAATACTTAATGTTTTTTATAAGAAAACATTCAATTTGCATGTGAAATAACTATTTATTTTAATTTAATACGTTTGCCATTACTTAGATCAGAGGCTGGAAAGGTGCTGAAGGTGAAGGTGCCGAGGGGCCGGGGGATGGGGCTATATTAAAAAAAGGGTACAATTTAAATGCTCACCAAAAAAGATTTTATACCCCCAAAACTAAATACCAAATAAATTGAATTGCTTCCATTTAATATAAATTCTCTCTAAACAGTGCTCCCCAAAAAATATCTTTTTGCTTCCCAAAATGGATGTTTTGCTCACCAAATATTGTTTTCATAAATTAGTGTTTCAGCTAGGTAACCATCTAATCCTGATCACCTTTCAGAGCAGATCCGACTCGGCCGGGTTAGGTTAGGTTAGTTTTTTTTTATATCCCTAAAAAACGATGATTTTATAGGATGTAAGAAAAATAATTATTTGCTTTATTTATAGAATAGTTTGGGGTACACTATTTGGTGAGCATTCATCCGTTTTGGTGAGCAAAACATCCATTTTGGTGAGCATTAAGAATTTATTGGTAGTAATTTATCAATATATTTGGTAGGCGTTTAATCATATTTGGTAGGCGTTTAAAATTATTTGTTTTATTTATAGAATAGTTTGGGGTACACTATTTGGTGAGCATTAATCCGTTTTGGTGAGCATTATGAATTTATTGGTAGTAATTTATCAATATATTTGGTAGGCGTTTAATCTTATTTGGTAGGCGTTTAAACCTAAGCCTTAAAAAAATCCAATAATTCTATTATTACAGACATTACATTTACTGTTTTATTTTGTTTTGTACTAAAACAAAGTATTTTGATTTAAATAAACATTCCCGGAATATTTCACCAAGCCTATTTCATCGATATCGATACAGAATTGCACCTTCACTATCGTGTGTTGTTTGACGTACCTATATAATTAGTAATATTGATTGAAAGACTGATAAATCATAAATTAGGTGCAGTTATGTACACAATTCAGTTATTTTTTTCTAGTTACTTCATTTATGTAAGATAATGACTTAGCGTGACAAGGTACCCAGTTTAGTAAAATGCTAAACTTGATGTCTTACACGACTAAAACAAAAGTTTTTATAAATAAGAATACATTAATTTCCGCTATAATTATCCTAAATAACATTTTGTGACAGATATTTCTTGCATTATAGGTACTAAAATTGTGATCTTCGAGTTTAAGTTACTAAAGTTTAGTAAATGTCGTGACAAGGTACCCTAGTTACGTTTCCATACAAAAGTTTCGACCGAGTCACTAAACTTTATTGTTAAAAAAAACTGCTTTAACACCATTTCTATTATACCATTGTGGTACACCACGCTAAATACCATTTGATCTTGTGATATAGCATGAATATACAAATTATTTGGTGGTTTTTAATATTATAAGTGATCTTTTTTGTAACTGTTAAAAATGCGGTAATTATTAAAATTCTTTATGATTATGGAATTTTCTTTCATTCAATTGTCCCAAAATGCCATAGAATATGTAACTATGATGATAAACTAACAGTTATAATCTCGTTATTTTATGAATTGGGTATAATTAACACTTTCGTGTTTCTTCCACCCTGGCATGTTCAACCTAAGAAATCAGAATAATTAACATGTATTTTTAGACAATTCACCTTTATTATAATTCTTTAACATTCAAAGATTATGATTATACCCTTCACTATGTAACTTCGAAGTAGAAGTGTGTTTTTTGCCACTATAAACTTTAAATGCAATTTTCTCAACTTGTGCATTTCGGAAGTCGAAAATTCAAAAATGTATATAAAAATAGTGCTTCCACCTACAGTCATTATTCTTTTTTGTATTGATAGCAAATTTAATCTACTTTTTGGAACTATGCATAACTCAATACCTGAAACAAGGTACCTTTCCAGATGCACTGACACATTTGATGGTGATTTTAATTAGAACACGGCTGCGGTACATTGGCTTTCCGTTTTGGGGTTACAGTGAATGGAACGCGGCCGGTATGTTACTTGTTTTATTTCCGTTTGACTAATACTAATCAAGTGTTTAGTGTAGAGTCAATTAATTAAATACTAATTAAAAGTGTAATTGTTGAAGAAACTAGTTTATGTTAAAATCACTAAAGCGAATAATTTGAAATGATTTTGATGACAATGTGCAGATTTGGAGAGAATTGAACCAATTCCAAAATAGACTTGTGAATAATAATAATAATAAAAATGTTTTATTTATCTGCTCACAAAGGATATACAATTTCACAATTACACAGTAGTTACACAGTTGAATGATTGTGTATTCCTTTGTGAGAGACTGGTGTCTGAACTAGGCGTGAGCCTGTATTACAGATCACCAGGCTCTCAACCCGGGAAAACATGGGAGTATACAATTACATACTTTGGCCGTGCACATATATTAACATATCCTTCTAATACAACAAAAAGAAAAGAGAAAAGGAAATAAGCTAAAAGTTTGACATGCAATGGAATTAGTATGCTGATTATTAAATATTTACATAGGTACAGAAATGATAGATGAACCTAATATTTGCGAATGCTCGAGCTCGTGTATTGTGTCAAGTGAGTAATTGTGTCACTACGTTTAGTAGAAATCTAATAGATCTTATATCTCATTGTAGGTAAGCGTGAGTAACAAAGTTGTAATTTTGTGCTTGCATTCTCTTTGTGGTAGTGCGTATATGTTGGTTATTCTATTTATTCTGTTGTACAACTTAGGGCTAAGAAAGTCGAAATGACGCCCAGAAAGCGCAAGACGAAAATTGTTACCGACACAGACATTGTCCATACGACGCCTATTCTTCACATAATCTATGTCAAAAGTTAGAGTTTTGTGTTTTTTAACTATAATTTGTCGAATAAACAGACTACGTACTGTTAAAACTTTACTCTCCACATAAAGGTCAACAGTAGGATATCTGAAGGGTCTCTTGTGGATTACTTTTAATACTGCGCGCTGAGCCCTTTCTAACTGCAGGAGCGTGGTCTTACTGGCTCCTCCCCACACACCAATACAGTAAGATAAAAGTGATTGGACTAATGCAAAATATACAATTTTTGATGTTTGTTGTTCAACTACTGGCCTAAGGCTTTTAAAGACGAATAATAATTTTCGGATTTTGGTAGTTAGAGCTTCAATATGTAATTTCCAACGAAGGTTACTGTCAACAAGTACACCTAGGTACTTGATGCTATGACTACGTGACAGGGAAGAGCATCCACACTGGGCAGTTCGGGGCAGACATTTGTGAACCGTAATATCCGAGAAATCCACATCAGGCTGCGAGGCTGATTGGGGCGAGAAGGTAATGAATTTGGATTTTTCTAAATTTAAAGTCAAGAGGTTAGCAGACAGCCACGCTGATATATGCTCGAGTGCATTTTCCGATGCTTTCTTTGCATTTGTCCAATTATCCCCACTCACAACCAATGCCGTGTTATCGGCGTATGCTATGATTTGGCAATTCGGTAATTGGAGAGTGCAGAGGGTGTTTATGTAAATAAGAAATAGGGTAGGCCCCAGGACACTGCCCTGGGGTAAAGTCAAAACTACTGAATTTGTACAAATTTGAATTATTTATAGGTTAGTTAAGAACTGACACATTTTATTCTTTCATACAATTTTGTCACTCTCTTATAAAGGTCAGGAAACTGGGTACTTCAATGAAATATATACCTACGTAGGTATCTACTGTTTTTTTTATACCACGGAGGTGGCAAACAAGCTGACGGCCCGCCTGATGGGAAGCGGTTACCGCAGCCTTTGGACGTTTGCAACTCCAGGGGATGGATGCATGTTGCCGACCCTATTTTAGGCCCATAAAAGCTGCTTGGCTAAATGGCAGATTTTTTCTGTTAGTTAAAATACCAGTCCTCAAAGGCTTAAACTCAGAACATACAGCAATCAGCATCTTCGACGTAAGTAGGTATTCTACTCATCGTAAGCGAATGTTTTGATTTATGCGCAGGAGTACGTGGGAAGGACACGGGTCGCGACGATCCGACCATATTGTAATGCAAATATATATCTCAGACACAAAAGGGAATAAGTCGAACGGTCGTTCACTGGACTTACGATGTTATGACTTTGTTGTTGTACCTTGGATGGCGAAGGATACAGGGCGAGCTGCCGATTGAGAACGCGTGACACTGAGCTGATTGAAACTTACTTACATAAATGTATTCCATTGGGTAACTTGGTATTGTTTTCATTCTTGGTTCGATTTCTCTTCAGCCTAAGATATAGGATGTATTGGAAACGTAGGCGACTAAGACGTGGTCATACTAAGCAGAATCATGAATGATGATTATTGTAATAGTAATTCGAGGTGGTCGCTAATTCGAGTGTACTTTTAGATATCGCCAAATAAGCGATATATGGCCTTTAACTGTCATTAAAACACGATTTGTTCGATTAGAGCTGCATAAACCTTAGCGTCACTAAGATTATTTTTCACACGGGGCCTGGGTGGGATACGGGGGCTTTGAGATGAAGCCATTGTGATATTTCAAGTTACCGGCACGCATGTTTGCGGCAGTTATGTATGGCGTCGCATATAAATGAGCCGTAAACTTAATGCGAACTAGTTGGCAAAGTGGCAATATACTAGGTTAGTATATCGCCACTTCGGAGTTCTCTCCGTGATATCAGAGACCTATATATGGAATTATAGATAGATAGATAGATGACTATATGACAAGTTTATAAGACCCACTGTGCGCACCTTTAGAATTATAATTATAGTAATCTAATTCAAAATATTGGCGTTTTTGAATTGAAATTCTAAAGGTTCACAGTGGTAAGTGTAGCACCGGAGAAGAAACATGCGATCTAAACTGATTAAAATTTAAAGGTTGAGTGAAACTTTCAAAATAGTTTTTGCAATTTTTTATAAGCTCATCTTTAAGTTTGTGATGACTTGGGTTGATGGAGCATACTCCAACGTCTCATCATTTAATAACGTATCACACGTAATGACCATGACGACTTTGATTGACTGTGACGAGACGTCATGGTGTCATTGACGATACGGAACCCAAACGTCAAGATTGATCAGCACCAGTAACCGTAACCAATACTTAAAGTTAAGTAGCAATAAATATCCGTAATTTCAGCAGACGCACGAAATTAGCCCGGGCCATCGTTAAAGAGTCGTAATGCGCTTTTTATGACGTATTATTTATCTTTTGGAGGTTGAATTTGTGGTAAGGAAGCATGAAATATATTACAAAAGTGACGGTTTCATAATTGTTTGCTTTTACTGTAGACAAATGAAAATCTTACGAATATTTGGTAAATAAGGCGCTATTTAGACGAAACTTTGTGACGCGATTATCACGGCATTAAATATATCGACAATATTCAAGTTTACTTTCACTATTCGAATTGCATTGAGTGCAATTAGCGAGTTATGTTACAAAAGATATAGTCACTGTTTATGTATACGTTTTGTAAGTAGGTTTTTGCAGCCATACCAAAACAACTGAACATTTTTCAACTATTTTTCATACTCAAGCAACAACCTATACGACACACTCAAAACATGTAGCTGTGTATCTACGCCATAATAGATGCATTACAATGCACGCAAAATAGGGCTATGAATTCGTCTTCCTCGCGTAAACGTAGTTGCGGGAGGCTTCTAGTACCTTTATAAAATCGATTGTGTACATGATTTATTTATATTTAAATACTTGAGGTGTTACCCGCTCATCCTACGAGAACAATATTTTTTTATGGATAAAAATTAACCTATGTGTTAATCCAAGGTATCAGGTACCGCCATACCAAATTTTATCAAAATTGATCCAGCCGTTTGATGAGCGTGAAAAAGTACCAACATAAACAAACTCACAAACTTTCGCCTTTATAATGTTAGTGTGATAATATGGGACAGTAGAAACTCGTACTTCTACTGTCCGATATTATCAGAGTAGACATACTTAAGCAAAATATCCTTGCCACGCCGACTACGGGAAAAACCTATAGTCTACAATATAAGTCAAGTATGGAAAATAGACATGTGTCGATCTCCAAGCCATTGTTCCATACCCCAGACGGCTCGGAACACATGTAAATGAGCGTCAAACTAGCCAACTACATACCTACCACAATTTTGTTCATGAATAAGCGATTTAAAATCATTCTACTTTTTCCTGTTTTGATTTACTTTGAACGACGTGTCCTCGCTCTGGACTTGATGTTTAAAACAGACGGCAAAAAAGAAGTTTGTTTAACAAATTCCTGGGTTCCGAGGATACCCGTCGAAAATGTCACAGGCCGAAAGGCAAACTAAAATGGTCAAGGTTTCTTTGTTGATGAAGAGCGGGAAAAAAATCAACCAGAATAATATGAGCTTTTGTGTTTGTGGATAGAGATCACAGTTAAGCTGAATTGTTGAGCGATCGTGGGTTTTTACGGTTCGTAAACAATAACATATGCACATGCCGCGGATAGCAACGGACTCATATTTTGCAAGGCGCATTCCTTTTCCAGTCATCTGAACAAATATTTTACGACCTGAGGAATACCTCAGTACTTTTAAAGGGAAATTACGTTCTCGTTTACTATAAATTCGAGTACTTTACGTATACGCGACAGGATTTTTTCCCAATAACGATGTAATAACTTCACTATGAATTGCATTTGTTGTATAAGTAATTGCATTTCAATGTACGTTAATGGGCAAAGAATTCATTCTCAATTATTGAGCAGTTCCCTGGAACTGCCTCGCGTAAGACAGTTGATTAATCGGAATACTTGATCGGCCTTTTTATTAACTACTACGGCTATTTATCGAGTTTTTGTATAAGATACGTTCACTCGCAATAAAACGGTTTTATGACGTTTTTAAATTGGATGAAATCGGCTCTGATTAAAGCAACAGAAACGTGCCGTTATGTGTATTTTATAGCAAATAAATGCATTTTAATTGGCGGATCTGGCGACAATTGGCTTTTGTAACATTTGCAGCTGCGATATCCGAGTATCGATAGAGCGCACACGCTCGGGGTCGCGTGATATGCCAGCGCGGGCGCAGCATCGCCGCCATCTCACCAACTCTTATTGTTTTTAATTGATTACCAGATTACCACGACATGTTTGCATTTAGCAACCCGCGCGTTCATAAACACGCCGCACATTACAAGCGAATCGGCATCAATCAGCCTTAAGTAGCCACTCGTTACAAATTACCGCAATGAGCAATCATCTCGATCGATAAATCACGTCTCACGGTTTTCGACAATTTCCCTTAATTGGTCTCGTTACCCAATCGCGTGCGGCGCGAGCTCGATACCGTGTGTGGCCGCCCTTTGCCCAAATCAGCGGGGTGATCTCGGCGACACTGACCGGACACGAGAAGTAATTAGCGCCTCGGACCACACACTGTAGTCCGTTGCGCTGCTCGATACCGGGCGCCCGAGCACTTTCATCCTCGCGCCAAGCTGGGTCGCGTGAATCACGATCCGCGGATGTTAATGTATTACCTACAACACTCCGTTGACAACGATATAAAATAACCCGCCGGGTGTAACTAAGACGGTAACATGACAGGAACAGTGCTGTAAAGGAATTTTATTCCGTTAGCTTGTAGCGCCACCGACTGCAAGACTTCGACGCTGTCCGACACTCGTAAATCATCAGAAGACACGACCGCTGATGCAACAATGCGTCGAATTAGAATAAATTGCATAATTGGCCCCGAATTTATCAGTGAAAGTGAGGAATCGTCGCACGACGAATGTGTAATACCGGACTAATGATACAAGTAGATCGCGTCGGATTGTGCTCCTGAGTCGTAGAAAGCTCGCATTATTTATTATTTATGAACAGATGAAACCATTGTCGGTTACGATGAGTGATTTACAGCGAAGGCCGTCGCGGATCAGACACTTAATTACAGACGCCTTTCTTTGATCCGTGCATCTCCTAACGACAAATTAAGCTTAATCAAAGAGTCGTAAGGTCCATAATTGTTTTGTAATTAAATCAATACTGCGATTATACCTTGGCATATTCCACGAGGGTTCGTGATGCTTTCGTTAATTTCTAATAATGATTCCTTGTCAGTGATTAATAGGCGCGCCGTTGATTAGTTCCGCATTTAGCTTCCTCTTTATTAATTATTACGGACAGGTCCGTATACCCATGAAGACTGTATTACCTGAGAGAAAAAATATTGTTCGAATTAATAACCTGATGTATAAAAGACGTAAATATCAAATTTTATTAATTTTTACATTTTTTTTCCAGGCGTTACAAAATAATATAATTTTAAGGAAATTTTATTAATTTCATAGTATAGGAAATACAAAACGGTTTTACTTCATTGTGAAATTAATATTCTTTACTCCGAATTACAGAGTTGTACGATTTCTACAAAACTTTCCTTGGGTTTATAAATGGTTTACTAGCAACAGTACGTAAACCTTACTAAATAATACAAAGGAGTTTTATTAAAGTCTGTGGTTACTAATGAATATTAATATTTAAAAGTCAATTCTGATTTCTATAATTGGCAATCTTGTAATAACTAATCCTCTTTCTTGTTATTACGAGTTTTTTGTATTTCCGTAAATAGTAAACTAGTATTAATTATAACAAAGAAGGTTATTTGTATTTACAAGCGCTTCCCTAGATATTAGTAAAGTGTACTAATAACAAGATTCGTAAACACGCCGGCCGCACTCCCCTCCCCGAACGCGTACCCCGTTAAGCTTGTGAGCCGTGTCTCGTCCATTTTGTTCCTAACCGTATGGCGTGCCGGATCGGATACAACTGTACGTGGTGGTGTTTATGTGTTTATATTATACTTAAACCATGGACTTACTCACGGGGGAGTCACTAAAGTCCTGGGGTTTTCCGGAATATGTGGAAACCTTTCGAGGTGAGTACCTAATGACTGTATTTAGGCATTTCTCTTCCCATTAAAATATCTGCGAAATTGAAATTAATACAATATAGTGGTACGACAACCATGTCCGTGGAAGCCAAGATAAACATGATAAACATGCCACTGATGTGCAATGTAGTCGCATACTGATATAATTGTTATTCTATCTATACTTATACCTACTTATGTGATAAAGATATAGCCTCCAAAATACTTGCAGTACGTCTTAATTGACTAGTGCGTGAGATGAATCATTCTCTTGTGTTTTCTTATATCTATATCATTGTCTTTTGTGTTGTCTTATTAGAAGGCAGAGACGATTCGGGGGCGCTGCGGCTTCTAACAGACGACGAAATCCGGCAGCTGATTCCCATTCCGGGGGACCGAGCGCGGTTCAAAATTAATGTCTCGAATTGGAAACGGGAATTGAGTGTCTCCACGCGTTATGAGCGCTGACCTTGAACGCGCGACGCCGCGTTTCTTAGCGGCCGGCCGTTCGGGGTGCCGCGCGGCTGCTCGCGTCGCCGCGGACGGCCGCGTGCTCCCCGCGCTGCTCGCCCTCGCCCCGACGCCGGTCTCATACATTTAGCGCGACGGTAATAACTTTTTAGGGTTCCGTAGCCAAAGGGTAAAAACGGGACCCTATTACTGAGACTTCGCCGTCCGTCCGTCTGTCACCAGGCTGTATCTCAAGAACGGTGATAGCTAGAGTCTAGCCTCGTGCGAGTCGGACTCGCGCACCGAGGGTTCCGAACAAACACTTTCCATCCTTAAGTGGTTAAGTTAAGTTTGCACCTGGTATGTATAGCGCCCCATACAAATGAGGTGCAAAGTTAACGCAACCAATCCCGTTTGTTGTATGGGAACCCCCCTTAAATATTTATTTTATTTTATTTTTAGTATTTGTTGTTATAGCGGCAATAGAAATACATCATCATTAAATTTCAACTATCTAGCTATCACCGTTCTTGAGATACAGCCTGGTGACAGACGGACGGACGGACAGCGAATTCTTAGTAATAGGCTCCCGTTTTTACTCTTTGGGTACGGAACCCTAAAAAGTATAGCTATACCTCATAGGTCTAGTCTAGCTGTAGGTACATTCTTGTGAGAAAGTTGCGTCGGAGTGTACCAGGACCAGGAGGCGTGTTACCTAGTATATCGGACCCCATATATACGCGAACCTTTTGTTTTCAGGATTCGTCATATCCTGTTGATGACGGCTTGGCGACTTTAATAAGGAATGCCATTGATGATGACAACATTTCCGAAAGAGAATTATTAAATATAGACAATTTTTCTATAACATCTACTAGTGGGCAAGCACAAGACACTTTGCAGCCAGGTATGTGTTATATGTTCATCATCATCATCATCATCAGCCTATTCTTGTCCACTGCTGGACAGAGGCCTTTCCAACTGCACGCCAATGTGAGCATTCCTCGGCTACTCTCATCCAGCTCTTGCCAGCCACCCTGCACAGATCATCGCTCCACCTAGTCTGAGTAGGTTATATGTTGTGTAAGTCCAATCAGTAATTTTAAGATTAAGCAGAATGTTTCTACACTACATCCAAACATCGGCAAAAACTTTCATTTTTATAATATTGCTGATAATTTATAGATTTTATCATGTTCATTCAGCTTTCATGTTAACGCAGCATACATATGTAGTTTTAATTAGAATAGCAACTAAATCATGATTAGGTATACTGGAAGCAGAGTTCAGTCAAGCATCTATTAAGCATAGTCAAGGTGAGATTCGTTTAATATTGTTACCTGACACCTGATTTATCTGTAAAATGTGTAATTGCCATCCTTTGTGTACTTTTCTATTGATGTTAAAAGATTAACAAACTTCACCTTGGCTACGCATGCTCATGCCTAATAGATGTTTCTACTTGACTGGTAAAGTTTATTTACACCTGATTTATAGTGTAAATCCGTGCTAATGTTTCAGGTTCTGAAGACTTTGCAGAAGTCAATTGAGAGAATCTGGAAAATTAAATGAATCTCAGCGTAACGTGCTAGTAAAGTTGTTAATACAACCTGTATTCGAAGAGAACCCAAATGATTACAAATAAAGATTTGTTACAATGGTCCTTAGAAATACAAGAAATTTTCAAAAAAGAGTCTGCCGCCTTATATTACACACCGTATGTGTCTGCTTTGGTCCAAAAGACAGCCCGCAATGCATCAGGAAAACTACTGCGATATGTATGTATATAATAAACGCCAACAACTGCGTAGTCGCGGGATAATACAAAGAGCCCGTTCCCGGTCATCAACAAGAACATCATCGTCCTCGAGTTCTGATGTGGCTCCTCTCCAAAGATTGACAGCTGCCTCTGCAGGTAAGGTATCCCCAGTTCCTTAATAAGTGTCAATTAACTTTTTTCTGTACTACGTTGCCATGCTTATGTATCCTGATTCACTCCTTTAAACTATGATCTTGTGTCAATATAGGTCTATTTTTCAAAGGCGCATCTCGTCAGTATGTTAAAAGTCTATAGATTATTTGCATTTTTCTAAGTAACTCTGTCACTATTGTCCCCTGAGTAACGGGACAGAGTAACAACAATAAAAAGATAGCAACCACAATGATCCACCTATAACACTGAAGGCCTCTCCACACACCGTTTATGTTTATTTATGTGGATAAATTTAATTTGACTGGACTCTGAATTGAACTCGGGGATTTAAACTTTCAATAAAAAAATGTTTGTAAGTAGATGTCTGTGTGTTGAAAGATACAACAAGGTTATTAAAAATCAATATTCTGTAAGCGCATTTCTGTATAAATTGGTTACTATATTTAAATTAAATTAATTTTATAACTTTATTTACAGAATCTTCTGAGGAGTTGCAAGAGCAATTAATGTGGCTTCAAAATTCTTTGGAACCATGGCGTCTTGTTGAAGAAAAGTGGGCAGCCACTGCATCATATCGACTTAAATAAGAACTACTTGGCCGGCACTAGTCTTCAGGAATATTTTGATGAATATCCTGGTATAAATTAGTGGTAAGTTAAAATGTTTATAGTATTTGTAGGTCAATCAACTTTTTTTCTCTTGCTTGTTGCCATGGTGATGCCCCCTGAGTTAATCCTTAAAACTACGATTTTCGGATACAATATTTAACAAAAATGTTGTAAAATAATTTTATGAAACATGTAATGTCTCATTTTTTTTATGTGGGTACACCACAAGTCACTTTCAATTGCATACAGTTCGAAAGAGTACGGTAGTCTATCGAGCGCGTCTATCTCAATCTAGGCATAAACATAGTGATGTGAGACCTAATTTGCGTCACAAACGTCCCTAAGTCTTCATCAGAAAGTAGCCTGTAAAACCATGGGAATTACAGATTACAATAATATCTCTTTTTATTTCCATAATCTTATTTTGTTAATTGTTTTTAGATGCTGATGGTCCAGACGTTAAAAATAACGTAGCTCTTCTGTTATTGCCGTACATAACATCAAGCGTACCACTGAAAGAGAAGAAAAAAGTCTTGTGGAGACCTTCAAAGTCTGAAGTCAGAGATGGGTTTATAACTCAAATTGGGGCAGACAGTGAACTTGAGACTACAATCGCCAGCAGAAAACTAAAACTGCAAAGGTACGGAAAGACTTTACAACCTTTTGTGACTATCGTTGGGCCATCCATAGCAAATATATCACACTGTTATGTTGTTGCCGGGGCAACATACTATAAAATCAACAAGTTATTGAATGCAGTGGACACCTGTTTTAAAATCATTCATGCAACGGGAGCGCATTATCAAAGTGAAGCGTTCGTTGTATGGATGGTTATACAAAAAGGGTTTTATAATATTGTAACTCCATATGACAAAGATTTAATAACTGTCAAAAGTTTGCTTATAGATTTAGGTATTTAGGTTGTTTAGGTAACCTAAATTTCATTTTAAAGATATAGCAAGAAATAGTCCTATAAATGTATACATGTGCAGAGTGTAAACGTAGCTTTAATTCTATTAAAGCTCTTTGAGATCATCTGAGATCTCTTTGTTTTAAAGCGCAGATAGCATCATTTAGATGTGGACAAGAAGGTTGCCTTGTTTGCGCAATCAAAATTATTCGGGTATAGAATTTGGGAAAAAGACGATTGTAGATCCTGAAATGCAAGCACAACTTAAAGAGAAATTTATTCTATGCACTGAGAGACAGATATTTTTTTCCGTTACATGGGTAAAAATAAATGGTATTCTTTTCCATCGGTATGCAAACGTTACTGTAGATTTGTCTGAGGCGACCTTCTTGCCAAGTTTTGCTTCAATTAATGTTATATTTCTAGATGACCAAAATCAGATATTATTTTCCTGTATGTCATTGGACACTGTTTATTTTGATGAACATTATTTAGCTTACAAAGTGGTAGTTAGCAATAAACCTTTGCATATGTCATATAATAATTTACTTGCCCCGGTACCAAATAATATTAATGTCATGCCTGATTTATCTACTTATGTGACCACTCGTTGGCCTCTTGACTGAAAATTTAAAAAGCAAAGCACTGCTGTTATCAGGTAACTGTCAAAGATTTCATGTTGTGAATTTGTGACTATTTTATAACTTTATAAATGTTTAACTAAGTTGCATAGTGTGTAAATGTAGCAATTGAATAATGATGTTTAATTTTAGATGTTAAGTTTCAGTATTTTTTGCTAAGTAATTCTTTTGTTGGGTTAAATGATTAAATCCTAAATTAATTTAAAATATAATCAGCTGATCGGACAATATTGATAAGTATTATGGAAGCTGTAAAGGTGTCATTCCGTTGCCGAACGCAGGCATCAACTGCACGTTTCGCCTCACTCCAATCTGAACCGCAACGGTATTCATAAAAATTATTATGATGTGTAAATTACTTAATTATTATTTGTAAATTACTTTATTTTCCTACGTTTAACGATAACGTGTCTAGATAAAGCTGCCGACTCTTTGCTGAAAATTTCTTGTATTTCTAAAAACCATTGTAATAAATCTTTATTTTTTATCACTGCATTTGGGTTGTCTTCGAATACAGGTTGTATTAACAACTTTACTAGCACGTTATAAGTCATAATAATAATTTACTTACCCCGGTACCAAATAATATTAATGTCATGCCTGATTTATCTACTTATGTGACCACTCGTTGGCCTCTTGACTGAAACTTTATAAAGCAAAGCACTGCTGTTATCAGGTAACAGCACAGACAACCCCCACTAGACGGAGCATGTAAGGCGACCCGCGCGCATCAACGATATGGTACGGCAGAACATTAAAGTATCAACACGGCGGCCACCGTTTAGTTGCGTCCATGTTTATGAGGTCTCTCTACACCACTTAACACTACAATTTACCATGTTATTTATTTAATTTCTTTTTTCGTTGACGTACGCATGGATCATAAACAAGGACGCAACTAAACGGTGGCCGCCGTGTTGATACTTTAATGTTCTGCCGTACCATATCGTTGGTGCGCGCGGGTCGTCTTACATGCTCCGTCTAGTGGGGGTTGTCTGTGGGTAACAGGCAAAGATTTCATGTTGTGAATTTGTGATTTTAAGTACATTGAACTTTAAATAAAAATACTTGTTTACTAAATATTTGTCATTTTATTTAAAATTTAATTTCCTGTATGTTTCCATTCATACATTCGATACTTAGATTTAATTCAGCAGTTCCTATTATTTCCAGGGCCAGCTACTTCTAAGTTACAGATGCACCCGTACCTGATCCTGATCCAAGCGATTCAAGCGGGTAAGAGCGTGCCATACAAGATCACCTAAGCCACGATCAAGTAGTAAAAATATTATAACTTGATTGATCGTTCCTTACCGGGAATTAAATATGCCTGGTGTTTCGATAGCGCTTGGATCATGCTCAGATGCGGACGCGTCTGTAAGTACATTATAATGGGGAATGGATGAAAATTATCAAAAATCTTGAAATTTGGTTTATAGGTAGTAATAAGCCTCCTTAGTTTCCGGAAAAAACTACAGAATTTTCAGTGGCTTAATAAAAATTAAAAAGATGAAAAGGTGTTGGTCGGCCTGTTTACTGTTCTGGTACGGACGGCTAGGGCGACATAGATATTGTTGGCTGAAATAACTATAAAAGTACTGTTATTCTTTGAGATTTCAAAGAATAAGTCATCTTGGAATACGAAAACTTGAAGAATAACAGTACTTTTATAGCTATTTCAGCCAACAATATCTATGTCGCCCTAGCCGTCCGTACCAGGACAGTATACAGGCCGACCAACACCTTTTCATCTTTTTAATTTTTATTAAGCCACAGAAAATTCTGTAGTTTTTTCCGGAAACTAAGGAGGCTTATTACTACCTATAAACCAAATTTCAAGATTTTTGATAATTTTCATCCATTCCCCATTATAATGTACTACACTTGAAATTAAATCGCACCTTACTAAATACCATGAATAACATTTGTTATTCCAAGTAAAAATATTAATGATACCTATAAAAAAATACTGAAAATAAGAGTGCTGCTCTGTTGTTTCCAAGCAGACTATTGTGAATTCTAGTCATGGGATTAGTAGAACCAATAAACAAAACACTAGATAAAACTTCACGGTTTATTAAATTCCATGTATTTTTTTATAATTCCTAGTCACAGGTGTGGTAAAACCGAAAAAATCGGTACTAGAAATAAAAAACATATAGTCTTGAAATAACTATTTAATGTTAAAAGCAAGTATGCTACATTATTGAATTCAAATAAAAGTTTGCCTGCTTTTAGTAAACACTATTGTAATTCCAACAAGACAGTTTTAAAAGCAAGCATGTTCCTATATTTGAATTCAAATAAAAGTTTACTTGTTTCAAATAAACAGTATTGTTTTTCCAACAAGACAGTTTTAAAAGCAAGTATGTTACATTATTTGAATTCAAATAAAAGTTTACTTGTTTTTAGTAAACAGTATTGCTTTTCCAATAAGATACAGTTTTTTGCTGTTAGTAAAACTGGTTTGTAACCGTTAGTATAATCTCCTTGTCCTGGTATTCACTAAAATTTTACTAATGATTAATATTTTTTATTTGTTTCTACTAAATTTTTCTCTCTGTGCCGGGATGATTACCATGGAGAGAAAATAAACACTTTGAAGGAATTTTCAAGATGCGAAGTGTGTTTCAGTGCGTGTGGGCGTGCGGCGGGCTGGAGGCGAATGAGTGCTTGGTCCAGGCTGAGCGGCCTTTTTGTTAACTCGCTCAGCGTGGGCCAGAGGTGGGGATGGGTGTCTCATCACCCGGGGGTGAAGAGGCGCGGGGTTACCTCAGGAAAGGAAGGATTCGTGTGTTATTGTGGGGTTTGTTTGTGTATACCATGGGCATCTTCGTTTATTATTATAAAACAATGAATAATTACATAATTCAATCATCAAATGAATAACATAAAAGGTAAGATAAACACAAGTAATTCAATAAAGTAAAACATAAACAAAACATATCTTCTTTAACAAAACAACATAAGTTAGTTAATATTGACGTATATAAGGGAGAATCGATGACTTTATTTACTTATAAATAACAACTTACAATCAATAACTTATATACTAAACATAGAGTAAAAAGAACACAATAAAAAACAACATAACTTATACACTACACATAAAGTAAAAGAACACAATAAAAACTGATTGACGCTTATAACCTAACTAGAATCTATTTTATATAAATCGATAACATTACTTATATACCTAAAGGAAAGAATCAATAAACAAAACAAATTGGTAACTTGCCTACATAACACAATCTATTATATACTTGGTTCAAGAAAGAATAACGATTGACGCCTACCTAAATACATGACTATGATATCTTACGTAC
This sequence comes from Apotomis capreana, assembly GCA_947623375.1. NCBI lineage: Eukaryota > Metazoa > Arthropoda > Insecta > Lepidoptera > Tortricidae > Apotomis > Apotomis capreana. Next base: position 5,778,725 of record OX392506.1, on the reverse strand, counting down.
TACCTAGCTCTTATATACTACCTAGCTATTATATACAATTCTCCCCCTCGTGCGCAAGCACCATATAGTTTATGTGCTGTCTAAAACGATGAGGCGAGAGGCTGGACGACGCATAAGACCCGAAGCTGTTCGAATTTCTGTTACTCTGACTCGGCCATCAGGACCGGGAAAAACAGATGTTATCTGACCTCTGGGCCACGTGCCCCTGGGCATGGTCTGGTCCACGATCAGTACGATGTCGCCGACTTTGACTGACTGCTCGTTCGGCGCGTTGCCTCGACGTACTTGCAACTGTGGTTTGTATTCTCGAATCCATTTGCTCCAGAACTCGTCGGCCATGGCTTGGGCTGCCCTCCAGCTGTTCATGGTCATCTTGACGTCTGTGAAACTCCCGAATGGTGACATGCCACATGACCGCCCAATTAAGAAGTGGTTGGGGGTCAGGGATTCTGAGTTGAGGTCAGGGTTGACCGGTGTCAAAGGTCGGGAGTTCACGAGGTGCTCTGCTTCGAGTAGTAAGGTGTGGAGCACCTCTTCGGTCGGGAACTTTTCTTTGAGTGTAGTTCGAAGCGCTGTCTTGACTGAGCGGACCATTCGCTCCCAGGCGCCTCCCATACTAGGCGCTCCAGGTGGGATCTTCTTCCAGGTTATGGATTTGGTGCTGGCGAAGGTGGTCATCTCGTCGTCGTTGTCCTGCAGCGCTTCCTCGATCTCTCGCTGGCCGCCTCTGAAGTTTGTAGCATTATCAGAGTAGATCACAGTAGGCGCGCCTCTTCTTGCCATTAGTCGTCGTAATGTGAGTATCATGGAGGAGGCCGATAGGGATGTGGCCACCTCTAGATGTATGGCACGGGTGGTGAGGCACGTGTAGAGTGCGCCCCACCTTTTCTCATGACGTCGCCCTACTGTGATTATCATAGGCCCGAAGTAGTCGACTGCTATTGCTGTGAATGGTGGCTGCCTTTCCATGAGCCTTTCAGGTGGTAAGTCGCCCAAGGGGATTTTGTGAGGCATCCCCCTGTAAGTGCGGCACCACTGGCATCTGTTGCATATGTATCGAAGGCAGCCGCGCAGTCCCACTATGTAGTAGCGTTGTTGCAGCTCGTTCAATACCGTTTCTTTGTTAGCGTGACCGAAAGTACTGTGTGTGTGTAGTACAATCAGTTTCGTAAGCTGCTCTTTAGCATGGAGGACCGGTATTCGCCGTGTTCGATCTTGAGTCAGTCTGCTGTCTAAGTAGAGTACGCCCTGCCGCACGCCCACAGCTACCCTCTTCAAGGGTGAATTCTTCGGTAGTGGTCGTCCAGCCTCTATGTTCGCGATCTCTTCGTAGAATGAAACTCGTTGGCTTCTTCTTACAAGCAGTAACTCGGCGGTTTCTATATGGTCGGTTCTCATTGTTGTTTGCGTCGAATTGTGGAGCAGCTTGGCTTTAAATTTCTCAGCGGCGAGCAGTACGGCGGCGGCGCTACGCAATAGCCTAATATAACGCGAGAATTTATCCACCGGCGGTAAGTAATCGTCGACTATTTTCGATCGCGCGTGTAATATGGGTTTTACGGCCCGCTCCTCCCCCGTTGGGGTTGACGGCGCCGACACTGGCTTCTCCTTGGGCCATGTGTCGGGGTCGTTTCTAATAAATTCTGGACCGAAAAACCATCTATGTGTCGCGTTGAAATTAGACGGGACTCCCTTGGTCGCGTCGTCGGCGACGTTCAGGGCGGAGGGTACCCACCGCCAATCTACCGGCGCGGTTAAGCTTTCTATTTCGGCCAATCTATGCGCGACGAAAGCCTTGAATGAGCGAGGATCCGATTTTATCCATGCTAACACTGTTTTACTGTCTGTCCAATAATGACACTTTTTTATTTTGTAATCGGTTTCTCGCTTAATCGTCTCGGCCAATCTACTGCCTAACACCGCGGCCTGGAGTTCTAAGCGTGGGATGGAAATCGGTTTCAGAGGCGCGACTCTAGCCTTTCCCGCGACCAATCTAGACGTCCTAACCCCGTTCGTATCCGTGTTTACAAAATAAATTGCCGTCGCATATATTTTTTCGCTCGCGTCGCAAAATACGTGTAATTCCGTTTCGCCTGAGGGCGCGGGTACGTAGCGGGTTATTTCTAATTCTCTCATTGTTTCTAGATTTTTTATGAAGGCTAGCCACGTCTGATGGTGTTCCTGTGTTATGGGATCGTCCCATTGAACGCCGCTACGCCAGATGTCCTGGATAAGCGCCTTTCCTACCACCGTTATTGTCAAAATTAGACCCAAAGGGTCGTAAGCGGACATGACTGCGCTGGTAACTTGCCGTTTGGTGGGGATAGCCCCGCCCTCCTTAATATCTGACGGCGTGTTCCTAAGATTGACGTTGAAACCTAGGGTATCGCGTTTATGATTCCAAATCATTCCTAATGTTCTTTCCGATTCGCTTTTCCCTAAAGTTGTTTGGTCAGTAGTTCGTCTGTCTGTCACGTCGCTTATGACCTCTGGGACGTTGGATGCCCACCCACGCAACTCGAAGGAGGCTGCCCGATGTACCTTGTACATCGCGTTTATCACGCTCTTGGCCTCCCCCTCGTCGTCGAATGCGCCTAAATAATCGTCCATATAGAAATTTCTAACGGTTGCCCTGGCGACCTCCGGGTGCTCGCTGGCATGATCGTCTGCGTTCTTATTTTTCACGAATATAGCCGTGGTTGGCGAGGATGCCGCTCCGAAAATTAAACGATTCATTCTATATTCGATTGGTGGACCCGTACGGCTCTCTCCTCTCCATAAGAACCGCAGACTATCAAGGTCAGCGTCTATGATTTTGACTTGGAGGAACATTTCCTTTATATCGGCTACTACTGCGATTTTTCCCTCCCTGAATCGAATCATAACGCCGAATAATGACTGCAGGAGGTCCGGACCCGCTAATAACGCATCGTTTAAGCTTTTGTTCTCAGATTTCGCGGCCGCATCGAACACTAATCGAATTTTACCTTTTTGCGGGTGAACGACGGCGAAATGAGGTAAGTACCAAGTCCGTTTGGACGCGGGAGGGGCGGCGGCCCTCTCAGCATATCCCGCTTCTATCAAGTTATTTACCTGCTTACTATACTCTTCGCGTTGCTCTACGTTCCTATCTAGCTTTTTTTCTAAGTTAAACAACCTGCTAAGTGCCTGGGCCCGATTGTCCGGCATTTCCTCATTATCGCTACGCCATAGGAGGCCCGCTTCGAACCTGTTGCCCCCGTCAACCCTTCGACACGTGTCGTTTAGCAATTTCAAAGCACGCTGTTCGGGATCCGCCCGAGGAGTTTTAGGCTCTATACCTAAACTTTCGATACTAAAAAAATCTCTCATCATCTTCATAGTAGCGTCCTCGTTTTGCCTCGACATGGGTCGTATGTGGTTGACGTACGCAACATTACCGCGCTTTAGCGAGTCCTTGCCGTGTAGGACCCAACCTAGACCGACTAAACTCGCCACGGGGTCGTGTTTACCGCCTGTTTTTAATTGTCGGGTCGTTATCAAATGCCAATTATCCTGCCCGATTAAAATGGTCGGTTTCGCGCTATCGTAACATAACTCGTCCGCTATATCCTCTAAATGTTTACATCGTTTGACTAATTCCTTGTCTACCTTTTGCGAAGCTAAATCTAACTTTTTAATCGTGTGGGCGGTCATTGAATGCAAATCACGACTACATGAACCGCGTATTGATACTTTGATCACTCGCGACTCGTGATCATTCAATCGACTCCCCCCAACCCCCTCTATAGTCAGCAGACCTCCCGGTTGGTCGTTGGGCACTATTTTATTTGCTACTGCTTCTTCTATTAATGTTATCGAGGACCCTTCGTCCAATAAAACGTTTAATTCTAGAGTGCCCAATGGCCCCGAGACTTCTACTGGCATTATTTTTAAATACGTATTCGGTTGATGTATGTGGTTCACGGAACTGACCTTGCCGCGTGTCGGTGCTAAGCTCTCCTTTTTATGCTCTAAGTCTCGTTTATCGTTGTGTAACAATTTATGATGAGACGCTTCGCACCCGTTCACGCCGCAAGGTACGTATTTACACTTAAAAAATCGCCTATGGTCATTCGACAGACACCTGAAGCACAACCTGAAGCGCTTGGCCGTTTCCCACTTTTCCTCTGTGTCTAATTTAGCGAAGTCTGCGCAATCGGGAGGAGAGTGATTGCCCTCGCAAATTGTACATTTTCTCTCTCTCGATTTTGCCGCGGGCTCGGAAGTCGGTGGGGGAGGCCTTGCCTTAGGTTGCCCTTTTTGTGGTTTTGCGCGGGTTGATGCTACATTTTTTGTCGTTTTTTTTAAGCTCGCGACCGTGTACGACGGAGGGGACTCATCTTCAGACTCCGTACTAACAGAACTCTCCGAATACGTTCTGTGACGTGTTAAGTTTACCCTTGGCTTGGGTTTAAAGCGACGCTCCTCTCGATTATTTTCTGCCGAAAACATCGAGCCGCACTGATCTCCCATTATATTCAAAAATTTAGCTAGCAAAATGAGATCAGGCGGTCCGCTGTGCGTGGCTTTAAACTCGTACCATTTGTATTTCAATATGGTACTAAGCTTTTCGACTATACGGCTGACGAGTTCTGGCGCGTACAAGTACTGAACCTGATTCAGAGTTTTGATTGTGGCTACGATATTTGATATTTTGTTCGCGAATGTCACGATATTTCGCCCGTCGTCTGTTAATCGTGGCATTCGCTTTATGTGGTCTATTTCTGAGAGAATAATTAATTCCGGCCTACCGTAACGACGCTCCAGTGTGTCGATTATCTCGAATGGATCGGTGGCCGTATACAACAACGTTCTAACCGCTTCGCGGGCCGCGCCTCTAACCGCTTTCCTCAATCGCGCTACGTTTTGTACATCGGAAAACATATTCTCGGTGTCGCTAAAAACCGCCCTAAAAGCCATCCACTCCGCTATCGTCCCATCGAAATGCGGGAGGTCGTGGATAAATTTAGGGGGGCCCGCCTTACTGTTCCCGTTTGAGTTTACCGCTTGGACAATTGCGTTCGCTAGCATTTGGACGTCCGAATCCCTTTTTTCTACGTTCGGTGGGGGATTCGGTCTAGCCGTATTCTCGATTTCCGGGACCGCGCCTACGTGTTTGCTCGTGTTACCCGGCCTAGACAGACGCTGTTCGGACAGCCATTTTTCGATATGCAAAGACCCCTCAACTCGGGGCGGTCCCGCCGCGTCGCTGGAGTTCGCCAGATCACTCAATCTGGCGATCTCCAGCCGACTTCGCGCCGCGGCGGCGGCCGCTTGGGCCCTTGCTAGTTCGGCATTATGTGCCTCTAATTCGGCCATCAAAACTATGACGCTGTTGGCGGGCGTCGCGTTGACCACGGTGCCCGCATCACTATTGCGCAACGT